>JAJTUV010000235.1:1662500-2262500 GCA_021653895.1 Mastomys natalensis | reverse complement strand
TCTGCAAGGAGCTATTTATAAGTGGGAGAAGAGATCCTTGGTCCCATGAAGGCTGGACGTCGTGTTGGGGGGTATTTGAGGGTGGGGAGGTGATGTAAGGGGGAGGGTGGGTGGGAGTACACCATCATAGAGGCAAGAGGAGGGGGGAAGGGATAGTGAGTTCCTGAGAGGGAGGGGGGAAAAGGGAGTAAGGGGAAAACATCTGAAATGTAAATAAAATTTCCAATAAAAAAAAAAAAATCTCCTCCCCAGGGCTCTGGGAGCTATGAGGAAGAGGAGACAGAAAGATTGTAAGAACCAGAGGGAGAGGATGATACCAAGTAAAGCAATGTCTTCCAAACACAACAGAACTGATTCACATATATGCTCACAACATCTATGGCAGCATACACAGGGCCTGCATAGGTCTAAGTCAGACGGAGTCCCAGCACTTAGAGGGAGAGTAGACACAAGTCCTTTACCCGTCACCTAGAAGTTGCTAGACAGAAAGAATGAACATTGGTCGCAGTACAGTCCTGTCCCTGAGACTTATATGACAGCACAAGAAGGAAAAATATACAAGGAAGGACCTGATTGGATTTGTTGTAGAAATAGACCAAAGGAAGAGAAAACCCAAAAATCCATGCTATGAAAAAATTTAACTCAAGATAAACTGGCTTTCAAAATAAGGGAGAAAAAGCACATGTGACCTAATTAGTGATATCAATAAAATAGAAACATTTTTGTATAATGATGAACTGATTAAGTCATTCAAAACCAAATACTTCCCAGTCAAAAAGTGTCCCTGCTGTTATATTGCTTTATAATTATGGTTATGAACTAGGATGGGTGAAAATAGCATTGTTTCAAGGAAAAAGAATCAAGCAAAACATGACAGGAGGCTGAACACCTGCTATTTTTAGGACTCTAAACGTGTATAGGAACTTAAACATTTACTTAAACTTCTAAGGGAATTATATTGCAACATATGTATTTGGTAATAAACATTCACTGTGCGGTTTGGGGAGAATAAAGAGTCTCCTTACCTACCCAACTAGAGAAAACAAGTTCACTGTATTGGAACATGTGTAATGCATATGCGATGAGCTACTTTACAATTATTAGGGAATATCATTGACTTATATTTTAGTTAGTCTTTCCAGGAAGTAAAATTATGATGCTTATAACATAGTAATTAAGCTATAGGTCCATGACACATACATCATATACATCATATATATATACATATATGCATATACCTGTATATTATATATAAATAATGTGTATATGGTGAATGTATATGTATGTATAAAATATACAAATATATGACACACATATGTTATATATACATATGGATATATATGGATATGTGTGAGTGGATATATAAATATGAAAATGTGGACAGGAATGCAAAATGGGGTACCCTGGGAAAATTCAAGTAATTTTTTGTCTTTGCATTTGCTAAATTCCGATACTGAGCAGACATTACTATCGTGAAGAGAAAATGTATTAAGAGAGAACACATTAAAATGATAAAAGTTGATACAATAGATTTGATATAGCATTTTTCTAACCAATTCCCTTGTACTTATTCTATTTATGGACTTTTTTCCTCAGCATGTCTTTATGAAGGAATAAATCATAAAATAGATAAGAATGTGAAATCATAAGAGCAGAATCATCAATTAAGAAGTGTGGCTTAACAGATGGTAAATGGAACCATGGGTACTGTTTTAGCCATAAATAATATGTAATTTATTATTTTAAATGTTTGATATTTGTTTTGAGGCACAATGGCATGGAGAGTGAATTTAATATTATGCATGCTTTCGAGTGATATGATGACCTTTTTAGAGTAACTTGTGATTTATTTAAAGAGAACATAAACCACTTAAACTTTCACATCACAGAAATTATTTGAAGTTATTAACTATACAATAAATATACTTTCCTAGGATATAATTTAAATAGGCATCTTCATAAATGCTTTGCTTATATTTGTATTTCCTTTGTTAATGTGAACAGGCTTGCACAGATCAGGTGATTTTAAGGCCGTGAAGATGGGAATTTATTGTTGATCCTGTATTTTTCTACCTTTTACTTACAAATATATATACATACCATGTGTTAACATTGAGAAATAGCGCAGATGTTAACATGTGTTAATTAATTAAATGTATGATTTTCAGGTGTGGAAGTGTGATTACATCAACTATGCTAGAAATACTGTTATTGTTTTAATTGAGTGTAAAATAACCATTTAGGAAATATAAAAGAGAATGCATTTTATCACTTCCTGAAATACTATGAAGGGGTGTTTTTGTATATAAACTGTCAAACCTGCAAACAGGACCATCAGTAGGCAGAATCTTGCTAAAGGTTGAAGACCTGAGTTTAATCTTAGTTTAGATTTTTCTAAAGTTGTTTGATCTAGAGTTTTCTGGGGTTTAACTATTCTATATTTAATTTCAAAGACTGTAAATCATAGGGAAAAAGTTGGCAGACACTTTCAGTTTTAGTATTCTTCTTGGCTATTGCTATTACCAACTGATACCAGGATAGTAGTCACTCTAGAAAGCAAATAAATCCTATTTAGAAAGATTATGTTATGTATTATGGTCTGAATTATGAACATCAATACATTGTATTTCAATGTAGAAATTCAATCTTATAATCATCTCAAAATTTTGTTCAAGGTACATATAATATTTATCAAAAATCATTCAAAATATAATACTAACATAAACTTTTAAATTAAATTTTCTTTTTCTCTCTCTTTTTTTTGTTTTTTTTTTTTTGTTTGTTTGTTGTTTTGTTTTTTCGAGACAGGTTTCTCTGTGTAGCCCTGGCTGTCCTGGAACTCACTCTGTAGACCAGGCTGGCCTAGAACTCAGAAATCCACCTGCCTCTGCCTCCAAAGTGCTGGGATTAAAGGCGTGCGCCACCACTGCCCGGCTTAAATTTTCTTTTGCAGTGGATGTATAGTTTTTAAAACATGTTTTAGTGCATATATATTTAGAGTAAGTCATGTTTTGCTTATTATTTAGAAAAATATTTTATCATTTAATATATATATTCTTTAAGAGTGATTAACTGTCACTTTATACTTTTCCTCATAAGGATTTATAATGATTATGTAATATTATACTCAAGTTACAAGTGGTAGGAAATGCCTATAATTCCAGCCCTTAGGAGGCCGACACAGAGGCGTCATAAATTCCATACCTGCATGAAATACATATTAATAAGTGTACTTTTTAGTTTGTTGAGTGTCTGTATCTCAGATACTCCTGTGGATTAACTGAGGCCACAAATTAACACTCTGAAGACAAATGTTCTGGAGATTATGGTGAGGTCATTGTTAGATCTAGGTGGCTGGGTGCCCTTATGTCCACTCATTTTACACATACATTTATTTTTCCAGCATTTCTCACCCAAGCAGGACTCTGCATAGATAATGTCTTAGAACTCTTCTTCACCTAAAAGTGAGTCTCAGAACCAAGGAGAAGAAGGTTTTGTCCCAGAGACTCATCTAGTACTACAAAACACACTTGCCTGTAAGTAGAAGTACATGAAAAAAAACAGGTACAATTCCAACATATCTTAAATTTTTGCATAAGAAGATACAATGGCTATTACTTTCTATTATTATTATTATTATTATTATTATCATCATGATTAACCTTATTATATTCATTATTATTATTAATTATTATTAATTATTGTTATTCATTATTATTGTTATTGAACACACACGCACACGCACATACATGTATGAATATATAATGTGTACATGACATGACCTGTATGTGGTCAGAGGACAAACTGGAGTCAGTTCATTCCTTTCACTCCTTCAGCTTTACATGGGTTTCAGAGATCAAACTCATGTCATCAGGCTTGGGTACTAACTGCATTGATGAGATCTCACCAACCTTATCTTTGTGTTTTCTGGATTTTTAGCTCCTGGCATTGATGCTTTTTGTGTGTCTTCCTAAGGTGTCACCATGGATTTTATTTATTCTTCTATGCATAATAAATTAATTTTATCTATTTCTCATTGTTAAGATGAATAAAATCATAATATAAGAGTTTGGGGATTGATCTGCTGGTGCTATGTATTCAAATGTTAAATACTGCTTCCCACCCCCCAAGATCTGGTTACAGTCCTGACAAGCACATCCTCACACATACCAAAGCTCCTATGTAAATTTTGCTCACATGTTGTGGATTGCCCTGGTGCTGTTTGTATTTTGATGTTAATTTTGCTTCCTGAAGAGGGGTTAGTGGTGCCACTGACCACATTACACAGTAATTTTATAGTCACCTTAGTTTGTGTAAGTATCCTATGATGATTCTATAACACAAAATCCCTTAAAGAGACATCTGTCAGAATCCACTCCCAGTGTTAGGAGAAAGGAAATTTCTCCTCCTCCTCCTCCTCCTCCTCCTCCTCCTCCTCCTCCTCCCTTCAACTCCAGAGGATCCCGGGAAGCTCTTGGATGAGCAATGAAGCAATGAAAATAAGATGGGCAGATGCAGGAATATTTCAAACTACAGTTATTTTTTAAATTAATTAATTATTTTTAATTGAAAATAGATTCTTCTCTCATACAATACACCACAGCCAGATCTCCACTCGCCCCAGCTGCCCTCCATATCCCCTCTCTCCTCGTCCACTCCTCCTTCATTTCATTTTCAGAAAAGAGCAGGCCTCTAAGAGATGACAGCCAAACAGGACACAATATGACAAGGCGAAGACCCAAGAGCAGGCACTGTTTGGAGTTTCACAAGAACACCAAGCTAAAGCCTCAAAATACACAGAAGACCTAGTTCAGATCCATGTAAGCTCCAAACTAGCTACTTCAGTCTTTGTGAGCCCATGTGAACGCTGCTTAGCTGATTAAGTGGGCCATGTTCTCTTCTGCCTCTGACTTCTATAATCTTCATCCACATCTTCAGGGGTTTTAGATTTCTGAGAGAAGGAACCAGATGTAGACCTCAAATGTAGACTCTCTCTGCATGTCTTTGTATGGGTCTCTGTACTGTCTCTCATTTGCTGTGGGAGGAAGGAATCCTCTCTGATGACGACTAAATAAGGAACAAATTTACTAGTATAGCAGAATAGCATTAGGAACCATTTCCTTAATTTTATTATTTTATTTTATTTTTCATTTTTTTACTTTTATGCCAGTCATGTTTGGTTCTAATCTAGGTCTCTGGGATATCCAGTCTCCAGTTCCTGGCCATCCAAGCATTGTAGGGCAAGGGCTCCTTCTCTAGGAGTGGGCCTCAAATTAAACCAAACATTGGTTGGCCATTCCCACAAATTCTGCACCCCAGCACATCTTCCAGGAAGGCAAGATTATAGGTCAAGAGGTTTGTGGATGGCTTGTCCAAATTTCTCTTGCTGTAGCCTACAGAGAATCCTCTTGTACCAGAGAGATTAGAACGTGGGGTGAAGGCTCCATGTAGAGACCAGTTAGGCCAGTCAATGTTCAGTGAGCTTAGTGGATGCTGTCCTTGACTAAGGGGTCCACTGTTAGTTTTCAGAGAGTGGTTCTGTCCTAGAATCAGCTTCGATTATTTGATCTCATTGGCCAAGTTCTTAATTGTCTCAATAACCTTATAAAAATGATGTTGCTTATATCATTCCCAAGAGATAGATTTATTTGTTTGTTTGTTTATCTTTCTCTTAAGGGAATCAACAGTAGACACATAGCAGACTTAGCCCAGTAGTTCTTTAGACACTCTCAGATGAGCGTGAACACAGCAGAGAACCCACACCTTCAATTTAGGTAAAGGAACTGACATTAGAATGCATGGGGCACAGTCACCCTGCTTCTTTCTAGCTCATGGTTTTCATTCAGTTTAGGTTGTATCTCATACATTTAAAAGTGTCTGAATACCACCTATCCTGCCACATGAACTCTTTTATAGTTTTTTAGACTCATATAATTGGAGTGCTTAGAAAATAGAGTCCTTTAGGTCAAACATACCTCTCAACCTTCTCAAATAGCAGTCTTCTAGTTTCATTTCAAGACACTTCCTTCATCCTGAAGCTGTCTTCTATTTTTGGGCATTGACCTTCAGGAACTAATTTCTTCCTTTTAGTCAAAATATTATCCCATAGAATTCCTATGTATTTGACTTGGATACCTGCAAATATACTAAGCAAGTTTATATATACTCCTTAATGATATCGTCTCAAATGTTTAAAAATATTTACCATAGTAAAATGTTTAAAAAATACTTACCATAGTCACTATGTGTTGCTCACTTACTCGTTTTGTAGATTTATTAAAGGACAATTGACAAATTCATGCTGTCCTATCCTCCAGAAATGCCATAGCCCTCAAAATTCTCACATCTGGGCATGGGTTTGGAGAACACAATGAATCTTCTGGCAGAAAGAAACCCCACTTTTAGACATTAGATGACTCTAGAGAAATTTTAGGTGCCATCCTGAGAAAGAATCTAATTTTAAAAACTGAATCACTCTAGTAACCTGAGATCAAATAACATCTACAGGCTAAGGAGCATCAGGTTGGTCTGTCACAGGCACTGACAGAGGGTGCTGCAAAGCAACTGTGGGAAGCAGTGGGCTAGACAGTAACAAGCTGACAGCATCAGCTAGCAGCAGGCTGGGTCAGACAGCAGGCATTAGCCCAGTCCTTAATGGCTGAGCATGATCTTATTGTGAATAACCTTGGAGTTTGGTATCTCTGAGTCTGAAATCAGAGGATGAATCAAATTCGGGAGCCACTTGTCATTCACTGGTGTGCATTCTAAGAGTTCCCACTGATATACATGGTATTCACAATGAAACTCCTCCTGTAGAAACATCAATCGTCAGGAGACCTTGAAAACGCAAAGGGAGGTCCTTAGCCTGTACTGAGCTCAGTGCTGTGGGTGCTTCCGACTTTTCCAGTGTACTTGGAAGATATGCTCAGCTGAATATTAGCTACCCTAGAGATACATGTTGGAGAGTCTCAAGAGGATGAGACTCTGCCCAGCCCATCAAATATAAAGCTAAGTGTGGCCAGCAGAATCTAAAATACACAAAGGAAGAAAAGAACCACTGTGAAGACAGTTCTCATGGACAACAGGTACTTGTCTAATACAAACTCAGAGACAAGAATCTGTAATTCACCTGCTCCCCTACATCCAATGTGTATAATTCTCAGTGTCCAATTTTTGATGACCGAGAAGGTGTCCCATTTCAACTTTTTTCATTTTCTTTTCACTCATATATTTAACAGAGCTTTAAACATAACTTAATTTGTTTGTCATTCATCTCCATACACTTACCTATTTTTATGCGTTTTTCTCTTATTTGATGGCATTTTTTCCTTTGTTTTCTTCCTCTTCCCTGCAATTCCTCCTCCCTCTACCCACTCCTCATTCTTAAGAAATTTATTTTTAACATTTCATTATATGCATTTATTCAGTCTCTCTGTCTCCTGTGTGTGTGTGTTCATGCATGACACAGCCTGTGTATAGAGGTCACAGAACATTTTGTAGCAGTTGGTTCTTTCTTTCTGCCATGTGATTCCTGAGGATTGAACTGAAACAGCCAGGCTTGACAGTAAGTAAGTGCCTTTCACCTGCTGAGCCACATCACTGGCTCTATAAGTTTACTCTCACTTTTCTTTTCAATTAATTTTTACCCCCCCCCCCATAATTACCTACTGCCTTCTTCCTTTCATTT
Organism: Mastomys natalensis; assembly: GCA_021653895.1. Lineage (NCBI taxonomy): Eukaryota > Metazoa > Chordata > Mammalia > Rodentia > Muridae > Mastomys > Mastomys natalensis. The sequence continues at coordinate 2,254,813 of JAJTUV010000235.1, read as the reverse complement.
ATTTATGGTCATGTCTCCCCTTATTTTTCCCTCTTTACCTAGCTTCCTCCCTTTATGTCACTCATTTACTAATTATGTTAAGTGATTTAAACTTCATAACACATTTTCTAATAGTTTCATGCTCATTGGTGGTGTTTGAGAGGGCTGAAATTTGCCATCAGTGTATTTCTATAGTTTAAATAGCTTGACATTTCTTTCACATGAATTTGGTTTCTTGCCACTATGTAGAACTTTAAAAGAATCCTATTTACTAGGAAAATTCCTTATCCCCCTAAATATTAGAAGAGCTGCCGAAGCCAACTGATGTGCTCATAATAGCATATAAATGCAACAAATATGAAGAAACAACAGGACTCCTCTCAAAACATCAGAACTCATTACACAGTGAGCTCAAATTATACTAAAACAGGCAAAATGCTATGTGAATGTTTCAAATGATTTTGGTAAAAAAAAAAAAAAAAAAAAACATGAAAAAGGATACAAACAGGCAAAGGAATTCACTTTAGAACCTAGAGAGAAATGCCAGAAACAGAGAAAAAGGTCAACAAAATAAAGGTGGAAATCAAGAATAAGGATGAAAGAATGTGCAACACAGAAAAAAATTCAACAAGAAAACTGGGGGAGAAAAGAGAAAAAAATATCAGACACAAAAATCTCTGTGAAGCAAATAAAAGTCACAGTAAAAGTCTTCACCGATAGAATCCACTAAGCATACATAAGTATTACCAAGCATGGATAGCAGGGTTGAAAAAATATTCTATTCACAGGACTGAGTTTATGACTCTGTAAGTAAAATGGTTGACACACAAGCATAAGTATCTCAGCTTGTATCCCTGATACCCATGTAAAATTCAGGTGCATCATTATACACATGAAATCCCACTACCAGGGAAGCAGACACAGGAGGATTTCTGGAGTTTGCTGTACAGCCAGCCTTGCTGAAGTAATGAGTTCTAGATTCATTGAAAGACCCTGGCTCAACATAAGGTGAAGAAATGTTTGAGGAAGACTCAATCTTGATGTTTGTACTCCACATATGCATGCCCCCCAACAAACATGTTCAGAGACACACGTATACATGTCAACTATCAAGAGTCAGTAAGAAAAACCATTGAATGAACATGGCCACAGTGTACAAAATTCTGTGACATCAGCAATAGACAAAACATAAGAAGCCATGAGAGAAAAGGGAGCTTAGATAAATACTAAAAGGATAGAGAATCTATTAAATGAAAATTTAGCAGAAAACCTCCCAATCTAGAGAGGGACATAGATATTCAAACTGAAGAGGAATTTAGAATAGAAAATGAACATGTCCAGAGAAAAGCTTCTCCATAGCATATTTGGACAAGATGTTCAATAAGGTATCAGTTAAGAGACAGTACAATAGGTAAGAATGCTTATCAACAAGCCTGAAGACCTAAGTTCAATATCTGAGTGCCACATGACAAATAGAGAGAACAAGCTCCTGCAAATTGCTATTATACTTTAACATGCACACTGTGGCACATGTATGTAACACACTTGCCCTATGCCACACACAAATAAATAAAATATATAAAATTAAAAATACAAGGCAAATACTATTCAAAGGTATGAGGGAAAACACCGATTCATCAGCAAAGGTATAAACATCAGATAACATCAGGTGTCTCCTTAGCAAACTACAAAGCCATGAAGCATGAAGCAATATCTTTCAAACTGTAAGAGTAAATAACTGTCAACTATGACTGAAAAATTCAGTAAAACTATCTTTTAAAAATGATGGTAAATAAATATTTCAAGACAATCACAAATTTAAAAAAATCACAAATGTTTATGACAATGCAGAAAATACTTAAAAATACTGTACAGAAGAAGGAGGAGGAGGAGGAAGAGGAGGAGGAGAAAGAGGAGGAGGAGGAAGAGGAGGAGGAGGAAGAGGAGGAGGAGGAGGAGGAAGAAGAAGAAGAAGAAGAAGAAGAAGAAGAAGAAGAAGAAGAAGAAGAAGAAGAAGAAGAAGAAGAAGAAGAAGAAGAAGAAAGGCAGCTTTACTTCTGAGAGCATAGTGAAGAATATATTTCATGAGAGGAATAGATGAACAAAACTTAGAAGAAATACGTCATATCCAATATAGTGAACACACAAATCACAGGTACTAACAGTGAAGAAATAAAATAAAAAGTAAAATAAAATAAAAACAAAATTCTAAAACATCAGAAAAACAACAACAAAAATTATAGGAATTATTATTATAGTATTTGTATAATATCTGTATTATTTATCTTAATTATAAATAACATCAACTTACCAATAAAAGACACAGATTCATTGACTAAATTAAAAACTAGATTCAGATTACAGAGATATCCAAATGGTTAAGAACACTAGCCGCTCTTCCAGAGCTTTGGTTGCCAGCACCACACAGCTCATAACCATCTGTAATTCCAGTTCCATGGGGTCTGATGCCTTCTTCTGGCCACTACAGGCACCAGGCACACATAGTACAAGACATGCATGTAAATAAATAACCTGTATACACAAAATGAAAATAGAAACAAATAGTTTTAAAAGGAAGGTTGCACTATCTCACCTCACTGGTAAAAATACCCACAGACTGATAGCCCAAAAGTGAAAAACAATCTAGCAACTAAATAAGAACCTAGGTAGCTATTCTGATATCTGATAAAGTAGATGTCTAGTTGAATTAGAAGAGATAAAGAAGACCACTACATAATTAAGAAACTATTCATCAAATGTCATGTCTCCCAATTTGAGAAAACAAACAATAAAGAGCACAATCGGTCAAAAAGAATCTTATAGTAGTGGGTGATCTCAATACCTACTCTTCCTTCTAGTCAGAGCCTCCAAACAAAAACTCAACAAATAAATCTTAGAGTTGAAATATATCACAGACAAATGAAATAATTTATTTCTTATGAAATTACTACAGAATATTCCATCCAATGCATATCTTTCTCAATCAAGCCTTCTCTAAAATAGACCAATCCTAGGCCAGAAGTCTAGGCTTACCAAATACAAAATAAATTAAATAATCTTTTATATATCATCAGATTATAGTGTAATAAAGCTAGAGACAAAGAGTAAGAAATGCTTCAGAAATCACATAAGCATTAGAGTCTGAATCATACACCCCAAATGACCAGTAGTAAGTCATTGAAGAAATCAGAGAGAGGAATGGAAAGTTCTAGAAACAACTGAAAATGAAATCACAATTTACCAGAACATTAACAATATTAGGAACATTTATAGCTATTTGTATAGATTAATGTTGATTTCAGCCTTCATTACAGAAGCTTCTTTTTTCAGTGGGGAAGGTTAACTCAGACTTTCATAACTGGCCGAGTACTGAGGATAAGTGGCAGCTGAGTGTTTGGTCTTATACAAAACATCACTTCCTCCAAGGCTCTAGGAACACTGCCTGAGAGGGGAAGAAAGAATGTATGAGTGAGGAGTTGAGGAGAAACTATGAAAAACAGACTCTGCTGGATATGATATGGCCACTACACTCATGAACTCACTGGAAATATAGTTACCCACACAAGACATGCAAAATATTAGGCCCATTGATCTTTCATCCTGAATGGTGGATTTGAAAGGTTGGACTTAACATCTGCTTCATTAGACAAAAACCAGACCTGTTAATGTCCATGGAGCTAATAACCTGTGAAAACAAAAGTCACATACACTGGGAGAAAACCTACTATTATTATGATGGTCAGGTTTTTGTTTGTTTTTCTTTTTCATGAGATTCACAGGCCCACTACCAAACTAATTCAGCAAAGCAAGCATTGTCCCCATATGCAAATCAGGCAAAGTCACACACACACAAAAAAATCTACAGACTAGTTTTCCCAATGAGGATGGAAACAAAAGTTAAAACACCTTCAAGATTCTGTCTTATACAAGTCAAAATGGCTAACAGCAAAGAAATAAAGGCCAAGAAAAGAGGGCAAGGACTCAGGGAACAAAGAATTGATACACGTTGTTAGGAGGAATGTAGCTGTTCGGTCACTCTAGAAATCAGTTAAGGAAGTTCTTTAAAAAAAACAAACAAACAAAAAAAAAAAACATAGAACTACCAGATTAATAAGAGAAGATTTTCTTGCAATATCTATGAGTCATCTTGAAAAGGTTATTAACTTCATTTGTTCTAAGGGAATATAGCAGTATCCTCAATATTAAGGATAGAAGGTAATTGAAGCACAGCTGTTGTGGCATATACTTTATCAATTCTGTACAGTGTTATATGGGCATAGTGGTCATGGGCACTGCTAAACATGTATATTAGCAAGAGAGGAGGTAATTGTATATGTATATATGTGTGTGTGTGTGTGTGTGTGTGTGTGTGTGTGTGTATTATTTATATATATTATATATATATACCTTATTTTATATGTATATACTTTATATACATATAAAATAAGGTATATAATTACAATGAGTAATCTTGAAGCATGAGAGTTACCAGATTGAGATACCAAAATACAAGGTGAGCTCACATTGAAAACTGATACCAATGAATTTCCTTGAAAGAGGTTCACAACTAAACTAGTTTGTAAAGCCTGAAACATCTTCAAAGAACTTTAAAGAGTGCAGCACAGTAAAAGTGGGGCTTGTACGAGAAATTGTACTGTTTACTTTAGTCACCGTGCTGGCCACGAAACTTCCATTCCCTAATCTTGTACAATGAAACTTCATTCAAGAATAACACCTATAAAAAACAGCAATTTCCTTTTTAGTTTAAATAAATGCACAGTGATTAAGATGATCTATATGGGGCACATACTCTCTGTTTCTGTGCATCAGTTTATATAATTCTTAACTGAATTTAAAATATCAAACATTTAAATGTACCTTAGGCATTGTTATTTTTTATTTTTAAAGAAGCTCACTTTAATGAAAATGTTTTCATTTTGTAGTTAAGAATACAAGCGTGTCAAACTCTAGAGTTCTTCATTCATATCCGCTAATTAAAAATAATTTCAGGCAAATAGAAACTAAAGTCGCACTGACGTTACCTTAAAACTAACTATACTAACAGGCTATTATAATTCCAGACATCTTTTCACTAATTAGTTTCTCCTGATGTTTAGATAGAAAATGCTGTGTAGGTGACTGTTCTCTTTGCTCCAATTTGCTTCTTAGTTTTACCTACACATCTCAGTCAGAAGGCTTCATCCAGAGCAAGATATCAAATCTGACATGAGGACTGGAACCTTACAACCTTAAATGAGACTGACAGTCACGAGGAAGTGCTATTTACCAACAATCTTTACAGAGCCCAAGCCTATTACATGGTTTCAACTTGGTTCTGATCACTCAGAATTATAGAGCAAATTAAATCAAGATTTCACTTTGTAGTTTACAGTTTATATTTCTGGTATGTATTATTCAACTCAGTTTTTAATATTAAAAAACAGTATAGCAACAGTTTTTATAGTGATATGGGGAACTGATCTCAATGTATACATCCTATGTTTACTGAAAAACAAAAATTTACTCAGGATTGCCACATTTGTGCCAAGTTATCAGCTGGTTTCACAATTTGATTATTTTAACAAGTATAAACAGAAATTAAGGAAATATTTGAATATTTCGAAATTTGGAGGTACATTTCTCTGTTTTCAGAAAATATATAGAATTGTATTGATAATGAAATTTCAAATATTACTCTTCATTAGATTTTTATGAGCTGAAATATACTTTGTGACAAATTCTAACAGGATAAGTATTCCAGATATCATAATGCAGTTACACTCAAGAATGGACCATACAATAGCTACATAATTACACCCAAAGAAGTGAGGCAGTTTTTAGACAAGTGAAACCAATGATGTTCTGAGATGTTCGTGTATCTGGAAAACTTTAGATTCAAAAAAGCAGGTTTAATTTTTTTTTTTACTCGTATAAGTTTGGATTTAATTTATCTGCTTGGTGATCATATAATCATTTAAATTATGTATAATACACGCTACCAACCTTACATTTTTTGCACTGCTTCCATAAGACATGAACACTACGAGAATTTTGTCTGTCTTGGTCATGATTTCAGTGCAGGGGTTGGCACAAAACAAGAAGTAGGCTTTATTTTTCATTCTGTTGAATAAACAAATCCATGTGTGATTAGCATATAGATTATCCAATAAGTATGTCTGTTAATATTAGACATACATCTTCCTTCATTCTCCACATCATTAGGTTTCCTTCTGCTTTTATAAATACCAGATATCAGATACTTGAATTACTATAATATATATTCCTATTTCCTGCATTGCTTTGCATATGAATATGAAGAATATGTATACATTTACATCCATTAAAATAATGCTAGGCACTCTAGTCTGTTAGCCTTGAGGTTTCAGAGATGTAAGACAGTAGAAATTCATCATGTTTTCTTGTAATATCTAATCATATATGGTAGGTAGATGAAAACTGTGCTTCAGACTTCTCTAATACTTGGCCTGATTTTCTCTTGCTTATAAGCTTTTCTGTATGTTTCATGTTCTTCTCTATCCTCCCAGTGACTCGTGAAGAGACATGAAAAATTCACCTACTTTCCATGTTCTATATTTAGTACATAGCCACACATAACTTTAAAAGGAAATAGGAAACATACTATGACTGTGTGTACAGAAAGAGAAACCAGGTTAGTCAACAACTGGCTAATCTCTACCACAATCTGTCCTTGTGGTGAGGAACTTTTTATCATTTCTCCTCAAACACATGCTTATAAGAAGCACAGTTCTGAGTGGAACAGCTGAAAGCTGCTGCTTCTAATGCTGGCACCAAGAAAAAGTACAGGCTATCTGAATGACAGGCTATCTGAAGCACACTTATAAAACTGAGAATGTATAGAACTAAAGGAAGCTTATTTTCTTCCCTAAATACTCAATAGAGACTGGTGGGACACTAAGGAAACTGCAGTGAAATCTCCTACTTAAAAAGGAGATGAAGAACCCAAAGTAGCCTTTTGTATCTTCTGGGCAGGGATTTTTTTTTTTTTGTAGTACTTTGCCCAGGAACAACTGAAAGCATTGAATTACCCTTCAGTTTGAAACTCTGAAAGTCTACTACTTTTATTGCTTTCTATAGACCTAAGTGTTGAGAAATACCCCTCAAAGAATGTCTCAGAATTTAGAGCCAAGTTTCTATTTAAACAAGTTTGGGAGTTTGAGAATTATGCTGAAATCCAAACAAATCAAGATGTTTAAAGTGGGCTGTGAACACTTGTGAATGTGAGAGAGTGTGTGTATTCTTGTGCATGTGTTACAGTTCCCTCAATATTTACAGTTAACTTCTGGTCTTAGTCAATAACTACGGATATGCCAGGAACTACACCTAATGCTTTCTTTGATGTAATTGCCTTTGTTTTATTTCTTTGATCCCTTGCCTTGGTGCCCTCTTTCTCAACGTAATGGACTAATTTGAGGTCATCTGGAGAACTACTTAATGGGCATATAACACTCGTATCTCATCCTTTCTTTACTTCAGAGTATCTTTGTTCAGTTTAGGAGTTCCATTGTGGCTGGAAACATTTCATCTTTTATTCTGAATACTTTCCCTCTAGTAACAGATGGATTTTCTAAGCCTTTGGCCTATATTCTCTCAACTTCAGTAGTATCTTTGATCTCTGAATTTTTCTTTTTTTTTACTTAACACATTTACCCATGAAATACATCATGAAAAGAGTAAAGTAAAAGCCATGCACATATCCCTTCACTTTCTAACCACTGTTTCTCAAGGTGCAGGCCATCAGTCTGAATCCAGTTAACTAAATGTTTTGCAGTACATGATATAGATTGCTCTATTTATAAGTTACAATATGAATATTTTAATAGTTTGGCTTTATAATCATTTATTAAGGTAATATTGTAGAAGCTTACTGTAATATCTTTGTTGTTAATACAAGGTACAAATACTTCTTGCCCTCTTCATAATTTGTTGGCAGAAGGGAGTTTAAACACTACTCAGCCAGAGGCCTTCTCCTTGTCAACTGTGGAGCTGCTACATTGACTTGTTGGGTGGTGGTGGTGGTGGTGGTGGTGGTGGTAGTGTGGTAGTGTTATTGTTGTTGTTGTTGTTGGTGGTGGTGGTAGTGTGGTAGTGTTATTGTTGTTGTTGTTGGTGGTGGTGTGTGTGTGTGTGTGTGTGTGTGTGTGTGTGTGCACGTGCAAGTTTGCACACACACACACATGTTTGTTTGTAGGGGTAATTATTGGAGTTTGAACCCAGAGCCTTGTGAATTCTAGGGAAGAAACGTTTTAGCATTAAGCAATACGCTTAGCCCCGGAATTCTCCTTAATAGGCAGTAAGTATAGGCAAGAGGATATAAAATGAATGGTCATTAAGACAATTGTGCTGTGTGAAGCTTGGATAACTTGTATTACCTCTTCCAGTATTCTGGCATTCAGACTCCACCTTGATGCACCTCACTGTGATAACACCTTAGGGAAGGCCATCTAGCTATATGTTCAAAGGAAAACAGAAACAAAGCGGTTTGGTTAACAGCTAGCTAGGCTTTCCTACTACAGTGATTCTAACACTCTTTCCCAGCTTTACGCGGTTGGAATTTTGATAGGAAAGCATTGGAATAAGTGTGGCCATATGGCTGTCAGTCTAATAACAATTTCTCAAGGTCTGTGGAATAAAGCACAGTCATTACAAGAGCACAGCAAAATTTCTGTTCATTTCTGACTTGTACCAGAAAGTAGAGTCAAACATTGTTTTCTCAACTTGATTTAATTTCTATCTGAAACAACGTATTGTTTGGTTGTTTCAGTATATTCTTGGCTGTTGCCAATCTACTGCAGCAAAGAGGCAGAGAAGAAAAAGTATCCAATTCTCTGCTGTTGGCAAAATCCCTGCTAAATTGATTGGAAGCATAATCTTTAAGTTACATTGTCAAAAGCTACACAGGAAACTATACCTTAACATCAATTATATTAACATTCCTCAGTGTTAACATCAAATCTCAAGTGTAGAATTCAGTAAGTCAACTTCTTCTGAAACATCAAAACACTGTTACACATTTCCAATCTGCCCTGAAAGCCCTTTAATATAACTTGTATCAAAGCCAGACATTCATGGAGATTTGCTTTTATAATTGACATACCCTTTGGTAAAATCTAAATCTTACAAATGGTTAAGGGCCAGTACATAGTTTCACAATTCAGAGTGTAAACAGCTGTAGTGTATATGAGTGGTTTGTCTGTATCTGTAAGTATTGTATCTGTCATGTTCTGAATGTGTGCAGACTTTGTTTTCTTGACATTATTTCTTACACCATAAAGTATACCTATTTGTTTACCACTGATATAAAATTCTGATTTATAAATAGTCTGTAGTTGGTTCCTGCATACAGGAGAATTTACGTAGGTTATGTGTAAATATCACTCCATTTTCTATAAGACATGAACATTTATGGAATCTTAGGGAAATTAGCTCCAAGATACCTGCAGAGAAACTAATATCTCAGGGATACTGAGAAACAACTATATTTATTATGTATTTGAAAAGATAATTTTTTTCAATAAAGCAAGTAAAGATTTAGAGTATCTTAGCTCTCAGGCCAGACTGAGCAAGAAGATTTGTGAATTCAAGGTTATATAATAAAATGATTTCTCAAAGACAGGAAAGAAGGAAGGAAGGAAAGAGGGAGGGAGGGAAGAAAGAAGGGAGGATGGAGGAAAGGGGGAGGGAGGAAGGAAGGGAGAGAGGGAGGGAGGCAAGGAAAGAAACTGAGCAATTTTTTAAGCTTCCACAGACACAGGTGATACTCAATTTGACCAATCTGGATTAAGAGATATACTGAATACTTGGAGCAGAGACTAAAAGGCCAAATCATTTCTTAAGAGAAAGCATGAATTCCAACAGAAATGGAAGTTATTTATACCCATACCAACACTCAACTTTACAACTTAACCTATAAAACTAATGTCACAGAGGGAACTGATAAGGCGGTACTTCTACTGTTTCATTCACTAGAAGAACATCATACATCTGCATCTTCCTCATGTCATTTTTGATTGATAGTTGGATCTCTACATAAAATATATTATTTCATGTATCATGTACAGCAAATGAAATTAAAATAGCTTTAGTCTTTAAAGTTTAAGCCCATCAAACGTAGAATATCATAGTTTTGTTCATTTACTCTTCTCAGAAAAGAATTATATATGAAAATACAGGTTTAGGAGGGCTGGAGATAAAACAACATGGTAGCAGAGCTCTTGTTATCAAGTCCATGGACCAAAGTTCAAATCTCAACACTGCCAAACAAACAAAGGAAAGCAAAACAAAAAGAACAAGGGAAAACTCCGGTCTTTCAAAATCTTCCTTTCTTACTCATATATATGTGATTATATATATATATGTATACATTGAGGATAATCATAATCCTGGGAAATCACCATGAGTTTTTAAAAAATAATAATAGAATATAATTGATATTGTAATTAAATTAGAATAACATCGGAAAGGAGTAGACAAACTAGATGATTAGTCACACAAGGCTTAGGGCATGATTCTGTTAATAACTTTCTTGAAACAGCTATCTCAAGCCTTTACCCTTTACCTAAGGAATACTTCTTCTCTGTACTAGCAGAGATGAGTAGTTGTAGCACTGCACAAGAGACACAAAGTGTTTGTTATTTGCCTCTACAGAAAATGTTTGCTAAGCCCTGTTCTTGATTATCACAAAAAAAATAAAAATAAAAATTAACTTCACTGGACAATGACAGGAGGCCCAGAGCCATTACAAGGTCCCCTTCAATTATTGAGGTCAGGCCTCTATCCCCGCCTTTGCAAGATTAGAATCGCCACGGCCATTCTATACTTAGAGAAGGGAGGAGATGTCAGGGGCAGCCCTGCTTATACATTGAAGGCCTAAAATCAGCCATAGGCCTGACATACATGCATGCTAACACAAAGTCTTGGGTCTCTGTGGAAAAACACTGAAAAAGATGGCTATAAGCTATTGTAAACAGGCAGCTTTTGTGGAGATTTACCAGCCTGAGTAGTCATAGACCTTGTAAATAGGCAGCCTCGGTGGACAGTACCAACTTAGATAAGGACAAGTGAATCATAGGCAGAGTCATAGTGACCTGTCTCCTGAACCTTCACCCAGACGATACCCTGTTCTGAAAGGTATCTGTACTCCTCTTGAACACCTATGCCCTGGTGTTGTCCCCTTCCCCACATCCTGCCTTTTTGTGTCTATAACCCCTGTGTGAATAAGTAAAAATTACGATTTGATTCAAAATAAATGAATAATAATAAACTTCACTTAATTTACTGTTTGTTTTGCCTCAGATCATGTCTGTTTCATGAACATAGCAAAATTTCAGTTCTTAAATATTATGTAAGAAAGTGGGGCTGAAAAGATGACTAAGTAGTTTGGAGTGCATTGCTGCTATCACAGCAGACTTAGTTCAATTCCAAGCACCTAAGTCTAGCAGTGTAAAACTAGACTTAGCTCTAGCTACAGGGAGATCTAACACCTCTGCTTTCTAAGGGCACCTAAAGTCACATGAACATACCTACGGAGACACACATGGGTACACCTAAATAAATAAATAAATAAATAAATAAATAAATCTTTAAACAAGAATTTATGAAGACTTTATTTGAGAAGAAATGAAATCTTAACATAATATTCCTTAAACACAAAAACAATCAGTTCCATCATAAATTTTAATCAAGGTATTTTATAGAATCATTGGTGTAATATTTAGTGATAAATAACTTGTGGCTAGAGAGATTAGCTCAGTGGTTAAGAGATGCTATTTTAGAGGACCTGAGTTCAATTCGCAGCACCCACATGGCGGCTCACACCTGTCTGTAAATTCCAGTTCTAGGGCTTCTTGACACTCTAACACATATATACATGCAAGCAAAACACTAATGTACATAACAATAAAAATATACATATTAAATAAATAAAAATAACTAACATGACATAGTAGTCTTTCCTGACTGCCTTCAAATTGGGTGGCAGAGGCAAGCAGATATCTGATCTAGGCCAACCGGGTCTGTAGAAAGAGTTCCAGGGAAGTCAGGACTACACAGAAAAACCCTATCTCAGAAAGAAAGAATCGTCTTTCTTACTTGTCTTAGTCCTCCTTCTGAGAAGATGATGCCCACCAGCTTTTTACCTGCGCCTACTTGGTTATTTCAGGAGCAACTTGAAGCTGAACAAAGGGTAACTACTGACCTCTCTGGTCTCTTCTCAAAGGGAATCCAGCCTTTCCTGTATCCATATGACACACTTCTCCAAACAAGGTGATGCTTACTCAAAAAAAATGTTGAATGCTCTGGCCATTCCGTTGGAACATGAAGGGAAAATTAAATATGACACAATTGTTTGACAGGGACCGTCCAAAGACAATGTCATTTACAGCAAATACACTGGCCTGGTTCCAAAGGTTATGAATCCAGATGACCCAGATCTGCAAAGGCCCGATGAAGAGATTATTAAAGAGACAAAAGAATAAACAAGTGTAGCCTTAGAGAAGAAAGGAAGGTTGCTGTGGCCATGCCAGTTCATGCAGCTGACCTGTGGGCTCCTGCTCAGTATATCTGGTACACTCCATCTCATCAAGGAGAAGCATTCAATTCTGGAGCTAAACAGAGGGTTATTCAGAGGTAGAAACACAGAAAGACCCAATGGAGCCTCCAAGATTCAAGATTAATAAAATCCCTCTGGGACCAGCATCTCTTCCTGTACCTGTAATGCACTCTCCTCCTCGGAAGATGACTGTAAAGGAACAACAGGAGTGGAAAATCATCCTTGTATTTCCAAGCAGAAGAACTCTAAGATGTGTATGATTCCATTAGATAAAGGGCTGGCTGCTGATGGAAGAGGACTTCAGTCTGTCCACATAAACAAAATGCTGATTGGAAGGCTCGTGAAGTGATGGAGATGCGAGCCCAAGTAGAGAGAAAGAGGACTCAAAAAGAAAGGAGAAACACTTAGAGAAACTTAGAGAAATGGTCCAATAGCCAGAGAAAGGAGAGCTGGGATCAAAACTCATGTGGAAGAAGAGGATGGAGTGGCTCATGAAAGCGACTATATCCATGATGACAGGAGAAAACAGAGGCAGCACAGCTGGAACCTTTTCAGGGCAGCTCCTGATAAGAGGTCAAACCCACAGAGAAATGAAAATCGAATTATCAGTGAAGCCATTGCTCTTGGTCTGCCCAATCCTCAAACTTCCAATGAAGTTCAGTATGACCAAAGGCTCTTCAACCAATACAAGGGTATGGACAGTGGATTTTCAGGTGGAGAAGATGAAATTTACAATGTTTATGATCAGGCATGGAGAGGTAGCAAAGATCTGACTACGTGTATCTACAGGCCCAGTAAAAATCTGGTGATGACATTGAAACCAGGATAAAAACCAACAGAATTGTTCCTGATAAGGCCTTTTCTGGCTCAGACCATAGACAAACTGGCTGAGAAAGACCAATTCAGTTTGAGGAAGATCCTTTTGGTTTGGACAAGTTTTTGTAAGAAGCAAAACAGCACAGTGGTTCTAAAAGACCCTCTGAGAGCAGTCTCTTCAAGGAACATAAGCATGAAGGCAAGAAGTGGAAGAAGGAGTATATGGACCTCTTGAAACTAAATCTTACATATACACAGAGGACTGCCTGCTCTGGCCTCTGTGAGAGAAGATGCACCTAACACTTGAGAAACTTGAGACCCCAGGGGTGGGGACATCCTCTTGAAGCAAGGGGTGAAAGAATGGGATGAGAAACTTTTGGGTGGGGGACTAGAGGGGAATAAAGACTGGACTGTAAAAAACAAGATTAAAATTAAAAACAAAATACAAATCTTGGTGAAAGATCCCAGCACTTCTTTTTTATTCCAGGAAATAGAGGGGTTGAATATTCTACAGCAGAGTAATTTTTTTAAAGAATGGTTATGGGTTATGTTTGTGCTTCTCAAATCTTGCAGGACTTACAGAAAACACTGCCCCCACACAGAACTGAGACAACTTCCTTGTGTGTGACACTAACTCAGGGATAAAAATTTCTGTAAGAACTTTATGAATAAACTTCATGAATAATAATCAAAAATAAATAAATATAAATAAATAAATAAGTTTATTTCATTTGGTATTTAAATAGCAAAACTTTAAGATAATTATTAAGAGAGTTCCAAATTAGCCTCAATATTTTTGAGCAATATTGTCTTAAAGAAAATTATAATCCTAATATAATATTTGATATGCATAAGAACATCTAACTTAGTGCATGTTATGTATCTGAGAATGAAGGTGCCTTTGGTTTCCTAGCTACTTAAAGAACACAGTGTGTACACTACATGAAGCCAAGCTCATCAGTCTCACAACTCACAGTCATGTTCACAAAACTGAGAGTGTATTTTTAACTTGATCTTCATGTGGGTCCCTATCTAGGAAATTTCTGGATGTGCCCACCATTTTGCACAGCCTATGATGGGTGAACTCTGAGAGGCAAGGTCCCAAGAGACTGCATCTCAGGATTGCTTCTTGCTGCTAATAGCTTTTCCTATCACTATTACACAGCCTAATGATTACTAGGCATTAGCTCACCCTATTGGAAAGATTTTTGGCAAATTAACATGAAGATATACTCTTATGTAGTAATGCCATATAGGCAAGTTGATGATTTCATAATTCATGATAATAATTTTATAGAATTTGTAAATTGATATGAGTAATTTGAAACCTCTCTATAAAAGCAGCAATTAGAGCTCTGTAAATCTTCATGTGTCACAAGCTAATTGCACTAGAAAAAGAAAGCAGGTTTGGAACAAATTTATGATCAAGGAAAACATTCCCTTCTAGATTCAGTGTGAGACCATTATCTGATAACTAAAGTAATAAACTGAAAATGGGCAATTTATTGTATAAGAACAGAAAATGAATTATTGACTAGTTTATCTGTACAAACCTTTACAACTATTATGACACAAGGCAGATGATTTATCTCTTGACAGAATTGTGCTAACTTTTGACATAAAAATTATTACTTTAAACTTATAAAGAACTTATGAGGGGTTAGTAATGTATAACGAATGCTTAGTCAGGTCTTAATGGAAAGACATGTAAACAGTTTTGTTGTAATTCCTTAAGATCTATTAATCTATGGCATTACCATGAACTTAATGGTATTTAGAAAACCATGTAATCAGTTATTCTGCTATAATAATGATTCTACCTGATAGTTGTGTGAGATAATTTTTTAGAGAAAGAACAAAAACTAAGAGCCACAAAAAATGACAATGCAGCTTTCTTTAGCATCATCCAGTGTGTATGTGTGTGTGTGTGTGTGTGTGTGTGTGTTTCTGTAGGCATCAATAAAAGTTTGTTGGAGCTTCTTTTCTCTGCTTCATTCAGAGTGAGATATTTTTTCTGTGTACCTGATTTTCTCTCTTTTCTTTCATTCATTTTCTTTCTTTTATTTTCTTTTCTCTCTGGTTCACAAAGAGTTAAGGAACTCCAAGCCTCTAGCCTGGCCAGCAAGGGGCCCTTGAGCCAGAGAGAAAAGTGCTCTAGCAAGAAAATAAACAGCCACAGAAGAATAGCTAAAGAGAGTGAAATTTCCAGAGGCCATCAGCTTCTGCCCCAGAACAGCAAGAGAGAGCTACAAGGCCACAGGCCATCACTGTGTACTGCATCACCAATAACTGTGAAGGTTGGAGCTGGTCCCTGGCAGAACAGACACCGTGACCAAGGCAACTCTTACAAGGATAATATTCAATTGAGACTGGCTTACAGGTTGAGAGGTTCCGCCTATTATGATCAAGGTGGGAGCATATGATCTAGACAGGCATGATACAGGAGGAGCTGAGAGTCATACATCATCATCTGAAGGCTGCTAGGAGAAGTTTGACTCTTCTGCACTGGGAGGAGATTCAAAGACCCCCAGTTTCACTCACAGTGACACACTTCTCCCAGCAAGGTGACACTTACTCCAAAAAAACCACACCTCCAATTAGTGCCACTCTCTGAGGGCCAAGCATATTCAAACCACCACACCCAACAACTGGAGTAAGGGCTGTCTCTGAACCAGGCTCTGTTGCCCACCTTTGGATCCCTTTCCCCTAGCTGGGCTGGCTTGTCTGGCCTCAGTGGGAGAGGCTGAGCTTAGGCTTGATGAGACCTGACTTGCCCATGGAAGGCTGACATGGGCCAGGAGCAGGGTGGGGAACGTCCCTTCTTTTCAGAGAAGGGGAGAAAGGAATGGGAGAAAGAGAGTCAGAGGGTGAGATTGGGAGGAGAGAAGGGATGGAGGCTGCAATCAGGATGTAAAGTGTATAAATAGATTAATTAATGAAAAAAATAAAGTGAAAATAACTTAGATTTAAGCATTTCCATCGTATAACAAATCACTTCTTTCATAACCAGAATACTGTATATAAACACAGAAGTTTATATAAAAATACATTTTTCCTTTTCTTTGTATGTAAGACTTTTAAAAATGTTAAATTTGTGTGTGCATGGTTGTTCCTTGAGCATCGTTCTTCAGAAGCGATCCAACTGTCTACAACTCCTTAGCACTGACATTACAAAATCGCATCCTCACAGCTAGACTTTTATATGGCTTCTGAAAATCAAACCCAAGGCATCCTGTTTCCACTGCAAGCACTTTACTAACTGAACTCTCTCTTTAGTTCCAGTTTAAAGTTTTGAAATTAAGCGCAGTGACTTGGAATGTATGATACTGACCCCATAGCACCAAGAAACCATCCTGTTTAATTGCTATTCTATGGAAATCAAGGCATTAGAAGATACTAAGGCTCCCTCAAAGCAAACTCATGGGTCCTGATGCTCTCAACCACTCATCTAAGCCTGCAACATAACAGATCATTGCTGGGACAGTCTGAGGGTCAAGCACAGCTTCATATGAGTAAAGCAGTTGGAGCTTCACTGCTGTTTTGTTGGTAAAGTCAGAGCGACGCAAGGCTCTGGATTGGAAGTTTCATTGTGGAAAAGCAAAGTGTTAAATCTGAGTGGAAAAACACATACTGATTGAAGTTCCTCTTGAGAAAAACTTCTCTTGACAAACACAGCATAATATTCTCCTTGCTCTCAACAAAATGTTTGTCAAAGTGTCCCAAAGTTGAACTTGGACAAGGCATAGAAATCTAAGAGCTCTGCTTAACTGCAGTTAATACTTTCATAAAAGGACTCGAAAATTGATGATTTTTTTCCATGTGTGTGTTCCCCATATCCCCCACTCAAGCAAAAAGGATATGAAGTCATAAATGTGATGACAACCTTGATTTATATTTTTCACCATTGTCCTGGCTGTTTTTTTGTCACCTTGACACGACCTAGAACCATCTGAGAGGAAGGAAACTCAATTGAGAATCCTACCATAGACCAGACTGTAGGAAACCCTGTGGAGCATTTTCCTAATTAGTGCCTTCTAGAAGAGGGTGCAGCTCCCTGTGGATGATGACACCCCTGGACTGCTGGTCAGGAATGCTATAAGAGGCAAACTGAGAAACCCATAAGGAGGAAGCAAATAATAAGCACCCCACCATGTCCTCTGCATCAGCTCCTGCCTCTAGGTTCAGGTCCTGACTTCCCTAAATGAGGGACTACAAGGACTAAGATGAAATAAACTTTTTCCTTCCCAATTTGATTTTGGTCATGATTTTATCCCAGCAGTAGAAATCACAACTAGGACACAATTATTCTTATATTAAAGTATTCTATTGTGCATATAATTTATATTTTCTGCCAATTATACCCTAATAAAGCAGGTAAATGCAATTTATGAGTCAAGGGAGTTAAGTATTGATTATTATTCTGGACAAATTCTAAATCTGCAACAAATTAACAGATATAAAGAACCTTATGGAAATGATCAATGTACTAATCATAGCATTATCAGGTTCATTGAGAGGGGCTTTTTGGAGGCTATTAGTAGTTTGCACATACAGTTTTATATTTGTGTAATTACTAATGAATAGCATTTTGGCATTTTGTCTATGTACAAATATTACTCAGTTGCTATCTTTTTTTTTGTAAATATCGATTTAGGAATGACTGCATCCAAATAATTATTGTTTCTAACTAATGTATAGGTAACTAATCAATAAATTTTCTGGGGTTAATGACTATTTATGCCTTGACTTATTATTAATTAAAACTATAATACTGAAAAGATGAAAAGGATTTCAATAACTGTCATAAGAATTTCATTTAGAAGATCACAGACCAATCACACTGATGTAATTGAAGAATTACAATTACAATTACACTGATAGAGGAAGAATTATTCACATGCACACACACTGCCTTAGATACTAGAAGGAGACCAGAATATGCAATGTTTTAAGTTCTGACTTCAGATTAATTCAAGCATCACTTAGCACTTTCTATAAATGCCAGGTAATTTGAAGTAGTGTATAATGGTAATGGTATAGACTGACATATAATTTTCTTGAGGGGCCTATTTTCAAGTACCATATTATCACATTTTTCTTTAAAATCATTTTCAAGTATTTTAGCTTAAAATCAATTTTTTAAAAAAGTAACACTATAACCAAAATTTCTAGGTAAAAAGCCCCAATAATAGTCTACTTTTCAAGGAACATAACAATTAAGAGGAAAAGAGTTATATTTTATTGAAGTAGCATTTAATTTTCATTGCTTATTAATGACATTATTCATGGGTGTTCAGTTATCCAGATTTGCCTGTGTCTAGAGGAAAGAAAGCACAGAATTTCTGTCAAAGATCAACATTGTATGTATACCTCTCTCTCTCTCTCTCTCTCTCTCTCTCTCTCTCTCTCTCTCTCTCTCTCTCTCTCTGTGTGTGTGTGTGTGTGTGTGTGTGTGTCTGTCTGTCTGTGTGTCTCTGTGTGTGTGTGACTTCTTAACATTTTTGTTTATAGTTGTAACATGATATTAGATATAATTTTGTTCTGTAAAATGTTATGTGAATATAATCTTTCTAACATTGTAATACCTTTTTTACATACTTTAAAATAGCTTCCTCATTTGTTGTAATGGAAATCTAACCAAGTATCTACAAAAAGCAGAAAACGCATTCAGATAAGAAAGAAAAGGCAGGAAGATAATTTAAGGAAAAACTTTTAAAAGCAAAATCTAAGACAACTGTAGTGAAACCATGAAGGAGAGGCTCAAAAGATACATGCGTATTGATGGTTAAGTTAGCAGGGATCTAGCATACTAGTTGCAGAAGGTGGTTACTCATAACATATATCTATTTTACAATTAGCTGACATCATTTACTTCAACTAATGTCCTCCACATTCACCAAAGAAAAATGTGTAAGAAAATATGAAAGTCTTACAAAGTGTACTATACAGAATCAAGGCTAAGATATCTATCAAATGGAATATTGCATGAATATTTTCCATGGCTTTTAGTGATCTTAGTGTAAATGTAATGTTCTACTCTCCTGAACATATAGCACCTGGAAATACATGACACAGTTTGATCTCTAATTCTTTCAGAGAGTGCACTGCATTACAGAAAGAATGTGTTTTGTTCCCCATTCATCTGTCCATTTGTTGAGTCGCTTTGTACCTTTGGGAGAGATGATATGTTTTTATATGAAACATGAAAACCTAAGAATTTGAGTCCTTAAACTTCATACAAGTCTAAAATCCAATATAAATATTTAATAAAATTGTTCAAATAAAACATTTGTTCTATAAATGCCCACTGTGCACTTTATTCATATGAATATAACTTTTAAGAAGACAATTTAGTTTTTAATAACAAATGGCTTTCAACTATTAGAGCTACCAAATATTTATACGATTATGGATTTTACCTGTGCTATGATTACACTTGTGAAACCAATATCTGTGTTATAATCTTTGCATATAAGTAAATATTGTATAAGTACACTTTTAGGAGCTAAGTTAAGACTTCTACAAATAGGCACATTATTTTCTGAAGACAAACAAAATGGAATAACCTTTGCCTCTTCAATGTTGAAGTGGGAAAGACCATGAAGGAACAGTTCAGTCAGCTTGATCTTCTACACCAAATATCATAATCTCGCTGGCTTTTTTTTTGTTAATTCTCACAACTCTGAAGGCTGGACATTATAGATTAAAGTCCAGGAAGACACAGTGACCAGTGAAGGACAGCTTCCTGCTTCACAGATGGCTGTCATTTTGCTGTATAGTCATGTCTTCGATTGGCAAGACAAATATCTGAGAATTGTTCTGTAAGGACACTAATCACATTCATCAGACTACTGCCCTCCTCACCTGTATCAGCTCTCACAAATATTAGCTGGCTATTACATTGCTGCCTTGAGGATCCTGATGTTAACATATGAGCAGGGAGTCAAACAGTCCTAGCAAGACCAAACAAAGTAGCTAGTCTCAGTGTTACTGCTTTGAAAGCATCATCTGGCATATATTTTCCTAATATACACCATTCAGGACTTCACTATTCCATTGAAGTTATTCAGATCCTATCAAAACAAAAACTCAAACAAAAAAAAAAATCTAAATTTCAGAAAGTGTTTTCCATAAGCTGGGTTCGGTTTTATGTAGAATTCTTCTAGAGAGGGCAACTTCTGAGCTATAATATTTTGACAAGAGACATGAAGAATACCTGTGGGTATGGTAAAACAGTTGATTCAAAAGCTGATACATCAAAATCTTATGTGAAGATGCTCATTAAACCAGATAGGGGAGAGCCATCTCCTACATGTCTAATTTCTAAGTTCTTAAGTGATAACAGAAAAGGAGGAAAAGATATAGCAACCTTCCTTGGTGCTAAAAACCTCATTCTCTTTTTATGCACTCCTCTGCAATAAGTGAAGCTGGGTTCTGTTTACACACTCTCTAAGACATTAGGAGCAATAATAAAAACACTTTCACGTGGCGTATTAGTTACTTTTCTGGTGTTGTGATAAAACAGAACAACCAAGGCAGGCAGCATATAGAACAAAGAGCCAATGTGACCTTTTGGTTTCAGAAGAATAGGAGTTCATCATGCCCAGAAGTGTGGCCTGAAGACTGAACAGGAAGCTGAGTACTTACATCTTAACTGTAACCATGAAGAAGACAGAACACACTGGATGTAGATGAAGCTTTTCAATCTCAAAGCCTGTCCCCAGTGACTTACTTCCTCCAGTAAGTCTGTACTCATCCAAGCCTCCACAAAGAGTGCCACCAACCAAGGACCATGAGTTCAAATGCCTGAGACTCTATGGGTCAGGTTTTATTAAATCACTACATTTGTTGAATCTGGAGCACTGGAAATTATGGGAAGGAATAATTTAAAAATCTATAGTATTTCTCACTTACAAAACAAAGAGAATATTAATGAGCAAGATTAGATGCGCTAACATAGAAAACCACATTCTACAAGTATAATTAATAGGTTCCTGATATCATGGGTTATAACAACATATTGATGTAGGAATCCAATAATAAAAATCACTCCAGCTAGGAAAGGCTGTATAAAATGAAGTTAAACTTGTTGATTTGGTGTAAGGAGTAATGCTTTTTCTCTGTCTAGTAGGATATAGTTGTTTCACTGGAAAACTCAAAGAAAACCAGAGAAACACAAATGTGATTTGCAAAATTTGATACCCATGCATGACTTGTATTCCTTTAAAATGTGTGTGTGTGTGTGTGTGTGTGTGTGTGTGTGTTTGTATGTGTGTGTGTTTGTGTGTGTGTGTGTGTGAGAGAGAGAGAGAGAGAGAGAGAGAAGAGAAAGCGAGAGAGCAATACAGTCCCCACTAAACAGCACACTACTGCATGTAGCCTTACTGATGTCAAACTACTTTTGATGAAATAGTATCAGAAACTTTCAGTTTTGAGAAAACCACAGCCTGTGTTAAAATTGGGTGTTCTGCAGATTGACCAGAATGCTTACAACTGAGGTAAATCCAAAAGGTTAATGCTACAGCGCAAAGGGCACCCTTGACAAGGATCGTTAACTTATACATCAACTTGACTGGGTTGAGTCAGATCGAGATGGCTGGTAAGACAATATTCCTGAGTATGTTTGTTACCGTGTTTTCAGAAGATATGAACATTTGAATCAGAAGAATACATATGTAGCTAGACATGGTGACTCATGTTACTTATCCCAGCTACATGGGCTTCTGAAGCAAGAAGAGTACAGGTTCAAAGCCTATTGGTGCTGTAGAAGATATTCAGAGTGAGACTGGGCATCTTCACTACATCATGCTTCAAAATAAATAAATTAATTAACAATAAATAATAATAATAAAGATTGCAGATATTGTTCAGTAGCACAGTGATCAAAAAGTTGGAGAAAAACAATTCATTCCTTTTCATAGAGCAAGAATATGCATGTTGTACCCATTATTAGATTCAAAATCCTTGGGCCTTAGGGCCTAGAACTTCCATCAACAGCACCCCTTACCCTAAGTTCATAGCCCTTCAGCCTCAGTGATAGAACTACACAATCTCCATGTCTAGTTCTTAGGCCTACAGATCCAGGCTGAATTCTGCTTGCCTCACTCTTCCTCTAGTTTACAGTCAACGTATCATATGACTTCTTGTCCAAGATAATTACTTTAGCCAGTTTTCACAATAAACAGACCCTTAGGTATCTGTATATATCACTGGTTTTATTTCCTTGCGGTCTCTAACTTGCACACTGGCAGTATTTTAGAATTTAAGGTTCTGAGGTGCAGAAGGAATATCATGGTCTTTAAATCTGGGAAGTAACCTATCTGAAATAATAGTAGATATGGAGAAGAAGGATAATGTTTAAAGTACATACGACATGTACTATTTTCTTGCTCTGTGCTTGAACCACGTTCTTCGTAATTCTAGTTGTCTAAATTTGGTTTCAATTATCTCCATCAAAATGTTATCAAGACAGTAGTGTTAGGAAATGGAACTTTTGTCGCAGGCATCTTTCTCAGGACATTGAGTCTGTAGTTTAGGAGTAGTGGGAGGATGCGTTGTTCCAAAGTAAGGCAATTTCTTGTCTCATTTCTGTTCTACACATAAACACATAGGTTTTTTTTTTTTTTAATTCTGCTTTTCCTCCAACAAGAGCACCATATGACTCGCACCAGAAGCTGAGCAGATGCAACCACCTGATTTTGAGCTACGAGCAAAGTGTCCATTACTAAATAGACCAAGAGTAAAAGGTTTTGTTGTTCACATTTCTAAATTTTGCTCTCTCTTCTTATGTATCTAAGACCTGGAGTAATTTTATTCCCTGCTTATGAATATTTGTTATGCCTACTATTCCATAAGTGACAGCCTTCTTAAACACCTATGTTCAATTCACATGCAAGAACTAAAACACATTTAGCCCTATCTATCCTAGGACCTTTTTTTTTTTTTAATGTTATAACTCTCTTTCTTTTTATTTCTATGGTGAGCCAAAGTTACTTGTAGGAACAATTTATGCTTCATACTTCATTCCAAAACAGCTACCAACATCTACCACTATTTCTTCAGGTGCTTAATATGTTTTATTCATTAAATTACTTAATGCTCTTTTCTGACACAAGTGAATTGATAAGTTAGAAACTTAGCAGGACTCTGAAGGTGGTTTTCAGGTATTCTGATGCCAGCATATTTAAAATAGTACAATTTGGAAAGTTTCCTGGTGTATAACAATCCCCAGTGCACAAGGAAGTGTAATTACACCAAAATTCAACTCAGGGTACTTGCCATTTCTTTCAAGAAGATATGTTCTAGAGAACTGTACTAGCTTAAAGGCCAGAGAAAGGAGGCCTGGTGAAGGTTATACAAATAATGTAGAGGTCATTTGGACTGTTAGCTATTGGTTCTATCTGTGGGAGCTTGGGGAGATCTCAGGATATACATATGATGTGAAGGACATTTAGACTATTAGGTATCTCCAGTCTTGTCTGTAGGAGCTTGGTTTAGCCTGTCCTATCAGATAACACATATCAACAGGCTATTAGTCACTTCCAATCCCCAGCTCTCTGGATGAAAGAACAGGCTTTACATCTTTCCTATTGTAAAGACAATCCTGCATGCTTAATATTCGTGATTATTCTGGAGATCTGTGGGCACAAGGACCTTCATGCTGTGCCCCCCAACAACAGATAAAAGAAAGAAGAGACACTATTTGGGGCATGAATAAAAAGCTCAACAGAAGAATTGACTTTCGACCTCTGGCTTTCTCAGCATACATTTTCACATAATTCTTTCCTTTGTATGTACATCCACTAGTTATCCAGCAATGGATAATAATAAAAATACAAACCAGGTCATATCGTTCTTCTGTACAAAACCTTGATCGGTTAACATTTCGTTATATCAATTTAAACCCAAACTTCCAAGCACATCAAAAGATAAACCATTATTAGCTTATATATGATTTTCCAGCTTTCTTGTATTTTTTTCACAAAACTATTATATACTTTGCTTTTGAGCAATCTTTTTCCTTTCATGATAATGAGGCAAATCCTGTTAATCCAAATCATTTTTAATACCCTCTTTTGCACCTTGAGCTAATTAACCTACACAGCATTAAATATTTTCACTGTTCTAGTTACCTTTCCTGTTGATGTGATAAAATACTATTTAAAAAGGAACTTGAAGGATAAAAAGATGGCCAGATGGCCATGATAATGAACGGAATTCTGCAACTGATGTGGGTAGAGAGGTGGGAGCTATCCCCAGGACAAGACAGAGACCAGGGATAAGGGAAGCACCCAAGAATCAATTAGGGGTGTCCTTAGCTGTGACTCACAGCATTAGGGATATGGAACCTGAAGAGGCCACCTCCTGTAGCCAGGCAGGAACACAAATGTAGCAATGAGGAAACCAGCCCACCCACACAATGTTCAACTCAAAATGTATCCCGTCTACAAGAAATGCAGGGATGGGGAGGGTGGAGCAGAGACTTAGAGAATGCCTAACCAATACCTGGCCAAACTTGAGACCCATCCCATGGGCAAGCACCAATCCCTGACACTATTAATGATACTTTGCAATCCTTGCAGACAGGAGTCTAGCATGGCTGTCCTCTGAGAGGCTCCACCAAACAACTGACTCAGATGGATGCAGACATCTATTTATGGGAGAATAGGAGAAAGGATTGAGGGACCAGAAGGAGATGGGAACTCCACAGAAAGACCAAAAGGGTCAACTAACCTGGACTCGTGGGGTTCTCAGAGTCTGAATCACCAACCAAAGAACATACACGGGTTGGCCCTATGCCTCCCTGTACATATGTAGCAGATATGCATCTTAGTCTTCCTGTGGGTCCTGAACAACTGGAATGGGGCTATTCCCCAAATCTGTTGCCTATCTGTAGAATATGTTCCAGCTGGACTGCCTTTTCTGGTCTCAGTGGGAGAAGATGCACATAGCTTCAAAGAGACTTGATGTGCCAGGGTAGGGGTATGACCAGGGGGGCCCACCCACTCAGAGGAGAAGGGGAGGGAGAAAAAGGAGAAAGATTGTGACAGGGAGTGACTGGGAAGGCGGCACTAAGCAGGATGTAAAGTGAATATGTAAAATAAATAAATAAATAGTTTTAAAAGGTGACAGACATATTAAAAATGTCCTAGAGTGAAATTTCCTAGGCAAGAGAAACTGGGGAAAGAAACCCAGTTTCAGTACAAAGTGTAGGGGATTCAAGTGAATTAATATTCTTTTCATTAGTTTTTAGAAATTGTCAGCATTGTTAACAGTCATTAGTATGAAACAGGAAAAGAAGGTGGATTTTGAAAGGCAGAGGATCTTGTTATGTTTCATGATTGACACTAAACTTATTCCTTATACCCAATCGTTCTCCAGGGCAATAAAGAAACATTCCCAAAACAGTTAAAAGTGGTTTTGTAGCTATTGTAAACAGGCGGCTTCTGTGGAAATTTACCAGCCTGAGTAGTCATAGGTCTTATAAATAGGCAGCCTCGGTGGACAGTACCAACTTAGATAAGGACAAGTGAATCATAGGCAGAGTCATAGTGACCTGTCCCCTGAAACTTCACCCAGCTGATACCCTGTTCTGAAAGGTATCTGTACTCCCCCTGAACACCTATGTTCGGTGCCATTCCCTTCCCCACCTTTTTGTGTTTATAACCCCTGTGTAAATAAATAAATTATGATGTGATTTAATAAAAAATTTAAATAAATAATATAAAATAAATAAAAGTGGTTTTGTTTTCCTTTGGTATAAATTGGCTTTAATTAGTATAAATTTTCAACATTTCATAAGCTGAAGACAAGATTTCCCCTCGAAGTTCATCAGTACCACCGTGTATGCAAGTTGAGCATGATGTCATGTTGTAAAAACAGATGTAACAGCAATTATAGTTTAAGCATTTGGACATATACCCACAGAGTGATAGAAGGCGGATAGGATGGTATGACGTAGCCTCGATACCTAGAGGAGACACACTCACTCAAACAGAATCATCAGTGAAATGACTCACTTTCTACTGTATGTAGGGATGAGTTTGCTTTCTTTCAGCTACTGATACACCATTAATGAGCAATCAGCACGGCCTAGAAAGTCTTTATGAGAAATGAAGAGATATGAAGGTCAGGTGCTTAAGTAAAAGCTTGAAGGCAGGCCCACAGATAGATTCCGAATTGAGTGAAACCAAGACAGCCATTGGTAACACTACCAAAGACTAGTCACTCAGTCAATAAAGAATATCTGAGAACACAGCACTGCTATTTTTCCAGACATTTAAGAGGATTTGCTAAGTGTGTACTAGAAGGGATATTAGACTGTGTGCTGTTTGTTCTCACTACAATGAAGCTCAATCAGTCTAACATTGCTGTTGGTATGTCAGAGTGATAGTTAACAGAAAATGGCAGGTTTTATAGCTCACTTTAATTTAAAAATATTTAGTATCTATTAAAATATATGTAGGGAATGAGATAAAGGATGAAATTTATTTTCTGTTCTGTTCGAGATTACATCCGGGAGACCATAATTTTATCATAACACATTAAACAGAATTACAGCTAATTTAATGGTTTAATCAAGTAAAACAGAAAAACGGATTTTTCACTGAAACTATTAAGGCTTACAACAATGACCACTGAAAGAGAGACAAAGGATATATCTTTAGAAACATGAGAAAAAAACAGAAGTAGGTATTTTGAATGTTTCTTTTCAAGACTCGTGGAATTATACCAATCATCCCGATAATGACAGCCATTAAAGGGAAAAGTAATTTTAAAAAATAAACTTCAAAATCCTTGGTTCACTTAGAAAGTCACAGAGTGTAGTCCCCCAGTTCTTATGCGAGTGCAAGACACATGGTTAACAGGATTATTATGAATGACAGATGAAATGTATCATTCTTATTCTTACAATTACTCCCTAATGCCTGCCCTCTTGCAGGTCCTTTTAGTTCTCCTCCTCAGTCTTTCTCTGTGTTGATTACCTTATTGTCTATTTTGCACGCTGTGTTTAAATAAAAATTTTTCATAATCTGTAAAATTCACCTTTCATTCATTGCAATGATTTGTAGAGAACCAGAACATCCAGGTACACAGACAGACACTTTCAAAATATCACCAAATGGGGTTCACACAAATGGCAGCTTTCAAAAGGAAATCTGTGTACTTCCAGGATTTGTTTATAATTGTAGTAGATACTTTATTACCATTTCTAGGACTGTGGCACAGTTCAGTAGTAGAGTACTGTCAGTCCGAGGTGCTGCAAATATAGCTGTATCCCAGAATTTCTCCCATTTTGCTCTATTGTTGGCTTCAGTAAGAAATTCTTCCTTAGATACTCTCAATTGTCAAACTTCCATTATTTAAACTGGTACATCATATAATTTTAACTGATGAGATATAAAAGTAGGACTATTGAAAAGTTTCTTCCAAGGGTTTTCCTCTTCCTTTAAAATAATGCATAAAGTCAGTGCCTTCTTTAATTATGGATATTGTGATGAAAGGATGCTTAGAAATGTAAAAGTCAGGGCTGAAGAGATGGCTCAGCGGTTAAGGTTAAGAGCACTGACTGCTCTTCCAGAGGTCCTGAGATCAATTCCGCCAACCACATGGTGACTCACAACCATCTGCAATGGGATCTGATGCTTCTCCTTGTGTGTCTGAAGACAGCAACAGTGTATTCATAGACATAAAATTAATACATATTGAAAAAAGGAAGAAATGTAAAAGTCATCCCAAAACTATAGATGGGACAGGTAAAGAGTACATAAATAATCAATTGATGAGTACATGAATAAACCAATCCATTTATTAGAAGATTATGGGGTCTTCTGGAATGCAAAGGATATAGAGAAAATGCATATATTATAAACAAAATAGGAAAGGATTCTTCATTGAGATTTTATCTGACAAGCTTAGGAGAGCCAATGCTGATCAAAGAGGTGATCAAGTGACCTATTCAACAGAGAGCAAGTTGTTATTGATTTCTGAGAAAAACTACAGTTTGCTAATTTTCCAATAGTCATTGATAAGCTTTGAAAGATTTTTTTTCTTGTGTATAAACATTCTGACCTCCAAGTTTGCAAGCTAATGAACAAGTAACTTAGTTTAAGAACAGATGATTTAACCAAGAATGACAAAGTTTCCCTTGCAGTTGGTATATATTATATATATATTATATATATTATATATATTATATATATATATATATATATGCCACAGTACTTATGACCAGACTGAGTTGCTGTGAAAACACAAAGGAATTACGGAAGAAGCACATAATGGTTCCAAATTATCTTGCATTACAGTCTTGGGCAGAAAGGATCAAATTAACTTTGTATTACAGTCTTGATAGAATAATTTTAAATGATGAACATATTTACATGCAGAAGGATTAAGAAAGAAACATAATATGAAGACAGGTCCAATCTTTTTTTTTGTTTTGGTCATGCATTAAATATCTATAGATTCAAGTGAAAGGTTTGTGTTGGTGGTTCTTTTGTTTGTTTGTTTGTTTTATTTTGTTTTCGTTTTTGTTGTTGTTGTTTTAGAGAAAGTGACTTTGACTCCTTCCAATCCCATGATCGTAACAACATTACTATGCTTAAAATATTATCTAATGCAGAGTTATCTTATGCTGGAAAGGTAATAATGTATTCCTTAGCTATGTCACCTTTAAAACTGATGCTTTCAAAGCTAACTATCAATGAGTGATGCTAGGGATTTCCTTGGTAACACTGTGTTATTAATGGGAAACAGGTTCCTGGCTCAATATTTATTCTTTTTGTCTATAGTTGTTTCTCTTTCATAATGAGGAAGGCAGAATGATAACTGGAATCACCTGGTTTTTGATTCATCACAATCTTTTAATTGCCCTTCCAGATTCTCTTCTGCACAACATAATAAAACTAGAGTCTAAGCTTCTTTTCATCAAAGTGAATTTTGTTAGCAGTTGAATGCATTCTAAAATATTTTTCTGGTTGTTTTGGTCACTTTTTATAACAGTGATGAAATACCTGAATGAATCAACTTAAAGAATTATTATTTGGCTCCTAGTTTAAGTACATGAGTAATAGGAAACTACTTTTGGGCTCAAGGTGAGACAGAAAACAATGGTGGAAGGGCACCGTGAGCAAAATGTTCATCTCATGCAATCAGAAAGGAAGGCTTAAGGGGCAGGTTATCCTTGCAAAGGCAACTGTCCAGAGTCTACTTCCTCAATCAGGCCCAGCTTTAACAGTTTCTAATACTTCCTGATATTTCATTCCATTATCACCACTAGTGTATCTATAGTTCAATTAGTTCTAGACCTCAAGATTCAACCCTTGCCACACAACCCGAAAATGCCATCCATGTCTGAACCTTCTGAGGAGTGAAAGTGCCTCTACAATAACATTTCCTCTCTTTTAACTTTTCTGCCTGGCTATGAATTATATATTTGAAAAGTCTTAACACAGAACACAATTAAACTGTTCTTTCTTTATGTAGTTCTGAAAGGTTTTTTTTTTTTTGGTTTTCCGAGACAGGGTTTCTCTGTGTAGCCCTGGCTGTCCTGGAACTCACTCTGTAGACCAGGCTGGCCTCGAAATGGGATTAAAGGCTTGTGCCACCACTGCCCAGCTTCTGAAACTCTTTTAAGAATCTAGTGTAAAAGTAAATTTTATTTGCAGATGGAATTGTTTTAGAGGCTTTTTCCTGAATAAGCTCACACCTTCCTCTGGCTTACTGGTTCAACTCAGCTGTTCTGGCTCAAACTCCTCTTCAAGCTGACTGACTCAATCTTGTTTCTCTCAGCTTCTCACTGAATTGCTCTGCTTGGCATCAAACAAATTCTATCAGTTTGTTCTAGTCTTCTGGCTTTTTCTTATTCTCTAGCTTCAAGTGCCTTTGCTCACCTGCACTGAACTGCACCAGTTCATCAATGAACTCAACTCTACTGCACTGCACTGACTCCCAGCTGACTTAACTCACAACTCATTGACAAATTGAACTCTCTCTTCTTGTAATTCTCTTAAACTGCTTTTCTTCTGAGCTATTCTTGTGAGAGGTGACTATCTCTGACTCATTTTGTCAGATCTTTCTCTGATTTGTCATTTTGCCACCCAAGTTAGGTGTTACTGAACATGGCTCCTTCCTTGTACAAACCAACCTTACCATCATTGTTTGGGATTAACCGTGAGTACTAAGGGCTTGTCTGTCTTCCAGCCAGAGGGATTGAAGGTGTGTGGAATGTCTGCATTTTAGCTGGATCACACAGATCTAGGTCTTTAGATTTGATCCCTTGTCAGAGCAGCCATGTGGCTTCATTAAAATTCCTGTACAATCTAGCATTACTACCCACTAGTAATATCTTCTTCGTAGTCACAAAATATATTCAGTCTATTTTATTCAGAGGGCTCTGTATTTAAGCAATTCACATCTTAACTATACGATATTTTTGTTGTTAATAGAAAAACTAGAAATACAGTTCTTATAATATGATCAGCTACCCATTTCCTTAGAAACATTCTCTATAAAAACAGATCTAACAAGTGTCTTTCGTGTTCATTGTTTGCTTTTTCTTATGATATCAAATTAAGAACAACACTATTTTAGAGAGATTTGTGTGTAAAATCTAGGGGGTTTATTTTTTTGTTGTTTTTGGTTTTTTGTTTGTTTGTTTGGTTGGTTGGTTATTGTTGTTGTTCTTGTTTTTTGCTTAAATTATTGAATGATTGACCAAATCAAGACAATGCATCAGAATTCTTTCTGTGTGGTTCCACCTCTTCAAACTGATTGTCATATTAATAGTCACAAAAGGTCAGGCAAGAGGAAATTATTCTACCTCAAATCTCTATAATCTCAAAATATTTCAAAAGCATCACTTCAGCTTTACTAATGTTTTGTTGCAAGATTTTTTGTTACAAGAATAGAATTCTTCAATCTGGAGTGGATCTGTTATGTGATTTCTGGTGCCTTGTATTTTGTTGCTTTGTATTATAATTCAGAAAAATATTTTGGTAATTATACAAAATCTTTCTAAGTAAAAATCTAAGATCGTTAGAGTTTTCATATTTTTCTTTTTTCTCTACTATAAAAAATAATCCTGTACTACTGATTATTAATAATGAACAAATTCCACTCTCCACAACCTCTTCACTAAAGTCTTTGTGAGAAAATATATTCTAATTTAGTCTTTTCTATACACAGACAATATTTCTATACTTTCTTGATTAATATACATTCTACTCAAAATATATTTGCTAAAATATTTATATTTTTATGGCTTAATTTTATACTGTAAAGACTTCATTTGTGTGCACTTGAAAATTTCAAGGCTGACATCCTATTTTAAAGTTTTATTAATTATTTTAGATTAAATGTCTTATGGACAATACAATTTATAATATAGACCATTCTTTCTTAGAAAAACTTTCTTCATGATAAATTTGCGATCCTTGCTCATTAATTTTTGAGAAGTAGTTTTGTGTCTTTTGTTGCTTTTTTTTTTTTTTTTTGAGGTACATGGATATCTTAACATTTTATAAATAAAATTAAATTCAAAGTATCATTTAATTGGAATTTCATTAAATAGTTCCTCTGCTGGAAAGACGACAGAGAGAATGTTTAAAGAAGCTGCAATTGAACAAAATAATAACTGGAGGTAGAGGGTGGAAGGGACTTGGGAAGAAGAGAGGAAAAGGCAGGGCAGGAGCAGGTGTGGAAGGAGATGGAGATGTATAGGGTCAGGAAATTGAACAGAGGTGTGTAGCAATAGGGGATGGGAACCAGCAAGTGGCTACCAGATGCCAGGGAAGCAAGAGGCTCCTAGGACCCAACAGGGATGACATTATAATAACCAAATAACCAACAAAGGGAAGAGAGAACCTGTAGAGACCATACCCAGAGGTTAAGCATGGCCCCCAGTTGAGGGATGGGACCACCCGCCTTTCTCAAAAAAAAAAAAAAAAAAAAGATTTAACCTAGAATTGCTCCTGTCTAAAGAAAATACAGGGTCAAAGAATGGAACAGAGACTGAAGGAAAGACCATCCAGAGACTGCTCCACCTGTGGATCCATCCCATATGAAGCCACCAAACCCAGTCACCACTGCTGATGTCAAGAAATGCTTGCTGACAGGAGCCTGATATAGCTGTCTCCTGCATGGCTCTGCTGGAGCCTTACCAATACAGATACAGATGCTTGCCTCCAACCATTAGACTGAGTACCAGGACCCCAATGGAGTTAGGGGAAGCACTGAAGGAGCTGAAGGAGCTGAAGGTGCTGAAGGAGTTTGCAACCCCATAGGAAGAACAACAATATCAACCAACCCGACCTCCCAGAGCTCCTAGGGACTAAATTACCAACCAAACAATACATATGAGGGACTGACCCATGGCTCCATCTGCATATGTAGCAGAGGATGGCCCTATATGGCATCAGTGGGAGGGGAGGCCCTTGGTCCTGTGAAGACTTGATGCTCCAGTGTAGAGGAATGCTAGGGCAGTGAGGCAGAGGAGCACCTTCATAGAAGCAGGAGGGAGGAATGGGATAGGGGGTTTGTGTAGGGGAAACCAGGAAGGGGGGGGAGCGTAACATTTGAAATGTAAATAAATAAAATAACCAATAAAAAATTAAAAAAAAAAAGCCTCAATCATTGTTTTTGATTACTGCCTTCAAAATAAATATACTGCAACTATTTTAAGATATGGAACCTGCCTTAAGTTAAAATGAGTAAATGACAAAACACTCAGGAGAAAAAGATGACATATACAACTTTGCCTGCAGCTTAAAAATTATAATGCTTAGGGAGATGATTGCACAGCGGCTGGTAATGAATATATTATGCAATTTAAATATAGCTGTGATTATTTAAACGAACATCCTGTAATGAGGTCACTACCAAAGAAATAGGTTAGCAAACAAAATGACCATATCACCTCTCTTTTAAATTCATGTAAAAAGATGCGATTTAAAGAAAGCATCAGAGGTAGTCTTCAACGACCCTGAGAAGGTGTACGGCAGCGGGGAGAAGGTGGCCGGCCGGGTGGTAGTGGAAGTGTGTGAAGTTCCCCGAGTCAAAGCCGTCCGGATCCTGGCTTGCGGTGTGGCCAAGGTTCTGTGGATGCAAGGGTCTCAGGAGTGCAAACAGACCTTGGGCTACTTGCGCTATGAAGACACGCTCCTCCTTGACGACCAGCCTACAGGTGAGAACGAGATGGTGATTATGAGACCTGGAAACAAATACGAGTACAAGTTTGGCTTTGAGCTTCCTCAAGGGCCCCTGGGAACATCCTTTAAAGGAAAATATGGTTGTGTAGATTACTGGGTGAAGGCTTTTCTCGATCGCCCCAGCCAGCCAACTCAAGAAGCAAAGAAAAACTTTGAAGTGATGGATCTAGTAGACGTCAATACCCTAACTTAATGGCACCAGTGTCTGCCCAGAAGGAGAAGAAAGTTTCCTGCATGCTCATTCCTGATGGACGTGTGTCAGTCTCTGCTCGAACTGAAAGAAAAGGATTCTGTGAAGGCGATGACATATCCATCCATGCTGACTATGAGAACACATGTTCCCAAATCGTGGTCCCCAAAGCAGCTATTGTGGCCCGACACACTTACCTCACCAATGGCCAGACCAAAGTGCTCACTCAGAAGCTGTCCTCAGTCAGAGGCAATCACATTATCTCTGGGACTTGCGCATCATGGCGTGGCAAGAGTCTCCGAGTGCAGAAGATCAGACCATCGATCCTGGGCTGCAACATCCTCAGAGTTGAATATTCCTTGCTGATCTATGTTAGTGTCCCTAGCTCCAAGAAAGTCATCCTTGATCTACTCCTAGTGATTGGTAGCAGGTCAGGTCTGAGCAGCCGGACGTCCAGCACAGCCAGCCGAATAAGCTCTGAAATGAGTTGGATAGACTTAAACATCCCAGATACCCCAGAAGCTCCTCCTTGCTATATGAACATCATTCCTGAAGATCACAGACTAGAGAGTCCCACCACTCCCCTGCTGGATGACGTGGATGACGTTCAAGACAGCCCCATCTTTATGTATGCCCCCACCCACTTACACTGAGGTGGATCCCTGTGTCCTTAACAACAACAACAACGACAACAACTCCACAAGTTGGGTGGTAATCAGTAGGCAGGTCTCCGGCTTTAAGTGGTGCAGACCAGTGCCTGCACTGTGGTATAGGAGTGTTTGCTGGGTGGATATCAAGAACACTCCAGAAAAATTCAGACCTGGCCCACTTTCTCAGATGTTGGAAATGAAGAAATTGCTCCTATTTTTTGGGTCAGGGTATTCCTGACTTCTGGCATGGGCTTTCCAAGGTGTTGTGTTTTGTTGTGAAGGGAACTTTAGGTTGTTGAAATCAACAGCAGACCATGACCTTATGTGCCATGGGGGACAGCCAATTCACATACTAGAGAAAGAAAAAAAAATGGCCAAAATTTTGTTAGAGGAGTGTTTTTGTTTTTTAAAATCATCAGTGTTCCCCTTTTATATCTTTACAAAGAGAAAAGACCTTCCGCGGCTGATGGGCATGCAGACTGTGAAATACGGGGCAGCCGCTCCAAGGTGACTTAACATTGGGGGCAGTGGTGGCTATGCCTACTGATGACCGTAAAGGCTACTTTACAGCCAGTTGCACTGTGTTCTCTTATAAGCACAATCAGATGGGGGAGTCTTATTTCCGTGTAACTCCTTGGAAGTGATTCTAAGGTGATGTTCTTAGCACTTTAGCTTGTCAGTTTTGTATTAGTCTATGTTACAGATGTAAGCTCCATTATTCTGTCTCTTAAGGGTTAAGCCCAGTGACAGGGAAAAGGGGTTATTACTTTGGAGGGTGGGGGTAGGGTCTGTATCCAGAGCTCTGTAGACCAGGCTGGCCTCAAAGATCCACCAGCCTGTGCCTCCCGAGTGCTGAGATTAAAGCTTGGTTATTACTTGTGAGGTTTTCTCAGTCCCAACTCACAGACTCTGACACTAATTCTGTGAAGGGTTACCACTGACCACAGGACCCTGGGTGACAACACTGATCGAGGCGGAGTGAGAGCTGCAGGTTTTCATGGACGCCCCCAGACCCGTTTCCTGTCCAGAGTTAGGAGAAAGTACTGCTTTGACCATGGCCTCTAGCACTCGGAAACTCACTCAGCCTTAGCACTTTGTTCTGTGTCCTGTGTCAGAGCTCCAGGCTCCACCCTGAGCTGTCCCCCTGAAAACTGCAGCCAGAAAGTGTGAGCTGATGGAGGTTTCGTCTTTGTTGTTTTGTATTTTGTGTATCTTTTTGTATGATTAAAAACTATATTTTGTAGTTATCCAAATATATTTTCACCCCGAAGTGGGGCTATCCTTTGTAAAAAATAAATAAATAAATAAATAAATAAATAAATAAATAAATAAAAATAAATAAATAATAAAGTTTTTTTTTTAATTGGAACTTTTATTACATTTCAGGTGTTTTCCCCTTACCCCCTTTCCCCCTCCCTCCCAGGAACTCCCTATCCCTCCCCCCTCCTCCTGCTCTTTGATGGTGTACCCACACCCACCCTCCCCAGAACCTCACCTCCCCACCCTCGAATACCACCCCCCACGATGTCCAGCCTTCATGGGCCAAGAATCTCTTCTCCCACTTATATATAGCTCCCTTGCATATATAGCTGGAGCCATGGGTCCCTCCCTAAGTGCTCCCAGGCTGGTGGTTTAGACCCTGGGGGCTCTGGTTGGTTGGTATTGTTGCTCTCTTCATGGGGTCCCGTACCCTTTCTACTCCTTCAGTCTTCACTCTATCTTCTCTGTTGGGAACCCCATGATCAGTTTAATGGTTAGCTGTGAGCATCTGCCTCAAAGCATCATTTGTAGCAGAATAGCTTTTTTATTCATCTTTGTTCACACATTGTTCAACTGTGAACGTGGATTTGGCTTATACTCCCATTGAACAGAGCATGTGCACTCAGAACACATCCAAAAGTAGAAATTCACTGAAATACTGTGGATTCTCTACACCACCGAGAATCTCTGCATAGATGAGAACTATCCAACAAGCTACGCCATCTTGCTTTCACAGGCAATTGGTTTTTGTCACAAGACACAAACATGAAATGACTGAAATAATGTCACTACATAAAACATCCACTAATATCAGGAATATCTCTAATAACACAATTAAACTGTGGGGCTAGTAAAGTTTGGACTGTTAGTAACAACAAACCTATGTATAGCATTAATTCAAAAGAAGATAAACATACATGTCATATATATGATATATATCATTTCAACCTTATAAATACAGTGTATAATTATTTATTCTCATTTATTTCACAATTGCATATCTATCTATCTATCTATCTATCTATCTATCTATTTATCTATCTATATAATTACTGTGATCTTCTCTCCACTCTGTCATTCTCTCTTACCCCTACTTCCAAATGCCTTCTTTCCAACTCCTATTTTATGTCTTTTATGCATAAGTCCATTTGAATTTAATTAGATCTTTATGTGTTTTTACTTGAGTAAAGTCAATTAACCAGTGGTTATTCCACTGAAGAACAGGATTCCTCTTCCCACAACACATTGACTGCCTATAGCTCATCAGGGAAGGCTGAGGCCTCATGAACTCTACCCATCCATGGTGGACTGTTCATTGCTACAGTGTTGTGCAGATCTTCTACTGGTAACCACTGCTACTGCCATTTCTTGGGTGAAATGATATTCATTTTTAAAGCACAGTGAGACTATATTCCATGCCAATTCCATCCCGCTGTCTTGACTTCAGTTTATGAGATCGATTTTCCTTACTTTCCCTGATACATTTGAATTTGAAGGTCGTTACCAAGGTACAGAGTTTTTAGTTAATTGTTTAATCTCTGCAAAATACACTAAATGTTGACATACAGGAAACTCCTGTGATACTTCCTTTCAGTTGTGTACATGTATAAGGACACAGGTTGGATGGTTAGTGTGGATATTTGCTTGACTATGATACTTCACTGTGATAGGTGCTCATTCGTCCAATAAGCAATTACTCATCTCCTGATCTGTTCCAGCAGTTAAAATAGGCACTGTTACAGGAAAGAAAATGCCCTCTCCCAGTCCAAAGGCATATAGTGAGCAGAACACTGTGAAAGAATGCAGTCAGTTCTTTTCAACAGTATACAATAAAGTCACAAGCTCTACAGTTATGCAAGCTCTGCTTGGAGAAAACATATATTACTTTACTGAAATTTAGCATTCCATCTTCAGACAAGATAGAAAAACAATAAAATTATGGGGATGTGGGAAAAAAAAAAAAGAGAGAGATACCGCATTCTGGAGCCTGTATCCCGCTGAGAATCTTCTACTGTGAAGGTTGCCTACAAAGATGCAATGTTTAAGATTTAAAATAGCAATAAAAACATCAACGAAGTCTAAGGTAGAAGTGAATAACATGTGAAGTGTGGACATCTCATTACCCAGGCAATTTCTGGGAATCTCAACAAGATAACTTTAAGATATTTAAGATTAGGCTGTAAGATATTTGATCTTACAGCCCTGAGATCAAGAAGTCTGCCTTAT
This sequence comes from Mastomys natalensis, assembly GCA_021653895.1. Lineage (NCBI taxonomy): Eukaryota > Metazoa > Chordata > Mammalia > Rodentia > Muridae > Mastomys > Mastomys natalensis. The sequence continues at coordinate 2,216,893 of JAJTUV010000235.1, read as the reverse complement.
CAATTATAATTTGTCATCCTATGATCTCACTCAACTTCTCAGCAACTCTTTGAGGGTGATTCACCAAAATCCTATAGCTGGCTATTGTAAAGACAGAGAAATGAGATTCCATTTGAGAGTTCAATCTCCTTTTTCTTGGACATTTTTTTATTTTTTTATCCTTGTTTAAATCTATGTATTAAAAAACAATCAAACAAATATTTTCTTAAATAAATTCCTACTTTACTTTCATATTGGTTTGTCCTTTTACTCCTTTCTGTGGTGAAATTTTGGGTTCTGTTTACCTAAGTGAAAGTCTCTGAAAAAAATCAGGTTGCTTGCATGTTGTGATGATTTAAGTAATCCTTTAAATTTAAATTATTGTGCTTACGATATCTATAAAAAAGAAAATGCCTCTAACTTCTAACTTGTAAGTCCTACTTGCCCAAGGAAGGATAACTCCCTGGAACATTGGAGCTGTTGCTCATGAAAGATAACAAGACATATATTTTCACTTCTGTAAATAATCTTGTTTGCTCCAACTGCACAAGGTGTGCTTGATCACACATATGCAGGAAGTACATCAGGATGCTATGCTTGCCCCGATTAGACAAAGATGGGAAGGAAGCATATAGCCTTATAATTTTTGTCTTTATGAGCAAAATTACATTATGACTAATGTAATTCATGTTCATACTCTTAGAATCCTGGGCATGGACATGGCCAATGTCCATTGTGTTAGCCAGCATTTCATAAAGCTTGGTTCAAATTGGCTCAAAATTTTTGGTAATTGTCTTAATCTCACACTGTGGGATTAACAATGCAGTGGTTGGGGTTGTGCCTCTGCCTGTCCCCGTAACATGGTGGATAATTTGACACACATGAACGCACTTTAGAAGATGGAGATTCCAGAGCCTTATTTCTAGGTTGAAGCAAATGAATTCTGAGATGGATCTTTGGCTCAACGTTTTCCCACTACATGTGCTTTCCCTTGGTTAGCCTGCATAGTGTTTTACTGTTTAAAAAAAAAAAAAAAAAAAGGACAAGACTTAAGAAAGATTTAAAAGTAAAAATCTTCACAAATAACAGCAAGTTGACTGTAAGAGTGGGTAGATCTGTGGTAGACTGTAAATCAATGAGGGAAGGCCAGAAGAGAAAATAGCGCAAAATAATGAAGCAAGAATTTAAAAAGTTGAGATTAATTGTACATTGATGATGTCATCCTAAGTTTTGCTCGATTTGAGTCACATTAATATGTCTGAAGTCTGCTGCCACATAGTTGCCTCTACAATTTCTCTTTTGTTTAGAGAGGGTCTGAGCCATCTCCTAGATCTTAGTCTCTTTTTTTAATCCTTTTGTCTCAGCCTCTCAAATCCTAGGAATCATTTGCATAGACAAAGCATAACATGTTGAGATCCAGGTGAATTTTCTTAGTGCCCACTCCAAAAAAGAACACTGTATGTCCCTCCCTGCCCGTACCACCAACCAAAGGCTTAACTAATAGCTCTTACCCATCCATTTCAACTGTCACAGGGACAATCCCTGAACATGTATACAGACTCAAAATATGCTTTCCATATATTCCTGTCTCATGCTGCTAACTGGAAGGAGCATGGGTTATTTAAGCAACAGAGGATCAATAACTAATGCAAACCAAATTATGGCCATGGTAAAGGCCTCCATCTCCCCACAGCTATTGAAATTGTCCACTGCAAATCTGACCAGACAGATGACTCTATTGTCTCCAAAGGGCCTGCACTGTCCCTTTCAGGCCTGTTTCTCCAGACTTGCCTAACTGCATCACTACACTGATGTGTGCGGAGTGTAACTCTAGGCACTATTACCTATGGATGCAACTTCATATAAGATAATGGCATTTATTTTTCTCTATCATGTTTGTCTGTTTTATCTAGTGAGGAGTCTTTGTTTGAAGAAAGCAAGACTGCTTTATTTCATTGCAACAATACTTACACACAAACCAACCAAAGATTTTTTAAAGCAAGCATCTTTCTCATCTGAGCTGAAGAGGAGGTGAGGACTATAAGCATAATTGAGAAGCTCTTTTGTGGAAAAAAGTTGCTCAATTCTGTGAAGACAGAATGATAGAAGGTATGTTTGTTTTGTGGGTGACCCGAAGTAGCCAGCACAATGAGTGCATCCAAGAGTTCCAAGAGATCTAGAGTGATATATTGAAGTCTTTATACATGTTTTTATTATAATTTGTTTCTTCTGTAGGAAGAAAAATTCTATATTTGCTGACTTGAGGAATAGAATAAAGAGAATGAAGCCAAAAGAGGAATAAATGGTTTAATGATTATCCCAGGCATGTAGCCAGACATTTGAAAAAATTAATTTCTTTGGTGCTTGCTGCTGTTTCACACTGAGATCAGTCTTGATGAGGGGAGGTCAGGCTCTTCTGTGGCAGTAAGAATGCACCATATGTCTTCAGGCACTATTTAATAGTAGTCACAAACTATAAAATGAATCTGAGAAGATCAGTAAAAAAGGCAAGGAGGCTGGATATCATTATTCTGATTTTAGAGCATTTTGGTTGTGCTCCTATGGGTATAAATATATTAGAGAAATAATCCCAATTTAATATAGTTTTATTATAATGTTTGCTTTTTTTAAAAAATATTCACCCCAAATATACTGTAACTTAATGAAAACTCTATCAGATAATATTTAAATTTCATAATTTTTCATATTCTTCTTATAGAAGCAACTCAATAACTTTTGCAGTTTGAAGTGCTTCATTTTTGTTTTCACAGAGCATGTTTTGTGTCAGAAGAAAGTTTGGAAAATGTTGACCTCAAACCATGTTGATATGCCTGGGTACAAAGAATAGAGCTTGTAAAACCAATGGTACTTCACTGGACTGTGTACAGGTAGACACTGAAGGCTTTTAATCCACAACGTACTTGATGGGAAAAATAGCACTTGGTTTGTTAATTGTTATCTCGATTACACAGTTCTATAAATGGACAATAGATTACAGGCTCAGAGAATCAAATGTGGGGGAATCTTGAGCCATTGGGAAAGTATTTACTGTATGTGAGTCAAAATCTAATGTTTGACATCGAATTCTATCTCTAAATCTCAAAATGTTGTTTCCACAAATAAACAACATAAAACATGGGTTTCTAGCAAAGAAAAAAAAAAATGCAGTATACACTGAAATTATCTAGAAGATCCAGAATTCTGCTATCACATGAAACCACTAGCTCTGATAATCAGAGTACAACACAAAACAAAGAACACCGAGCAAATTTCGGATAAGGTATTGTCCTTAGGAGTAAACCAAATTGGCCTAAAGTTTGTTAGAAAAAGTACCATAATCAAGAGTAGTCTACAGAGAGTACGAGGCAAGCTTTGTATTTCTTTAGGCAAATGGACACTCAGCTGAATCCATTGAAATCTCCAAACTGTTAAGATGCATTTGTGATCCATTTGAGATACTTGGCATAGAACACATAATTGCATAAGTCAGGATGAGCATCCGAATACATTTTTGACAAATGGGTTCAAATAATTTCCTTTGTAAAAGAAGTCTAGTTTCTGTGCAAGCGCCTGTGGACATCACAACTGAGAAAAATGAACGTTGTGAGACCAATGACGAATGAACATTGGTGGCACTAAGAGACCTAACCAGATACAGATGAAACGTGAAGAAATAAGACAATGTTATGAACATTCTACCATGGGTCTTACCACCTTGATGATCATACCAATCTAGCACGGATAAAATACCAAATATTTGAGATTCAGATATATAATGCATAACAATAGGAAATAACAGTATATAAAGTCTAGCATGAGATTAAATTGTGTTTGGGACATTACAACATAAGGAGTCTATTAAGGTCTCACACTATAGAATGAGATTTGAAAATCACCTAGAATTTAAATCAATTTCACAAGATTCTCATTATAAGTAAATTTTGATATCATTGTTTTCCCAGTCAGAAAGTTGTAATGACTTTTGTGCTACTATAACCAAGTTACAACCCCTCATTGTTGTTACTGTAGTTTGCCTTGAAGCTTTGAGACCAGCGATGTGATGCAATGGAAGTTGGTTAAACTTAGGGGGCAAGGATTGGTGAAGAACTAGCTTTTGGGGCATGTACTTTAGGGACACAGGTTCTGTTCTGTTCTCTTTTGCTTCCTCTTTGGGTACTTTCCTCCTCTTGCATGGTAATGCCACCCAGATTAGGGTACAAGTGGTCCACAAATATCTTGAGTTTTTTATTGTTTGTTTTTGCTTTGTTTTAGATTTATTTATTTTTACATATATAAGTGAAAATATGCACATGAGTGTTCTGCCTACATGCTTATCAATGCAGCATGTGAGTGCCTGGTTCCTGGAGGTGCTCTTGGAGGGCATCCAATTCCATAAAACTGGAATTACAGTGGGTTGTGAAGCACCCTATGGATGCTGCGATCTGAACCTCTGTCCTCTTCATAATCCACAATTGCTCTTAACCACTGGATATGTCTCCAGTCCCCAAAGACATGCTTTCGTAGTGAATACAATGAGATGAAGAAGAAAGGCTCTAAGTGGGCTAGTAAGCAATCTCTTAGTGATTGGCAGCAGTCATAGCTGTAAAATTGGAGGCTTTTGCAAAGATAGCTGAGTGTGAAAATTTAACAGGATCAAGGAACTAGTAATACCTAATATTACAGACTAGGTAAGTTGTTGAACCAATGGGAGATTGTAGATGGTTGTTGTAAAATGTTAACTGACACAATAGCAAAATTCTAAGGAAATTGCAGTTTGAAGAAGAGCTGTGTGAACAGAGTGCAAAGGTAGAGGCCGTAAGGAATGGTTATTGGATAAGTTGACAAAACTAAGACTGCTTCACCTTGGGATTGTATATGGACTAGACCAAGGATGTACTGCTTTCTGGGAGAGTCCTTAATTTACATGTTTTCAAAACATTTGGTTAAATCTCAACATGTTAAGAGCAAATTAGACAATCAGATAAACTTTCATTCAATGGAAACTGCATTTGCAAATTCTTCTATTTTTCTATATATGGGCTACTATCGTGATCATGGTTCATATCTGCCTTCCTGTGTGCTCTACTTCCTGTGTCTGTTAAGTTTCAGGAAGTCATTGGGATCAGCATCCAGGACTAGCTTTGATCTTCTCTTTTCCATGGTTATTTTCATTTTTCTAGCCTGTGATATTAGATTCGATAAAGGAAAAAGAATGTTCCTTTGAAATATCAAAATGAGTAAAAAATGAATAATATTATTTATGTAAATACATAGGATTAAAAATGACATCAATACTTTACTGAAAAATGAACTAAACTAAATAATTTCTTATATTTACCTTTAATTATATAAATTTAATTGCTCATAAAATTTATTCAGAGTAAGTTAAATAATTATAATGTAGAAAAACATATATTAGAGATATTTCAAAAATACACTTTTTAAAAATGGTATTCTAAAGTTATTTTAAAGCTTTCTTCAGGCTTAAATCTGATTTTGTCATATTGCAACCCATAGAAATAACAGATGAAAATGCAGATAAAGCCCAAGAGGTATTTCTTCCTTATTCACTTTTGTGGAAGAAGACATTTGGGATGAAATTGGGCTTTACAATTTGCTTTATAATGAGGAGGAAATCATTCCCATACAAAGGAAAGAAGCGATCATTTCTAAGTTTGAAATGAAACATTTAGAAAGCTTACCTTTTGTAGCAAACATGTAATCCTAAAATTGACAGTTGATAGATTTTACAAATACCTCAGTGTATGGAAATCCATCAGGAAAATGACAAAATGATAAAGGAGAATGTTGCACAGGAATATTAGTGAAGATTGAAACTTGTGCTAAAAAAGCCATCCTACCACTGAGAACATCATTAGCGCTATTAACCAACCAGTATGCAATGCCAAAGGCCCGCATTTGGAGTGATGGATTAGGAAGTAACTCAATTTATATTTTGTGCACTCACCTACAGGAACAGAAATCATATAAAGCTACTGTAAAGTACCAAGCTTTTTATAATCGAGAAAGCTTGTATACTTAATGCAGTGAAAAATGTAAAAAATGCATTTCCAGTTAGAATGTTGCCAAGAGTCCTAAGACAGAGGCAGTAAAGTAGAAAACAGGGATAGGACATCTGGTAGGGGCAGCCCATAAACATCCGTTGTATCTACCATTCCTTTCATGATAGTACCTGATATCAATTGTACACTTTAGTTACATCTATGGAGAGCAGGGTGTGAAAATCAGAGTACGACTATGGAGAGTCCCATTTCTCCTTTCACTAAAGTGGATCCCAGGGACCCAACTCAGGCTGGCAGATCTCACCTTTACCCACTGAGCCATCTGACCACTCATCACTGTATATTTTCTATGGCTTCATTACAAATCCTGTATACGCATTAATCATTACCACAGAGACACAATATTACTGGTCTGTACATTTTGTGAGCAAGGAGCCACGTGCCGGCCATTCTTCAGATTTTGTGGACACAACTGCAGATCATGGTTTTCCCACATGCCCAACCATTGAGCTGCCTAGGGCACCTTAAAAATAATGCTCCATGTGTGTGTTTGTGTGTTTCATTCGTGAATACAAAACATCTGGCAGGTAGTGAGAAGCGTGCCCATCTGCTGAGGAGTTTAGAGGGGATTAACAAATTACCGCTTCAGATAATTTACTTGTTTTTAAAGTTGCATGGTTAATGGGAGTTTTAATATTTAGTGGAATAACTCACAAATTATCATTTTAAGAGCACAATAATTAAAAATGTACTTTAGAATAAGTGGTCACTTTGCTTTTCTGTTGAAGTAAAAAAAATGGATATGAAAATAACATCAGGTTTATTTGTTAGGCAAATGACATATTTAAAAGTAGCATAATACATTCACTATTTTTAGTATTTATATCACTTACTATTAAATTTAAGAGTACTGTAATCAAATCACCAATGAAAGAGTACACATGGAGGGACCCATGGCTCCAGCTGCATATGTAGCAGAGGATGACCTTATCTTTCATCAATAGGAGGAGAGCCCCTTGGTCCTGTGGAGACGCGATGATCCAGTCAAGGAGAATGCTAGGGTGCCAGGGTGGGAGTGGGTGGGTGGGTGGGAGAGCACCCTCATAGATGCAGGGAGAGGGGGAAGGGGATAGGGGATTTGTGGAGGGGAAACTGGGAATGGGGATAACATTTGAAATGTAAAAAAAATTATCCAATAAAAAAATGGTGCAGGGGATAACACTTTAAAATAAAAGAGAGAGTATTGTACTTGCACACACAAGTTATTAAGAATTTCAGATCACTGAAATAGTTGTCTATAAGATTCATAAGCATCAACTTATGCTGTTACAATTGAGAATAGCTTTTTCTGTAGCTGGAAGAAAATGCAATTTAGTATTTTACTTTGTATTAAGTGCCTATTTCTACTTAGAGTCAGAGTCTGGAAGATTACCACATCCCCCATCCATAGAGGTCTTTGATAAATTAGCAGTTTGCATTGGCAGTTAATTTCTCTACATGTTATGCTTTGCATTGGGGTCTTTCATTTATTTTAAATTCTCTTATATAGAGAGCACTAGCAACATTCTAGCTAATGTTCTTAATGTCTTTGTAACACATACTAGCACACACTGTGTGTGTATGCGTGCCACATACATCCAAGTCAAGAACACATATAAAATATTGTTTTATGTGTTTTCACTATAAGCAAGACTGTAAGTGAGGGCTGCAAAGAAAATGATTTTATTTGGAAAGTAAGCCCAGGACCTTCCTCAAAGCTTACAGATGTAAACAAAACACATTTCATAGCCTTTATAGATAAATTTTCACAAGAGGAGAGATATACTTTAATATGCACAAGGAGAGAACAAGGGCCAGAGTCATCCCAGATCTGCTGGATTATGTATCATTATTGATCAATTGTTAGTGTCAAGCATATTAACTTCAGGCTTGTGACTCATATCCATGGAGCAACAGATAGCCTCGAGTCACTTGCAGAAATCACAGGCCACTGGGTAGAAGGCATCTCCAAGCACCCAGTATACATACTTCCTTTCACTTTAAAAATTTTTAATCTAATTTAATAACTTTCATGTTGGGATAGCCTTATCATTTTCACATATCTAACATCTTTATCAACATATCAATGTTACAATAGTATGTTATACGATTTCTATTTCCTCTTGCAGAATTTTTTACATTTTCATAAATTTCCCATTTTAATCAAAATGCAAAAGACTTTCATTTCACCTTATATTGAAACCTTGGAAGTAGAGCAGTGAATTCAGAGTTTATGCTTTATAAGTTTTGACTAACATTCCTGATTACCTATCCTTAAAAATAGCATGATTCTACACTTCAACAATGGAACAATTGCAGGTCTGCTTCATTCTGCCTTTCCATCATGTTTAATAAACTTTAAGTAGTTTGATCTAGTTTCTTTTAAGTTTGTATTATTCATCTATTCTTATGACTAAGGGCCAACAGCCCATTTATTCTTACATTATATTTTCTATAAAGATGTTAAGTTTCAATTCTCCGCAAGCCTAAGAGCATAGATACCATATTCCTAATACTGGCATGCCCCAGATACCACAGACCCTTTGACACTTAATTTGTTTTACAAAAGGAAGTTACTAATGCATTCTCCACTTGAATTTTCTAAAACAGAGTATTGATCTTGTAATTTGGTTTTTCTTGCTGATCCCAGCATGCTTTTAAAACTTTAATTCAAGGTATAAGACCAGGAGACATAGTATAGACACAGACCATCATCCGTAAGTCAGTCACCAAGACAAACCAGAACTGCTTTCATTCAGATGTGTGCACATTTAGCTGTTACTGGTTTTTGCTTTGTTTTGTTTGTTTTGCTTCTGAGACAGGATCTCACTGGGTAGCCTTGACTTTCCTGGAACTTTCTATGTAGGCCTGGTTCTCCTTGGCAGAGATCCATCAGGCTCTCCCTCCAGAGTTCTGGGAGTAAAGGTGTGTGCCACTACACCTGTCCTAAGATGTGTTTTATGCAACTGGAATTAATTGTACCTATTTAAAATGAAGAAACGCTGAAGGTTGTTTTCATAGCTATTGCTCAAAAGGCTGCTTTAAGAGTGTATCTCCGTGAATGTGATGCAAAAACATTTGTAGCTTGCTGGTGACGGTGGGACAGTCTCCACTGGGCACTCACAAACAGCGCTGAAGCAATAAATCATCCACTGAATAATTTTAACAGCCTGAAACTCTCCTAAGCGTTGAAAGCATATTTTAAATGAAATATATTTTCTAAGTGTTTCTAGGTAGAAAGCCTCTGAATTAAAGACAACATATTGCGCTGCTAAGGCCAGCTAGAGATATGGTTCAATAATTATCCTGTACTCCTGAGGAACAATTTTATGGCTTTGAGTTACAGAATCTTATATATTCTGTGACATTAAGGAAGTTTTCTGTCAAACTATGTGATTAACATTCGTTTAAAAAGTCATACATTCTACTCAACAGGTGTAACACTTGATACTACTAACATTAAGCAGACTTGGTTAGAGGTCCTTGGAGGTTGACTAGGTGCTTTTTGTGGCTTTTCTCTACCGCTTGGAACTAAATGAAGTAAATGCCTTTTACACGTTGACTCTAGGCATATAATACATAGTTAAACCCTTTTGTAGCCTGGCAAGGTGATATACTATTTCTTATGCATTTGTAACTATGTCAGTGAGCTAACACATTCTCTGTATAACTTGTAATTCAAAAGTCAGAATATGTGTAGTTCAAATATGTATCTCAGTAATAGGGTTTCCCCCCAAGTGTTCTAGTTGGTTTTTCTTTCTAGTTCTTTGTTTGATATCCCAACATTTTCAGTGTACATTTAAATTTTAAATTGACTTCTGTCCTGAATAAGAACTCTTTGAAGATATTACATTTCTAAGGCTGTCAAATGATGGAATACATACAGTTTAACAACAGTGTGCAAATATTTGGCTTTATCAGAAACAGATAAGTATTAATACTAAGAAAATATCCGTCTCTACAGTAGCAAGGTCCCTGTGGCCTCCCAGGTCCTTTCCTAATGCTACTCTTATTTCTCACTGATCAGACTCTCAAATGCCATGCCATATGCCACCTCACCAGTGAGAGCTATGGCATTCCTTCCCCTCTTGCAGGCAGTGCTGCTGCATTATTGATCTTTCATGGTCATGCCCAACAAGAAAAAAATACTCAGATTATTTTTTACAAATTGTCTATGCTTGGCTTAAATTAAAGACATAAATCTGACATGTGTGTCAACCAATGTATCCGTATTAGGTACTTCCATCTGTTAATAGATATCTGACAAGCAACACATTGTGGCTCCTGGTTTGAAAGCACAGTCCCTGGTTTGAGTGGATCTGCTCTCCTCAGTTGCTGAATGATGCCTCTCTGACAACTGAGCTAGGTATCTATCTATGAGTACAGCAGAATATCACTAGGATTCATCTAATTGACATTTGTTTTTCCAGTCATGTTTGGTTCTATTCTTGGCTTCTGGGCTGTCTAGCCTCTGGCTCCTGGCTCTCCAGGCAGTATCAGCCTTAGGCTTCCTCTCGTGCATTGAACCACAAGTTGAACCAGTCCTTGGTTGGCCACTTTCACGAGTTCTGAACCAGCATTGCCTCAGGACATCTTACAGATTGTAAATCGAAGGTTTTGTGACTGGGTTGATGTGCTAGTCCACTTCTAAAAGCCTTGCCTGATGTTAGAAGATGGCTGGTTTAGCTTTCATATCCCACCCCCATACTAGGAGTCCTCCCTAGGATCACCCTTGTACATTCCTGGGAATTTTACTGCACTCGATTTCCACATAACCCCTCTAAAGCCTCCAATTCCAGTCGTCTCTCCCAATACTCTCTCCCTGCTTTCCCACCAACCCCCATTCCCTCCTGTTCCCATCTGGACTTGCCCCCATCCCACCTGCAAACTCTCTTTCCCCTACTCTCGGAGATCCATGCATCAACCCTTGAGCCCTCTTTGTTTCTCCGCTTCTCTGGGTCTGTGGATGGTAACATGATTATCCCTTACTTAACAGCTAATGCCCACTTATAAGCGAGTGCTTGTCTTTCTATGTCTGGGTTACCCACTCAGGATGTTCTCTAGTTCCATTTACCTGCACATTTCATGCTGTCGTTATTTTTAACAGCTGAGTAATACTCCATTGTATAAATGTGCCACATTTTCTTTATCCGCGCTTGAAGATCTTCTGTTTTGGTACCTGACTAGAGAAATCAACTCATTGCTGTTTGTATTTCCCCACTTCATTCCAGCACACAATGAGGGAGCGTTCTCTATATTAGCATTTCATTAAATTCTGAGGAGACTACCAATGGATGAGACAAAGTGGCCTGAGGAGGACTGAGAGTTCTGTCATGGGTATCTCTTCTCCAGCACTTGTGAATCAGCTACACAGCCATTCACTTTAGGCACATTTACCAAAAAGACAACCTCTCTTTCAAATCTTAATCACAGTTTTGAAATAGTATTTTATTACTATTTTATTTTATATTTTATAATATTCATTTAAAAGTTCACATTTTGTAAACTTGAATTTCTTACCATACACTTCAATGTAAACAAACCTAAATCAACAGATAGAACATTTTTAGTCATTAGAATTATCCTCTTTGCCTCTCTAGTCATGAACCACCCTCCAGCAATGATAACTACATCCTGATTTATAAATAACTGACAGTTTAGATAGAGTAGTTTGCCTATTTGTGTAACTTAATTTAAAAGGAATAAATGCTCATTTATTAAGAACAGTTTATAAGAGTAGTGTAAAAGATCAAATCTTGTGTTCTGACTGCTTGCTATTACAGATTTTGTAACAAGCTCCTTAGCCCACATTGCCAAGGGAAAATGGAATTGCTAGAATAAGCCGCACTGTGCATCAGAAAATACACACCTGGAGAGTTATATCCAGCTAATAGTTTCATTTATGTATTTTCCTAAACTCATTTCTACAGAAAGATTCAACTTTGAAGTCGAATTCATTGAAGTCAGAGGGCATGTCGAACAGGAATGGTTTACAAACGCCTATCAAGAGGTTATGTTCCGAAATGCAAGACATTAGCATGAGCTGGACCCATTCATCCTGTCAAGGAAAAAGGTATTTATGCAGCTAGAGCAGTTAGGAACAGCATGTAAAGACTCAGAAAAGATACTGGCTTCACTCACTGGTGATACAGATGCAGGCTGACTCAATTTGCTCTATAGGAGAGATGCTGTATCTTTCTTTCCTGAGAACTTCATGGATAAAGGTTTGTATATCTGCCCGAATTATTAATTGTTAAATATATTGAGAGAAATTAATTTTTGTGCTTTACTAGTGATATCAAAATGTCTGTAAAAGTATGCATATACATTGTAGAAGAGTGTCACATCTGTTTCAATAGGCTGCAGAATAATGCAACAGAACAAAGGAAAGACTGAGGAAACACAGATAATTAAAAACAAGTTTCCTGACTAATTACCTATATGTCACTAGAGAAAAAAGGCATGGAGGATGAATAATTTGATTCATAACTGGAGATTCTTTTCAGTTTATTTGCATACTGTCTGTCTGTGTGTGTGTGAGTGTGTGTGTGAGTGTGTGATGTGTGTGTGTGTGTGTGTGTACAAGCAATGTGCCCATTTACCATGTGGAAGATAGAGGACAATGTCCTGTAGCTTGTTTTCTCCTGTCATCTTGTGAGAATTCTAGACTTGAAATGACACTGTCAGGCCTCTGTACAAGTGTTCTACCTATGGAGTCACCTCATGGTTCCTACAACTGGCACATTTAAACCATCTGTAATAGTCAGCTTTAGATTACTATAAGAAATAAAAGAGTTACCCAGATTATGTTTTTAAAGTTTATTCTGGTCACCATTTTGGCAGCTTCATTATATAACTGGTTAGTTTTCTTACATTTGAGCCTATGGTAAGGAGGCACATTGTGGCAAAAGCATTTATTTCATGGCTAGGTTTCAAAGAAGAGGAAAGGGCCGTGATCCCAAAAATCTTTTGAGGTATCCCTACAAGGGAAAGAAACTGACATCAAGCTCCACCTCTACAAAATTCTCAAAGAATGAGTCAAAACATAAAAAACACAATGATACTCTTTACGTCTCCCAGTAGCACACTGACTCTGGGCTCTGGAAGACAACCAATGCACAATTCCACTGAAGTTGAATGAAATATTACTTTCTCCAATTTTTATATCTGTGGTATGAAAAGCAATTATAAGCATCAAAGTGTGTTGAGTTTCGACTCATATTTTCATGTGCACACATCTTATCTCTCAAATTAGATTTCCCTTACAGCTGTTGCTCCACACATGGAAAAGCAACTGAGCAGAAGTGAGCCTGCGGCACTGGTTGGATCCTCGCTGATTAACTAAGTAGGTTCTTTTAACTCAATTTTTATTTTAATTCAATGCAGATAGTCAATGAAATAAAAACTATGGGCAAGATGCTGTGAACGTGGTTTTGCTGTAAGGTTCTACCCATAGATCAGATTCTATAGCCTGTCTTTTCTACTTTCTCAAAACTTTTGTCTGATGGATAACTAACTGCTAAAAACCTAAGAAATATTTCAAGGTAAATCTTAAAACTGAAAATTTTGTTTCGTAAGTATAGAAATCACATAACACTGAGATGGAATGAACTTGGGGCTCATACATCCATGTGCCAGAATGAAAGATGACTTTGTGCATTTTGTCATTGATTGTATAAAGTGACATTTACAATTAGAAAAATGTGCCAGATGGCAAAATTATTTCCATATCACTTCCTGGGAAGATGAAAGTACATACACCATACAGTAACACTAGGTATACAGTGTACTAATGATAGGAATTGGAAATTATTATGCCTTGTTAGCATGTCTTCAGAGATTTTGATTCTAAATTTATGTTGCTTTGAAGGGGCCAATGAACTATTTTAGAACTGTTTACTTCAACTAATTTTGTCAGTCATGGAGTTGATCTGGATAATACATAAATAGAAAGATGGAACAGACTCACAATGCTCTTTCAGAGGACTGGAGTTCAGTTCCCACAGCCCATGTCTAGCTTACAACCATCTTAATTCTAGTGCCAGAGATCTAAAGCCTCTTCTGGTGCTGTGTGGCACCTGCATGTACAAGTGAAGAAATAAACAACAACACACACACACACACACACACACACACACACCACGTATGCACACACACATGCATGCACAGATAGATGATTATATCTTTGAAAACAATGTTTTATGAAAAAACATGATTGGAATTCTTGGGTAGTTGTTTTCAAAATAATGAGAGTCTGTGCAAAGCCTACTAAGATTTGATTAATAGTATAATTTCATGTTGAGGTTAATATTTAAAACAGCGCTGGCATGGGCCAACTATCTATGTGGCGGCAGCTCTGCTTAGCTCAGGCCACCATGCTCCGTGGCCTGAAGTCAAGCATTCCACAGCTAGAAATAGCCAGCCAGAAACACCAGCCCTGACACCCACAAGATGCCATTGTGGTAGCTAGATCAGCCCATCCACTACCTGTCTCCACAAAGCTTACTGAGCCCAGACCATCCTGCCATCCACACAGTACCCGGTAAAATGAGACTCTAAAGCTTAATTATTATCCAAAGGCTTTATATCTTTAGAAATGCTCAACTATCAATTTTCCCACACAATTAGAGTTGTTTCCCAATATCTAACCTTAAGATATAAATTATTACCCAGGACTGTTCTGGACCCAAGCTTGGTTCTCCATGGCTGCTACCTCTCTCTCTTCCTCCTAGCTCATCCTCCTCCTTTTCCTCTTCCTCTCCTCTCTCCTCCCACATTAGCTCCTCCCAAATTACTGAGTTTTATTGTAAAATGTAGCGGTGGGGGAGAATCACACACTACAATTTCATACTATTGTTAACTAAGTGATTAATAATTCATTTACTTAACATCTTACACTAAAGAATTATTCTTTGATTTGATACTATTTTTAAGTTATTTAAAATAAGCCCAAAGAAAGATAATTATATTTATTCTTGGGATGGGAAGATTAAAACTAAACAAAATAGAGTTCTTCAAAACAAACTTTTTTCTTTTCTTCAGGATATGTGTATTGCTTGTATCAGATACTTCAAAGAAAGTGGATATACCCCAAGCCAACCCTGTTCATTTGATATTCAAACAACAAATACACTTCATTCCTATTATAGTATTACAACTATTAAAATATATTTTTGCATTTCCAATGTATATTATCATTTTGGTTTCAAAACATTTAAAGGCAACCTGCAGTTCAAATCTACACACAAAGAATTACAACTTGTGTTGTGTGTGTGTGTGAGTGCATGCACAAGCAAGTATTTTCTCCTAGTTTCTACGTTTTTACATCTATGGCAATCCTCAGTTTAATCTAATTTTCCTTTATCATTTAAACTTTTGATATTTTTAAACAATCACATAGTTTCTCTTTTCTTATAATAGCCACACATTTTTGGGTATTAAGTTTTGTTGTGTGTTCCATTTTGAGGACTTATTTATTTATTTATTTATTTATTTATCCTTCAATCCATCCATCATCTATCTATCTTTTATTATTTATCAACCATCTATCTATCTATCTATCTATCTATCTATCTATCTATTCTATCTATCTGTTGTTTAAAGTCTGGATCCATTCTTTTGCATCATTTGTTGATGCATTTCCCACCCCTTTGAATTATTTTCACTCTTTTGTGAAAATTTATTCTGGTCACCATTTTGGCAGCTTCATTATATAACTGGTTAGTTTTCTTACATTTGAGCCTATGGTAAGGAGGCACATTGTGGCAAAAGAAATTTATTTACATGGCTGGGTTTCAAAGAAGAGGAAAGGGCCGTGATCCCAAAAATCTTTTGAGGTATCCCTACAAGGGAAAGAAACTGACATCAAGCTCCACCTCTACAAAATTCTCAAGAATGAGTCAAAACATAAAAACACAATGATACTCTTTACGTCTCCCAGTAGCACACTGACTCTGGGCTCTGGAAGACAACCAATGCACAATTACACTGAAGTTGAATGAAATAACCTTTCTCCAATTTTTATATCTGTGGTATGAAAAGCAATTATAAGCATCAAAGTGTGTTGAGTTTCGACACATATTTTCATGTGCACACATCTTATCTCTCAAATTAGATTTCCCTTACAGGCTGTTGCTCCCACACATGGAAAACGCAACTGAGCAGAATTTGAGCCTGCGGCACTGGTTGGATCCTCGCTGATTAACTAAGTAGGTTCTTTTAACTCAAATTTTTATTTTAAATTCAATGCAGATAGTCACGAAATAAAAACTATGAGCAAAGATTGCTGTGAATGTGGTTTTGCTGTAAGGTTCTACCCATAGATCGGATTCTAAGCCTGTGTTTTCTACTTTCTCAGAACTTTGTCTGATGGATAACTAATTGCTAAAAACCTAAGAAATATTTCAAGGTAAATCTTAAAACTGAAATTTGTTTAGTACAGTATAGAAATACATAACACTGAATGGAATGAACTGGGCTCATACACCATGTGCCAGATGAAGATGACTTTGTGCATTTGTCATTGATTGATAAAGTACATTTACAATTAGCAAAATGTGCCAGATGGCAAAATCATTCCAATCACTTCCGGGAAGATAAGTACATACACCATACAGTAACACTAGTATACAGTGTACAATGATAGGATTGAATTATTATCCTTGTTAGCATGTCTTCAGAGATTTTGATTCTAAATTTATTTGCTTATTTGAAGGGGCCAATGAACTATTTTAGAACTATTACTTCAACTAATTTTGTCAGTCATGGAGTTGATCTGGAAAAACATAAATAGAAGATGGAACAGAGCTCACAATGCTCTTTCAGAGGAACTGATCATTTCCCACAGACCATGTTAGCTTAACAATCCATCTTCATATTCTAGTGCCAGAGATCTAAAGCCCTCTATCTGAACATCGTAGCACCTGCATGTACAAGTGAAAAATAAACACACATTCACACACACACACTCACACACACACTACACACTGTATGCACACACACATGCATGCACAGAATATATTATATCCTTTGAAAACAAGTTTTATAAAAACATGATTAGAATTCTTGGTATTTTTTCAAAATAATGAGAGTCTGTGCAAAGCTACATAAGATTTGATTAATAGTAATAATTTCATGTTGGGTTAATATTTAAAACAGCGCTGCATGGGCCAACTATCTAATGTGGCTGGCAGCTCTGACTTAAGCTCAGGCCACCATGCCCGTGGCCGAAGTCAAGCATTCCACAGCTAGAAATAGCCGCCAGAAACACCAGCCTGACACCAACCCCAAGATGCCAATTTGGTAGCTAGAATCCAGCCCAATCCACTACACTGTCTCCACAGAGCTATAGCTGAGTCCCAACCATACCTGCCATCCACAACAGATACCCATACGAAATGAGACTCTAAAGCTTAATTATTATCCAAAGGCTTATATCTTTAGAAATGCTCAACTATCATTTCCCACACAATTAAGTTGTTTCCACAATATCTAACCTTAAGATATAAATTATTACTCAGGACTGTTCTGGACCCAAGCTTGGTTCTCCATGGCTGCTACCTCTCTCTCTTCCTCCTAGCTCATCCTCCTCCTTTTCCTCTTCCTCTCCTCTCTCCTCCCACATTAGCTCCTCCCAAATTACTGAGTTTATTGTAAAATGTAGCGGTGGGGGAGAATACACCACTACAGTTTCATACTATTGTTAACTAAGTGATTAATAATTCATTTACTTAACATCTTACACTAAAGAATTATTCTTTGATTTGATACTATTTTTAAGTTATTTAAAATAAGCCCAAAGCAAAGATAATTATATTTATTCTTGGGATGGGAAGATTAAAACTAAACAAAATAAATAGAGTTCTTCAAAACAAACTTTTTTCTTTTCTTCAGGATATGTGTATTGTTTGTATCAGATACTTCAAAGAAAGTGGATATACCCAAGCCAACCCTGTTCATTTGATATTCAAACAACAATACACTTCATTTCCTATTATAGTATTACAACTTTAAAAATATATTTTTGCATTTACCAATGTATACTATCATTTGTTTCAAAACATTTAAAGGCAACCTGCAGTTCAAATCTACACACAAGGAATTACAACTTGTTGTGTGTGTGTGTGTAGTGCATGCACATGCAAGTATTTTCTCCTATTTCTATGTTTTTACATCTATGGCAATCCTCAGTTTAATCTAGTTTTCCTTTATCATTTAAACTTTTGATATTTTTAAACAATCACATAGTTTCTCTTTTCTTATAATAGCCACACATTTTTGGGTATTAAGTTTTGTTGTGTGTTCCATTTTGAGGACTTTATTTATTTATTTATTTATTTATTATTTATCCTTCAATCCATCCATCATCTATCTATCTTTTATATATACCCATCATATCTATCTATTATCTATCATCTATCTTATCTATCTATTTATCTATCTATCTGTTGTTTAAAGTCTGGATCCATTCTTTTGCATAATTTGTTGATGTATTCCTCCCACCCCTTTGAATTATTTTCACTCTTTTGTGAAAATATCCATATCCTATAAGTTCAAGGGATGATTTAAAAGCTGCCTTGAGATATATATTCATTATATATTAATTATATATACATTATACCATCTGTGAATAGTGACTGTCTTAATTGGGGTTTTACTGCTATGAACAGACATTGTGACCAAGGAAACTCTTATAAGGACAACATTTAATTGGGGCTGGCTTACAAGTTCAGAGGTTCAGTTGAGTATCATCAAGGCAGGAGCATGGGAGCATCCAGGCAAGCATAGTGCAGGAGGAGCTGAGAGTTCTACATCTTCTTCTGAAGGATGCTAGCAGAATACTGACCTCCAGGCAGCTAGGATGAGGATCTTAAGCAGTGACACACCTACTCCAACAAGGCCACTCCTCCTAATATTGCCACTCCCTGGGCCAAGCATATACAAACCATCACAGTGACTAGGATCAATGATTAATAAATAGGAACTCATGAAACTGAAAAGCTTCTGTAAGGCAAAGGCATGATCAATAGGACAAACAGGTAGCCTACAGAATGCAAAAAGACATTCACCAACTTTATATCTGATAAAGGGCTAATGTCCAAAATATATAAAGAACTCAAAGTTAGAAACAAATTAAATATCCCAATTAGAAAATGGATACAAAGCTAAATAGAATTTCAACAAAGGAATCTTGAATGGTTGAGAAGCACTTAAATAAATGTTCAATGTCCTTAATTATATAGGGAAATGCAAATCAAAACGACCCTGAAATTCTATCTTAAACTCGTTAGAATGGTTAAGATCAAAAACTCAAGTGACAACACATGGTAGCAAATATGTGGAGAAAGACAATCAATCCTTCATTGCTGGTGGGAGTGCAAACTTGTACAACTACTCTGGAACTCAACCTTGTAGTTTTTTAGAAAATTGTGAATATTTCTACCTGAAGAAACCATCTATGCTGCTCCTGGGAACATACCCAAAAAATGTTCCACCATACCACAGGGACAGGTGTTCCACTATGTTCATAGCAGATTTTTTTCAAAATAGCCAGCAACTGGAAACAACCCAGACAGATGCCCCTCAAGAAGAATGGATACAGAAAGGGTGATTCATTTACACTATGGAATGCTACCCAGCTATTAGAAACAAAGACACCAGGAATTTTATAGGCAAATGGATGGAACTCAAAAATATCCTGAATGAGGTAACCCAGACATACAAAAATATGCATGGTATGTATTAAGTGTATATTAGTCATAAAGTAGAGGATGCCCATGCTACACTCCACAGACTCAAAGAAGCTAAGCAAGAAGCAAGGATGCTTAAATCTCACTTAGAAGGGGGAATAGAATAATCATAGGAGGCAGATGGAAGGAGGGAACAGTGTAGGAGAGCAATGAGGAAAGGAATGGATCCCAGGATCAGGAGAGGGGAGAGACAGGAGAGAGTGCCAAAGGGCCAGAAGAATGAATGAAAATTGTCACCTGGCAGGAGTGAGGGCTGGTGGATATCTAGGACATGCCAGAGATCCAGGATAGGAGAGGCCTCCAGGAGCCTATGGGGAAGATTTTAGCTGAGACTCATAGCAATGGGTATATGGAACCTTAAGTGGCCACCTCCAGTAGCCAGGCAGGACCCCCAGTGGAAGGATAAGAACACCAATTCACCCACAAAACTTTCAACCCAAAATTTGTTCTGTCCACAAGCTATGCAGGGACAAAGATTGAACAGTGATTGAGGGAATAGCCAACTAATAACCAGCCAAACTTGAGGCCCATCCTAATGGGCAAGTACCAATCCCTGACACTATTAATGATACTCTATCATGCCTGCAGACAGGAGACTGGCGTAACTGTCCTCTGATAGGCTCCATTCACCAGCTGACTGAAACAGATGGAGAGACCCACAGCCAAACATTGGATAGAGCTCTGGAGTCTTATGAAGAGTTAGGGAAAGGACTGTGACCCTAGAGGTAATGGGAACTCCACAGGAAACCAATGTCAACTAACCAGGACACATGTCCTGGATCTAGCCCCTCCCCCACCGCACACACATCTGTAGCAGATGAGCAGGCAAGATGTGCAGCTTGATCTTCATGCTAGTCCCCTAATAACTGGAGCAGGAGGCTGTCCCTAAAGTTTTTGCCTGTCTGTGGATTGGGTTTTTCTAACTGGGCTGCCATGTCTAGACACAGTGGGAGAAGATGTGCCTAGCCCTGCAGAGACTTGATGTGCTAAGTTGGGGGGATACCCAGGGGAGCATCTACTATCTCAAAAGAGAACAGGAGAGGGATTGGGAAGGAACTGTGTGAGGGTGGACCAGGAAGAGGAGGCAGTGATCAGGATGTAAAATGAAAAAATAATTTTTTTAAATAAAGAAGAAAGGAATGAAAGAAGGAAGGAAGAAGAAAGAACAAAGGAAGGAGAAGGAAGGAAGGAGGGAGGGAGGGAGGAGAGGAGGGAGGGAGGGAGGGAGGAAGGAAGGAAGGAAGGAAGGAAGGAAGGAAGGAAGGAAGGAAGGGTGGGTAGGTTAACCACAAGACTCAAGTCTTAATGAGCAAGTTCTCTAGAATAATTCTTCAATCCCTGATATAAATTCAAGCCCAGGGCCTTATGTGTTCTAGGCAAGTCATCTGTCCTCAGGCTGTATGCTATCACCAAGGAATTGAATGTAGGAAATTTGCTCCAGGTGAGATCCCAGACAACAGATGGAAGCAACTGCCACAGTGTATGAGGACCCTTCTAGCTGTTTTCATTTACCATCTGGTAAACTACAAGAAAATCCCTGTTCATCTTTAGGAGAGTTAGTAACAATAGCCATGGATTGTTTTATTGCAGAGGTCTGATTCACAGTAACAGATTCCTGCAACAGATTTGGATACTGAAGGTGGAGTCTATGCTTCCCAACTCTAAATACATGTCACTGGTTTTAAGACCTATTAGTGCAAACGGGTTTAAAAGACCTTTAGAGCAGATGGAATTCTGAAGAGAACTGGCAAAGCTTTTTGTGGATACTGAAAATCTGAAAAAATGATTATGGGAATTTAGAAGAAAGAGAGATGCTGGTGTGTCCTGGAGAAGGTTTAACATTGTTGTCTGCAGTAGAATAGAAAATATGTTCAATGAAGTAGACATCTAGCAAAAAAGATTTCAGGCAAAGTACTGGAGATGCCACCTGGATTCTTCTAGTTGGTTGTAATAAAATGTGAAGAGAGATTAGTTAATGAACAGATGGTTAAATATAAAGGAACTGAAATTAGCATATTTCAAAAATAAAACTGCTCTTCCTTCCCAGATTTTCCAAATAGAAAACAATTTTCTAAATCAGAAATAACTTCCAGGCAAAGATTAAATTCCAAGCACTGTCAGTAAAAAATAGGCCCAAGAAAGTACGGCTGCTAAGTCCTTTGTTAAGACTCCACAAACCATTAGTTTTTTGCTCAGATCCATTCAAAGTCAAAATGCTCTCCAAGAAGTTTAAGGATGCACCTTACTACTAAATTAAATGCTATGGTTTCTAAAAATTTAACCTTGATTCATCCCATATACTTTCAGGGAATCTAAGGTAGAGAACAGTTTACTTCACAGATTGGAGAGTAGAGCTTTGACTAGTAGTAAGACCATAAAACATAAATACAACTCAAAGAACTATTTAAAAAAATGTACTCAATGTAATTGAATCACTGGAAAGACCAATCCACTGGGCTACAGAATACAGAGAGGGTACAGAAACAACATAGGTCTTTGTCCACTTGAACTTGAGTGGGTACAAAGTACACTTAAGTATACTTAGGGATGGATATAAGCACAGTCACTTTTGGTAGAAAATGAAAGACTATTGAAAGGATAGATCTCAAGCCCAGAAGCCATAGTCAAAATACACAGAAGATTATGTCCATAAGGCATGGTTGAGCCACAGAAAAGAAGCTGACAACATACATGTGGACTCTTGTGCATGCTTGAAGATAAAGTGTGTAGATATCTTTCAGATTTTCTTAAATGTCTGTGTTGTCATGCTATACGTGTTAAAAATTTGGGGCCGATAGTTTTCATCCCCTATGCACAAATGTTCATATTGACTGAAAGAATTTTTTTATATAATTGAACTTGATTTAGACTGTACACATCAGTACTTCAAACCTGAACTAAAATCCATTATAGATGGATAAATGCATATATGAAGAGTTTTATTTTACATCTTTGAGAAATGTAATTTGTGTCCAGATACAGGTAATCTCCTTAGTTAGATAGCAGACTTACATACCTGGCTGTCTTTCTTGTGATGAACATTTTAAGGAACCCAACTGCCACACTTTGGGGCATGGTGAAGAAATATATGTTACTCTAACTGATAAGATAAGTCAAACATACCAGCATTAATTGGTGAGCATGTAGGATCTAGAGTTCAAGATGACATCATACTCAGAAATCATCCTGTTGTGACATCATACGTAGGCCTCCCTTCTTACTTTGACTGACGGGAAATGGCAATGAAATATTGATAATTTGGGGGGGTCAGTCTAAAGGGGAATTATCATAACTTTGATTTGAATAAGTATGCTCATGTGATAAGTCAATGGATGGATGGGTTCCTGCTAGTGCTGGTCTGATGTAATTTCCTCTAAACCTGTCCTGACTATCCCAGTGCTCAGCACTGGGAAACAAGAGAAATGGAAAGAAGAAAATGGACCAATCACTATAAAAACAAGATAGATCTCACCGATTCACGATTTCAAACTTACTCATTAAGTAACAACAAATAACGGACTGTAAAAATAAACGAGATGAAAATGTGAGGAGGTATTTTACAACCAAGAACCAAAAAGTCAGAACAATTTCAAATTTTATCAATAGCTTAAATTAATTAAATAAACAGCCTAATTGACAATAATAGAGTCTTGGATGATTTTTAAAACACGATGAAATTCAATTAATAAGAGAGTTAATGAATGTTTTTTAGCTCATTAGGGAAAAGCATTAACTTTCTGGCTAATGTGACATGAGACGCCGGCCTACTCCTGTGAAAGAAGCACATAACTTGAGAGAGAATCTTATCAGCAGCTTTCCTTCCAAAAAGAGGTTTACGGTAATAAGGAGTAGGCTGCTAAACCTATCTACTCTTCAGAAAATGTGCATTTGTCAATTAGATGAGGAAACGTGTGAACAAAAAACAGGAAGCCTGTGTAACGGCCTTGACAAGGGGCAAAAGTGGCTGACTTTGAAGGCACGTCCATCATAACCGTTGTACTCGTACAATCACTGACCGACTGTGAGACTATGTAGTCGAACCGGTCACTGTCCCTCCGAAATAGTGATATTACAGTTGCTAGCATGACGTTACTAAGAAAGCAGATGAAATGATGGTGAGGCATCAGTAGAGCCTTCTCAGCTCACTGTAAAACCATGTGGGAACACGATCTCTAAATCATGGTCTATTGGGAAACACCAAGTGATGCACTACTATATACTGACCAAATGGTCAACAGTGCGGAGACTTCCTGAGACAAAGAGGACATCCAAAGTATGTGCCACTGATGAGAGAATGTACGATATACTTTACTATTATTGTTAATTATTGTCATTGTCATTAGTATTGTGAGGTTTTGGACCCTGGAAAAGGGACTAAGGTGTATGTTTCATGGATCAAAGCAGACCTGGCCTCCAGGTTCTCCCAGCATCCCTCAGTCCCTACCTGTCATATCCCTGCCCCCAACCTTGAACTTTCCAACCTAGGGAATAGACTGCCCTTCCCCAGAGGTACCTCCCTATATAATCCAGATATTTTTCCCTTTGAGAAAAATCAAAATCACAAATCCAGAAAGAAAGCAGCATTCAAAACTGATACTTCCTGCTTTCTAATTTTAATTATATTTCTAACACTGTCTAGTGCAAATTCTAAGTCCTCAACAGCTACTTTGATGTAATATGTAAAGAAGTATCCATTATCTCTTCCACGGGGCTGTGTAACAGTACAGACATATGGAGATGTGTTATCAAGGCTAAATGTGTGCCTGCTTGCTTTCCCAGAATTCCTTAAAAATGATCTGACCATTCCTGACCTCAAAATTATCATTTCAGGGTATATGCTATTAGGGTCACCTAGGCATGTCTCCTCTAGTTTCCTTAAGCCAACTAGAAGTGTTAGAATCAGTAACACAGGATCCCATAAGCAGATTGTGTGATTCCTCGTCTTCATATTGGGTTACATCCCCCTGGTGTTTTAAACTGATGTTAGACTATTCCTGTCATATCAATCAGCAAACACTACACATTAGCAGCAGATATCAACCTGTGGTTGATCCCTTTGGGGTTCCATATCAGATACCCTGCATATCAGATACTTACATTAGGATTCATTAACTACCAAAATTACATTTATGAAGTAGCAACAAAAATAATTTTATAATTGAGGGTCACGACAACATGAGGAACTGTATTAAAGGGAAGAAGCATTAGGAAGGTTGAGAACCACTGCCTTAGGGCTTCTTCTCCCTACCCCAAACTTCCACAATGAACAGATTATCAAATGTGCACTTGCACACTAGTAAATTATATATGCCCATTGGGCTATAGCCACGTAATTTGACAGAGGGATAAAGCTGACCCCAATAGTCTTCCTTCTCAGAGATCTTAATCCTCTAAAAAGTCATCCTGCCTAATGTTAGATTCTGTCTAAACTCCACCTCCACAGTCACCTGACGATAGCCAGTATGCTCCTCCCCGCAGCTACCTGGCAAAAGGTAGCCCTGCCCACTATTATAAAAGGGACTGTCTGGCTCCTCCTCTCTCTCTTGCTCCCTTGACCGGAGCACCTGCAGGTTCTCTCTGCCCCCTTCCCTTCCCCCTCTCTCCACATGGTCATGGCCGGCCTCCATCCTCTCTCTGCTCTCTCTTCTCTCTCTCTCCCGCTCTCTCTCTGCCTCTACTACCCTCCTGGCTCCCCTCCCCATGCCCTACATAAACTCCATTCTCTGATATACCATCGTGTGGCTGTCCCTAAGGGGGAAGAGATGCCTCGGCATGGCCTGCTGAGACATCCCCTTCTACTATCATTCCACCATTGGTTTCTATCCCATCACCTATTTTTTTCCTCTTGTCTCCACTTTAAACATTCTCTGTATGCAGAGACACTCATCTGTGCACACTCTGGGCCATAGGTCAATGTCAGGTGTCTGTTTCAGTGTGCTTTCCACTTTAACTACATTTGAAATGTATTTAATGTGCGTGTGTACATATGGGCCAGGTGTACAAGTGGAGGTCAAAGGACAACATGCAAGATTGTCTTCAATCCTTCCACCACTAAGTGCATCCCAGGAATTGAAGTCAGTTTCTCCTAAACAGCCTGGTTATTGAGTCCCCAGGATCTACACCTATTTCTGCTTCTGACTTGCCAGTGCTGCGTGACAGATGCATCTACCAGGCTTGTCTCTATGTGGGTGCTGGGAATCTAAACTCAGGTCCCCATGCTATTGCAGCATTGTGAGCTAGGCTTAGGATTGCTCAGAGTCCCTGATGATGAGATGTAGGCAGTTTTTCCCCTCACCTAGACAGGGTCATGCCAGGTAAGGACAGCTATGGATTTGTGACAGGGCCTAGAGGGTGTTGCACTCTGGGAACTGGGACTTGACATTTCCCCTATTTATCTGTGGTCAGATGTCCCAGATACTGGGTTGTGAGATACTTTGTACGCCATCCAAGAATTACCAGCTAAAGATGAACTTGAGATATTCTGAGCTCCCTATAATTCAATGTCTGATGTTCTTTGCTGACTTTTTTCTGCTTCCTATTTGAGGGGTATAAAAGGAGCTGTCCCATTAATGAACAAGCTGGCTTTGGTCATCAGCCCTTGCACCCCTCCTGATCCTGGCATTTGACAGCTTTCCTTATCCAACCCCCACCACACTGCTGGCTCACCTAGTTTTGCTCTCAGGGCCCTGTCAGGCACCCTGGTACTTCTGGTCAGAGTTAAGTGCACCAGAATAAAGCATGAGTAAAGATAGCATGGCAAGATAGGTATAGCCATTACGATTCAGATTTAGACTAGGGACACTGGCCTGAAGAAAGAGGCAGGGTTTTTTGTTTGTTTGTTTGTTTGTTTGTTTGTTTTTGCAAACGTCATTCTCCGTCATGTCAATGTCACTGAAACACTTAGAAAAATTTTTTGCTTTTGTTCAAAGGATAAAAATAACAAAATCAAGAAATAGGGATAAAAGGCCCCGGGACTAGGAAGCTGTTTCAGTTCTTGAATTGCTTCCACTTTATGAGGCCTCAGAGGATGGTGAAGAAGTCTCTTCTTTTGATGATCCAGTCATAGAATCATACAAAAAGCTTTGGCTTGCTTAGCTGAGTCAAGTGCCCCTCCTCTTTCATCATATAAGGGATACTTAGATCCCCAGTTAAAGCCTTCTGCCTTTCTTTTGCAGAAACTGGGTGAGGCTAAGCCTCCTGAATAAAAAAAGCCTACTTGTTTTTCCTACTTGTTTTTTTAAACAAAAAGCCTACTTGTTTTTCTGGATTAGTCCAATTACGGGCAGGGAACTTCAGAGTAAGAGGAGGAGCAAGGTTCGAAGCAGCCACAGTGGGTTTGGCCAGGAGAAAGTGCCTGCGGAGTGAGGTGGGGGTGGGGCGGAGCTAGCTTTACCATTTCAAGCAGCCTTGGTATGAGGTTTTTCCATCTTCTTCTCTATCCCCACTGCTTTCTTCATTTCTCCACATCGAGTTTTACCAGCTCAAACGTCTAAACCTAATTCTCTGAACTGTCTCTTAGATGCTAATTGAGCTGTCTCTATCAGAACAACAGCTACTGTCAAATTGTCCTGTGTGTCTCTTAAACACCTACGGGGACTCTGAGATGTGGGATTTGGTCCTCTCACCTTCAGATTCTAGCATTCTCTCCCACACCCCACCCTATCCCTCTTTGGTAAGTCCTCCAAACCCTTGCTCTGGGTCAGACTGGTGCCTTACTCTGTGACAGGAAAAAGAATGAAACAGTCAAAGAATTGGATCCAAAGGTAAAAGCTGGTCCCCTTGATTCTATGGCAGGGAGCTGCTGGAACCGTGGCCATCCTGAAACCGGGCTGATAATTTTCCCTGGGCATGCAGGAAGCTGTTGTCCTTTACCTGCCCCCACACCCACACCCCTCATCTCTTCTGCACCTCTAAGAGAAACCTCAAGGATTCCAGATATGTTTTTAAAGCCAGTGATATGTTTTGTAGAGCTCAGTTGCTCTACACGTGCCCATGCTGAGGCATACCCTCTCTCCTGAGGTACCAGCTAGCTACACAATGGGTCTAGAAGAGAATAGAGTTTATTTCGAGGCATGGGTGGGGGGATCGAGAAGGGAGTAGAGGAAGGGGAAAGAGGGAAAAAGGGGTCAGAGAGAGTGAAAGGAGGCCAAACAGTCCCTTTTATAGCAAGCCAAGCCTATCTGGCTGTTGCTAGGTAACTGCTTGGGCGGAGCCTAGAAGGAATGCTAACAATTCCAACTGCCATCGGATGGACTAACTTCCTTTAGCTGAGAAAATATTTATTCTGTAATTTTAGTGTTTTAATTTTGATAGTTTTGAAGGTAGGCTCTGCTGGTTTTCACTGCTGTTACTGCCTGATAGCCTCTGTTTTCCTATATCTGACATAAAGTTCTTTCCCCTCAGTACTCCTTTGTTCCACTGTCTATCTTGTTTTTCCAAAGCTGACAATACGTTGACTAAAGACTTCTATGTAGTTTCCCTTTCACAATGAAACTTATAAAAATACAATACAAACAAATATTCAAAATCTTGCTGTATTAAAATGCTTTATGTATGCTTATATATAGTATATATAATATATATTATATAAATTATATATATAATAGTCAGTTTATATATGATTATAGTTTGCTTCTATGCATCATGCACTTAGAACCAAATTATCTTATACGTATGTAAACTAAAAGTAGTTAAGTTGGCCTGACTTCATTTTGTTCACAGTAAAACCAGATTAAAAAATAATAAATAATAATGGCTAATGGTCTGAAATCATCCTTTAAAGTAATTATCACGATTTTCTAAGTTAAAAGCTTATAAAGGCTACTTTAAGAACAGGATGTTCATAGGCATACAATTCTGGTTAGAATACTATCCTTGATCCTTCTCCTAATTCTTGCTCTACAATATGCTCCCTATTACTTAGATAATAATGTATGTCCATGCCTATAAATGTGTTATATATATATATATATATACATAAATTTATAATACAAAATTGAAGTTTTAAGAATATTTTGACCTTTATAGCCTCTTTAGAAAAAACAGGAAGGTTTTTGCTTTTTTTTTTCAAGATCCAACACAAGGTTCTGTCCTGTTGTGGATAGCCTCAGCTTGTATTTTGATCCTAGTTCCACACTCTGGGAGGGCTACAGAGGATGATTGATCTGTACACAGGTGACGTCTTGTAAACCTTCTGTCCATTCAAAACCTGTAAAATAAAGACTAGAGCCAGAGATTGGGCAGTAGAAGGGGAGGTGGAGAAAAAGGCTTAGGGGAGGAGAGAGTAAGAGGAATTGGATATAAAAGGCAGAGAAGCAGAAGAAGAAGCAGAGAAGGAAGCTGAAGCAGCAGAGGAAGCCACAACAAGGAGGAGCCGGAGCCAGAGCTGGAGGACAACACTCTGCCTGGATGAACGAAGTTATAAGGGATCTCATAGCCGGGGATTAGAGTAGTGTAGTGGTAAATCTGCCCAATCTAGGCGTGCTATTTATACCATAATTATTGAGTTGTGTCTTCCTTTACTGGTCTCCTTCAGGTAGGAGACTTTACAGCAGCAAATTTGGTGGTTTAAATAATATTTACTACTACACGTCCTATCATCTGCAGTAAATAATTGGGCCATCTGCATACTCTCAGCTGTGCCAGCCTAAAATGATGGCTAGAGAACTGTGGCAGAAATTTCCTGCTCAATATATTTGTAGTGAGAGCCCTGTCATTGGACAGGGAAGAGGGAGGCAGAGCTAGGAGTTGGAGGAGAAGGGGAGAGAGGCAAAATGGCAGAAGTGTACCTAGTGTCTCTAGCATCTGAGCTAGTTATTCCTATCAAAAGGTTAGATAATTGGAAATAACAATTCTAAATTGTGTGTCACCTTGTGATTTGAGTATTTGCTAATATATAAATCCATTGGTTAACTTTAAGCATTAAGAGTCTTATTTCTACCAGGTACTGGGAAATATGATACCTACTGTGAGGATAGTGGTTATTACAGGGTTAAGCTGAGCACCCGTGGGAGGGTGGGCCGGGCAGAGTTGTCCCAGAGGCATGCCTAGAGCCATGAAGGCCACAGAGCAGGCCAGGGAGGCAGCAGCCAACGTCTCCTAGGCCCTGGGCCAGAGCCACTGAGGCTGCCAGCCAGTGCCAGACTCTAATGCAGGAACATGGCAGCAGAACTGGGGGCCTGGCTGTCCTTTTGAATATTCCACTACACAGACTTATTATATGCAATACTCCTTTACAAAACAGGAGATGACTAGGCCATCCAGTCATTTTTATAAGACAAAGGTAAAAGAGAGAGGGATTATATATAACTATAAAATGTCTCATAGAATAAAGACTTTTCTGTGTGCTCATGTGTCACCACACTCCCGACAGTGACCCTTATAATTCTCTGTAGAATCCATAAACCACTGATTCCCATGGTGAACTTTAAAGTTTTATTTAAAATTTTCTATATATATAAATCCTGTGATGACTATTCTCGGTTGCAATTGATTAATTGAGATAAACTACAATCCAGAAATATTTTAATTTAACATTTTATTTTTTAAAATATTATAGAAATAATAGCATTTACAAATGAATTATTATAATAAGAATTTTTTCCTTAGAGGAGAGACTTACTAAGTAATGTCCATATCCATTCTTCATTAGGTTCCTAAAATGGAGCTCTTAACAATCACATCAGCCTTATTTTTTAGTTTAAAGGTTCCATGTTCCTTTATATTGGGGCTTCATATAGCTGGGCCCATTCTCTGTATACACAGTAGTGTGATTAGTCTTCCCTGACTATTCCTTTCTAGATCAGGACTCCACAAGGTTCAGGTTATTTTCTTCCTCGTTTTCACATTTATCTAAAATTGAGACACTGAGTAGTACCACTTTCCTCATTCTGTAAGCTAAATATTGGAACAGCATACTGTTATTTCCACATCCAGGAAAATAGTAGGAGTCCAGAGCACTGATGAAAAAGAATCAAAAGTTATGGATCTGGGCACTAAGAAATTCACCATGACCATAAATCTTAATAAGAGTTGTTGTTGTTGTTTGTTTTGTTATTAAGTATTGGTGTCCAGTGTGGGCCAGGACTATACTGAGAGTACTTCCAAGATACAGCTCCTAGCCAATCTGCCAAGGCTTATAAAGACAAAAACCAACGATTACAAACATGTATTCTGTCTGTTTATAGATTTTTATTATTATGTAATGATATGTAATAGATATTTAATATTATATGTAATAATATATATATATATGTAATAATTTAATATATAAAATCCTAGTGCCACTTATGAAAGAAGAATCAAAAATTATGGATCTGCATAAGTATAATTCAATGACATAATCTTAATAGAGTATTTTTTGTTTTTTTATTAATATTCCATGTCAGATATGAGAGTTTTTCAATAGTCATTTGCAGTTAAAGATATGATGTCTATCTATAGCAATCTTATATAATGTAGAAGTATGCTAATAATTGTAATATTATACTTATAATTTTAATAAAAAGTAAAAATGTGTTAGTCATCTTATGGCACTAGACTCTCCTCATTTTCTTTTCTTTCCTTCTTTCCTTTCCTTTCCTTTCCTTCCTTTCTTTCTTCCTTTCCTTTCTGTTCCTCTATCTTCCTTTCTTTTCTTCCTTCCTCCTTTCCTTCCCTCCTTCCTTCTTCTCTCTCTCTCTTCTCTTTCTCTCCTCCTCTCTCTTTCTTCTTCTTTCTTTCTTCTTTCTTTTGTTTTCTTTGCTCTCTCAAGAACAGTAAGTTTAAACTTTAAATGTAATGGTAACCACTCTCCTCTCTCTCTCTCTCTCTCTCTCCTCTCTACCTGTCACACACACACACACACACACACACACACACACACACAGAGTTGCAAACTTCTCTGGGAAAATTCTTTATACACAAGTTTTCATTTTTTAAAGATATTTATTTATTTATTTATTTAATCTATGTGGGTACACTGTTGCTATTTCAGACACACCAGAAGAGGGCATCAGATCCCATTACAGATGGTTGTGAGCCACCATGTGGTTGCTTGGAATTGAACTCAGGACCTCTGGAAGAGCAGTCAGTGCTCTTAACTGATGAGCCATCTCTCCAGCCCAAGTTTTCATTCTTGTATCCTAACATGCATATTCTGTAAAACTTAAGATGCCAGGAGTTACTATATAAAGAGTATTGTTCTTTATTAAAAAGAGTTATCAGGATAAATTCACAAGAGGAGAATTTTGTTAAGGAAAATAAAGGTTTTGAGAAATAACATAAAAGAATAAATAATATCTCTAAAAACCTGCAAAAATGCAAACCCTTTTCATAAATTGTAACTTCCCTTTCTATACCATCTTCTGGTCCATGTCTCAATAATCTTACAAAAATCAAACATTGAGATTAAAAAAAATTCAACAATCAGTTAAGCAAAAAGATTGCTGAGAAGATAGTCTCTGGGTTGTAGTCACTTTAATATTTAAAAAACTCCTTTAGTAAGAACATTAAATCAGCATTTCAATTAATTTTGTAAATACCATTTTGAGAAAAAAATAATTTCCTTAGGTTAAATTTGATGTTTTATTTTTTAAGTTTCATATTTTAAAGCAATCACTAAAAATGTGTATAAAAAACATCTGTCATAACCCTCCCATGGCTTTCATCCTCTGAGCCGTACCAGGGGGCTCATGCCGAGGCATCACATAGATGAGGCAGAAGCTTCTCCTTAAAAACAGACCAACTGACCTACAAAGCCCAGTGAGATAAGAGCGCTGGAAACTGGATTATTTTTTAGCCAAAATGAAAACTAAGCATATCAAGTAACTGGAGGTAGGGATTTCTTGTTTGTTTTTGTTTAAGTGTTGTAAACTTTTATTTTTTTTTAACCTACTACAAAGCTTAAGTTCAAAGTTCTAAATCCAAGACGATTAACAAGAATGTACGAACGTAGGCATGCTGGCTCTTGCGCAGTTGTCCCTTGCTCTCCCTTTAGGATCGACCACTGAGCCTGCGCAGGCGTAGAGTGACGCGGAGGTTGGGTGGAAAGGTCTATCTTCAAGTCGTCCTCAGACTCTATGATTCCCGCAAGGCCTGATGGGTAACAGATAGACATCTGGCCTCCATTTTGCTACTGGCGGTGGGCACGCACGGCTGAGGTTCCTGCCGCCGCCGCCATGGGTCGTCGTCCGGCTCGCTGTTACCGGTACTGTAAGAACAAGCCGTACCCCAAATCCCGCTTCTGCCGAGGGGTCCCGGATGCGAAGATCCGCATCTTTGACCTGGGTCGGAAGAAGGCGAAGGTGGACGAGTTTCCACTCTGTGGCCACATGGTGTCGGACGAGTACGAGCAGCTCTCCTCGGAAGCCCTGGAGGCCGCGCGCATCTGCGCCAACAAGTACATGGTGAAGAGCTGTGGCAAGGATGGCTTCCACATCCGGGTGCGGCTGCACCCCTTCCACGTCATCCGCATCAACAAGATGCTGTCGTGCGCGGGCGCCGACCGGCTGCAGACCGGCATGCGAGGTGCCTTCGGGAAACCGCAGGGCACCGTGGCGAGGGTCCACATCGGCCAGGTCATCATGTCCATCCGCACCAAGCTGCAGAACAAGGAGCACGTGATCGAAGCCCTACGCAGAGCCAAGTTCAAGTTCCCCGGCCGCCAGAAGATCCACATCTCCAAGAAGTGGGGCTTCACCAAGTTCAACGCCGATGAATTTGAAGACAAGGTGGCGGCGAAGCGCCTCATCCCCGATGGCTGCGGAGTCAAATACATCCCTGAACGTGGCCCCCTGGACAAGTGGCGAGCCCTGCATTCCTGAGGACTTGGCTGGCACAAGAGAAGTAATGATGAGGTTATAGTTTGAAAATGTTAATTCCGTTCATAGAGTATAGAATGTTACTTCGCATAGTATAGAACATTGCAATGGGAAGCAAAAAGAACTGCAGTTTATACAGAAAGAATTTGCTGTTTCGATCCATGTGCGTTAAATTTTTGGAGTATACTGCAGTGTAGCAAACGTTTTGTCGTGATGGTATAAATGCTACTGTCATCTTGGATTAAGAGTGGCAAGAGGAGTTGGAAGCCTTGTTTATAGAAAATTAAACATGAAAATTACATGTCAACTGTAGGCTTTGGTTGTTTTGCTTTAAACTTGTCAATATTATTTTTAGAATTACCCATAGCCTCAGGTTATCAATCTTAGGACAGTTGGGTGTACTGAAAGAGGATTTTCTAGACAAGCCTTACATTGTCCTGCACTCAAGAGACAATGATCCAATCTTTTTTCATCACAGAAAGGTTATAGGTGACAACAGAGTTTATATTGCTTGTATTTGGGGTCCCAGTAAACTCAACAAAGAAAAGAAAATGACACTAAATCAGCCATCTGCTCTGAGGGGCAGAGGGTTTGTAATCTGTTGCTGTTTGCCCTGTATTAGAATTCAATTAATGAAGCACATGATTTCTCTTTTATTTTAGAAACGATATAACCTAAAACTGCTGGGTTTGTACTGTTCAGTTTTGTTGTTTCCTTACCTGCTTTTTGACTTAAACTTCTGAATCTTAATCCTGGAAATAGAGCCTTGGTTTTCCTCAGCTAACGATGCATTTTCAAGGGCAACATATTTAATTGAAACAGGAAAAGGGGGAGTAAACCTTGCTCATTATTTTGCATTTATGTAGTCTTCCCCAATCAAAAGTCACTGCATCTGACTTGCCCCTATAAGTTACTCCTGTGTTTTCACACTTAATTACTATTTTAAGCAATGCCAATACACACAAAGGTAATTCTTAACAAGTAACAACATGAGAACGAATTCATTCAAAAGGCTCTTCAACGTAAGTATTTACCTGATATTTCACTTGATCCCCTAGGAAATTAGGTCATGTGCAGTTAGGTAAAACTTAACCAGATATTTTTGTCTCCAGTGTACATTCCTTTTTAAATTTTGACATTATGTCCAAAACCCAAAATTGTTTAAAGATACAAAAACAAAAAAAAAAAAAACCCAAACACAATCAAGCTCTTTTTTGTTTAGCTATACTATACCCATAAACATTTTCTGTCACTGCCATTCACCCTTTTGGTTTCAAAACTCTCAAATATGGAAGATTTGAAAAGAATCAAGGGCCGGGCAGTGGTGGCGCACACCTTTAATCCCAGCACTTGGGAGGCAGAGACAGGCAGATTTCTGAGTTCGAGGTCAGCCTGGTCTGCAGAGTGAGTTCCAAGACAGCCAAGGCTACACAGAGAAACCCTGTCTCGAAAAACCAAAAAAAAAAAAAAAAGAAATCAAGGCTCTGTCTGCATTGATTCCGTATCACAAAAGAAATCTAAAATACTAGTAGATAGAAGAAATAGAAATATAAGATTTTACATCATATTAGAAACTGGTGGAACTAAATGGATGGAACTAAGAAATATCCTGATTGAGGTAACATAGATCCAAAAGGACATGCATGGTATGTACTCACTGATAAGTAGAAAATAGTAAATAGTACAGAATAATTAGGATACAGTCCACAAACCCTAAGAAGTTTAACAAGAAAGGCTGATGTGAGGATACTTCAGTCCCACTTAGAAGGGGGAATAAAATAAATCACATGAGGCAGAGGGAAGGAGGGACCTGGGTGGAAGAGGAGACAGGCTAGGAAGAGGCATAGCCAAAGTTGGTGAAACACAGTTGAGGTCCCTGGGGACTGCCAGAGTTCTTGGCTTGGGGGTCCCGGGACAAAAGGCAGCCAGGGATCGGCTTTTTCTCAGGCTCTTGAGCCTCTAGACACCACTAGAAGTGGTGGAAGAGATAAGAACGAAGTGGAGCCGTACAGGCTGGATGGGCCTGCAGATGAAAGGGAGAGGGGGAGAAGCTCTGGCTGTGTCCTGCAGGGATGAGAGTCTTGCTTGGCTTGCTTGGGTCACAGCTGCTTGCTTGGCTTGTTATGTCGGTGGTCTCCATGGCTAGGAAGGCAGAGTTCTTCTGTGGGAGATTAGAAGGTGGCTCTGTAGATTAAGGCCTGCTTCACTGTTCCCCACTTCTGATTTCAATGAAAGAGAAAGTTTAAGATGTTTATTGTCATGGTGAAAAGTAGGTGAGAAACTACCCCTGTTTCCTCAGGGCTGGCCTGAGGTTAAATACTTTTTGTAAGGAGGAGGGTCTGGGAAGGAATGTTTAATAGGCTACACCCCTCTGGCCTTTAGCTACCTCATTAATATAGAAATCTGTCTTGAGGGTCTGTGGCCTGTAGTTACACCCTCTATCTGTGGATGAGCTAGTATAGGTATGTTGCCCTTTCATGACTGAAGGACCCAAATCAATGGAGGGCTGTGGCCTCTTGTCAAGAACCTGGAGTCTAGGAGCATGGTGAAACGCATGCCGTCCCTTAGGATCACCTGGGGTCTCTGGCGGTTTCTAACCTGTGTTTTACCAGAAACCAGGCTGCCTTTCAGGGCCCTACAGAACCCTCTAGAAATAACCAGAAACCTGGAAGTTGAGACTCTGAAGACTCAATGGGAGTGACCTTAGCTCAAACAGTGGGGAGAGGAAACTGGAAGAGTCTACCTCCAGTAGATCGACAAGGCGTCAAGTGGAAGGACTGGGTTACCAATCCTCAGTCAAAATTTCTGACCCAGGATTGTTCCTGTTTAAAAGAACTACAGGGATAAAAATGGAGACTGAAGGAAAGGCGGTCCAGTGACCAAGCCAATTTGGGATCCATTTCATGGTGGGGCACTAAGGCCTGACACTATTACTGATGCTACGATGTGCTTGCAGATAGGAGCCTGGCATGGCTGTCCTCTGAGAGGCCCTGCCAGCAGCTGACTGAGACAGAAGCAAATACTTATACAAAATCATTCAACTGAAGTCAGGGACCCCTATGGTTGAGTTGAGGAAGCTTAAACGGAGGGACACCCTATAGGAAGACCAGCAGTCTCACCTAACCTGGACCCCAGGGAGCTCCCAGAGACCGAGCCACCAACTAGTCAGCACACACTGGCTGGTCCAAGGCCCCTGGCACAAATACAGCAGAGGACTGCCTGGTCTGGCCTCAGTGGGAGAAGATGCAACTCATCCTCTAGAGACTTGAGACCCCAGGGAAGGAGGATACCTGGGAGAAGTGGAGGGGGAGCACCCTCTCAGAGGCAAAGGGGAGGAGGAATAGGATGAGGAATGCCTGGGAGGGGAGTCAATGGCTGGACTGTAATTAAATAATAAATAAATTTGAAAAAAAAACTGGTGGGTAGGTTGCAAAAGGTTTAGGGGAGAGGGCTTTGTGCAGCATGGGTATGTGGAAGAATGTATACTGCAGGTATATTATACACATTAAGATTAGAAATCTGCCTTGTGTAGTAAGATTTGTGTGTGTGTGTTTTCATTTGTGTATGGAGCTTACCAATTCCTATTAGCCTAGCTAGCTTGTCCCAAGGAGCCTCTTTCATTGCCTCTAAATTATTGAAGTTATAGGCAGCTACCATACCTGCTAGGTTTTTGCATGGACT
Organism: Mastomys natalensis; assembly: GCA_021653895.1. Taxonomy (NCBI): domain Eukaryota; kingdom Metazoa; phylum Chordata; class Mammalia; order Rodentia; family Muridae; genus Mastomys; species Mastomys natalensis. The sequence goes on along the minus strand of JAJTUV010000235.1, from coordinate 2,179,624 downwards.
CCGGAATCCAAGTCCAAATGCCAGTATTCATATACTTCAACAAAAATTATATATATAATTTTTTAAAGCACATAGTATTACAAAGTAATGAGTATGCTCAAAAGTTAAATCTCCAGTTATAATTTAAAATGTCTCATTTAATAAAACATATGAAGGAAAACTCCAAAAAGACTGGATTTTAATCTAAGCTGATTCCCTTACTGGGATAAATTAAAATCACTATTCCTTTATTTGTACATCTGTGAAACGAGCTTAAGACACTGTACAGTTATTTTAGAGTTCAATGAAATAATACTTTCAAGAAATTCAGCGGAGGGTGATGATGTACTGGTTGAGAGCTTGTGGTGCTCTTCCAGAGGACCTGAGTTTGATTCCACACACCCACAGCAGGGAGCTCACAGACCCCTGGAACTGCCCACTCCAGGGAGTCTGTTCTCTAGCCTCCAAAGGCACAAGCTCTTGTATAAAAATACCTGCACAAATACATATTATCCTTCCCACAATTTATTTTTTATTCACATTACATCCCAGTCATAGCCCTCTCTCCATCTTCTTCCAGTCCTGCCCATTAGTTCCCACCCTTCTCAGAGAAGAGGAATTTCCACCTTGGGAACCACCCTACCCTGGGGCATCTAGTTCCAGCAGGACTAAGGCACCTCTCCTACTGAGGTCCAATCAGGAAGTGCAGGTACTGAAAGGGGATCCAAAGGCTGGCAAGAGAGTCAGAGACAGCCCTGGCAGTTAAGGGACCCACATGAAGACTAACTAATAATAATAACTAATAATAACTAATAATACTAAGCAGATGTATAGACATCTGCTACAAATTTGTGTGTGTGTGTGGTGGGGGGGCAATGTCCAGCTCCTGCATGCTCTTTGGTTGGTGGTTCAGTCTCTGTGAGCCCCCATGGGCTTGGGTTAGGTGACTCTACTTCTGGTGCCCTTGACTACTCCAGCACAATTCATTCTATTCCCCACTCTTCCACAAGACTCCCCAAGCTCCACCTGAGGTTTTGCTGTGGTCTTTGCATCTGTTTCCATCTCCTGTTGGATGCAGCCTCTCAGGAGACAGTTTTGCTAGGCTTCTGTCTCCAAGCATAGCAGAGTATTCTTAATAGTGTCAGGGGTTGGCTCTCACATGAGATGGGTCTCAAGTTGGGCCAGTCATTAGTTGGCCATTGAGTCTCTACTCCATTGTTTATCCCTGCATGTCTTGTAAGCAAGACAAAATTTGGGTCAATGGTTTTGTGGGTGGGTTGGTGTCCCCTCCTTCCACTGGAAGTCCTGCCTGGCTGGCTATAGAAAGTGGTCACTTCTGTCTCCATATTCCCCTTGCAGGTAAAAATTTGAGGTCACCCCATAGACTCTCTGTAGCCTCCCCCTCCAGGTCTCCAGCTACTCCCAGAGATTACCATTCTCCCAGCCTTCTCTAGAACCCACTCCCTCCACCCTCATCACCATCCCTATATTCCTCCTCATTCCCCTCTTCCACCAGGTTCTCTCTCTCCATCCACCTCTGGTGACTATTTTGTTTCCCCTTCTAAGTGGGATTTACACATCCTTGCTTGGGCCCTCCTTATTACATATATATTATTAACATATATATTATTAAAAATAATCTTAACAAATAAAAACTGTGGAGAGGTGGCTCCACAGTTAAGAGTGCTTGATGCTTTTACTGAGGACACAGGTTAGGTTTTCAGCACCCACGAACATCTAACTTCACTTCCAGGTAATATGAAACCGTCTTCTAACCTCCATGGGTAACAGGCACACATGTCCTGCACATACATACATGTGTAAGCCACCAACCCTTGGTCAGTGATACTTCGAGATGCCCCGGAGACGCAGATCAATGCAAAAGCAAGAGATTTATTTTCTAGCACTTCGGGGTTGACCTTCAATTAGTCCCTCAAGATGAGTGAATAGAAGCCAACCCCAAATGGCTATTACAAGCAGTTTTTAATACTTTTTAGGAGCACAGGTTACATCAGCAAGATTACAGTTCAAACTTATTGGCTAAGCATATTGGCCTTTAAATCTATTGGCTAGCAAGCATGGGCAGATCATGACACACATTTGAACTCTACCTGGAACTTTCCAGAAGATCAGGTAACTATTAGTCAGTACATTCTGATGTTTTTCTGAGATGTTTTTGTTTACTCAAGGATGTTCCTGTGGATGGAGAATGGAACTTGGCCTAGCCTTGACCCCAGGTGGGCAAGGGAAACTGTGAGGAGGGTATGGGACTGGAAAAAGCCCTTAGGGTCCCTCACATGCAGCTCAAACACCCACACACATAAAATGAAACAAATCTAAAAAATAAGTTTTTAAAAGTAACAGCCTGCGGGGCAGTGGTTTAATCCCAGCACTTGGGAGGCAGAGGCAGGCGGATTTCTGAGTTCGAGGCCAGCCTGGTCTACAGAGTGAGTTCCAGGACACCCAGGGCTACACAGAGAAACTCTGTCTGGAAAAATGAAAAAAAAAGAAAGGAAGGGAGGGAGGGAGGGAGGGAGGGAGGGAGGGAGGGAGGGAGGGAGGGAGGGAGGGAGGGAGGGAGGGAGGGAGGGAGAAGAGCATGGCTCCATATACATGAGTTTGTGAGCAAGCACAAGGTTTAATCAGTGTGCTGTTAAAAAAAAAAAAAGAAAAGATGAAGTTGGGAGACTGTGAAAGTGAGGAGTGTATCTTAGAGGAGTTAAGCAGAGGAGTGAGACTGAAGATCAAAATACTTTGTATCCATGTGAAAAACCTTAAACCTTAATTGAAAACATTAAAGAGAATCATTTACCACAATAAACCAAGTGCCAATATGTTTCCAGCTGGGTTGTAAACTAAAGGGAAGGCCCAGCTAGATGATGGTATTATTCATTAATAATAATAATAATGTTGGGCTGCACTCTAAGTTAGATGTTCACAAAATGATGTAGTGGAGATGAATTTTGGAATTTACTTAAAACAAAAATATAACTGAACAAAACATTAAAATGTGGTAAAACAAAAACAAAAAAACAAAAAACAAGCAAAGTAAGCACATGATGCCTCACACATATTAAGGAAACATCGATTGATACCAAATTTTACCAGTTGATAGTGGTATTACATTTTACAGCTGTCCTGTTTCATTGTTACTCAGTTCTCCTGTGTTATCTTTTTAAAAATGATTTTGTGAGCTTCATATTCTGTATTGAAGCATGCCCTCAGATGTAAACATCCTTTTTCTTTTGATTTACGTTTAATCAGTGTTTTGTTTCAAGTTTTTTTGTTGTTTTTATTTTCAATTCTGTAATGTTTGTGTCTGTTTAATTTGATTTTGTCCTCTACATTAAGAGTTCCTTTTGAGAAAAAATAGTCTCTGTTTTCACTAGATACCTGATACATGACCCAATATGGGAATTTGCCTTATCCTGCCCAGATCTGATCTTTCATGGACTCTTTGTTTATTTCTTTGTTTCTCATTTTATTTTCAAAAGTATGACCACTTGACTGTTAAAACTACTACTTTCCGGCTTCTTATTGGAATGTAAACTGCTTTTCACAGACCTGCTTCATCTGAAAGGTTGAGAATGAATCTAGTTACTCTTTCACCGGGGTTTTGTCATTTTTCATTTAGTCTCCTCTCTGAGGGCTGGAGTTCAAGGGCTGAATAATACAAACCATCTACTTTACAATATCCTGGGGATGGAAGCAGGGTCAAGGGACACAGTCTGATGGATGCCAGGTCGTGACTCCTCTTAAAATATCATTGAGTATTCTATAGTAATACTCAACCAGATCAGATGTGTAACCCACACTCCTGATGTGGTATACTTCTCTTACACTTGGTTGTGGAAGAGGCAGCATCTTTTTTTTTTCGTTTTTTCAAGACAGGGTTTCTCTGTGTAGCCCGGGCTGTCCTGGAACTCACTCTGCAGACCAGGCTGGCCTCGAACTCAGAAATCCACCTGCCTTTGCCTCCCAAGTGCTGGGATTAAAGGCGTGCGCCACCACCGCCCGGCGTGGCAGCATCTTTTATACAGAAATTTGGTTCTTATAGGAGCAATTTCTTTTTCCAGTTCTGATGGAATAGAAACAAGACATAGTCTGTCAGAAAGTAGTAATTTTATTTGACCTGAAAGTTTGAATCACTGAATTTCACTGAAATGAAACCAAACCAATCAAATAAATAAACAAAACTTTATTCTGCTGGAGGTCAGAAAAGATGGGCAGGATCTAGACTTTGTTCATTGCTGAGCCTAGTGTGGCCTTGGTGGCGACAGGGTAAGTGACATGGTTCTTACCCCTGGGACAGGGCCCCGTGTGAGCCCCACCAGTGTCGATGGCTGCTGTGGGCATAAGGCTTGTTTGTGTAATAATGTACATATTTTCTGGACCTACTAGCAGTAGAGGACTCTTTCCTTTGGAAGACTGTTCTCCCTGTTAAAGTTAATGATTCCATAATAATTAGAAACTGCTCTTCCAGAAGTTGAGGGTGTGTCTATGTCTCAGCAAAATGGTAAACTCTGGAATCTTCAGGACAGCCCTTAAAGCTATGAGAAAGAACTCTAAATATATGAAAATATATACTTTCTCAACTATACAAAAATAAATAAATAAATAAAGATGCAGGTATGAATTCTGTGAGGGACTTTAAGAATCTAAAGGAACCAAAGCAGCTGCCTGTGAGCCAACTTGTTAGAAAATTACTAAGGAAGGGGATAAAGAGATTTAGGGAGTGATCTCAGGAGACCCCACCCAGCTAAGTTTTTTGTTTATGCTTACAAAGGCAGATAAATTCCTGAGTTTAGGATCAGCCTAGGACGGAGCAAGGTTAGGCTCAAATGTGAAAGTTGGAATTTCAGGGCAGGATCCCAACCAACTAGCTTATCATCTGTGCTTAATAAAGGCAGGCAAATCTCTGAATTCTGCAATGTTAAGAAAAAAATGTATGCTTGCTGTCTCTTGCGAATCAAAGGGCTGGAGCCTTGGGATGCTTATTTATAAGATAATGAAAAGGAACCTGGAGTAAATGACTGGATTGATATGTAAAATAAAAAAACCGGACCTGTGTTCTGCAGGAGCTGAGCTATCTGGAAGATTTTTTTTTTTTTTTTTTTTTAGGATAAAAAGAGAGAACTGCTTCGAGATCTGCCACACACACAAACAAGCAGGGCACGGACATAGAGAGCTCTTAGAATAGCAAGCAAGCAGAATATAGACAGACAAATCTCCAGAGGGAAAGCACAACAGAGAGAGAAGCAGACTGGGATAGCTACATCGAGCAGAACACAGGTCGTCAGCTTGGATCCACAATTTGACTTGACGCCGTTCTTTTCACTGCTCCCAGACACCCTTCTCTCAGAAGCCCCTCTTCAAGCTGAGGCTGGTCCATAGCATGTTCACCACCATTTCCTTTTATCATTCTGTCCCGTGAAATGGTAGTAATATAAAATAAAATAAGGTAAAGTAAAATACACAGATTGGAATACGATAAAACAAGACAAAGGTGACAAAGAAATGCATGTAGATGTGGAGATCCACACATTTGCACACAGAGGAATTCCCCCCCCCCGTAAAACAAACAAAATCACAAACAAACATGAAAGCTATATGTAAAGGACCGGTAAAGTAGAAGAGAACAAAAATGTTCAGACTTAGCGTTATGAGACAAAGAATTACCAAAGATACCACTGAGTTTGTTTCTTTGCCATCTACTGCTGGGTATGCCTATCCTTAGACGCTTCCCCACCCCTCATTGAGACTACCTTTGAGGAAACTATTTTTTCACGTGCAAGTGGCTATCAACTGGAGATAACTTCTCAATTAAGGATGGGGCTTTTGCTTACTACTTTCAGCTCTAGGATCCCATCAGGTGCAGGTTGGTAAAGGCCCTGTGCATATTGCTTGTGTCTCTGTGAGTTCACACGTGTATCAATCCTGTTAATTTACAGGGCCTTGTTTCCTAGGTATAGTCCATTTCCTCTCACTCTCATATTCTTGCTACCTCCTTTTCCAGATGGTGCCCCAAGCCCTGAAGGGAGGGGTTTGCTGGAGACACCCCGTATAAGGCTGAGTGATCCACTACAATCTTACCTGAAAATTCTAAATGGTCCACTTTTATATATTATTTGGTCTTTTTCCCTTGAAGGATTTAATATGTTTTTGTTGTTGTTGTTCTGTATGTTTAATGCTTTGATTATTTTTTGTTATGGAGGAATTTCTTTTCTGGTTCAGTTTGTTTGGTGTTTTGCACACTTACACCTTGCTAGACACCTACTTCTTTAGGTTGGAAAACTTTCTTCTATGATTTTGTTGAAATTATTTTATTTGCCTTGACCTGAGTTTCTTCTCCCTCAATTTCTGTTATTCATATATTTAGTCTTTTCATAGTGTCCCAGATTTCCTAGGGCGGTTTTTTTGTTTGTTTGTTTGTTTGTTTTTGCTAGGAGTTTTTTTTTTTTAAGACTGTGGAGAGCTGTTGGGGCCAACTTCTAGGAATTTGGCAGGAATTTGACATTGGGCTGAGACAGGGAAGTAGGCTAAATCAGGAATTTGATTTTGGGCTAGGACTGGGAATTAAGCTCAAGATGAATACATCTGAGGAATATGTTCTTTGTATCTTGATGGGTCTTGTTAAAATCGTAAATACAGTAATCATAGGACTTTGTTTATTGCCTTGTTTGTTCATTGACTATTTTTGTTTATTCTTTGTTTGTTCCTTGACCTAGAAGTGACCATATTCTTTGTATGTACCTACAATGATATAAAAGAAGACTGGAAAAACATAAACCCACTTCAGCTGCAGAACTGGCTAGAGTCATGTTATAGTGTTATTTAATTGTCTTTTTCTTTTCAATCCTTGCTCCTTCCCTGGAGAACTGACTGAGCTGGCTTGGCCATTAGACTTCACATTTTCCTTGACAAAGATACCTATTTCTTCTAGCTCAATGAATGACAACCTTCTTGCATCTCTTACAATCTGCCTCTTGATGATGCTTGCATCAGAGTTTCCTGTTTGAGGTACTATGCTTTTCATTTCCAGTGTTGTCTCAGTTTGGGTTTTCTTTATTGATTCTATTTCTACTTGCAGGTCTTGACCTGTTTTATTAATTTTCTTCCACTGTTTGTGTTTTCATAGATTTCTTTAATGAATTTCTTCACTTCTTCTTTGAGGACCTCTAATGTTCTCACAAAGGCTAATTTGAAATCCTTTGTCTTGTGTTTCAGGTTTGTTGAACTTCTGAGGGCCTACTATAGTGAAGTTGTTGGGCCTTAGTGGACACATATTGTTCTGGCTGTTATTGAATGTGTTTTTATGCTGCTGTCCAGGCATCTGAGTTTGGGATGATTGTAATTCTAGGTGTAATTCTATCGTCTTTGTTAGGTGTGTTTTTCTTTTCTCTCTCTCTCTCTCTCTCTCTCTCTCTCTTTCGTTCTTTCTTTCTTTTTTTGTTACCTTTTCTAGTTTTTAGGACAGTGTGATGGTTGCCAGATGTGGCCATTGGAGTTTTCAGTTAGAACATGTTTTGTGGTATTAGGAGCTGACAAATGGAGATAGGCTAAAAGTGGGGGAGATCAGAGAATCCACAAGAGGGACAAAAGCAGAATATACCACCGGGATCTCCATAGTTCCTTGGGAATGGAAGTAGAGAGGGAGGAGAGGCCACAGCCAATAATCAGTGAGTGTGAGACTGGGGGACTAGATTTAGAGAACAGGGGGAAAAGCAAAGATCTGAAGATCTCCTACCAGGTTCCCTGGCCAGTAGGGCCCCAGGTTTTGCATCTTAATGTTGAGTTTAAATGATTCGTCAGTATGGCTAAGGTTATGATGTTTAAGCTGAAGCAACACTAAGTTCTAAGCACCATTTCCTAAAAGGATTGACTTCTGAAACAGAGTGACATGGCAGGTAAATATGATCTGGGGTATTTCCAATATGATGCCAAATGATGGCAGAAAATGAAAGAACCACTTTATTATGATTTCTCTATTGGGTTCAAAGAGAGAGGTAGGGTATTCTAGTAGCCTTTATAGAGATGACAAGTAGATCCCTAAGAGTCAGAGTTTGGCTACGAGTGCATGGGAGCTAAGTAATAGCACTGTAAAGATAACCAGTATTTTACCAGATGTGGAAAAGAAATTGAATGTTGTCAGTACTTACATTATGGTGTCAAAAACCTAAATCAAGGGATGAAATAGAAAAAAAAATCAGAAAATTATAAGAAAGGATAATTTTCTCTTTTTGGATCTAAGTGGGTGAAACCATTTTATTTGCCATTTATTGTGTGGATTATAGTATTGGAACTTCTAATAGACTTGAATGGGCTGGATAACAGTTTTGATAATTGATGGTGACTGAAAAGCTATAGAATAAGGCTGAGGTACAATTAAGAAATTATACTGAAAAGAGCAATAGAATTTCAATAGAGTACAGTTGGTAGTAGTAGTGGTTTGTATATGCTTGGCCTGGGGAGTGGCACTACTAGGAGGCGTGGCTTTCTTGGAGTAGGTGGGACCTTGTTCTTGTTGCAGTATATGTGTCATTGTGGGCATGGGCTGCTTCTTCTTCTTCTTCTTCTTCTTCTTCTTCTTCTTCTTCTTCTTCTTCTTCTTCTTCTTTTTTAATTCTCTTATTTATTTTCATACAAGTTGTTGCCACCCTCCCACAGTTCATCATCCCATTTTCCCCACCGGGGTGCCCCCCCACCAGACCTCTCTCTTGTAGGGCCTCCAGTCTCTCCAGGATTAAGCACATCTCCATTGAGGCTAGACCAGGAAGACCACTGCTATATATGTGCCCAGGTCTCAGACCGGCCAGTGTATGCTGCCTGTTTGGTGGCTCAGCTTCTGGGAAACCCTGGGGTCCAGGTTAGTTGAGACTGCTGGTCTTCCTATGGAGTCACCTCTCCTTCAACCATAGGGGTCTCCAATTTCAGTCCAATGGTTGGGTGTCAGTATCTGTATCTGTCTCCGTCAGCTTCTGGTAGGGCTTCTCAGAGGACAGCCATGCTAGGCTCCTGTCTGTAAGCACACCATCGCATCAGTAATAGTGTAAGGCCTTGGTACTCCCTCCCTCCAAACCCTTCATAAGATGGAACCCAATTTGGGCCTGTCAGTGGACCATCTTTCCTTCAGTCTCTTCTTCATTTTTGTCCCTGCAGTTCTTTGAGACAGGAACAATTCTGGGTCAGAAATTTTGACTGTGGGTTGGTAACCCAGTTCTTCCACTTGAGGTCCTGTTTATCTACTAGAGGTGGACTCTTCCAAGTTTCCTCTGCCCACCGTTAGGCATTTGATTAAGGCCACCCCTGTAGGCAGCCGTGTTTAAGATAGCACCTGGGACAGTTGCAAAGTCGTATGACTAGCACCTGACAATGTAAGCAGCTGGCTTCCTCAGCTAAACTGGTAAACAAGTCCTTTGTGCATTCGTAGGCCTCGTGCCCCTCCCGAGTAGGCTTATGCTAATGAGGTATTGGCAGCTTAACCTATCCTGAGAGAACACATCACCCAGCCCGCCTTGGGCAGTTATATAAGCAGCTCGTTTCTGCTGCTGGGGGTCCCGTCCCCATCCTGGTCCTGGTCCAGGGCCCTGGCCATAAGTCCCCATCCCGTCCCGGTCGCCGTCCCCGTCCATAAGTCAAGAGTCGTTCCTGGAATAAAGCTGACTGAGAAGGATCCGACTGACCGTGGCGTGTCTTAATTGCTGGTCAAGGCAGACGCGACACCCCCCCAATGACTCCTGAGAGCCTCTCAGCCCTCTGGGGACTCTAGGACTTTCTAGAGAGTCCTCCCCTACCTCCCACCCTCCTAGGCTGCTATTTCCAGTCATTCTCCTGGCCCTCTGGGCTTCTCTCATCCCCCTCTCCCCATACCTAATCCTGTTTCCCATTTCTCCTACCCCTATCCTCTTCCACTCAGGTCCCTCCCTCCCTCTGCTTCTCATGATTGTTTCTCTTCCTCCTTCTAAGTGGGATTGAAGAATCCTCACTTGGGCCTTTCTGCTAGGTATACTTCTTATGGTCTGTGAGGTATATCTTATGTATTCTGTACTTTTTGGCTAATGTCCACTTATCAGTGACTACATAAAATGCATGTCCTTTTGGGTCTGAGTTATCTCATTCAGGATGATATTTTCTAGTTTCACCTATTAGCCTGCAAAATTCATGATGTCCTCATTTTTAATAGCTGAATAGTATTCCATTGTGTAGATGAACCACATTTTCTGTATCCATTCTTTATTTGTGGGACATCTGGGTTGCTTCCAGCTTCTGACTATTACAAATAAGGATGCTATGAACATATTAGAGCATGTGTCCTTGTGGTATGGTGGAGCATCTTTTGGGTATATGCCTGGGAATGGTATAACTGGGTCTTCCACTAGAACTATTTCCAGTTTTCTGAGGAAGTGGTTCTGAGGAAGTTCACAATCCCACCAGTAATGGAGGAGTGTTCCTCTTTCTCCACGTCTTCACCAGCATGTGCTGTCACTTGAGATTTTGATCTCAGCCATCTGACTAATATAAGGTGGAATCTCATTTTGATTTGCATTTCTCTAATGAGTAAGGACTTTGAACATTTCTTTAAGTGCTTCTTGGCCATTCAAAATTCCTCTGTTGTGAATTCTCTGTTTAGCTTTGTATCCATATTTTAATTGGGTTATTTGGTTTTCTGGAGATTATCTTTTTGAATTTTTTAATATATTTTGGGTATTAGCCTTCTATCAGATGTAGAATTAGTGAAGATTTCTTTTCCCAATCTGTAGGTTGCCGATTTGTCCTATTGATGGTGCCACTTGACTTAGAGCTTGTCCAAGTGGGCATGGGCTTTAAGATCCTTGCTCCAGCTTCCTGAAAGCCAGTCATCTTTTAGTTGCCTTTGAACAAGAGGTTGAATTCTCAGCTCCTCCAACTCCATGTCAATCTGGACACTGCCATGTTCCCACTTTGATGACAATGGACTTGATCCTCTGAACCTGTAAGGCAGCCCCAATTAAATGTTGTCCTTTGTAAGATTTTCCTTGGTCATAGTGTCTGTTCACAGCAGTAAAACCCTAACTAAGACAATAGATTTTCCAGAAATATAAAATGTCATGTAAATTTCTGCTGTCAAACTTGTTACGTAACTAGTTTGACAAATATCTTTTACAGAGATATATCAGCAAACATCCAAACTATTAAAATTTGGAAGCATATTGAAATTTTATAAAATGAATCTAATTCAACACAAAGAAGCACTTCTAATACATTTTGAAACAAATCCATCCTCTTCTAGTCTATTCATATACATGTACTAAGTCTGAGCAGATTTCAGATTCTTATCATTGAAATCTATACTCATATAGCTCTAGTCAAAGTCTGTATCTATATGTGTATACAAATATAGAAGCCAATATCTAAATAGGGTATTGCTATTAACTGTAGTCAGAGAGCATTATATTTCATTATTCGTTTTGTCCTAAATCCTTAAGGGAAAGACTTATATAATAGATGCACTTCCTGGTGGTTCAGAAACCAGGTAAAAGGAGAAGCTAGTGTTCTGCTCAATTTCTCTGTTATCTTCTCATTATTCTACCAGGGCTCCTATCTCATAAGATGGCTATTCCACATGGATTGTGAGTCTTCTATCTTCAGTTAATTCTCTCTGAAAGAATTGCCACAGGCATGCATCACTAATCTCTTATGTGACTCTAAATATAGTCACATAGACAAGATTAACCAAGAAAACTCAGTCTTTCATTTAATTTACAGGGATTTGACAGGTACATGGAATGTTCAAATTTATAGTATTATTCTTCAGCTTCATATACAAATCATCACACATGGGGTCAAACTCAGAGAATTAGATTGTATTGTATGATGCTTTTTCCTGTGTACAGGGTGTTGTCCCTGGTAGGCATGGCAACTAGAGAGAAACAGTACAGCAGTAGGCATGGTTAAATAATAGCTATGGAACCATTGCCATTCTCTGCAAGAGTGAACAACAACCTTCCTGGGATTCTAACTGTTATATCCTCTCCCAGCTGCAAGTGATCTTGGAAGATGCTAGAGTATATAAAAAGTAAAATATTTAAGACAAAGTAAAGTCAGAACTCCATGGTACAACTTCTACAAGGTTACATGTGGATGAGAATTGATGGTGATACATGTGTTTGGGGAGTCTCATGTATTCCCATATGCTGCCTTCCACCTGAACCCTGTGCTAAATAAAGCCCTGAGAACACCTTGGACTCATCAAGTTGATGAAATTGTACTTTGATCTTGTCATTGGTGTCCATCCAGCATGATTATATGTCTGGCCATCATTCTCCAGGAAAAGTTAATGCAACAGGTTGTTAAATCTCACCTTTTGGCTGCACTTTAAAAATACTCGCATGGCTTTGACATTATGTAAGCTTGTAATCTGAAGAGTACTGTAAGTTCACTGATTCTTCTTACAAAGTAGAGATCTCAACATTCAGTAGTTCTACTTTGGAGAGCTCTAATATACTTAAATAAACTTTTTCATTATTGTTTTACATGTCTTTAAAAAGATTTATTCTTAGATTCGTCCATGTTTTTTTTTGTTGGTAATGAAAAGATGAGTCATTAAAAATCTGTTTTAAGCATGAGACATCATGGGAATTTGGGGCAGGAAGCAGGAGTACAGTGAATTTAGAGACAGATATAGGAAGAACTATCTACAGGAAGAATTATCTATATGGGAAGACTTTATGTCAAAAACAATTCATTTTAATATGGCCTTTGATCAGCTCTAGCAGTTGAGTCTCTTTACTACTAAGCATCTCATTCTCTTAAGTCTTTGGCATAAACAATCTTTTTTTACTTTAATTATTTTATCTTTATCTTTCTAATACTTATATTTTTACATGTGACTTCTCTTAATACAATAAGAACTTAAATACAATTTGAATAAAAAGCATGGCATTGAAAAATAATCTTATATTAATCCTGAATTTTAAGAAATTGCCTCTAACTACTTCTTATCTTTAAAGATATTTCTGGTATTTATAATGGAAACTCTTCTTATGGATAATAGATGTTTAAACTGTATTCAATTCTGCCAAAGGATAGGATTATTTATGCTTTCTGTCAAATTACTAAGTGGAATTGAATATATCGAATGCTTTTATAAATGGATATTTTTAGCTTTAGTTTTTCTCTATAGTAATATATAAATGATATGTATTGTATGGAAACATTCTTGTCCTCATAAAACAGACTTGTGTTTCTGGGAAAAATATAAATATACTTTGGTTATTTTATAATTTTTAATACTTGTTAAGGAAAGTTTGTAAATTTCAATGCTGTTATCATTTTGGTAAGTAGGATATTCTTCCCTCATACATTGATTTAGAAAAAGTTTTCACTCTTTCTTACTACAAAATCCTATATTACAAATAATATCCTTGTCAGCTCTGATAGATTTACTTTTCAAATATTTGAATTTCTTGTTTTCTATGTATATATTTGTGTAAGCAGTATGTACATGAAGATTTTTAACTATTAATAGTTTAATCATTATGGAGATATACTGACTTCCTATGTTTTTTGGCAATTTACATAATATATATGTATATCTAAATACATATGCATATGTATATAAGTACATATACTAGTTATAGTACAACATATCTGTGTTGTGTATGGTATTTTTGTTTGAGGTTTTTCTTATGTTGTTGATATAAATGTTTTGAATAATTCTCTTTGTTTTTAATCTTATTTTTATTTATTTTCATAGTTTATGTCACAAATACCAATGTGATGGTTTGAAAATGGACCCATAGACTCATAGGGAGTGGCATTATTGTAGGTGTAGCCTTGTTGGAGTAGGTGTGACCTTGTTGAAGGAAGTATACCTCTGGGGTGTAGTGTGGGCTTTGAGGTCTCAGATGCTCAAGCCAAGCCTAGTGGCTCACTGTCTGTTCTTGCTGCTTGCAGATCAATATATATAGAACTCTTAGCTACCTCTCTGGAGCTATGTGTCTGTGTGCATGCCACATTGGTTCGCCTCATGATGACAATGGACTAAATCTCTGACCTGCAAGGCAACTGCAATTATATTACTTTATAAGAGTTGCTATTGTCATGGTGTCTCTTCATAACAATAAAACATTAAGACATTTTAGTTTCTATCAGTTATTCTGACTGCTGTGTCTTTATCTGTATATGTTTGTAGAGACTTAGCTCATTTAGCTACCACTTTTATAGGTCTAATTGGTCTTCTAGTTTGAAACCCAGATGGCTTGGTTTGTTGTACTCATTATGTTTCTTAATTTTTCTTTGGATTCCTGTCCTGTTTCTTGTCATGTGAATAGTGTCTGTACTTCCATTTTCCAACATAATACTTTCAGTATGCTTTTAGTTTTCCACTTTCAGAATCATTGATCCTCTTTGTTGAAATAACTACTCCATTTTATTGCACATTTTGTTTTTTCATGCATATCTATATGTATATAATTTGTATTTAATGATTAATCATTTCAAAGTTGGAAATCATACTTCTAATTTACATCTAATTTATTATTTTTTTGCTTTTGCTTCTATTTCTATTTTGTAATCATACCTTATTTTTTTACCTTTTAAAATTCTGAGTTTATATTTTGCTTAACTTATTCTCTGATATACCAAGATGTATACTGGATATCTTTTTCCAGTAGAGGCTTAACAGTTTTTGACAGTTGTTAGGGTTGTTATCATCACAGATTTAAGTTCTCTTTTGTTACTAGAGATCAGGAATGTAGATTTTGTTCACTGATTTCTCTAAATTTGCTTTACACTTAGATTTTGCAAAGATTCTCTTTTGAGTGCTCCTAGGAAATCAGACACTTTTATTTTGCTAATCAACCATAGCTATGTTCTTCAGTTCCAATTTGCTGTTTGTATGCTTCTATTTTTCAACTCTTACAGATTTCTTTATTTTCAGTTTAACTAGAAACATGCCATATAATAAGATAACAAGGAAAATCCAAGTATACTTTGGTGAGAGTGCTTTTAAAGTATTTAGCCTTTCATACTCCTAACTGGAAGTCTTGCAGTGCTTTCAATCTGGTATCTTGACAAATACCATGGATACTTTACACTGGACACAGCTTTACTAATGATGAGAGACACGTTAAAAAATATTGCTAAGTTTTTTCTCTTCCTCCTTCTCATCTTTGTCCCATGTAGCCCAGGCTGGCCTAGATGATCATACTATGTAGCCAAGTCAAAGTCAAGACCTTGAATTCCTGATTCTCCTGCCTCAACCTCTTCAAGTGCTAGGATTAGAGTCAGGCAACATTATAGACATTCCTAAATTAATTCAATATTAATAAATATTCATTAATATAATTTTGATGTTTATTAATTTGATATTTAATCAATTTAATATTTTATCAGTGTGTGTGTATGTATGTGTGCATTTAAAATATGGATGTGCATATGCCGAGGTACATATATGGAAGAATGGACAACTTTGTAGAGCCAGTTCTCTCCTTCAATCTTTATGTGAAAATGGGTGATTGAACTCAGGTGAGTGATTGAACTCAGGTTTCCAGGCTTAGGTAGCAAGTGACTTAATCCTCTGAGCCATTGCCAGCCGTAAGTTAATTTCTTACTTCCAAAGTTTAAATATGAAACACTGTGAAAGGTGGAGGGGTACTATTTTATTTTATACATAAGCTAGAAAGATATTTCTCATAGTTTTTTTTCTGAAGAATGCTTTATCACAAGGGAAGTTTACATGTTATTTAGAAGAGCTAAATGAAAAGGCCACAGTTAGCACTCAGTGTGGGTGTCTACCTAAGTCACTGTTGTAGCTGTTGAATGTTGGGATGAGCTTCTGGCTCACCCCCCGCCCCACAGGATGACAGCATTCTTATCCCCTCTGGCATGGTACCTTCGAGGTAAGGCATATGTGTACCTCTGCATTAAGAGGCAAGGTTTTCTATTAATTGGCACTGATGACAATTTCCTAACAGACCTGGATTCTAAATTATCCTCGTGGGTTCCATTACCCTGTGAAATTCAGTTTATTCACACCGACTTCACTTTGCATTTAGTACTCTGCCAGCTCCCTTCAGTCTTCTTTATTTACTTAGTCACTTCTGGATCAGAGCCAGAAGAGAGCATATTTTGTTTAGTAGATGTTTTCATTATCCTTGGTTGGTGGCTTCGGTCACTTTTTATTTGATTCCTCATTATCTCCTTTAGACCTCTTCCTCCCATTCCTCTTTAATATTCATAATAATAATTAACTCATTATTTCATATTATTCTTAGTATTTCTGTTTATCTGAGCAGACTATAAATTATACCAGAATGATCATTTAAATCAGGAAAATTAGAAACAACAATTAAGCTATGTGTGGGCTCTGTTTTCATTTCTGCTGTTGCTGTGATAACTGATCAAAACCGATCAGGTAAGGAAAGAGTTTATTCAGTTTGGAATTTCAGATCACAATGGATCACGGATGCAATTCAAGGCAGGAATTCAAGGTAGGAACTTGAAAGCAGTCCTGCTTGCTGTTCCACAGTTTTACCTTTGACCTAAGAAGCTGCTTTAGAGTCAAAGAAGCATGGTAGGAATGATGGGGTGTGCTGCTTGCTGGCTTGCAGGCAGGCTTATGCTCAGTTAGCTTCCTTATACAATCTGTGATCTACTATGGGTGGTACTGCCCACAGTGGGGGCTAGACCCTCTGACATCAATTAACCAGACAGTTCGCGACAGACAGGTTCACAGTTTAAAGTAATCGAGATAATTTCTCAACTGAGGTTCTCTTCTAGGATAATTTTAAGCTGTGGTAAATTGATATTTAAGGTAGATGCAGATACAGCCAACCACTGAACCCAGCCTGGGGACCACAACGGAAGAGTTAGTGGAAGGGCGGAAGGAGCTGATGGAGATTGCAAGCCCTTAGGAAGAAACACAGTATCAATTAACCGGACCCCTCAGAGCTCCCAGGGGCTAAACCAGCAACCAAAGAGTATACATGGTTGGGTCCATGGCTCCAGCAGCATATGTAGCAGAGAACTGCCTCAGATGGCATCAGTGGGAGGGGAGGAGCTTGGTCCTGTGGAGGCTTGATGCCCCAGAGAAGGGGGACGCTAGAAGGGTGAGTTGGAAGTGAGTGGGTCAGTGAGTGAGTGGGTGAGTGGGTGGGTGGGAGAGTGAGAATCTTCTTAAAGGCAAAGGGGAGGGAGAGCAGGTGGGAGAGTTCTGGAGGAGATACTGGGAAAGGGGATAGCATTTGAAACGTAAACAAATAAAATGATTAATAAAGAAAAGAATAATAATCACAGTAGTTGTTAGTTCTGCTGCTAATTCCCCTTTCATCTTGAGCAATTTATCTAGTCTTCCAGTTGCCTGAAGTTTCTAACAGTCTCAGAAGTAAAATGAAGATTATAATAATCTTAATGAGAACGTGATCTTAGTTGAACTTTTGGGTCATATTCTGTGTTGGCTATCTGAATATGACTTACTGTTATTGCTATTGTTATTTATTTGGAAGAGATTGGAGTGTGTATAAGAGCTGTGCTTATTTTTATGTTGTTTTTTATTACATTTACTCATATATAATATTTAATATTTTACGGTGAACTTTGATCACGTTTTCTCCTCTCCCAACTTGTCCCATTACTACCTTACCTTCTCATATCTCTTGTGTCTATAGCTGTCTTTGAAATCTTTCTGTATGGTTTCCGAGAAGCACCAGAGTAATTGTGCTTGCATACTGTCTTAAGGGGAGGAGCTGAAAATAATGTGCAATTATTTTTGATAAGTTACTTTGGGTAAGTTTATCAGAAAACACTTCCTAATTAGAAAATTTGATTAGCTTTGCAGAGGTGTAATTTTTAAGGAAAAATTACTAACACAAACAAAGAAGTAATATGATACATGCAGAGCTTTTATTGACTTGCTCCTGTTCTCACTGTCGACAGGATGTTTCTACCCATCTGTCATGTTGGTAGTTAGCTGACAACACTATGCAGTTACTGTTCATAATTTTAGATATTTTCTAAAATGTTCACTAGAGTCCCTTGACATATGAACTCAGAGCATTCAAAGCTGATTCTGTGAGGTTTACATCACTTACTATATGGGTTGAACTTTTGATACCTTCCAACTTTGATACGTTAAAATTGTAATCTTTAGGATCTCATGCTGTCATACTTGGAGAGAAGATCGTTAAAGGGATAATTAGAGTGAGTTATTAGGTATATATTTGTCTCTAAGACTGATGTCTTTAACAAAAAAGAAATTTGAACAGAGACAGATGCAAAGGGAAACTGAAGTATCTAGATAGAAGATGACTACCATTAAGCCAAGGAGAAGTAACTCTAACAGATTTTTTTTTCTAATGGCCTTCAGAAGGGAAGAGTGTTGTATTATATTCTCTTGACATCAGACTTCTAGTCAATAAGACTTGGATACAGATATATTTCTATTGCTCAAGTCATCCCCATATGTGCTTTGTTAGACATCTTTAGCAAACTAAGACACCTCCCTGTGGGTATCTACTATTACACTTAGGGCTGACTCCAAATTTCCAAATCTATTTACTAGATAGTGCTGAAATGTTTCTGGAATACTCTAAATATATGACTGGTATAGTAAAATACAGTATACTTATAGTATTCAATAGCTGAAGATTTTACTTTATAAAGATTACGATCATTTATTTCCAATATGATATAATCTTCATTGTGTTTAGATAACTCATAATATTTTGGGATATTAAGTCTGTGTTTGATACATCGTGTTTGATGACTGTGCTGCTTTAAGATGATATTCTTTGGGAGACCTTGTAATGAGCTGCATTCTTGAATGCTGGGTCTGCAGCAAATGACAGTATGAGTCCCATGAAAAGAGTTGAGTACAAAGTTTTGATGATATTGCTCAAAATGTCAGCATTGCCCAGACCATACTAATAGAGTGAGTCAAGATTTATCAAACATTAGTTGGGAAGCAAATGAAACTCTGTCGGGGCTTGAAGAATCTTACCAAAGAAATCCAACTCTCTTTTCTATTTTGTAGTATCCTGAATGAAGTCATAGCAATGTTCTCTTGTCTTTTACACATTCACCACACACACACACACACACACACACACACACACACACAGAGAGAGAGAGAGAGAGAGAGAGAGAGAGGTGTTGACAAAAAAGAAAATAGATCAATGTAAACTAATATCAGCTTTCTATAGCTATTTATAAAATCAGAACTATATAATTCTAGCATGACTCTTATACTTGTACAAATATTCAATCATAATGAAGAAATGAAAAATAGATTATAATACATTCAAAGAAGAAGCACATTAATACTTCAGGAACATTAAAATGAATGCATAAATGGAAACAAAATTGATTTCATTCACAGTGAAAGGAAGACAGTTGAGTGGCGACTTGGCAAGGCAATTTGTACATCTAATGGAAAAACTTTTTAGTTTTTTCTATAAGTCATATGTAATTTACTGGATTGTACAATAGCTCCCAGAAAAGCAAGCTGGATATAAAGCTGAAGGCTGTGCTAGGCACGATGCATGCTTTTTTCATGGTAACAATAATTTTTACTCCAATTTTTAAGTCATCCTCACTTAGATGATCAATAATGTCATATTTAGTATGGCTGCACATGCAAAGATAAACATTGCATTGTTCTCATTTTCCCAGTGTGTTCTCTCCTTTCAAACAAATGGGATGCTTTCATCCGTCTCTGACTGTTGCATTTTTATGTTCTTCTCAGTGTGCAGCATGTACAGTCTGATTTGGTTTTTCTCATACACCTAGTCACTGTAGATGTTCCCTTTCCAATTGAAGACTTTGTGGTGCTACGGGAGCACTGGGCTGGAGAAGCGAAGAGAATCCTTTGCTGGACAAGTGGTGCATTTCAGGAGCACATTCATGATGGCTCTGTGCTGTGTAACCTTAGGCCTTTGCAGTTGTGTTTTCTAACTATGGTAGCCCTGTGCCCGCTATACTCGCATCTTCTGCTTCAGGATTGCTCTTGCTTGTCACTATTTGAAAACTCCTTTTATAGATGAAGACATTTTAATTTAGTCTTTGGCAAAAGGCTTTGGCTTAGGCAATTATATTCCGTTTCTGAATTTTCATTTAAGTCAGTATTAGTAAAAGCACGTTTAAATTATTTGTTTTTCAAATTTATGGTGGGATCCAGGTAAGGGACTGACTGGTATTCACACAAGGATTTTACCTCCCAATCTAACAGTCTTCTGCCTGAGTTCATCACTTTGCTTTTAGCTGGTTTTGTTTCCCTGCTTGTCATCTTAACTACCGAGTATCTATTCATTGTTTTCTTTTGCTTTTTTTTTTTGCAGTGGCAACTGTATACATTTGAACAGAGCTCATTATTTTCATGTATTTTTTCATATTCATCAGTTATTACTTGCTTAAATACCTGAAGTCCTAGCTTCTTCTTATGTAAAATTAAAGATAGAGCTTAAATTAAATAATCTCTGCAAAGTACTTAATATGCTGATCATAAAACACTTGTTATATTTTACACTGACCCTGTAGCTTCACTCTTGGGTTCTATGAGATCACTGAATATAAAATTAGAGAGTTAATACCACTGGGCAAGGTAATTATGATGAGAATTCTAGCTAATATTTATTAGAAATTCATTTCAATATTTTCTCTTTATCCATGGGGTATACACTTTATAAACCTCAGTGGATTCTCAAAATAGGAGATTGTAATGAGTCACACACACACATTCACACACACACACACACATACACACACACACACACACACACACACACACCCCTTATGCATATATCTATGATGAACTTTTGCTTACAAAGTTATCACAAAAGATTAATAATTAGTAATAAAGCAGAATCATTGTTAATAAAAGTTATATGAATGCGTTCTTCCTCATAATACCTTACTGAACTTCTCAGCAATTTTATTCTGCAGTGTTTTCTTTTCTTCTTAAGTTGGGAGTCTTCACCTTTTACTTCAAGAAAGCATTTTATAGATTCTGTTTGGCACACCCAAATGGCTCGATTCACTACTCTACCAGACTGGGCTGTAATTAAATTAAATAAATGTTACTCGAACACAGCACTGTGAAACTGTGCCAGCAGATCTGATCATCCAGGTGAGGTGACACATGAGTCAATGGTGAGCACAGTGTGAACTCCATGGACGCAAAGATGCTCATAGTCCAGTTGGAATGGTACATAAGCTTAGGGAAGACTCAAAGGTTGGATTTCTGGTATCTGGAACTTTGGACTTAATATTTCCTAACCATTCATGACTCCAGGTACCTGAACTTGAAGGTGAAGTTACCAGTGAAGGAGACTGCAGTATCTAAAATCTATCACATCAGTTACTCAGTTTGTTTTTAAAAAGAGGTCTCCAGTGGTGGAGCACATTACCTTAATCATTGTCAGCATTTCTCTGTTTCCCTGTTTTGCTCATTTTATGTTAACTGAATATCTGTTCCTTGTTTTATTCAACAGGGGGCATGACACTCTCAACCAGATAGATGAAGGTTCAGTTCTCAAACTCTGATATAGAAAAAGCACAGAATAAATAAAAAATAACCCTGGGACCAAACAAATAATTTCTTTTTCAAAACAATAATTTGATGTACATGAGTACACTGTAACTGTCTTCAGACACACCAGAAGAAGGCATCTGATTCCATTACAGATGGTTGTGAGCCACCATATGGTTTCTGGGAATTAAACTCAGGACCTCTGGAAGAGCAGTCAGTGCTCCTAAGTGCTGAGCCATCTCTCCAGTCCAAAAACAATTTCTTTATAAAATATTTTAACTGACATAGGATGATTCTTGGAGGGATGTTTAAGTTTGGTCAAGAGGGAAAGATTCTCTGAGAAACAGCCTTTAAACTAAGACAGAAGTGACAGATGAACCATAAAGAGGTTTGCAAAAAGAATGAAGGCCACAAATATGAAAGCAGAGGCAGAGAAACACTACTCCAGACCCTTTCTGGGAGGTAGTGATTCCAAATGACAATGGGTGGATGATGATACTGGAGAAACGAAGGCCAAACTGCACACAGCCTTGAAGGACTCTGTTGGGAAGATGATGTTTCTCTGTGCAAAGTAAAAAGCCGCTGATAAATAGACTTTAGCCAGGGAAACATACAATCTCTGAAAATTTTAAGATACATATGAAAGCATGAGTGGCCAGGTTGTATTAGGAGGGAATGCAGACACAAACAGGATGGTTAGCAGAGAGCCCACGTTTCTGTCTTAAGGGATTACTAAACTCTGAAACTCAATGGAAGAACAGTATTTCTCCATCATGGCAGATACACCTCGTAAACACAGTAAACAGCAAATGTGAGGTAAAGTTTCCAGGTACGATTTAAGTTTTTAATAATCCAATTTGAAGATTAGGAAACTTATTTTGGATTATCTAGGAGCCTTAAACTATCGTTAAGTTACAAGAGAGTCAGTCAGAATCAGAGAGGAGGCTCATGCATGAGAAAGATTTGGGTGCAGGCTCAGGTATGAAGAAGCAAGGGGTCACCTAGAAGCTGGAAAAGTCAAAAAAAAAAAAATGGATTCTTCCACAGCATCCCCAAAGTGGGACGCAGATGGTCACACCACAGTTTCAGCCAGTTAGAATCACATTCTGAATTTAACCTCAGACTAGAAGACAATATGTGCCGGCACGTTGTATGCTGACTTCTAGTAGTAACGGCGTTAACAGATGACTTGAGAATAGGAGCAGGTAGGTAAGAAAGGTGGAACATTGGTATGAGATTTTATAAAACATGTTTGTGGGTCACATGGCGAGGGCTTATAAAAAAATCAAAATTCACCTTAGGCAGCTGAGTGGCATGAAGAAAGAATGTGGGAAAATATAAGCATTGAAAGTAGAGAGAAGTTACGGGTTCTGTTTCTAGAATGTTGTTTGCAAATTCCTTGATGTCATCCAGACAAAAGGAATCTACCAACCACAAAACTTTGAGGTAGATTTGGAATGAATCTTAGTCCTGTGACCTACAGATCTTTGAATGAATCTTAGTCCTTAGATCTACATAAACAAATTTGATCTGTTAGAGTAAACAAAGCTCTGATAAATATACTTGGCTTAAACCATGTTACATGTAAGGAATCGGCAGAATTTTCAGTATAACAGATATTCTCAGCTGGGAGAATATGTTGTCTGTGTCACACCTTCTTCATACTATTTCTTAAATAGGTCAGCAGATGTAGAAAATATAAAAACAAACAGGCAGGTTATGTTCTAATAAAGACATATTAAAGATCTCAAATTGCAAACCCTATTCACCAAGCAATGTACGAAAGACTCTCCCAGCATTTATCTGAAGTTTTATTTCCTTTTGAAAAAATTTTTTTACTCCTCTTTTAAAAACATAGTATCACTATATAACTCCAGCTGGCCTGCAACTACTCAATAGGCAAACTATGCTGGCCTTAGCTCAGAGATTTGCTTACGGTCTCTAGAGTGCTGGGATGGAAGGTATTTGCCACCACAACTGACTTAAAAACTTCATTTTTTAAATTAAAAACATATTACTTCTTAGAAATTGCATTAATTTTATAATGAGAGGATGTCAAACTTGATTATAATATTAATGGCAAGGTAAGTCAGTGGTTTGTGATGTTATGCATTGGTCACACAGTACTAAGATTCATTACACATTTCAAACACTGATGTCTGCCATGTTCTCTGTGTTTCTTGAGCTTCTTAAACCTCTTAGTTTACCTGGTACCACCCTTAATATTCCAAATTAACTAAAATGACAGCAGTAGTTAGGGCTTGGGAGGGTGTAAATCTAAGTAAGTAATCTTTTATTAATTAATTATATTCTTCACTGCTAGTTAGCACAGGAATTGGGACTTTAATCTAAATCCTCTATCCCCAATCACTCTATGGCCTGCTTCAGCTTGTGATAGCATAGTATAATGGACTAGTTACCACTGAGAATTAGGCATTTGTGAGAATGCAAAAAAAAAAAAAAAAAAAAAAAATCCAGGAATTCAAACATAATAAGTGTGAGATCTCATTTTCAAAATCACCAATCTCAACTTCCTCTTACCTTCAACTGAACAAGGGCTATTGAGAATTGGACCTAACATACCTTAAGTACCCCTACCCTATATGAAGATAAAAATGCATTTGTTTCCATTCTGTGTAAAAGAAATGAGAGTGTAAGCCAAATGTGGTGGTATATGCCTGCCATTCCAGCACCAGAAACATGGAGGCATGATCACGAGTTTAACATCAGCCTGGGCTACATAACAAGCTCCTGTTTCAAAATGCAGAAACACACATATGCTGCACATGTACATACATACACACACACACACACACACAGAGGGAGAAAGGAGAAAGTGAGAGAAAAGGAGAGGGGGGGAGGAAGGAGGGAAAGACGGGGGAGGAGAGAAACATATGCAATCTTTCTGTCTCTGTGTGTCTCTCTGTCTCTCTCTCTCACCACATCCCCACACCTCCACATCAATAAAGCAAAATTCTACCTGCCGGTCTGATGGGTATATTGAACTCGTAGACACTGGTTACCTGTTGTTAGTATATGAAAGGGAGCATGTTTCCATCCACATTACCATATATTATCCTCACATTTCAAGCATAGTTTGCGATTCCAAGCTGCTCTCAAACACTTCTCTATTTACCCCATTTGATAAAAATTAAGGCATTTATATATTTAACTCTTTCAAGTATTTCTCTAAGAAGGCAGTGTGCACCCCAAAGACACTTTAATCATACTTATTTTTTAAAGTGAGATTTATACCTAAAAGATGTGTTTTAAGGACAATATTAACTTACCTCTGCCCCAATAAGTTGTTTACAGGTCAATCAAGGGTTGATTTCTTTGCTCACCTCTTAGCAGATGATTGCATGGATAATCCATGAGGTGTGTTGTATTTTAGTGTGTTGTATTTGTGTGTGTGTGTGTGTGTGTGTGTGTGTGTGTGTGTGTGTGTGTGAGGGTGAGTTCTAACTCCAAGGAGACTGGCAGCAAGAAAAGCTGACTGGTGAGTTGGTGGGTGGAAATGACAGAGGAAATCTGCTTTATGGCTTCTATGTATGCTGTTCAGCACAAAATATGCTTTCCTGTGTATCTTGGTTTAGAAAACAATACTTGAAATAAAGACTGCAGTATCTTATCATAGAATTGCTAAAATAAATGAGTTGCTTGCATTCCTTATTATTTTTTCTATTTTAAAAATATTTTTTTAAAAATTATTTAGTTAAAATCATATTTTATATATGTGGATGTTTTACTTGCACATAGGTCTATGCACTGTGAATTCTTGGAGCCCTAAGAAGTCTGAAGAAGATGTGGGATTCCCCTGGGATTGGAGCTACAGATAATTGTCAGTTGCCATGTGGGTGCTGGGAATCAAACTGAATCCTTTGAAAAAACAGCCAGGCCGGGCGGTGGTGACACACACCTTTAATCCCAGCACTTGGGAGGCAGAGGCAGGCGGATTTCTGAGTTCGAGGCCAGCCTGAAAAAAAAAAAAAAGGAAAGAAAAAACAGCCAGTCTACTTAACTATTGAGCCCTCTCTCCAGCCTCATGATTTAGTTTACCTTATGTGTTTTTGCATGTGTGTGGGTATGTGCATATGTATGTGGGTGTCTTTGGAGGTCACTGGTGTCATACTCTGGTGCTGGAGTTGCAGGCAGTGTAAGCAATGCAACACAGATGCTGGAAACTGAATTCTGGTTCTGTGCAAGACACTCTACAAGCTCAACCCCTTAGACACATCTCTAACCCTATTTGAAAATGCTTAAACTATTCATTTTATTGAATATATGTATATTCTTAGGGTTTCCATTGCTGTGAAGAGACACCATGAACAAGGCAACTCTTAACTCTTATAACATAGAACACTTAATTGGGGCTAGCTTATAGGGTTAGATGTTCAGGCCATTATCATCACGGCAGGAAGCATGGCAGTATCCAGACAAGCATGGCACTAGAGGAGCTGAGAGTTCTACATCTTGATCCAAAGGCAGACAGGAGAAGACCTGCTCCCACGTGGCCAGAAGGAGGATCTCAAAGCCCACCACCACAGTGACACACTTCCTCTAACAGAGCCAGACCTCCTAACAGTACCATTCCCAATGGGTCAAGTATATTTAAACCACTGCATCCTACTTCCTGGCCCCCATAGGCTCCTTCAAACACATGAGTCAATGGGAGCCATACTTAAACATAACACAATGCAAAATACATTTAGTTCAACTTCAGAAGTCACCATAGTTTATAGCAGTGTCAACAATGTTAAAAGTACAAAGTTCAAAGTCTTTTCTGAGATTCATTCAATCATTTAACTGTACCCCGTATAAAGTCAAAATAAAAAAGCAGATCCTATACCTTAAACATCACAGGATATACATTATCTTTCCAAAGCATAAAAAGTGAGGAAACACTGCACCAAATAAGACCAAAAACAGCTGAGCAACTCCAAACTCTGAATCTCCATGTCTAATGTGCTCTTCAGATCTCCAACTCCTTTCATCTTTGTTGACTGTAACACATTTCTTTCCCCTGGGCTGTTTCATTCCCTGTTAGCAGCTTTTCTTGGCAGGTACCCTAAAGCTCTGGTGTTTCTAACATGTTGGGGTCTCCAAGGCAACTTCAATGTTACAGCTTCTTGTTTCAATGTCTGGGATTCACACACTATTATGTGGGCTTCTCAAAAGGGCTTGGGTTACTTTTCCAACTCTGCCCTCTGTAACACTCTTGGCTCTGGTTAACTCCACCCCACTGTTGCTGCTGTTCTTTCTGGTCATCCCATGGTAAGGGCATCTTTAGTTCACTGGAGTCTTCTGTTGCAACTGGGCTTCATCAACAATCTCTCATAGGCTCTCTTCATGGTGCCAAGCCTCAAGTGCTTTCCATGGCCTTTTCAGTCCTGAGTTGTCAATTGCAACTGAGACTGTACTTTCACCAGTAGCCTTCCCTGGCCTCTCACAGTGCCAGTGTTCAGCTGCTCTCCATGACGCCTTCATACCTTCAAAACCAGTATGACCTGGGCAACTCTTACACATTATCAAGTCTAGCTGCTGCAGCACAAGGTATAGCCTTGGTTATCTCTGGAACACAGTTTCTTCCCAGAAGATTTCACCTCAGTGATTCTGGTGTCGTCATAATCACCACTAATTTCTTAGCTCCAGTTAACTGGTATCAATTGTCCCAGTAGTCTCTTCTATTCTGGATTCTAAAGCCAGAGCCATATGGCCAAAGCTGCTGAGTTTTGCTGCTTGATGGGTCTGTAACATGGCCTCCTGTTCTATTATCACCAGCTTCTGTTTTTCAACTCCTTCACTGCCTAAGCTTGGCTGTCCTAGAACTTGCCTTGCAGGTTGACCATGTTCTCAGAGATCTGCATTGCTTTTTCTCTTGAATGGTGGAATCAAAGGCATGTACAGCCATTCCTGGACTTTTAAGCTCTTCTCTACTTAGAATTGCTCTGTACCAAGCTGGCCTTAAAACCAGAACTCTGCTTGCCTCTGTCTCCTGGGATTAAAGGCATGTAGCACCACCATGCCTGGACCTAAGCTTTTCATGGTCACCATTCCTTGAGATCTGGAGCCAGCTCCTTCCAGCTTCAAGATCTGGTTCACAGTTCTTTCTAAGCTTTCTATGCTTGAAGAAACTGCTCTACATGAGATTAAACCAGAGAACAAAGTCTCTGCTGGGTGTTTCTGAGACTTCTTTTGTCAATGCAATTAATCTGAGTCTCTTCCCATTAGTCTTAGGAAGAGTCTTCAGAAAATGGCAAAAAGCAGCAGCATTCTTCACCAAAATATCACAAAAACAGTCACTTGGCCGCATACTAAAATTATTCTCCTTTGAAATTTCCAGAGCCAGGCTTTCACAGTTCAAATCACTCTCTCAGCCCCCAAATCTTCTATATTCCTATTAGGATGACCCATTAAGCCTCACTTAAAGCATTCCACTGCTTTTCAAATCCAAAATCCCCAATTGCACATTCTTCCAAACAAAAGCATAGTCAGGCCTATAACAGGGATATCCCAGTCCTTGGTATCAACTTCTGTCTTCTGTCTTAGGGTTTCCATTGCTGTGAAGAGACAACAGACAGCAGAAGACTGGCTCCCACGTGGCTAAGAGGAGGGTCTCAAAGCCCATTCCCACAGTGACACACTTCATCCAAGGCCACATCTCCTTATAGTACTACTCCCTGTGGACCAAGCATATTGGAACTCTCTCTATATATATATGTGTGTGTGTGTGTGTGTGTGTATGTTCTATTAGGCATATATATGTATAGTTCATATATATATATATATATATATATATATATATATATATATATATCTCACAAGACATATTTTATAACAGTTGATACATCTAAAAAAATTACTAGAAAATTTTTGTTTGAGGTTATTTCCTTTGCTGAACAACTAAATTATAACCTCTGAAAATTTTTGAGAACACTATTATATTAAAGGAAGAAGTTTTTATATCATAAAACATGTTTTCCCCTATTCCTGGAGAGGCTTGAGGCCACAGGGATACAGGACAGGAGGATGCGGTGGAGTGGAGACTCTCTCCCCTCTCAGAGGCAAAGGGAGGGGGAACTGTGGGAGGGGATCTTGGAGGCAGGGCAACAGATGAAATGTAAATAAACAAAATAATCGATTAAATTTTAAAAAAGAAAAGGAGCACACAGGCAAGTCAGGTTTGGTTCTACCAGAAATCTGGATCAGGGTTATTCCAAAAGTGACTAAGCAAGATACAGAAACCAGACAGGAGAATTTCCTGGAAGAAGATAACTAGTATTGAAAGAGGGAAAATGCCGGCTAACCGGAGAAGGCCAAACCATTGTTCTCGCTCACAGTAATGGCTCAGCAGCTTCCCAGCTCACTAAAACTCTCTGTAATCACACATTTTCCTTTGCTACTCTCTATCACCCCGATGGCCAATTTACCCACAGCGGCATATTTACAGGCCTGTTTACAGAATTGAAATTCTTCACCAGTGCTGACGCTACATTGCCTCAGAGCACTATAGCATTAATTGAACCAGCGTGAAAGAACTGATGAATGGCCTTGCTCACAAGGAAAATGGTGCGGGGCAGAATTTCAATGGAAGGTTTTAGCCAATACTCAGTGGCTGGGATACAAAATTGCCGGCAATTGCAGTGTTATCGTTTCTTTCCAAGCTTACAAGTGCCTGATTATTATTTTCTCTGTCACATATTCTTAGCTTCCCATCCCCCACCCCCATTTTATTTATTGTCAGCCTATAGCTCAAGGCCATGCGGCAGGCAGGACAAATCAGACATAAACATCAGGCATATTCCAAAGGAAGGATGTGTTCAGATCACCGCTGCTCACGTTATGGAGACAGAACGTTGGAAATGAACTGTAGCCAAGTGAACTATTTATATGGTGTCTTCCTGAAGTATACAAGTGTGCCCACTGCTTTTAATTATTGGTAACATTCTTGTATGTTCAGTTTTTGTTTATTATAAATTCCCTATGTCTGCCCACGGGCGGCTTTCTAAGTCAAGTATCTACTATTCCCTTGGCTGTTTTCTTCCTCAGTCGTTCTATGGTCAGATTCCCATTTAGAATTCCTATGACAACTCTTCTTTTTGCTATTCTGACTATCTTTACTCCAAGTCTCACAAGATATTTGTACAGGGTTTTCTTTTTTTTTTTTTTTTTTTTTTTTTTTTTTTTTTTTTGGTTTTTTTCGAGACAGGGTTTCTCTGTGTAGTCCTGGCTGTCCTGGAACTCACTTGGTAGACCAGGCTGGCCTCGAACTCAGAAATCCACCTGCCTCTGCCTCCCAAGTGCTGGGATTAAAGGCGTGCGCCACCAACGCCCGGCTGTACAGGGTTTTCTTAAAGTCAGCATTTCTCCAACATTTATTTCTGGTATTAGAGTTTCAACGTTTGATCACCATTCAGTTTTTCACACATTTTTTTTCTATATGAAGGGTTTCCTTTTCTTGCATTACTATATACTAAAAAACTATGCAAGAATTACTTATTTCCCCTACTTAAAAATGTTTTTTTCATTACTGATGGCTTTCCACCTTGAGTCAATGCAAGATGTAGTTGGCAAAGCTCTGCCCGGTTTAGGATGCTGAAGAATAAATTGTTACCATGAAAATCAGACGTTTCCATATTTTTCATTAACTAGATAAAATTGTATTAATAATATCAATATTGTATTACACATTTATAAAATGATACATATTGTATCATATCAGGAAATGGTTCTTGAAAATTTTTTTCTGAAATAGATGAGTCATATATTTACCAACCTATATATCGTGTTTTAAATATTATTTTCCCTTCTTATTTTTTAAACTAAATCAAGTTTAATTCATTTTTTTTTTCACATCACATTTACATTTTGTTTGGGTACATTGTTACATATGCTCTAGTTTTGAATCATTTATAGTTATATATTACTATATAATAAAACAAAATTATAATGATTAAAGATGGTACAGAGAACACAGCACTCGGTTGTGGGTTGGGAATGAACAGAGAGCTTATAGACCAGTTGCAACTACAATAGAGATGAATGAAAATGCAGTAAAAAGGTTACTGTGATATTGTTGCAAAGCTGTCTATCTCATACAGTGAATCAGTGTTTCAGACTGTTGAAGAGAATTATATACTTTCTGATATTCTTAATATCACTATAGTAAGAGTTTCCATAGGAAAACAATGCTGGTATCTACTTTCAGTTGTTGAAATGACCTTTCTTACGTCTTAGCAAACACCACTGATTTCCCCAGGTTTGAAGTGAGAAGGAGGAAAGGGAGGCACAGTAGGCTGGGTCCTTCCTTATATTCTTGTTCCTTTGCCATTTTAGATGCCCACACCTCTACACAGAGCCACCAGCTCTGCTTGGCACTATGTCCATACACAAAGACAACAACATACTTTTTGCTTTAAGTTAGAGAGTATAGAATTACATTTGCAACCTACTCTTCAAATGTATACAGAATGTTTACTTCTACTACTTTAGGGGTGTCTGGTTTCAAGTTTGCTTTTCTATGGAAACTCTCATTTTGCAGTGGTGGGTAGTATCATCTGTAGGCTCTGGAACATGGTATCATTTGTAGGCTCTGGAATGTAGTCTCCCAGTACAGAAGACAAATGAAGAAATCCTCACAATGAGACAAGCTGGGAGAATGAACAAACACAGTACCTGCATCATGTTAAAGCTTAAAGTTTCTCTGTGTGTGCACACAAATGCCATAAGTTTATACAGAAACTTTAATTTACTTAATTCAAGCTTGTGTGATTTTAGATCATCCTTGTTTATAAACAGGATTGTGTGTAATATAATGTCAACCATGACTTAGTATGCTAAATTCTTAGGATTATATTTGATTTTTAAAAGTCAGAATACCTTATAGCAATTGCTTAATAGATAAAGCAGTGAGTATTAAATATTAATTAATTTAATTAATATAAATTAATTAAAGACTGATCTCTATGTAAAAACACAAGGAACGTTTTGTTCATATCCTATTATGCATAGTCTTTTTTTTCAACAGGTAGATATGATAAAGTTATTGGAATTGTGAAAAATAAAGTTTTATGATTAAAAATTCAGGTGTAAAATTAATGTCCTTATTAATTATTAATACATACTTGACAAATACTCCAAACAGAATGTACCAATATTTTATCTGTATGAAATAGAACCACAAACAAGAGTTAAATAAAACTAAGCCTACAATTATTTCCATTAAGTGTGAATAATTTAAATATTTAAAGTGCTATTTATCAAATGATTGTATCAATTCAATATTTATATGTCTATAAATACTGGCTGTATACTTTACAGTATGAATACATTTTTCATTTCTATGGGATAATACTCTGAATAATATTTTAATATAATCTGTAAATATTTTGTATATGCTTTATGGACAAAAAGTGAAATGGATTTTATTTTCTTTTTACATTTATTTTTACATTATTCATTCATTCGTGTATTCATTTGTTTTTTTTTTTTATGGGTATGTTGGTGCATATGACAGTGTGTGTGGTGGTCAGAGAACAAGTTGTGGGAATCAGTTCTCTCCTTCAACCATGTGTGTTCTAGGACTGGACTTGGGTCATCAAACGTGGCAGCTGCCTTTACCAACTGAACCATCTACTCAGTCCTGGAGTTTATTTTCTTGACAGAATATCTGGGTATTCTAGTAGAAGACAACAGCATGTGAGGATTATAAAGTAATATGAGATGCAAGACTATTTTTTCTTGAAGACAAGAAAAATTGAAAACCTCTGAGTATTTCCTACCTAAACTGCATGCAAAAAGTGATGTATTGGTCTGGAGAGATAGCTCAGAGCTTAGGAGCACTGGCTACTTTTCCAGAGGTCCTGAGTTCAATTTCCAGCAACCACATGGTAGCTCATAATCATCTATACTGGTATCTGAAGCCCTCTTCTGGCATGCAGACATATAGGTAGACAGAATACTGTATACATAATAATCAAAATTTTAGGAAAATATTCATGTGGCCTGAAATATGTCCAAAGTGAGTGCTTATTTACTTTTTAAAAAAGTGATGTGTCAAGTAGAAACAATAATTAACTATTATGTATCTCTTTGTCTGGACTGTATATGGATAAGAATTTCAAGAATTTTTAAGTTGAATTTTCTCACATCTTTGAGTATTGTATACAGGCATTCACATAAAGTAAAATATCTTCTAGTGGTGACTCATATTCAGTCTAGAAAAGAAAAAAAACTGTAAAGAGAAGGACAATGACTTGAATATCACCATTCCCAATAGGTATGTGTATTGATTAGCATCAAGACATTAAGCAATGTGCCCAGTTGCTCTTACTCCTGACTGTCGTACAAAGATCCAAAACTGAATCTGTTCCCAAGCATTAGAGTCTGAGTCTGTTCAGGAGACACTTCCTGGAGAGCTGCCCTCAGGCTCCATAAGACATAGATCAGGCATTAGCATGAGAACTAGCGGTGTGAAGGGTGTGAAGGACCAGGACAGAAGTCTCTCCAATTTCCTGTAGGTAAGACTAAGTAGATAAAGTGTTACTTGTAGTAATCTTGAGAGTTTGACTTGTGATCTCATGGTGCTTCAAGGTCTAGGAGTGCTTCCAGATGGTAGAGGCACCAGGGAAAACTCGTTACTCTTTCAATAAGATTTTGTTTAAAAAACTCAAGAAATCAAGAAGTGATTATTATTATTATTATTATTATTATTATTATTATTAAATTGGAGCATGCTGTAAAACCTAGTCATATATCATGTATGTTGAAATATAAAGAGGAAGCCTATTTTCCTTTGATATAACAAATAGGACAGGGCAGATTTGGGTGTTTGTTTTGGTTTCTCTGAGATAGATTCAGAAGACTGAAGGACAAATCTGCTTCAATATCTACATTCTACATACTGTATATAGTAAATGAATCTTTATAATTGGTACAAGAGAAGAAAGAAATGTTATTAAACCATAGAAAGTTTTTGTCTGAAACTAGATGATAATGCACACGATTCCAAACATAAACCCAAGGGACTTGATATTTTATTGCTTTCCTGTAAAATAAGAAATGGGATCTTGTCAGTGTTCCTTTCATAAATAAAGTCCAGCATCAATTTGGGAATCAGTTTTACAGTTTGGTTATTCTTCCAACAAAATGACTACTTCCTCTGATGTGTGGCCAAGGATGATGGAACAAGCTAACAAGAAAAGTAGTTGGGCACAGTCATTAATGAGTTCAGATGGATTTGCCATATGAAGCCTGGACAACATAGAAAGTGACAGTGTCTTCCCATTGTCCATTTCATTCATTAGGAAAAGGTGACTTACTGTTTGATATTTCTTCTATGTTTTCATATACAAGTCTTATATTGTTTTGATATTTTCATAGACTGGAAATAATTACTATAGTTAATAAAATTAATGTATTCCTCACTCTCTTAGTTTTCTATACATATGTTTGCATATGTGTGGATTTTATACTTACTCTTTTAGCAACTTTTCCTTACACCATACAATATTGTTAGTGGTAGCTCTTGTGCAGTACACCACACCTCTCTGTTTAGTCAAACTGCTTAATATTAAGCTCATAGTCTTTGGTTTAACAGTTTTTGTTTTCTTCTTTTGTTTTGTATGCAAGAATTACATTGGTACTCTTTGTGCATATGTTTGACTTTTAAAATTCCATGTATAAATGAGAACAAGAAATAGTTTTCTTTTTGCACTTTTTTTTTGCTTAGCACAATGCTTGCCAATTTTATGCACTTTATCGTAAATGCTAATATCCCCTTTTCAAGTCAAATAATATTCATATGTACATGTACAAATAAAAAAGATGTATATACATATGTACATTTAGCCACATATATTTCAAATTGTATTTCAACTCATCAGTCAGTACACAATTGCTTATTTATTTTGGCTCTTATGAATAATACTGAGACAACTCAAAGACCATAAAGATGCAGGTATCTTCATAAGGGGCCGGTTTTATTTTTTTCGGGGCATGAGTCATATGGTAGATTTATTATATTTTTGAGGGACTATTTTTCATAATGAGCTGTTTTTATTTTCACCAATGCAGACAGCATGCCAGAGTTCTCTATTCTTTACACCTTCACCAGCACTATGTATCTCTTTTACTGTTTACAAAGTCTATGAACTTGAGTAAAGTTAGCCATTGCAGCTTTGATTTGAATTTATCTGATATTTAGTGTTTTTGAATGCATTACAATTCTTTGAAATATGCCTTTTAAAATCATATATCCATCTAAAATTTTGAATTATGTAATCTATTTAGTTTGAATATTAACATCCTACAAGATTATCTCTTATGTTGAAAATTAAACAACACAGAGAAATTAACTCTAAATACACAAAAGACTTAATTGTAAGAGCTAAACTTAGAAAGGTGCTAGAAAATCTAGGCGAAATATTCCATGACGTTGGCTTTAATATTTGGACATGACACTAGAAATTCATATAAGAAAACAAACCAATGGCATGTACCCAAATTTAAAGGCTTATCTAGCCAAAGAACCATTTTTTAAAAATGGTGTATAACTTTCTGATTTGACAGGAAGGATCTGCCACCTATATTTGAACATAAACAGAGAGGAGAATAAGGAATCTCTATGGAGTCATTGGAATGGTGCACACTTGTCCCAGGACCATGATAAGAAGGCCTTTTAAATGTTTTTTATTTTACTGGATATTTTCTTTATTTACATTTCAAATGTTATCACCTTTCCTGGTTTCCCCTCCAGAAAGCCCCTATCCTATCCCCTTCCCCCTGCTTCCATGAGGGTGCTCACCTACCTACTCCCACCTCCCCACCCTGGCATTCCCCTACACTGGGGCATCCAGTCTTCACAGGGCCTCTCTTCCCACTAATGCCCAACAAGGTCATCCTCTGCTACATATGCGGCTGGAGTCATGAGTTCCTCCATTTGTACTCTTTGGTTGGTGAAGGGGTTTGCAACCCTATAGGAAGAACAACGATATCAACTAACCAGACCCCCTAGAGCTCTCAGGGAAGAAGGTCTTTTTAAGAGTGTATACTTAACTACAACCAGGAGATCCAGGTAGGTACCCTCTCTACTATGATTAACATAGCTCCCAAATCCAGTACCTAAACCACAGCCCACAGACCTGTTTTGATTGTTTGTTTTGTTTTCTGTTAAAATAAGCAGATAAAGCAAATATGAGGAGAATTTTGTTCAACGGAGGTGGGATTTGATGAATGTACATTTGGTGCATGTGTGTAAGTATAACACTGAGTCCCACTCCTATGTACACTCAATACACTATACACCTAAGTGGGAAAGATGAAGAAGTCAAGTGTTCCCATCAATAGACTTAAACAAACTAAAACTGTTGAAATACATAGTGAGAACTGTGACTCTTAAAACTATGTGTTGAATGTATATCCAAAATAGTGTGTAAAAAAGGAAAGGAGAAACGTATGTTTTGTACCTAAGAAGTGCCAGGTACTTCTCAAGTTAATAATCTAATACTCATTTTCATAAATTGGCCTATAAAATTTTGGCATAGGCTTCATTTTATAAGTTAAGACTTTTAATTTTCATAGAAGCATCGTTCCCTCTAGCATACTTCTAAGAAGCAGAAATTGAAGATGAATTCAGAACTTTCTCAATGGAAGGTTCAGGAATTACACGGAAATTTCATATGAACTTCTAGCATCAACTCCAAATAAAACCAACTGAAAAATAGAGATAGCCCCAATAAGAGGAGATTCAGTCCCCAGTGGTGGCTAACCATCTTCTGGCTTCTGAACCATCTCTGTAATCATTTTTATCTCTCCAGTGCACATGCCACATGACTCTGAAGGAGACAAAGGTCACAGCAGAACTTGAAATAAAGCACACTTTCTAGAAACTACACAATGACATTGGGTAAAGTCTCTGGACAGCAAAAGTATATTGCATATAGTATTCTTATTTCCTGAAATTAAGCTTACAAAGACTGGTAAGTTAAAAATTGAAGTACCAAAAGGTTCAGGGTTTTTCAAGAACACAATTGTCTATAGCATAGTGGCTCACCCTTTGGTACAAAATTGTGCTGACATACTTTCATTAAATACAATAATTTCCTTAAACTAAAATACCAAAAAAAAATTAGGCTATTTCAAATTGCTTTGCTGGGTGTTTTCATCTAAAGAACAGCAGGTGAATATGAACAAGTTCAAACCTAGTTTTATTTTCCAG
This sequence comes from Mastomys natalensis, assembly GCA_021653895.1. NCBI lineage: Eukaryota > Metazoa > Chordata > Mammalia > Rodentia > Muridae > Mastomys > Mastomys natalensis. The sequence goes on along the minus strand of JAJTUV010000235.1, from coordinate 2,142,923 downwards.
TAAATCCCAAATGCCTTAGCATTGCTAGCTAATAGCATCCAAAATCATGCTGATCTTGGCAGTAATGAGAGCCCTGGGAGAGGCCAGGCAGAGTGAAGGAATACAGGGTTAGGCTTTCATGAGGAAATTAAAAAGCAATCAATGGAAAATACAAAAACTTCTAAGTTCATCTTATTCTAATTCCAAAATTTGAAATAGTATGTAAGAAACATATTAACCCAGCTTTCTTCTTTTTCCTGCAAAGAAAGAAGTATGCATTTCAACCTTAAAAATAAAAGATGGAGGGGATATAGCAGCAACCACCAGATAGACACCCTGAAGTAAATAAATAAGCATTAACTATATTTCTACTTATATATGGAAACTTACACTAGCTACAAGTAATTATGAAGTAGTACAGTACCGAGGCATTTCCTCTATAAAGTTTATAGTACAACTTCCAGATTGTGTTTCTTTATATTTTGTTAAGAATACTGTTTCCTGAATTGTATAGATCTAAATTTCCCAATTTAAAAAAAAAAGTTAAATGAGGATTTTATTTGTTTCTCTGCTCCTCAAGTATGTTCCCAAATAAAGTGTCACTATGATTGAACACTTTCTCCCTCAATTTTGATGTTCTCTCATTCAGTTTTTTGGGCACAAAACATTTCTTATAATTACAGTATATAATACGTTTTAGAATGAACTAATTTCCTATTGGGCTGTTGAATGGATGATTGATGTTGTTGGCGTTTGTTCCATAAGTAGCTTGGAACATGGACATTCTGTACTTGTGCTATACTAGGATCAATCCTGCAGTGAAAATAACACACTACCCTTACAGTCAAGAACATTATATATTTTAGAATTTTAATTTTTGAGAATTTTATACATTTATATAATGAAATGTTATTATATCTATCCCAAACGTCCCCCCTGCACCTTCCCCTTTCTCCATGTTCCACCCTCAACATGTTTCTCTCTCAGATCCAAGTTCTTACTTTTATTAATAATCTAGCTAATGCTGTCAATATGTTTATGGATGTAGGGCTACCTACAAGCATGGGAAACCTACAGTGACCACACCCTCAAAACTGAATGATTCTCCCTCCCTCAATAGTTGTCAACTGTCCATAACTCTTCAGTAAGGGGTGGGCCATGGAGATCTTCTACCCATCCCTGTCAGGATTTTGGTTATTTTAATTTTGCATTAGTCTTGTGCAGGTAACCAGAATTGTTGAGAGCTTACGGGTGTGATCACCATGTCCTGGCCAGAAGACATTTCATGGTGTTCCTTCCGATCCTTTGATTCTTAAATTATTGAGTTTTCTCTTCCGTGATATTTCCTTAGCCTTGTTGGTGGGGAGATTACTATGCGTGTCGTTTTTAAGGCCTGAGTATTCAGTGTCTTATTCAGATCACTTTGAACAGTTATGCTTCTTGCCGTTAACTGCTGCTCACTGCAGAGAAAAAAAAGAGATTCTCTATCAAAGTTGAGAGCGGCCCAAATTTATGTGTATAAATATAAATATTTAGAAAGCAAGTTTACAACATAGTCATTTATAGCCAAGTCATGATAGCAGATTTTATTCTAGGGCCTATGTCTGCCACAGCCATAGCCTTTTGAATAAGCCCATAGCACCAGGCATGGCAATCCTTTCTGTGAAGTGGGCCTCAATCCATCCAGAAAGTAGTTAGTTACCATATATCAGCCATGTTGTTATAGCACTAGTAAGCACCTCCAGCCTGGTAGGTTTGTATTATAATATTCATGTTCCTGAGTTGTATAATACCATTTATTCCTTTTCTCTCTCAGCAACCTATATAGCACCTTCCTGCAATATAAAAGGTAGCCAGCATGGAGAATACTTCCTAGTGAGTTTACAATTGATTTCTCTGTGACCTGCAGCCAAATTATGTGCTATCTTCATCCATAAGGCCTTACCATATTGTTATGTTGTGTAACAAAGAGCAACTGCAGTAACCTTTGTTGGATGGGAGTCCCCTGGGATCTCTGTGACTGACAGCTTTAGGGAGGCAACATGTGCCTTGTATTCCGTTTTTCCTTTAACTATTTTCTTTTTTTTCTGGTGGTGATCTTGTCCACCCATGGGAGATAATTTCAGTCAAGCTTTTTTAGTTGTATTTTGGCGTTAGCTAACAATACACTTGGCTTCTGTAAGTTGTTTTTAGAGATCCTTAGTTTTGGTTGGTCGGTCCTCTCGTACACTCCTGTCTCCATCTTGCCACATCAGCTACACTTACAGCTACACTTATTCTTTAACTCTAGTATTCCCCATTTCCTCCTTCATTTCACATGTGTCCTACTATCCCTTCACCTCTGTTTTCTTTTTGAAAGTTGGTTGTGATGTCACTGGATTTCCATACCTCTTACTTTAACTCTCCCCTTCACCCGATTTTCCCCCATACTTCCATGTCCCTCCCTGATCAAGCCATTCTACCTCAGCATTCCACCCAACTGTCTTTATCTTACCAACAATGTACTCTCTCTCTCTCTCTTTTTTTGTTTTTTTCGAGACAGGGTTTCTCTGTATAGCCCTGGCTGTCCTGGAACTCACTCTGTAGACCAGGCTGGCCTCGAACTCAGAAGTCTGCCTGCCTCTGCCTCCCAAGTGCTGGGATTAAAGGCGTGTGCCACCACCGCCCGGCGCTCTCTCTCTCTTTAATGTGTTCCTGATTCAAAAGGCTCATTTCCTGACTTTCACCTGTGTTCCAAGTTAAACAAACACACACACAACACAACACAAACACAACACAACAGATTTGAAGCTAAGATAACAGACATGAGAGACAAGGTAAGGGATCCGAGAAAACTGGAATTTCAACATGCTGAAAGACATGGAAGGAAAAACAATAGAAAGAATGAAAAAGGGAAGAAGGCAAGAAGGAAGAAATCAAGAAATGAAGGAACTAAAGGCTTATCTCTCACTGTACACATCTCAACTCAACTCCAAATAGATAAAGGATTTCAACAAAATGTCTGTGCCCTGAAACTGATAAAGGACAGAGTAGAACGTGGGATTCAATCTAACGTATAGCAAAGGACTTTCTGAGTAAAACTCCACCAGCACAGGAAATAATACAACCTGAAAGCTCTGCAGAGCAATGGAAACTGTGAAGCAAATGGACAGCCAATCACAGAATGAGAGAAAATCTTTACTGACTATTCAACTGGCATATTCTTAGTGTCTAGGATATTCAAAGGCATAAAAACCCCTAAACATTAAGAAAATAAATAACAAATAAATAACCCAATTAAAAAATGGGCTATGGACTGAACAGAAAATTCTCAAAAGAAATGCAGATGGCTAGGAAACACTTTAAAAAGTGCAACCCCTTTTTAGTACCAGAGAAATGTAAATTAGAGCTACTTTAAGATCCATCCTACTCTAGTCAGAACGGTCACCAGAAATACAAATGAAAACAAATGCTGGCACAGATGCAGCAAAAAAGGAAGCTTTATACATGGATAATCAGAGTGTAAAGTAATGCTGCCACAAAGAGGAGTGTGGAGGTTCTAAAAGTTACTTTGCCATATGTCCAGCTATACTACTGCTGGACACATCCCGAATAGACTCTGCATCTACTACAGAGGCACTTGCACACTCCTTTTCATTGCTCAACTCCCAATATCTAGGGAGTGGAATGGAATTAGATGACAATCAACAGATGAATAGACAAAGAATGTGATTGATATGCATATATAGTGGGATATAACTCAGGTGTAAAGAAAAATGAAATTATGATACAAGTAAATGGATGAGACAGAGCAAAATTATGTTGATAGAGCTAGCATAAGCTCAGAAAGATATATTTTTACATGTTTTGAATGCCTAGTGAGAAATTACTTAAAAGAAATTGTTTTCCTCCTTGACAAAGACAATGACAGTAATAATAAAAAATGAAAGTTCTCTGTGAAAGACCTATATATGAGTTTTAGAAATGGATATTTCCTTAATACCATATAAATAGTTATTGCAAGTAAAAATATGCCCAACCATAAAGGCTATGATGAAATACATGTTATAGCAACGAGCACAGCATGGAAGCATTTCAGGTAAGGGCATAGAATTTTAATTCTTCAGCCCCTATCTGAGACATATTTGGAAGTAAGATAGAGAAAAGTGTATACCTAACTAGCCTACACTTGGTGTTTCAGCTGATGCCCCAGCATTGTAGATAAGTGCCTGATGGCTTCTTCTCTTTTACTGTCAGCAGGAGAGTAAGCTGGAGGCTACACAGAGTGACCTCAGCAGTCAGGGTCACCCAGAAGCTTAAATTCTTATTTTAATTGTCACCACATCTTTCTGAAAAACAGACTTTTCATTGTGCATTTCTCTATCTGGCATTAAAAATTTAAACATATACTTTTGTTTTCATCAAGTAATCTACTGTTATTAATAGAGTGATTATTACTAGCTCAGCAGTGATACTGAATTTCAATGTCTCAAAGTGCATAATGAAGCAAAAAATCAACTCTATCAATACTTCATGCAGTAGGCCATTGAGAATTAAGCATAGTGTAAAAACTATTACTTACATTAATTAAAAGCACAGAAAAATTGCGAGGGAAAATTTGTACTCAAATAGTTACATTTGTAGTTGTGTTTATAGGAGTTTATACAGAAAATGGTACATATCAATACTCTCTGGACTTACTGTTTCAGGAGCTTTGGGATATTTAGACTGATGGGTGCAAATTGTAATTCAGCTAAACAATTGGTTAATAAACATTAGTAAATGTCAATAATGGATCCTGTATGTTGAAGGACTCTGATATTCTGATTAATCAGATACCCATTCCTATGTGGTGGATACACTAACAATAAAATGAGATAATGAATATAAAAGTTGCACAAATTAATTCAATTTTATAAGATTATTAAAATTTGACAAAATGTTGGGAAAATTGTGAGCTACTTGCACAGTTAGGCCCAACTAATCTGTGAAATAGAGAAAGTTATATCTGAAGCCTCGACTTTATATTGTTATCAGAAAGAGAGAGACATACTTCTAGTATTGACTTGAATGTGAGCTAGAGAAGCCCCAACAATGATTGTGTAGTAATGATCTTTGAAGTGAGAAAGGAAAAGGGTGCCTTTAATATTAGCAGAGTCTTCAATCGAACCAGAATTGTGTGTGGGAGATAAGCGTTCACATAGAGCAAAGTTTCTTTTTTATTTATTATTATTATTATTATTATTATTTTTTTTTTTTTGGTTTTTTGAGACAGGGTTTCTCTGTGTAGCCCTGGAACTCACTCTGTAGACCAGGCAGGCCTTGAACTCCGAAATCCACCTGCCTCTGCCTCCCAAGTGCTGGGTTTAAAGGCGTGCGCCACCACCGCCCAGCTTTTTTTTTTTTTTTTTTTCCACGAGGGGAATATTTATTTAGGTGGAGGGAAGACAGCGAGAGGATAGAGAGGTGGAGGTGGAAGCCGGCCATGACCACGTGGAGAGAGGGGAAAGGGAAGGGGGGAAAGGGGCAGAGAGCAAGAGCGCAAAGTTTCTTATAACGCATGGAATCTTTAAAAGTATGAATGTAAGGCTGGAATTCTGAAAGGAAGGTGTTAATAACAAGTGTGGAGTAACAAAATGCAGCTAAAACCGAGAGTCAGTGGACTTCACAACCAGTTCTATAAACTTTGCTTTTATGAAGACCCTGATTTATGTACAAACATGTTTCATTGTTGCAAATATAACTTATTTAGATCATAGAGAATGGAAGTTAAAACATAGAAAGTTTAATAAATTTACTCACAGTCCTAAAACTACGAAGGGGCGGGGTCAGGATTTGATCCAGTAAACTTGGGTGCCAACTCTAGGTTCTTTGCCCATATTCTGGAAGTCATCGAATACATACAGTGCTAAGAAGTCTACTTAAAGAGAATCTCATTTAAGATTCAAAATTATTCTATGTACAAATTAAAGAGGAGATCCTTGGTCCCATGAAGGCTAGACGCTGGGTGTGGGGGAATTCGAGGGAGGGAGATTGGAGTCAGGGGGTAGGTGAGAGCACATCCTCATAGAAGCAGGAGTAGGGGATGGGATAGGTGTTTCTTGCGCGGGTGGGGGATGGGGTAAAGGGATAACATCTAAAATGTAAATAAAATATCCAGTAAAAAAAATTGCCATCCTCACATTAGACGGTAGGAAGGCAAAGCTTTCAACAGTTAGAAAAGGGAAACTAGGCAAGAAGATCATATCTGCAAATGTTCTTTGCACCTCAACTCATCATTGGGATTCAAAGATGATTAAGAGTTTCCAGACCCCCCCAGAGCTCCTAGGGAATAAACCACCAGCCAAAGAGTACACATGGAGGAACCCATGGCTCTAGCTGCATATGTAGCAGAGGATGGCCTTGTCTGACATCAATGGGAGGAGAAGGCCTTGGTCCTATGAAGGCTCCCTGCCTCAGTGTAGGGGAATGCTGGGGTGGGGAGGTGGGAGTGGGATGGTGGGTGGAGGAGCACCCTCATAGAGGAAGGGGGAAGGGGGATAGAATGGGAGTTTCTGGAGAGGAAACCAGAAAAGAGGACAACACTTGAAATGTAAATAAATAAAAAAAGAAAAGAAAAAAGGATCCAAATCCAAATTCTAATATTAGAGGTGATCAATGTCCTCAGAATTCAAATAAATATATGTGTCAAAGAAAAATTTTCTCACATTTAAGCACGCATGTGTATGCATGTGCATACACACACACACACACACACACACACACACACACACACACGATGTAGCACAATTTTATTTGCTTAAGCTTAGTGCTTACTATTTAAACTTCTTTGACTTTTATTTATTTGTCTTTAACTATGAACTGTAATCACAACTAATGGCCCTCTGAGGGAATGGTAAGTCTTTTAGCCCCATCATTCTTGAAAATGCAGAACTATCTAATAAGTGGTTGGGCTATTACATAGTTAAATATCCTACAGTATATGTGTAGGAGTACATGATGATGAGTAAGTACAAGACACATTTCTGAGCATATTCCTTTTAAATTGTACCTGTTGAAGCATTCTCAAATTGAATAAAAATAAGTACTTGTTTTCTTTGATTTCTTACACTAAGTAGAGGAAACTGTCTATAAATTCACAAATGAGATTTACTTTGTTCCTTAAAAACTAATCAGCAGTCATGAAAATGTATAATTAGGTGTTGATTTATGTAGAGTTTGCTTTTGTTTAATAGATAAGTAATTTAGCTATATGAAAGGATAATTATCATTCCAAATTGAAATTTATATCTAGATAATTTGATTAGGCATGAAAATGTTATTCGATTTTGGATAATCTATAAATTGGTATATTTATCTATATTATACAAGAGACGGTATAGCATAGGTGTCAAAAACAAATGCTTATAATGGATAGTAAGAAAGAATTTGTTAAATAAGTATTAAAATCATGTTATTTTCAGTACTGGGAAATTTTAATGAACACAATAATACAAAATTTAAGCATAAAATTATATTACTGAGCCAAAAACTATGTGGTTTTGTTAGATATTTTAGTATTTATTTTACGAGAGGAAGAAAATCTGCTATCATGTGGTCAAAACCCTGTCATGTGATGAGAACCTAGCACTGTTGAGAAACTGTTCATTCATGCTAGCCCTTTGTATGTAATATGCAAACTATAGTGCCATTTACAAAGAACTTATGTATCTTCTAGCATAAGCAATATGCAGCTTTTAAAAATTCACATTGAAAGCACAGAGTCACCTATGACTATGTTGATGAATGGTGATTTAGATAAGCAGAGCTCTTTAGACTCAACATTAAATTCTGCAAGCAGCTAAGAGTCATATCAAAAAAAAAGGATGGCTTCAGCTTTGATTTCATGTATTGTTCCAGACAGAGGGATCTCATAAGCTTCTAGCTATCAAAGGAATAGATAACAATAACTCAAAATTGTCATCAAATGTGAAAAAGTTTGGCATAAACTTAGCAATTGATCTGGACATTAGTTATTTATTTAACTTTTCCCATTGGAATTCCTGGTTCTCTGAGCCTTCTTTGATCTCACAAAAAGTATTCTACCTGAAAGATCTTCCTATTGATTGAAACAGGGTGCCAATACATTCAGAGAGGAGCAATAATATTTTTTGGCTATAAGAACTTCACCCAAAATTGTTCATTCCAGGTTAAAAAAAAAACCATAAAAACAAAAGCACTGGAGTCCTACATTTGTGTGTTCATCTCTCTCGAAGACTCCTTTGTTCTGATATCTACTACAGAGCCACAGAGCCAGTGTAGATCCTAGAATGGAAGGTCCAGCTAAGAAAGAAAGGCTAGCAAAAAAAAAATGGTATTTAATGAATTCTGGAAGTCGCAAATAGGAAAAGATATTAAATATAGGTCTGAGTCATTTCACCCAACACAATGACTTCAAGAAGCAACTATTCTATGGAAAAATGACAATTTCATTATTTTTATAGTGTGTATATACCATATTTTCTTTTATCACTCACCTGTTGGGATGAATCTAGGATGATAGATAAAACATGTACTTCTGTGTGCGCTCATGCACATGTGTGTGTGTGTGTGTGTGTGTGTGTGTTACAGGAGGATGGAAGGAAGAAAAGAAAGAGAGAAAGAGAGGAAGGAAGGGAGGTACAGAGGGAGGGAGAGAGAGGCAGAAGGGAGATTAGGGGAAGGGAAGAGACTAGAAAGAAAAAGAAAAGAGGAGGGTAGCTAAAATTCAGGAGAAGTAAATGATATATTTAAATTTTCTCTAGGAAACTAACACTGTGTTCAGTCAATACATACGGGCAAAAGAACATTTCATGAAAACTCATTATAGAAATGTTAGGAGTCCGAAAGTCATAAAGGAAGCTTAATTCCCCTAAAGTATACGTAAGATATCCATATTCTCTATGTACAATAAAACCCTTCAATAAAGGGAGAAAATGGAAGCCCAGAACACAGAATTTGATGGGATTGCCAGAGATGGTACTTGGATTTTGGGTAAGGACTACACAGTTTTTGCTGAGACATCCAAGAAGGAGACGTGATTCAGAAGAGGCTCTTTGAAGACGCATCCACAGTGAGACAAACCGCAGCCAAATGTGTGTTCCATGAGAGAGAATAGTGCAGCAGCTACCTTCCTCATTTCTGAAAGAACTGAGTAGGACAGCTTCACCCACACTGGTGAGAAACTAACTAGGACTTGGAAACACCACAGTACAATCCTCTGCCTGGCAGCCTCCCTGGGCCTCTGCTGGAGCCCTCCTTGACAGAACCTTCCAGCAGCCGTGGATGTGCTCCTTTGGCAGGATAGTTTGAGAAATGTAGTTCACAAAGTTTCTGGGGTGTTTAGGGGAAAAGCTGAAAAGTGGAGGATATGAAATGTCACTTCATCTCATATTTAAGGTCAGGGAGATTGCTTGAAACTGCTAATCTGTTACCCTTGTGCATCACTATTTATAACTAGTGTTACTTTTGTCCAACACTATTTTCAGTGTCATAGTCCATTGAACACACCATAAATATAGATTAGTAAGTAATATATAATTTCAATAAGCCGCATAAAACTCTATGGTACTCTCATGAAGAAGAAAACTTAAACCTAGGGAAGCCTTCAAATTAGAGAACACATTTCCTCAAAACTACTTACCAGTTTATTAGCCTCAGTACACCATTTATTTTATGCATTATAGTGTCAACTAATGAAAAAAAATTAGAATCCTATCATCTATTAGCACAATTACTGCAACATTCAATAAAGCTTATTGAAAATATATACGAAATGAGTATAACAAACTTAGACTTAGAATTAGATATTTTTTTTAAGTGACCAAACACACATAAAACACAGAATTACTTTAGATTTCATCAATGCATATGCTTGAAAATGTTAACATTATTTCAAGACTATTCAGTTAAAAATAGTTTTGGAGACAAGGTCTCACTGTGTATTCTCGGTTGTCCCGAAACTTACTGTGTGGACCAGGATGGTTTTGAAGTCACAGAGATCTTCCTGTTCTGCCTTCTGAATGCTAGAATTAAGGGCGTGTGACACCAAGTCTGATTAGCTTTGAGATTTTAGTACTGCTGTAAAACATGCATGATGAGATTATTTCTTGGGATTATTGTTAAGGACCTTTGGTAGTTTCATTCTTTTTAATAATAAAACTAGAATACACGACTTATGAATTTTATTTTAGAACCATTCAAGGCAGGTTGGCATTGGATATGGTCAAAGGTTATATGTTCAATTATGATGAAACATTACAATACCTTAATTATATGCTATGGACAAAGCTGAGGGTTCTTGTGTTTGTACTCTCTCATTTTTCAATAAGTAAATATTTCAAATTCATAGTTATATTACTCACTTAGTCTGTGGACTCTTAAATAATAATACACTGATTTTTTTTTAACTTAACCAATCTTCTAAACTTCTTCCTGCAGCTGATCTTCTAAACTGAGTATACAGAGCTTCAAACAAAAAGAAAATATGAAACCAACCGAAAAACAAAACTTAAAATTGATAAAAAATACTCTGGTTCATTTCTTTAAAAATATTTTTGTTCTTGTTTGAGAATTTCATACATACAATGTATTTTGATTAATTTATTCCTTACACCTCTCATTCAAATCCTCCTCTTTCCCACTTACCACAACTCCCTTCCAATTTCATGTTTCTTTATTTTTTTTTTTTTTATTTTTTAGCCTACTGAATCCAGTTAGTTCTAGCACTATGTGCACCAGTTAGTCCTTATGCTACAGGAGTTGGACTATCTACTGGAACATGGGTAACATCTCAAGGTCCAGATCCTTGAAGGAAATTGATTTTTCTTCTCTTAGCAGCTATCAATCTTGAATAGTACCTCAACTAGGGGTGAGACTGTATGAATCCTCTCCTCCCTTCAGCCTGGGATTTTATGTGGCTTAAACTTGTGAAGGTCTTATGCATACTCCATTCCTATGTACAGTTGTCCTAATGTGTCAGAAACCATTGTTTTGCTGCAGCCACCCACTATCTCTGCCTCCATCAATCTCTTCCAAAATGATCCTGAACTCTGAAATGGGAGACTGTGACATAGAAGTTCATGTAGGTCTACAACTCTGCAGTCTCTTACTTTACTTAACTCTTATCACGTCAGTCACATAAATTAGTGTACAAAGAAATGCTATTCATTCTACCTTGAATACATTGAAATCTAAGAAAGTCTAAACATCTCTGCTCTACTTTATTTCTAGAGCCAGTATTTCTCTCTCTCTTTCTCTCTCCTTACTGAAATTAATCACTATCTTTACTCTTGTCTGCATTTTTTGTTCAGTGTAGCCATGGCTATTTTATAAGCTTACTCAGAATGTGACATGTTTCTGCTCAATGTTCTCTAGTGAAAACTCTAGTCTTTATGCTAGAGTGAAATTACCAGACTGTCTAATAATCAGTGAGACACTTGAGCCTGGCTGTGGTTCCCTGTGGTCATCACACTGGCCATACATCACATTGTTGTTGTCATGCCTATCTTGGAACCTTTAATAGACTCTGCCTGAAAGGATTGTTCTTCACTTACCATTCCTTGTCAGGTGTTTCTTGTTGTTCTTTTTCCTGGATTTATATGCAACACTCCACTAGGACTGTGAAGACATACCCCTTGCAGCAAGGGCTAACCCTGTTTTGTTTTTACTGCACAAGATATGTTTAGCTTTGCCACAGCAAATGTTGGACCAGACAAAATTAAATAGCTAGAAAGGACTTTATTGCACCAGGGACACAGAACCTCCAGATTGTCTGAATTCTATTTTACTAAACCAAAAGCCTGGAGAGTTTTAAGTGCAGTAGTGGGAAGGCTCTTAGGCTAGCTTTGTATACAAATTGATCTTACCCTAAAAAAATATAAAGTCCCTTAAATCTTCAGGGGTGGGAAGAAGTTTTACAACATGAGCCATCCAAAGTCAGTCTCTACCCTCCCACAGAAACCTGCAGGCATTACTATCTTTCTTCACAACTATATTTCAAAATATGAAAAAAAAATTACATTTCACTGCAAGACAGTGCTATGCTGTAAAACAGTCAAGAGACTACGAGAAGATTTATATCTCCAAGAGGAAGAGAAAGAATTTACACTTTTAAGTTTTCTAAAGTACATGTTCCAAGAAAAGGAGTGTAGATAGCTCTCTGGTTAGGCCATCTGGATTCTATAAGTATATGAGAATACAGTGATCAGAGACCTTGAAGCCAAAATACAGGAGGCATCTTTTATTGTTGTTTAGCCTTCCTTTGGAATGTATATTCTGTACAGAGGGGACTATCTTCTCTGTTTATTCACTTATATTAAACAAAACAAAGCCAACCAAACAAAAAACATTGAAAGCATTCATCCTACTGGATGTGAATGTGAATAAGACCCTCTGTGTCTGCAGAAGAAAACTGACTGGTTAGCAATACGATACTGTGGAGAGATTAGAAAGTTGTAGGTCCAGATCCCAATTACCTTACTTTGGGCTAGTTCTATTCTTTGCGCACTGTTATTACTAACACCCATGTGACTAATAGATAGAAACATTTTAGAGTCTGTTATCACAGTCAGCTTTCACTAACTCAAAAGCTAAGGAGGTCACTGGGTAGCATCTGAGACCTATAGAAAACTGTACTGCATCTTTCTATGAGCACCTCTCTGGTGTACCCACCAATGTATTTTAAGCTTGTCTTGATCTATGACTTTGTTGTTCTGCAAAATTATAAAACTTCATGAAGCTGCTTCTATGTTTGAACATTGCATTTGGGAAGAACTAAATGTATTTTCCTGGGCCATGGTGACTCCTATATGCTCTAGAATAAACTATGTCTTTTATTTCTCTAGGATAAGAACTGTTTCTCTTGTTTACAGGAATAATGTCCTGATTCCAGCATATAAATTCTAGTATGAGACAACAGTTAAGGAAAAGAAAGAATTTTGTTGTGTATTAAGTAAAAAGACTAATACTTAAAAAGGTGTATCTAGTTATGCAATTAGCATAAAAACAGTCTTTAATCCTTCCCATGTCAGCTCTTATAAACACTGCATAACCTGTTTTATTAAAATTGATGTTAATAATTTTTACTGATGAATTGATAGTGTTTCAAAATTAGGCATGAACCACCATTGAATGGCATGGCTTGCTTTACCTTCAAATTACTTTCAAGCCTCTAGTCTACCTATTTCTCTCACAGGCATTTGTTTCCCATTATACCAAGATCTCAAATTGTATTTACATGATATGTAATTCTCCTTTCATTATAATATCATTTGTTTATTACTTACACATTTGTTACAACCACTGATCACCTAAATACAGTGAGAAATAATTAAACTTTTTTATACATGTCAAAAGACTTTAATTTAAGCAAAACTTACCTTATAGTCTCATATAAATGTGCTGATTTTTTGGGCTTTCAGAGATGGAAAGATAAAACAAAGTAGGAAGAGATTGTTGGGAAGTGAGTATGCAAACTCACTTAGGCCTGTCTTTAGGGAAAAAAAAGAGGGATAATCAGTAAAGAGAAAATCACATCTAACTGATTTTGAAGATATATCTGAGTCAAAAGCAATATTGTTTTCAATTAAAAAAAAAAAAACAAAAAACAAAAAAACACTTCAACTATGACCAAGAAAAAAAAAAGAACCATGTAGTCCTGAAATGATTGCCTTTTGCTCTCTTCACAGTTAATGTATTGGTGTTTTGCATTGGTGTTTAACAAGTGTGAAAAAATGTAATAATTTATTCAATGAAGTATGTGATAATTTGAGATTGAGGCATGTGGGAAGTGGACTGAAGTGATAGCTGATTTGGTAAAGAGACTATTGTACAATGGTAAGGTCTTTAATTTGATTCCTATAACCCACATAATATATGTAACATTATTATTATTTTATTATTATAAAAAAATCCTAGTTCCAAGGGTTGACTACTTCTGTCTGGCATTTTGGTCTGGGAAGCTCCCAAGAGTCCCCCCAAAATACAGAAAATTGCCACTCTTTCTGTTTCCCACCAAGATGAAAAGGTAAAATTCTGTTGCTGAATTGATGTGCAAGCTGATGTGTCCATCAACTTGCCTTATAAATAATGTTTTTTCCCGTAGCTTACTTTTCATGAGACATACTTCTTTGTGCTGTGGTCAGTAATGATTGCAGAGATTCATAACTGGTCAAAGTAACAAGAAAAATTGTTGATTGTGGTGAACTGTAATTGGTACATTTACATTATACCCTCCAAGGCTCACAGAACATTGTAGAAGGAGGATCAGAAAGAATGTCACCAAAGGTAGACGTTTATGTGGATGTCAGGATGTACATGCTGACAGGAGCCTGATATAGCAGCCTCCTTAGAGGCCTGCAAGAGTCTGAAATATTCAGAGGCAGATGCTCACAGCTAACCATTAAACTGATCATGGGGCTCCCAATGGAGAAGATAGAGTGAAGACTGAAGGAGTTGAGAGGATTCGTGACACCATGAGGAAAGCAACAATATCAACCAACCAGAGCCCCCAGGGTCTAAACCACCAGCCTGGGAGCGCTTAGGGAGGGACCCATAGCTCCAGCTATATATGCAAGGGAGCTATTTATAAGTGGGAGAAGAGATCCTTGGTCCCATGAAGGCTGGACGTCCGGGGGGGGTATTCGAGGGTGGGGAGGTGAGGTACGGGGGAGAATGGGTGGGGGTACACCATCATAGAGGCAAGAGGAGGGGGAAGGGATAGGGAGTTCCTGGGAGGGAGGGGGAAAAGAGGGTAAGGGGAAAACATCTGAAATGTAAATAAAATTTCCAATAAAAAAAAAAAGAATGTAGGACTCAAAGGAAATGAGGGAGAAACAGCAGCAAGGCTTGGCAAACTAACATTGGTCATGACTAACTGCACAGGATACACACAAGACCAAGGCCATCAACACCCTACTGTGGAAGGGGAACAGAGTCATAGCACTCTGCCTCAAATTTATGGAAAAGGTAATGAGTGATGGGAGGAGGGATATTTTCTTCATTTTGTGGTCAGTGGTAAGGTGCCATGCTTTTGTAATCTACATCCCTGTCCCTGTAAACAACATCAGTAAAACTCTTCAGGGCACACACACACACACACACACACACACACACACACACAGCAAAAACAAAACCATTAAAGCAGTGTGGCTGTAGTTGGGAAGAAAAGAAGGAGCTTAGGGGATTATTGGGGTAGTAGAGAGACAAGAGAGGTAAAATAATGGGGATGAATGTGATTGAAATAGAATTGTTAATTAAATACATTATATATGTGAACTATCATAGTGAAATCCATTATATGATTAATTTATGTTAAAACATTATAAAAATGCTAAAACTTATCTTAAAACCCTAAAGACAGACATGAGAAGAGATGACTTTATCTCTTTCATTTTTCCCAGTGTGACCACATTGAATTAACTTCTATTTTCTGCTTGTTGAAAAATATAAAAAAGGAAAACCACAGAAAACAAAATAAACAAAAAGCGAAGCATAGTGGCTTGTGTTTCTAATCCCAGCACTGAGGTGCGAATAGTCAGATCCCTGTGGATCTTCTACAGCAAGCTTCAGGCCAATGAGGGGTCCTGTCCAATAAAACAAAGTATCTGACTACTGATGAAGACAGTCAAGGTTAGCTTCTAGTACCCACGTGTATACAGGTACACAGGAACATAAACAGTAATAAATAATATGTAGAAAACTCATGCTAACAACAATATGCATTTAATATGACTTTTAGGGATTAGGCTTTTATAGGTAAACATCATATACCTATGAAACATGGCTGTTGATGTGACTCAACTGTTGAATAATTGTTGGATGCTTGCCTATCATGCAAGAAGCCCTGGGTTTGACTGCCTAGCATTGCCTACACTGGATTTAGTGTCAAATACATGGAATCCCAGAACTTTTTGGAAAGTAATAGAAGGATAAAGAGTTCAAAGCCATCTTTGGCCAGTATGGGATACTTAAGTCAATGTTTCAAGGAAGCAAAAGAAGGCAAAACAAAACACCTTCATCATAAAACAAGTGGAATTATTAAACCTGAATAGAATTTCCTGGAGAGCTCTTAGATTTTAACAAAAGAGAAAATTAGAGCCAGAAAGCCAAATGTCATATAACTAGTTAAATGAAAACAGCTATCATCTCATCTTGTGCTGGGCTAACTACTGAACAGAGCCTTAGAAATTTGCTGGCACATAGTACGCATGTGGCCAGGACAGTGTGTGCCACTGTTAGTTTCTCATTTGTTTTGTTTTCTATATCATTCTTCTGATCCTCAAAGGAAGTGCAATCTTAGTATAGAGAAAGTTGCATTACCACTGTCATGTAATACTATCTTCAGGAGTAAAGCCATTCCCTTATCCAACTCCTAAATTGCCTATAATCAGAACAGTCATGCTTCAGTCATCAAAAAAAGGGTTAATCTTAGTGATTCTCTCTTAATTTATCTTAATTAGTAATTGATAGACTATAAAGATCTTAAAAACTGGCTGTACACTTATTTCTTATTGAGAAAAGAAGGACTGCAACCCAATTTGACATGCCATGAAAAATTCATCAGGAAAGTAGCTTCATTTTTTACTAAAAACAAAAAGAAGTCAACAAATTTTAAACACATTCTGAAACAGTTAATTGAAATTCTAATCTATGGGACCCTCTGGACAAAGTTTATGTGAATGTTGAATTAAAATGTGAAAAATGACACAATCGGACCTGAAGTTTAGTTGCCAACTTTACTCTCTGCTCCAGTGCCCTGTGACACTGGAGGCTACTATCAAATCTACGTTGTAAAGGACAATCATATGGGTTAGAATAGTCTAAACCTCTTTTCTATGAAGATTACAATATAATTGATTTCTATTTTTTTTGTATTTTAAGAAACAAAATGACATCTAATAGGTTTTAAGAAGACATAGAGAAACAAATTAAATAAAACCACCAGAAATAAATGAATTTTTTATTAGGTATATAAATCTTCTGTTCTTTTATTAAGTCCTTCAAAGATTTATTAAATTTTCTCTGATTTGAGAAACACTGCAGAACTGTAATAAAAAAGATGGATGGATTTTAATTCAGTTTTTATAATGATCCAATGGGTTGATTGTAACATTTTGATGTAGAGGATATAGATAGATGAAAAGGATTTAGTTTTAAATTACATTTTTGAGAGTTATAGTAGATTCTTCAGCACATTTAATTGTCATTAGACACTGAGTTTTCTCTTTAATATCTAACTATCAATGATCAATTTTTAATTCCAATGAATTACAAGAGGTACACTTATAAAATGTTCTTCAAAAATCTATCAGAAATAAATTACTTGAAAATGTTACCTTCCTACTATATGTATACTTACAGGCACACCAAAGAAGTAGAATATTGCTCTTTTACTATAATTCTATTTTTTGAGACTGTTATTCGTTAGTTTTGCTAGTTCAAGCTTAGAGGAAAACACCTATTTTTTCAGTTAAAATTTAGAGTGTGCTTCCACAAGGCTCATCTCTTTTTTCTGTCACTGACACTGTGAGTTGTATGTGAAGGCGCAAGTGTGTCACAAAAATTATAGAATTGAATTATAGCTTTTTTCTGGGAAGAGTAGCGAGTTGCTGTGCACTGTGATTGGAGGAAGGCACTGATCTGGTCGTACAGGTTTCAGCTTGGCTGCACGTGCTCATGCTCAAGTTCTAGCACAAGGTCCTCTTGTCTTCAGTGGCTCACTGGACAGAGAAGTAGAAATGTACCACATAAGAGAGTCGCTGTTCAAGGTCTTGAGCTTCAAACTTCTCATAACGTCTCCATTTGGGGATAACAAATAAAAAATAAAAAACATGAATGTACCTGTTACAGGCTCCTAAGTGCAGTGAGACTAAAGGATTATGAGAGATATCTTTTAAAAATGGTTTGACTAATGACTTTATAAAGGGAAAGTCTAAATGGTGTCTTTCTTGAGCATTCATTATTAAGACAACATGGCTAGGATGAAGCAACCAACAGGCATAGACAATAGAGCTTCTATTATAATTTCACAGTTGCCGAATGGGCTTTACCTCTGAGTACAGTCAGTCCTACTCTGAGAAAGAGCATTGAGCAACTGTTAATATTTAGTTTCTTTCTCTAATGATGATTTGAAGTGTTTGTGAAGGACACTTCAAAAGTCTGAAGGTGGCAGCTAGTGCTACAGCTCAGAGAAAGTACTTCCTTTGCATGTGAAGGGCTTTGCGTTTAATCTTCAGTTTGGTTTATAAAAATACCTGTGTACTCTACTACTTGCTTGTAACATCACTGGCATGATATTGGAGATTGATAACTCATAATTACCTCACGTACTTGAACTCCAGAGATTTTGTGTTCAGAAGTAGATGAACGTGTACCTATACTATAAGACCACCAAGCTGAAGAGGCAGCCCAGGTAGCAGTGAGCAGCGCCACTGGAATTCTGACTATTTAAAATTGATCAGCAGTCCTGAGGAGAAACGTGTGCTTTCACTGAAGAAAAATATCTAAATATAGAAAAAATTTAATTTATGAACATTTGTAAATATAAGAGAAAGGGAAACATTGAACCTGTATGTTGAGCAAATGCTAGTCTAGCAAACAACATTAGTCTTAGATTACATGATTACACAATTTAAAGTATTCCTTTTTAAATTTTGTAAATCATTACAGTGGAATAGCTTGCATGTCTATTTGTATTTAAGAACTAAATACTGGTCAAGGTTCTGTCATTTGGATAATAAAATTCTTGCTTTAGTAATATTTCCTTAAACATTGACAAAAAAAATTAAAGTATCTGGGTGAGTCAATCATTATGGCTTCTGCTTGTGGTCCCTATACTTGGGAGATTGAGAGGAAAGAACTGCAGAGAATTAAAGGGCAGCCAGGGCTGCTCTGTGAGTTCCAGGTTAGCTTTAAGAACAGAGTGAGATTAAGTCTCAAGAAAATAAAATATTAATAAATGAATAGAAAAAAATTGAAAACATTTCAAGGTTTGTGCCTAGAGATGACTTAGCATACTAATAGGTAATTTGGGTTGGTAGAAGGAAAGGTAATAAAATATGGTTGGATCTTGAATATGGTTTGAAACTGTTGACTGACTAGATGTGGAATGTGAGACATATCCTAGCGATCACACCAGTTCTGAAGGGTAAACAGTTGAATTGATGGAGTTTGCTACCTGTTGATAAGACAGCTTTGGGAAGGGTACTGTGAAATTTCCTTTGGACATGGACAGTTTAAGGTGTCAATCAGACCTTGAGAGGGAACTGGGTAAAAACCTTTATTCGTTGAATCTTTAGCAAGAATGCAGTTTCTAAATCAGTGACTTTGTCCTGTCTTTATTTATTACCATGTTATGCTGTGCAGTATCATCAGGTAACTAATTCAGAAAGGATGGGCTACAAGGAACAGCTTCTCTGTGGAAATGTGAATTTTTATCTACCAAGGCACAGGTGAATTTTTAAAGACACAGAATGCATGAAATGAGTCATGGGCAAAGCATGGATGATAACTACACCAAAGCTAAAGGCTGAGTGGAACCCGCAATTGCTTTAAAAACATTGACAGTGTAGATTCAGAGAGAAGAAAGAGAAATGATTTTCTGGAAAAAGTTCTTACAAGTGGGCATGTCAGCTTGAGTTCCTTTAAAGGCAGATTCTGGTGAGATAAGTAGTATGAAAGAAATATATTCAACTGTATTTACTTTATGTAAAATAAAGTATGTATTTAATGGGTTAGCATATGGAAAACAGTGCTTTGAATGCAGTTAGTGGGCAATCAATATTCACAACAACTTTTTCTTTCTTAGTTTTTATTGTCAATATGTCACATCAAGAGTCACCTGGGTCGAGAGGCTTAGTTAAGAGATTTCCTAGATCAGATTGGTTAATGGTCCTATGTGTGGATAATTATTTTCATATTTTGATATGGTAGGTCCTAATCTACTATTGGCAATGACACCTCTGGATAAGAAGCCCTAAGTTGTATAAGAAAGCTGCCTGAACATAGTCTAGAGGGAATAAGCCAGAAAACATCGTTCTCCCATGGTTTCTGCACCAGGTTCCTGCCTTTAGTTCCCATGCAGTGATGGACTGTGACCTGCAACTATAAGCCAAATATGTCCTTTCTTCTACAAGTGGTTCAAGTTGCTTTCGGCCGTATTGTTGTTGTTGTCATTGTTGTTGTTGTTTTTAATAAGTCATACTAACAAAAAAGTAAATAACAAGCTTATCAATGATGATCATTAATAATAATGTAACTAAAGAAAAATTTAGTTATTAAGTATCAAATTGTTTCTGGAAGTTAATTCTCTAACTAGACTTTTGGCAGAAATATATTGAGTTCTAAATCATCTTCCTGTCTTCATACACTGTGTATTGTGATATGTGATATTAGCAGGTAATTAATTCAGAATGATGTGCGGATGATAAGAATTTTTGAGATTTGCTATGTCTAAAATAGGCTGAATCTATTTTTTTTTTTTTTGTCTCAATGATTCATTGCTGGTTTAAAATGTCCATTTTTGTGTGTTTTGCTGACATCTTAGAACTCTCTAATTGTCCCATGGGATTGTTCAAACTCATTTTAGTCCATCTCCCAGATGCTTGCTGTCAACTTACTTGTAGGGTAGGAAATCAGTTGATCTAATTGTAAGCTGCACTTGCAAGTATTAGATCTGTTAGGAAACAGGTAGAGAAGTAGAGGCCACTTCTTCTAGCTCCTGTATCACCATTCCCTGAAAACAAGGGAGAAGCCTCTCCCATCATTTTGCACACATCCAAGAACTTTATGCCTGATTGTTTGGTGCAGCTTTCTGTTACATTTCTTACACTACAAAATGGGCACAAGAAAAGAAATCTGTGCCTTCCCTGACATCTTGCAACTGTGAGTGACTGAAATCTGTTATTCCTAAGTCTAAAGTCATGTGCAAACATCGCAATTTTTGTAGGACACTAATTTATAAAGGCATCGAGTTTGTAGACAACTTGAAAAAATGTTTGAGTTGTACCTATATGTCATTTATAAAAGTATTGATTATTTTAGAGCTTTTAATGTTTATTTTGCTCAGACTCTGTGGGTGAGAGGTAACAGTGACTTAAACTTAACTCAAAATCAGAACATATTTCCATTATGAAATAGGCTGGAATGGTTTCTTTAGGATGCCCTGGGATCCCTGAGAAGTGTTAATACCATACTAGAAACCAGGGAAGAGCCATTAACAGACTGAGAATTAGAACTAGGAAGTGAAAATGAGTTGTCATCTACATAGGATGAAATGAAGCCATGAGAACAGAACGTTGAGTAAAAGTTGGCTGAGAAATAATGAGTGTAGCCTGTGAGTGAGAGTTGAATATAGTTAGGAATAAAGATACTATGGAAGAATGCGGTAAAGACAGTCACAGACTTAGCATATGATTGACTCTATGGCATGGGGACTAAGCACCAATATGCTTTATGTGAATCTCAACACAGATGACAAAGATAGTAGAAATGAGGAGAAATTCAGATACTAAACAGCAGAGGTAAAAGTGGCCCTTCCCATTCATTGTGGAGATGAAGTGTTCACATCACATTACTATGGGTTGTATTGATGCTGGTATCCTTGGGAATAACTTCAAGAGGTATATAGAACTATAAATATTAAAAGCAATATCTAGACACTCTAAATTATATTTAGAGAACAGTGATGTTAAATCAATTGATAAAATATAACTGTATAGCTGCCATCAATACAAGATAATGAAAAAAGAAATAAACTAAGGTAACAAGCTTAGTAAATGAGCTTTGAACATGTACCATTGATTCTTAAAAATTCATTACTTTGCTTCTTTACAACATACAACACAACATAACACAACATAGTCACTAACTGAGGCTAAGCGGAGCTTATCTAATGTGATGAACAGTTTTGATCTGGAACTAATTTAGTTTGAATGAGGCTACTCAATTCAATATCATTATTTTAAAAAAAAGAAGTGATAGTTTAAAAAAATGAATGTGAGGGGTTGGTTCCTAGAAAGAAAAATATGATAAAAAATTAAGCTTTCCCAAGTAATTAACCATCTCATAAAAGAATTATAAACATTTAACAATTAAAAAGAACTTTCAGAGAAGAAATGAGATTTTTCTTCAGGGATAGATGTTAGAGTTGCTGTCCATGTTGTTGGACTATATGCTAAACATATGCCATGACTGTTATTATATTTCAGGATAAAAGACAATATTCTGTCAATTTTTTCTAACATTCATTGTAATTCATATGAATATTAGATGAATTGTTTTTAATAATTCAAAATAAAATGACGAGTGTCATTGTAATTTTAAGGATTAATTAAATGCAAGTATGAAGATAGTGTAAGTTTGATTTTATGTCACATGTCAATATATGTGGGGTGAAGGAATATTCAAATATTAAGATAATAATTAATCAAAATCACTGTATAAGTATCCGAACTGAAGAAGTTTTAATATTAAACATCAGAAAAATAGTCATATACACTATGAATATATTTATGTACTATAAATATAGTATTAAAATAAAATAAGAAAATATGTTGTGAATATAAAAATAAATTATCACTCTATCTCTTCATTGTCCCCCAAAAGTTGGAAGATAAATTGTGATTGCTGAAGACACAGGACCCAGAGATTCATAAGCTGGACTGATTTGAAAGGTCCCTAGGGACTAGCTTTCATGGTACCAGAAATAGTCATACATGCTTCCATAGAAGGGAGAGAACCAACAATCCTATGTGGATACCTATGAACCATATCAATGACCAGAATTGCACATAACCTTCAGGGAACTGTAGTGGCACACATATCTTGGTGGTAACTATCAGCTCTCTAGTTGGGCTTAAAACCTGCTCAACAGGAGGTACTGTTTAACTGTGACTGGTACTGGGAACCTAGCTAACTACTCAGTGCCAGTGAAATTGTGGATCTTGGGACGAACCTACAATGTTACTAAACCTGCGTAACTCCTAACTACATTCTAGATATTTGTTCTCATTTCTACAAACAACTGTAGTCCTTAGCCCCAATGGAGGCAACTTCTTTTCTTTTAACAGATGAAGACCACTGTAGAAAACCACAACCAATCAAAATGCAGAGTTATGGAGCCCAGTTCCAGTGGATATATATCTTCAAAGCACTCTCAAACCTAAGGCTAAGGAAACATTGAGGAAATGGGGGCAGAAATATTTTAAGAGCCAAGGGATCATGGAGTTTTTGTAAGACTGTATCTCACTGTAATGTCAAAAGCTTCAAGGGTGGGGAGGTGGGAGTGGGGGAGTGGGTGGGGGCACATCCTCATAGAAGCAGGAGGAGGGGGGATGGGATAGGGAGTTCCTGGGCAGGGGGAAATGGGATAAGGGGATAACATCTGAAATGTAAATAAAATATTCAATAAAAATTAAAAAAAAAACAAAGTAAAAAACCACGAGGGCTCAAAACAAAGCAAGAAATAATTAGCCACAAGGGGTGGGGAGAAGCTACAACCATAAAGTCTTACTAATATGGCTATTGAAATATGAGCTAAACAAGGATGTCACCAATGGACATGCCAAAGTGGTTGGTAAGAAGCCCATGAGGCCTCAGCTCTATAAAAACTGCAGCTAAGTAGGGAATGCTGAGAGTGGGAGAAATCGTCTTCCCTAGGACAGAGCACAGCACTTGGTTACTTAATACCAAACCATTAGCCCTGAAAACATACAAGTTACATTATGCAAGTTATATTCCTGTACTTAAGAATATATTTGTATATACTTCCACAAATATGTATGTAACAATAAATAATGATCAAAGAGGTCATGAATTTGAAAGAGAATAAATATGATAAATAGGATTTGGGGAGAAGAAAAGACAAATGATAAAAATTACATCATAACCTCAAAAATAAAAGAAGTCATTTACAAAAGAAATAGCTTTTATTCAAATCCATAAAATTCATTAAAACATGTTAATCTAAATAAAGGACTATGTTTCAATGTAGAAAATTTACTTAATTAAGTCTTACTTTACTTATATCTGTCTGCATAGAAATTATAAAAGTTTTCTAAAGTCAGTTTTTTATACTAAGGTATATCATCTCTAAAATTAATAGAATGTCATATACCCCAGCTGTGCAAAATATGCTACTTGATTGGACTTGATATTAACACAGCAAAGAAGCTCAGAACATAAATGAAACTTACAGCGTTGATAGCAAAAAAGACAAGACAGAACAAAACAAAAAGCCTAGATGAGACAGAGGGGAAGCTCACCTAGGGCAGAGGGGAAGCTCACCTGGGACAGAGGGGAGGCTCACCTGGGACGGAGGGAAAGTTCATTCAGGAAAAAAAGGATTTTTCCAGATGTGAAAGAGCCCATTGCTGTAGATGAACTGAAAGGACCTGTGAGAACATGGAAGGAATGATATCTATCAATGCCTCTGTTCTGTGAGACCCCAGGATGTAAACATCTTACTGTCCTGCTAGAAAAATCTTTGGATTACAAAATATTTGACAGGATTTTTAAAGATAAAAGAGTAGAGACAAATAGAAGAATCCTTTTGTATCCTGCAACTCTGAAGGAAGGTATCTGGTCTGTGAGCCAGGAAGATCAGAGACACTGAAAGGCAGGAGAGAACCAACATAGGCTGACGAGAAACCAGAAGGGATGTAGAAATACAGACCTGAGATTTACAAAAGAAACAATAGATTCCAACTTAGAACACCAAACAAAGTGATGGGAGGTTACTCTCCGAGGTCACACATTAAAAAGATCTTCAAAAGCAAAGCTTTAAGTTGAGATCTGAACACTCGCATGGAGCAGAGGGAAGGGTGGGACATGATGCTTTACTTGTCTCCCTAACTCTCAGGCTGAGAAAAATGCAGACAGATCTTGAAAAACTCAACAATGGAACTGCTCTGAAGCAGATATTATATTATATAACATTATAATATCTCCAAACCCCAAAACCCTTCTTCATTGACTTAGTAAGCAATGGCCCTAAAATTCATATGCACACACAAGATAGGATCTGACCCAGACACAAGCTTGTATATTTTTACAATGGTTGTAGAGCATCAGGAGAAAAAGGACCCTGAGTCCTGGTAAGACAAGAATATCTAATAACCAGGGGCAGGCTGTGGTCCATTTTAGAGACATTGTGTCCAGGAAAGCCTAATGGTACTGCATGTGGGTGATACTACCTAGTTGGTGGACCCTGTGCTAGAAAAACTTCATGCTTAAGAAATAACTCAAGGCAGATTTCTGTGCAGGGATTCAACTTAGCTAAAAGTGGGAAGATTGCACACAGCTCACCCTGGTCTAACCTGTCTGAACTTTAAACATTCAATAAACTGTTCTCTTGCCTTCTGAGTTGACTGAAAGATGACACAAGGTGTGAAGGAATTGAATTCTTCCAGTAAGGACAAAACCTGGCTGGTGTATTTTAATTTTTCATAATGTTATTGTGGATCTAACTGAAATATCCATTTTTACTACATTCTACTATATGATTTGTTGTTAAATCATTGCTCCTTTTACCGTTCTTTCCAGTAAGCAGTATTGGAGATCATATATCCAAGTGAAGCCTACACATTATAAATATTCATATCAAAGTTTTATAAAAGTGTAGAAGAAAAATCAAAAGATACATTCTTTCCAATCAATGATTAAGTTACAACATAGAAATACTGACAAGGTGAGAAGACATCAAAATTAACAAATAAAATATGAACAAAATCTTATAAGGCTTTAATAATCCAAACATAAGTAAATAACTAAAATGTCAGAAAAACAATAAAATTCAACTTTAAATGTTAATGACTTTAAAGAAGATTCAAGGAAGGCAACATGGCATGAATAAAACAAGGAAGTCAATTCAAGTCGTAGATGAGAAAATATGAAATGTGAAGGATATCAAGATTCTGAAAAGGAATCAAATAGAATCATTGGAAACAAAAACGGCAATCAATTAAATTTAAAAAAGAAAGAATGAACCAATAAATGAATGAACAGAAGCAAGAAAAAAGAAAGAGAGAAAGGAAGGGAGGAAGATAGACATACAGACTAGTAGATTAAGCAAAACCATGGGTGGGGGAAAAAACAGGGATGGAAGACAAAGAAGATAATTAAGAAGATAATACATCCGGAAAACAGCAAATTATAATAAACATCACCATCATATCTGAGAATCTTAAAATGTAGTCTACATACAAACTTAGAATCCTTGGGGAGAGGAGAATGAACTTTTAGAGGCATAGAAAAATAATTCAACAAAACTATAGCAATACTTAAGGAAAAATATAGACATACAAGGAAAGTAATTTAGAATCAAAACTAGATAAAGAAGAGGAAAGAACCTCTTCAAGACACATTATCATTAAAATGTCAGAACTGCAGAATGAGAAAAATTCAAAAGCTTAATAGAAAAATTCCAAATGAATTATAAAGGCAAGCTAATAACATCACATCTTTCAGCTGAAATACCCTTGAAAGTCAATAAAAGCCAATCAAGATTTCCATATCCAGTAAAGTTACTTTTAAAATAAATATAGAAATAAAGATATTTCAAACAATCTCAAATTATAGAACTTCATGACCAACTAATCAGTATTTCAGAAAATGTTTAATAGAATCTTAAATACAGAAGGAGAAGAACATAATCTTAGTTATTACAGCAAAGAACAAAGTAGGTTTCCTGAGAGAAATAGATGAATAAAAGAAAACTAGGAAAGAACTAACAATATACAAAATTATACAAATAATGAAGACTGAACACTAAGATCTTTATGGTCAATAAATCACTGAGGAAATCAGGAAGTTTTATTCCTAGAAATAAATATAAACTAAAATTCAACTTATGAGTACCTTTGGAATATATCAAAGACAGTTTTAGAAAGAAAGTTTATAACTATGAATGATGCATTGAAATATCAGGGAAATCTCAAATTAACAACCTAATGATGTACTCAAGTTCTTGAAAACAGAAGAACAAACTAAATTCAAAATTAAAAAAGATAGAAAGAAATAATAAAAAGTTGGGGCCAAAATTAATGCATACAAATGAAAAGAACATTACAAAAAATTAGCAAAACTGCTGTCCATTTTGTTTAAAAAGAGATAAGAAGAAGTGAAAACAATAGTTAAAAGAATTAATAAAATGAAGAATCAGTTCTTTGAAAGGAGGAAAATTGACACATTCTTAGTTAGATTTATCAAAAGAAAGAGATGATTCCTAAATAAAAAAGTAGAGGTGAAGTGTTACAACAGATACTGGTTTAATTTGGATATTCCTTGGGGACATTTTATAAACCCATTTTTAATAGCAATGGAAAATCTGAAGGAATAGGGTAATTTCCTATATATGTATGATTTACCAAAAAAATAAATACAGAGAATAAAAGTAGCAGAACCAGTTCTACAACAAGCAATGTCATTAAACCTGTATAAAAGAGTCTCCTAACTAAAAATGTCCAGAACTGCGATTGTTGCTGAATTCTAATACATATTTAAGGATAAATGAAAAATATTATTCTTCAGTTTTCCCCATGAAAGTTAAATTAAAGTGCCTTAGTCAGGGTTTCTATTCCTGGACAAAACATCATGACCAAGAGGCAAGTTGGAGAGGAAAAGGTTTATTCAGCTTACACTTCCACACTGCTGTTCATCACCAAAGGAAGTCAGGACTGGAACTCAAGCAGGTCAGGAAGCAGGAGCTATATGTGAAATCTGTAACTTCGCTGAATGCATATATCCTAACAAAAACAAATAAAGTGAGCAATGCATGAGAATCAGGGATTTTTGATGAAACAATGGAGTTGGCATGATAAATTTAAATGAGTGAACTATTATTTGTGAGTTATTCAGTGGCTCATACATTCAAAAGAGGAACCAGTTACTAAGCTCAGTAAAGACAGGGAGTGATGAACCTTGGGAAGGATGGAGGTCTAGATGCCCAAATACCAAGTCAATCTTAGCATGATTCACACCCACCAAGATTATTAAAGAGATTAAATCTGCTTTTAAGTGTTACAGTTTTTTTTTTAAATTATATATGTATGCATATTGTGCATGTGTAGGTTTGTGCATGTGTAGGTCTGTCGATGCGTGAGAGTAGGCTCCTGGGGAGGCCAGAAGAGGACAAAGAATCCCATGGAGTTTGTATCAGAGAACATTAATGTTTCTAAAGTCAAACTGAAGGAAAGTATTATCTCTAACTGCTTTTTCATTGTCAAGACACTCAGGAGTGACAACTACCAAGAATAGTTCCAGTTTCCTTGGAGGAAATAGCTCCTGTGAAACCATAAGGTGGCCATGAGAAAGAATCAGGACCCATGTTATTGTCCATAATTTTAATTGTTAAAGAAAGGAAATGGAATGAATCAGGTATTGGTATAAAACAAGCTCTGTTGTCAATATGTGAAGACTGATCAAGTGATCATGGAGCTTCAAAGAGAAGTCTATGAAATAATGATCTGTACAATTAATGAAGGAGTTCAACCAACTGTAGATATGTAAACATGATCAGGTTTTCCTTAATCAAGGGTTTGCAAAATAAGACTCTAAGAATTCCCTGAAAAGCAAACTGGACCACAGGTCTCTGTGATTCAGGATATATTTCACCTCATTCAGGTTAAGTATACCATTAGAAACAAACTCCCAAAACTCTTAGGTTGTGATTATTGAACATAATGCATTTTGAAAATGTGTGCCTATGTTATTATTTGAAAGCAGAAGTAGATTTTTAAAAAGAACTTGGCAGACTCAAGAAGAGCCAGTGAGATGGATCAGTGCATAAAGACACTTGCTACTCATCCTGGCAAATGGGTTTGAAACTGAAAAGAAAGAACTGCCTCCTAAAAGTTATCTTCTGACCTCTATGTATCCACATGCACACACCCACGTACACACACACACACACACACACACACACACACACACACACACACACACAGGCACACACACAAACAAATCAAAATGAAAATAAGTCAAGATCCCCAAGAGAAAACACAAAGTAATCTAAGATAAACGTTAGAGTCTTCAAAGAAAGGACAGAAACACAATGTGGACAATAAGTTTATAGCTTGACTTAGCTCAGACTGACAACACAGTATCAGGGACTGGGTGACTTCTACAAAAGTAATGTAGTTTTATGTAATTTTGGCATCTTCGAAGTCTAAAGCCAAGGTTCACTTCTTGTTAAGAGCTTTCTGTCTAGCTTGCAGACCTTTCTACTCTATTTATATTGGAAGAGAGATCCTCCTTTTCACTTGAGTGTCTCTCGCTTGTAATTAAACTCCACTGGACCGTCTCCCAATACCATCACATTGAGGACTATGTCTCAACATATGAATTGTAGCTCTATAGGGACGTACTTCTATCTGTTTCATAGTTTAATCTGAATTTTCAGTATGATTCAATGAAGTACCAGTCCATTAAATTAAACATTGATTAATGTGCTGACAGAATAAACTCTAAAAGTGACTTTCTGATAAAATAAAGAGAGCAGAGAAAGGCAGTACCATGGTTGAAAGTGGGGAAAACTGAGAAAATACAAAGCAGGGAGGGGAAAACAGAAAAATTTGTAAAAAACAAACAAACAAACAAAAAAAACCAAAAATACAAAGCAAAAAGGACAAATAATTACAAAATACTAAATATGACAAAACAATAGCAAACACATTAGTTAAGAGACATGGAAAGTAAAGAGTCAGGTTTCTTTTGGTTATCTGGTTGTCTGGTTTCCCAATATAAGTAAAAAATGGAGGATTTTACTGCATGGATGCTGAGGGTAGGGAATGTCATGGAGGGACTAGAGATATACGTTAAAGCTGGGCATATTGTCTGTTGTCACAAAAGTGAAGGCAAGAGGTGTGTGTATGTGTGTTTGTGTGTGTTTGTTTATTCAC
The DNA here is from genome assembly GCA_021653895.1 of Mastomys natalensis. Taxonomy (NCBI): domain Eukaryota; kingdom Metazoa; phylum Chordata; class Mammalia; order Rodentia; family Muridae; genus Mastomys; species Mastomys natalensis. The sequence continues at coordinate 2,113,050 of JAJTUV010000235.1, read as the reverse complement.
TCATTTAATTTTCAAAATTAGTTTTTGACATTATAAAATAATTACATCTTTTTACTCTTCCTTTTCCTCCCTCAAAAACCTCCCTCCAAAGTACCATATACCTTTCAATACTCTTTATAGAATTCATGATCTCCATTTTCATTAACTGTTGTTCCACACATGCATGTGCTTGGATATGTATATTCCTAAATACCTAGCACAACCTGCTCAGTCTGCATAATGTTACCTGTGTGCATATTTTCAAGACTGGCCAATGGTGTGCTTTTAGCTGGAGAAGACTGTTCCTCTGCTCTCAGCATTTCTTCCTTGCAAGGCAGGACTATTAGAATACCTTACAATAGATCTCCCGTATCTAAGGCTCAGAGAGCACTGAAGAAGTGAAAGAAAGATTGTAAGAACCCAAGGGATGAGAAACTTGTTGCAAGGTCATGACTCCTGGAAATGTTATAAGTTACACCCATTGATTCTGACCACGTTACTGTCTGAACATGAGCTGAGCAGGAGAAACAAGAATACACGTGCTCATGTGAATGTGAGGAAATCCAGAAAGTCTCAGCACTGCATTTAATTCTTAATGGAGCCATCATAATTTAGAATTTCATTTTGGGTCCTTAACCCATTGCTTTGCATATATTTTTCTTATAATAAATACCTTATGAGCACATGAATGATGCTTTCTCTAATAGAAAAGTCATCTTTTAAATATATTTATAATATTATAAAAATAAATGTCACTCCATTACTCCATCAGCAAAAATAAATTGTTTTTCTGACAGTCTGAATATTCAAGTGTTTATTTTTTTGACATGAAATAAATGCCAAGACACATTAATGTTCCATTCTGCGTAAGCTGGAAAAGCAGTTGAGTAATGGCACCTCAGTTATAGAGTGTCCAGCATGTCATTCAGGCAAGTCTGTTCCTGGGAGCAAATCCCATACATGGGCTGATTCACATTCTCTTCCACACTTTGGCAGCACTTATCGTCACTTTGTCTTCCCAACAGTCCATTTGTTTCCCTATTTGACCAGCATCCAAATCCTTACACCAGTCAGCTCTTTCACACCTTTTGACAGCACTCAGCCTTTCTACACTGTGGTGGTTTTTGTTGTTGTTGTTGAGAGCTATGGACATCAAACAGTTCATTGGAAGTTCACAGATTTAAAATAAAAAGAATGGCTTAAACCACATATAAGTTATTTTTAAAAGAAAAAGAAGGCTCTGCAGTGAAGAGCATTATTGATCTTGTAGAAGGTCCAGTTTCAGTTCTCAGAACCTGTATCGTGGTTAATAACTGCCTATAACTCCAGGCCTAGGGAACTTGATGCTGTATTCTGACCTCTGTGAGCTTTTGTATGTAGGTAGTTAGAATATATTAACTCCAGCACACACACATACACACACACACACACACACACACACACACACACACACACACACATATATAGAATAAATAAAAAATTGAAAATATTAGCTTATGGGTATAGTATTCTTATATTGTATAGTATTATATACATTAATCATACTCTTTAAGAATGATGCATCTAGGCACCTCCACTACAACCCTGCAGAAAAAGACTTATTTTCTTTTGTAGCTAAAAAACATTTACGAAAACAACGTTAAGGTTCAAGAAATATTTAGCATTGAAGTTACATCATTTTTTGAAAGACATACTTTATCTGATGTTTACAGAAGCATACCATGTCTTTGGAATCAAATTTAAACTAGCTTATGTTTTAAGCTTTTTTTTTTTTAAAGTTTTGAGCTTCTCATTCTTATTTCAAATATGCAAACTCAAACACACCTTCTAATCACAATAGGCTTCCAAAGCACAGTGCTGTGTGGTTAGATATGACAGTGTCAGATCCAAAGTTGAATTTACCCTCTTTTACAGGGTGAGAGAAGAGAAACGTCTGCAGACAGTTACTCTAGCAAATTTGCCAAATAGAATTTCTTAAATATAGACTTAAAAACCTCATGGATTCAACCTCACTTAAAAAAAATACTGACATGCTAGCCAGAAATATCATTGACACCCATAAAGTCACACTATCGTAAGAAAGCTTGCTGGTTTGTGAACATATTTGTAAGTTAAGTAATAAAATGATGATATGGTTAAGTTTCAGCTAATACTTACAGGTTTTTCTACCGTATTTGTTTTAAATATTAATAGAGAAAAATACAATATCCAGTTATAAATAATAGAAATATAATAATGAGAACAACTTAGAATTTACTATAACATTGAAAAAGATAATAGTTAAGTATTAACCATTCCAATATTTAAAATCCTCTAAAGTGCTTTTCAATCAGCCCTTTGCTACTGTTATTATGTGATTTTTCTTATTAAAAAGACTTTGAATGGATATGGCTGTTTTACAATTTCAACATCTCTGAGAGTATAGTCATAGTAACTAACTACAACCTGTTGCTTTTGTAAGCCTTTCAAACCCTAAGCCATTAGCATATCATATATATTTTATTAAATATTTAAAAAATATTGTCATCTTTCTATAATTAATTCCTTTGTTTCATTCTGTCATCTTCCCCCCTTCTTCTTCTTCTTCTTCTTCTTCTTCTTCTTCTTCTTCTTCTTCTTCTTCTTCTTCTTCTTCTTCTTCTTCTTCTTCTTTTTTTCAGATTTATGTATATGTTGCTGTCACTGTCTTCAGACATACAATGGCACCAGATCCCATTACAGATGGTTGTGAGCCACCATGTGGTTGCTGGGAATTGAACTCAGGTCCTCTAGGAAGAGCAATCAGCGCTCTTAACCACTGAGCCATCTCTCCAGTCCCCTCCCCCTTGTTTCATTCTGCACCACATTTTCTTCACAAAAACTCAAGTCCTGACTTGTATCTAACATCTGAATGCTAAACAACAATAGCACAGTCATTAATGCAAGGGTAAACTATGCAGGTTGTTTTTACCTCAAAACATTTTCAAGACTGTCAAGTCATTGTATGTAATTGCCATGTTGCAATACTCTTCTTATTTTGTAGATATACATTACTGTATTTTGGAAAATGACAAATATCTCCACAATCCCAATTGCATCTGAATAATTGTAAAACTTTTCTGAGAACACAAATGTAATCAGATCTCAATCAACATTTAGCAATGAAACTGCCTCTTTTCTTTTCTCTTCTCTTCTCTTCTCTTCTCTTCTCTTCTCTTCTCTTCTCTTCTCTTCTCTTCTCTTCTCTTCTCTCTCTTCTCTCCTCTCCTCTCCTCTCCTCTCCTCTCCTCTCCTCTCCTCTCCTCTCCTCTCCTCTCCTCTCCTCTCCTCTCTTCTCTTCTTTTCTTTTCTCTACTGTAGATGAGCTACTGCTATCATTATTAAAAACCAACTGCCCTACTTGTACTGCCCTCCAACACCCCCCTACACACACAGGTGGGGACACAGTTCAGCTACCTTGCTGCCTTCTTCATTTCCAGTCCCATCTCTTCTGAATGGAATCATTCTCACCAGCATAAAATATGCTGAAATTTTTCCTTCCTCTCAAACATTGAAAACCCTACTCTATTCCACTGTTAGTTTTGTCTCTGCCCTTTTTAATGGTGATACTTTTGCAAGAATAGTGTATATTATAGTCTTAAATTTTTTTCTATTCTGTTTAAATGTGTTGTATTTAAGTTTCCAATTCATAACTCCAAGGACCCTGTGTCCCCAGTGAAAAACACAGTGCTTATTTTCCAGGCATCTCTTGCTTTGATGTCAGCAGTGTCTCATGGGATGATCAATTGGCCTTCTGAAGCATTGTCTTCACTTCCTACACAGAACACACACTCTCATGTTTTAATTCAGGGACTATTCACACGTTCTCCGGTTTCAAACTTTTGTTATGATCTTTAATTATTATTAAGTATATATCATTGTGTCCTTTCATGTTCAAAGTATGAATTTCGTTTCTGTGCGTCTCGGGAAGGAACCCAAAGGATTTCCCTATCGTCCATGGTCTATCGTATCACACAGACTCTGTTTCCAAGTACCATCCCATGCAGAGCTATGGCTTTAGCCTGTCAGTTTTAAGGGAAACAATCCTGTTCACAGCACTGGGTAGGGAATTCCAGATTAAAAGTTTATTTTTTCCATACTTTAAAGAAGTCATTTGGCTACTTTCACATGGAAATTAATTGTTTTCAATGTTCTTTATTCATTTTGAATAATTTTATTAGGACTGTAATGAAGTTTTCTTTATTTTTATTGTCTTCGTTTGCTTTTTTTAGATTTTTGAATTTTTAAATTTACAAAATTTATGCCGTTGTTTCTTCAAACATACATTTCTTGAACTGGCTAATGCTGTTTCTAATCCTCTACCTTTAAAATTAAGATCTCAAAATCGTCCAGTCATTTCTCTTCTTGAACATTCATTTTCATTTTCAGGATATTATGATGCGTGTAATGTTTTTTATTAGTATAAACTTATGTAAAATTGAATACAATTTTTTGTTCTTTTTTCATATTCCTTACCAACTACAGAGATATTTTTGGGATGATCTGTATGAAGTCTTTTTCCATGTAAATGTTGTACTGTAAATATAAACATTTATTAATGACTAATATTAACTATTTTCCACTGAAGATCTTTGTCAGGGTTTCTTCACCTCTATCTTCAATGTCTAACACCGTTTCTTATACTTAATAATCACTAAGCTATTTAAATTCTAAGTAGAAAAATTAATTAATTCCAGGCTACTTGAGTGTACAGAAATAGTGTGCATTCTGCCTTTTATTTTCCTGGAGATGGTGTGCTGAAATTCTGTGCCTCCCAAGAATGCACGTATGGTGAAGAGTCATCTCAAATACAGTTTACACATTATAGATAATGATCATTTTATAGACTAGAATACTTATAGGAGTTTGGAGAGATGGCTCAGCTATTAAGAGCACTTGCTACACTTTCAGATGTCCTGAGTTTGGTTGAAGTACTCCACCACCACCATAAATATAACTCCAGTGGATTTTATACACTCTTGTGGTCTCTGTAGGTACCTGCATATATATGACACACAAACACACACACATGTGCACACGTACATACATGTGCACACAAACATACATACACACATACACTAAAGTAAAATAAAATATATATATTTTTTAAAAAATAGAAGCCCACAGTTGCCATTTGCGAACTAAAAACCACAAAACAAATAAACACACAGATATAGACAGAAACTCACACACATACACAAACACACTTGCACTTACTCACACACAGAGAGACAGAGACAGACACAGAGACAGAGAGGAGAGAAAGAAGTTAGTATGTCAGCTCAAAGGATAGAGTTGAGACCTAACATGGATTTTATCTCTCTGATTACACTTTGCTCATATTTACTCTTCCTCTACAATATCTTGTACTCCTTTTCATCAGTTCCTTGGCTCCATTAAAATAGTTCTTTTATGGTTTTATCTCACGTAACTGCACAAAATCCATGTGTCTGCAATTCAAATACATATGACAATGTCTTAACAATATAATTTCTCATGTTACAGCTCTTAAATATTACTATTTCCTAACAGAGGATAAACTCATAGACCATTTCACACACAATTATGAATTTATTACAATTCAAGAGTGTGTGGCTTCTATGCTTATGACACACTATACTTTTAGTCTCTAAGTTAATAGCCTTATAACTAATTACTATGTTCCTTGTGAAATCTTGCAATTTGTAAGAAAAAGGTCAAAGATCATAATCATTATTCATATACTTAATTATAAGGTATTTTATTTTTTCTAAAGAATTATTAGAATTTACTATGTACACATATTCAAATAATTTTAATATTTTAAAAGGGTCAAAGCGTGGGCAATTTTTTTTATTTCATACCTAATTTGTGTTTATGAACCTTAGAGATCATGAACTACAAATTTAATATTTCAATTCACATGAATTAAAAATAAGAACCAATTTAAATAGCCATTAAAATGTCTTCAAATATACCATTATTACATGTTTTTTTTTTTTTTTTGAAAATAAGAAATACCTCTTCAAAAATTCTTGAGATATAGTGATCATTAAAATAATTTTATGGTAAAAATGTACTTAAATTTTCATCAAAGTTAAAACAAAGGTCATTATTTCAACAGCATATTATTACCTACTTTTAAAAGAAAAGAAATGGGCCCACTGAGGAATGACAAGGGCACCCTACAAAGTCAAGGACTTTAGTATTGCCGAAGAATGGAATGAGTCTTTCAAAGTACTCATGGGAGACATTAATGTTACAAAATAATCATGTATGAAGTCAATTATCTTACAACTAAGTGTGGATTAAGACCCCTTTTGAGATAAAGCAGAAATATGAAAGAGACTCATGCATCAAGAAATCAGGAGGATTTAACCTTGGAATAATAAAAGAATAAGATAAAACACACCTTATAGTCTTGTTTTAATAAAAGGAATCGATACATTTGGGCCAAAAATAAAATGTTTATACTAACTCTTAAATCGAAGATGGAGCAGTTCATAATTAAGAAACAACAAAACAAGTAAGAGAAACATAAAAGAAACACTATGAAGAAAACCCAAGGACACTCAGAAAATACGCCGAGACAAACATGAAACCTAAATGTTAGCTAAACCATAGCTGTAGTTAAAGTTTTGACTGATCAATAAAAGAATCACTCTGAACATATAACTCTGTCATGCTGAGCTTGTCCGTTTCTTTCTTATGATTTGGGAAACAGTGGGACACACTATAACTAGATTTCAGCAGATATTCTGCAAATACTTAATGAACAAGTGGACAATCATGACTCCGGTTATAATATAATTACCTAAATAAGTCTTTAGCCAATCAAGTCCTTATGATTCTAGTAAAAAAATAGTCTGTATTGTCACTTTGGATTTTCCATTTAAATATTTTCTGAAGTCTTTGAAAGATATATATTTTGTTTTGGTTTAAATGAGAATTATCCCCATAGGCTTATGTGTTTGAACACTGAGTCCCAGATGGTGGTTCTGTATGGGAAAGTTTTGGCCTTCAGCAGGTGCTACCTCACTTGAGGGCACGTTACTGGGGGTGAGCTTTGAGACCTTACAGTTTGATCTTGAATCCTATTAATTTTTACTTCCTGAATTTAAACGTGGTGTGTTTAGCTTCCTGCTCTGTCACTATGCTTGCCTTGCCATGATAAATTGTAGCCCTAAGGAACAACACATGCGAAACATTTTTTCCTTTGTATTTTAAACACTTTTTCCTTTGTATTCATCAATGCATTTTATCACTGAAATAAAACTTAGAGGACATAAAATTAAAATAATTCAAATAAATAAGTATGAAAAAATATACAGAGAACAAGTATGAAACCAAAGAAAATTTTTTTTATCTTTGACATTTTAGTAGAGAGATGTATGTATGACATTTAAATAGATGTGTTTATGTGTGTTTTCAGGTAGCTAAAGGACTTTAGACTGCATAATTAGAAAATTATGTCTTAAAACATGCTGATGATTGCCTATACTGTGTAAAGAAGGTGCCACACTCACCCCTGTGTGCTAAAAGAAGAATAAGTGTTCTGCTCATCTTGAATAAAATTTAGAGGTGTCTCCCAGATTATATGTCCATGATCTCTTTTTCTCAGAAAAATTTACTTCACAAAACTTGCATTTACAAATTCATTCTTGGCAATGTTGGGATGTAAATCACATAATATTTTTGTTAGCCCAGGAATATCTCTTTCAAGGATGTGCAAGCAGTTCTTTCGAGATAAATTCATCATGTAATCATTATAGAGGATGTAATCCTATTTCTAGTTTCTGTGGAAGATCAGAGGCTTAGTTCAGACAAATATCATCTGGCAAGGAAAGTTGCCCTAATAACACTGACCACTATCCAGTCAACGTTCTCTTACAATTTCACACCATCTCTTAAGTAGAGGTGTATTCAACTTCTTCTCTATGGCAGCAGTCTTGAACAAAGTCTTCTTTATTGTTTACCTGAATCAGTGCAATTTTTATTTAGCCATACATTTGAGAATAATACAATCCAAAGGATATAAATTAGGTCAAAGATGTGATCAATTAGTTAAAGCACTTGAAATGCAAACAAGAGGACCAAAATTCAGACTACCACTGACACTGTGAATGCAGGGTGTAACAGCGTGTCTATAATTTCATCCATGGAACATAGGAACAGGGAATCACGGGGGCAAGATGGGTAGCAAAACTAAACATATTAGCAAGTTCTAGGTTCAATATTCAACAGAGAGGCTTCTGAAAAAATGAGGTGGAGAGTATTTGAGAAGAACTTTCAACATCAACCTTAGTTCTACATGCATACATATACAAATGAACATACACAACACATACTTACATACATGTACATCTATGCACACTTGTGAACATACAAACATGTAAGCATGCATTCATACATGCACATACACCACACATGCATACACATGAAAATAAGAAAAGAGAAAAGAAATCTCTAAGCACACTTGCATATACTCAGAATAGGAACAAAACATGCCAAAAATGTAAAACATGTGGAGCACCGAATACTGGCTGTACTAACTAGTTTTGTGTTTCAACTTGACACAAGCTGGAGTTATCACAGAGAAAGGAGACTCCCTTGAGCAAATGCCTCCATGAGATCCAGCTGTAATTCATTTTCTCAATTAGTGATAAAGGCAGGGCAGGGCACTGTGGGTGGTGCCACCCCTGGGCTGGTAGTCTTGGGTTCTATAAGAAAGCAAGCTGAGCAAGCCAGGGGAAGCAAGCCAGTAAGTAATATCCCTCCATACCCTCTGCATCAACTCCTGCTTCCTGACCTGCTTGAGTTCCAGTCTCGACTTCCTTTGGCGATGAACAACAATGGAAGTGTAACCTGAATAAACCCTTTCCTTCCCAACTTGCTTCTTGGTCATGATGTTTGTGCAGGAATAGAAACCCTGACTAAGACAATGGCTATCTAGTTTTCTCAGCTGTTTAGTTTTAGCTTATCTTGAGTTTTAACTAAGTCTTATCAGATCAGACTCGACAGGCTTCTACACAATTTCTCCTCACCTGCTGTTAAATTCTGATCTAGAATTATTTTAATTATAGTCTGGACACTACACAGAATATCCTTGCTAACCCACATGCCCAAAGATCTGCATATTTTCTTTCCTAATTTTCTAAATTCCTTCTAAACGAGGGACATTTCATTCACTTTTTGTTTGGTGTAGCTCTGATTTCACTTTTGGGGAGTACTGGCAGTGATAACCAGCCTTCAGATGAAGTATCCGATTCGCCAGCTTTCCAGCATGTGAAAGTAGTTCTTATAGACCTACTGGTCATTTTAGAAACTTTGAGATCACACTTAATATCAGTATTATCTGAGACTTTGATTTTCCACTGTGATATGTCATTCCCTGGATTAGATTATTACAGAAGATTATAGATTGCCTACTTTGTCATCAAACTCGAATTCATTCTTGTTCTTGGTTTAGACTGCATTGTAATTTGATGTGGTTTGTTACCAGCTTCTGCAGCTGGATTTGTCCCTGAAGCCCTAAACCTTTCAGATGTGAGGAATAACTTAATATTGGAAGCTTATGTATTAGAGGGAGATAACTTGTGTTTTCCTGCTTAAACCACTGGTGCATGTCAAACCACATTTCATTGCAACATAAGATTCTATTTGAGATCATGGGACTTGAGCTGAAGTAGACGGAGATGAATTTGCACTGTTTTCCTTGACAAAGGATGTGAGTGCATGGTATGTGTTTGGTGAAGAATGAAAATTGGCAAGTTCTAAGTAGGAAATCAGATGGATAACTGTCAGATAAGGATAACTGTCAGGTAGAAGATAGACGTGAATGGTAGAGATGGAAGAAGAGAGTTGCACAGACAACCTACATCTTATTTCCTCCTTGTTCAGCCTGCCAATCAATTGTGAAACCCCGCCACAGCCTTCAATGTAAGACTTCAATTTAAAAAAAAAAATAGCAAAATGCTTAACCCTGGAGCAACAAAATGCCTTCACAGACAGCAGTCCTGAGATCAATCTTTGGAACCCTGCACATTCTCTGAAAGGAGTTATATGAGATCAACAAGATAAGAGCAGCTTCGTCTTGGTAACTGTGATGTTTGACAATCAGATTATTCCTGAGTGCTTAAATGCCACTGAGGCTACACATATACTCTTCCTACTATATCAAAATCTTTGAAGTGTCAGGAGATAGTCCACACACATATACTAACAAATAATCTGAATTATAACACTATCTACACTGTGGTTTTGGTCCCTTCTTTTGTTTTGTTTTTGTTTTGTTTTTTTTTTAAAGAATTAAAAGAAGGAATATCCTAAAATGTAAATATAATCCATATTTGGAATATGATAGGAAAACGTGGTTGTTTTATCTGACAATATATTACCCACCTCCCAGATATTCATAAACACCACAGAATCATTTTCACTTGCGGAATCAAGAACTGTGTGTCATAACTTGTGACTAAACTTTGTTTCTTAGAACTGTGACACTTTCCTAGCCTTTTCCCCAGCTAGATTTGACCACTCAATTTGTTCTTGCCACTGCTTAAGTATAATGAAATTGTGCATAAGATTCAGAACCCCTTTCATACCTTTTACCTTTTCCATGGCATGGCTGGAATATAAAAGATGAAATTAAGAGTCTTTACAAATCGTCTAAGCATCCTTGGTTCCAGGGACCTGAAAAACTCAAGGAGAGAAAATGACTTACTGATTGTTCTGCCCAGGAATGCTCCAAAAGGCATTAACTTTACTTGTGTCTACTGCTTTGTGTGTTCTGGAGTTTGTGTCTTTGTGGTTTCAGCGTTACCCAATGTCTCTCCTCTAGGGGAAATTTAGCCCTCAGTGGTGGTTTTACAGCTCAAGATATAAATTGTCATAACTGGTTAGAGATACTTGACCAAATTTGGTATATAAGAGCTCAGAGACTTCAAACATCCTACAATATAAAGGAATTCCTTCACCCACACAGATAAGAAATTACCTCACTAAAATATTAATAAATCTGAGGTCTTCCTCAACTAGACATTATTGAGACATAAATACATGTTAATTAGCTTAATGTGTTATACAACATTGGAAAAAAGTGCTAAACTGCATTTAGTGAAAGTAGTCTATGTTCTTCTGAACTGTATCCAAATTGAGATAAACTATTACTTAAGTACATACAAGAAAGTTAACCCCATAGTGTATTAATTATAAATAGGTAGGACATATAACCAGTATTGTTTTAAAAGGAAAATATAAAACTTTGATATTAAAACAGTTCCTTTTTTGTTGTAATGAAATAGATATCCCAACCAAAACTGACGTCATGGAAAGTCTGGACCAAGACTACATACATTGGATCACATTGAACTTTGTCGGATATTTGAAAGGTGGAAAAAAGGAAAGTGCACAAGCACAGAAACTATTTGAAAAGCTTGTTCCTCATGAAAGAAAAAAGGCTAATAAAATAGTACAACTTTGTTTATTTTCTTTAGATATACGATGCTATATTTTTATCCACTGGCAGTACTGGGAATAGAGTTTAGAGCTTCCTACCTGCCAGACAAAAGGTGTACCATCATCCAGGCTCTGTATGAAGTTATCTTTAATGCTATTCTTCATTAATTATAGTTTCTTTTAAATAGAGGGGAAATGATATATCTCTGGGAAATTTAATGACTTATGAAAATTAAATTATATCCAATTATAATTTAATTATATGAACATTAAAATAAAAGTTCAATCAAGTGAAGAGTTTTTAAAATGTATATACTATACAGATAAGTTCTTTTCTGTTAATCACATAAGGTATACATCAAGGGTATACAATATTTTTCCTGAAACTAGGTTTGTAACATGGAATATATACTTATCATTTGTAACGGTATCCATAACTGTCCAATCAAAGTGTATTCATTATTTCAGTCAACTTAATTGGATTCTAACTTGATGGAATGAAAAGAAATAGTTAAATAACTCCGAAGGTTTCCAGTATGAAGAGAGAATTTGGTATCTTCAGGTCAAATTTTAGTAAAGTGATACATATTGGTTCCAATCTGAAGCACAGCATGTAGATGAGTATATGTAAGTACAAGAGATAACTTGGCTCCTGTAATGAACACAGTGGAGCTGCATAGGATCTGAATATATTAGGCAGGGAGTCATGCTGAGTGCTGGAGTCTATCTTGGATTGTTGTTTCTGGGTAAGGAATAGAAGGTCTTCTGGTCTGTGCAACAAACACAAAAAAATAGATGTCTACTTGCTTTCATTTTCCCTTGCAGTTGTCTTAGCTGTCACTTGAATACACACACACACACACACACACACACACACACACACACACACACCATATATATGATTTGAGGACATATATTCTAAATCAAGTATCTTAAGACATGAACTTTCTTCTTCCATTTTATTTTGAGCCCTCAGTTTATTTGAAGGTGTTGGATTTCCTGGGCTGGAGTTAGGCATCCATCAGCTAATAGAGTGAGTCTTGATAACCAAATTTTGGATCTCTGCAAGAGCATGCAGTATGTGCTCTTCATCACTGACCATTTCTCTGGTGCCTTTGTGCCCTCAGCTTGGGGTGGTGTTTTGTATTAAAAAATTATCTGTGGATATATTGTTTGTTGCATATAGGGAAGAAAACACTTTCACCATCTTTCTATCATGTCAGACATTTTCTCAGAAACTTAGTGTAGAATAAAATTAAATTAAAATAAATTAAAATAATAGACAATTTTTAGGAAACATGAAGATTAATTTGATATAAACATAAACCTTTGGTAAGTATTGGTAATAGAAAATCAAGTTGTTAAATATTTAAATTCTTTTCATAAATATTAAATGAAATTCAAGGAAAGCTGCAATAGTCGGCTATTTAACTAAATGTAAAATTTATCTTAATTTGTCTTATTTAGTCTATGACTTCAAATGAAACTCAAATAACTCATAAAGGCAACGCTACTTAGATAAACAAAAATGTTTCTGAGTAGCATGGACCAGACATGTAGATATTTATAAATCAATTTGTGTAAATATTTAATCAAAGTCATTAAAATGTATCCTCTATGCTATGAGACCTTAAATTCAAGTGAAGTTTTGACTATTGCTGTCTGTCTGTCTGTCTGTCTCTCTTCTGTTTTTCTGTCTCTTTGTCTCTTTCTCTCTTCTGTCTGTTTCTGTCACTCTGTCTCTGTCTGTCTCTTGCTCTATGTATGTGTGTGTGTGTGTGTGTGTGTGTGTGTGTGTGTGATGTTTAATATGTTTGAGTTGTCACACGTGTAGGCCATAGGTTGATGTCAGGATACCTACCTTCTTTAATTGCTTTCCACCTCATTTTTTCAGACAGTGTCTCTTATGGAAGGTTGAGCTCACTGCTTCAGCTAATGTGATCAACACTATTATTACTTCAGCGGCATGATCAACAACATTCTGGGATCCCCTTCTATGGTTCCCCAGGGCTGACATACAGAAGTTGTTACATGGGTGTTGGAAAAAACAGGTTCGTGTCTTTTGTTTACCTATTAGCCATCTTGCAAGACTTTTATTTTGAATAAAATTCTGTCATTCAATATTGACTACCTCTCCTGAGATTGTTGTAGACATCCTTTTATATTGCAAGTATTCTATTACTCTTAACCAATACACATTGGCCTACCTTTCTTGCAACGTGTAGGTTAAGTCTATATTTAAATGATTTTTAAATCCTTATTATTCTAATTGTACATATACCTAGTTTTACCTCTGTAGCTATTTATATAGCATCTTCAGTTCTTCTACATCAGCCCTGTACATACTTGGATCCATGACATATGTTGTTAGCCTTATTCTTTGTTCAGACATCTTAAGTAGATTCTTTCATGGGTAAAACTAATTTTAGCATTTTTCTTACCTTACTTTATTAGAACAATAGTTAACAGTAAATTAAAATACTGAAGAAAAACTACTATAGGAAAAATATTTGTTAATATTTATTTCTAGTATTTAACATTTTAATTGATAAATAAACTAGATTTATTAATCTTCATAACATTAAAAGTATAAATGTTAACACTGAAAATTAAGAAAATATTACAAAGCTTAGCACATTTGAGTGTCACTTTATAATTTTAGAAGAATAGTGCCTTAATTTCTGTTCACAGAACTCATATAATAGAAGGAGAAAGAAAATGCCTGGAGCTTGTTCTCTGAGCTCCATTCACTTGTAGTGGCAGATATAGTGACATACATAAGCATGTGTATGCAAATGAACATAAACATATATAATAAATAAACAAATGTGTGTTTATGTGTCATTTTATATATGTGCATTTATGTTCATTTTGGATATATATTATATATTAGAAATTAAATACAAAAAGAAACTTCTAAACCAAATGAGGATATCTTACCATAAGCTAATAAAAATTTCTATATCTAAATTTCATTCTTGAAAATAGTTAATTGGAACTATATATGTAAGAATAAATATAAAGTTCTCAAAGCCCTCTATAAATGAGGACACACAGAGGTGATGATATTCTGAAGCCAAATTTTGGGACTGAGAAGTGGCTCTGTGATAAAAAGTGTATACTGCTCTTGAAGGGGACATGAGTTTGGTTCCCAGTACCTACAGTTGTGGCTCACAACTTTCCAGTTCTAGGAAATCTGACATCTTTTTGGACACATATATATTCACTCCAGTATACATAATTAAAAATAAAATACATCAAACCTTTGCCAGGCATGGTGACCCAGGCATTTAATACTAGTATGCATTTGAGAACACTCAATGCTAGTTCCCAACTACTCCAGTTTACATGACGAATATCTCTCTTAACTCTCACCCTCTGTCACACATACATACACACAACACACACACACACACACACACACACACGCACACACACACACTGACGTTCCCTCTGAGCAAGTTAAATAAGACAATCAATAGAAAGAAATTCCTGCAAGGTATTGAAAAAGGATGAATGTGTTTATCAATGGCTAGCTGTGAACTTCAATGTGTCTGGACTGAGCTGTGAAGTGGTGTATAAAACACAACATCTACAGGGCAGTACACAGATGTTGGTGTTCAGTTACTATTATTCTGCAAGGTTCTTGGAATGTGGTGAACAGTCTCCTATTCACTGCTACTGAGCTGCCATTCCACAAGGTCAGAAAAAGTCTGAATGGTTTCCTTCTCTAGATCTTCCATGCAAACATGATTCAAGCTAATAAACCAACCTTCTAAACTTTTATTTTAGATGTGAGGAGTAGTGACTCATTGAAGTAGAAATTCAACCCAGCTTTTGGATCAATTTTAATACATTACAAAAGTATAATCTAAAATATTTACTGAATATCCATTCTGAGATATATCAATTAGACCACCATGAAAGTATTTTGTAAAATGCAAACATTCAGTTGCTGTTTTGATTAGATCTTGGATCACTATATGCCAAGGTCAGCATGGCCTTGGTAGGAACAGAATGACATGGTTCCTGCCCCTGGTACAGGGCCAGCAGACGTGGGCCACCATGATTGTTGATGGCTGCTGTAGGCATAAGGCTTGCTTGTATAATAATGTACATATTTTCAGATTCCTTGGAGAAATGTCCTTCCTGTTAACAATAATGACTCCATAATAATCAGAGACTGCATGATTCTGGGAGGCAAATGTATGACTAATATCTGAGCAAAGTGGTAAACTCTTGAACCTTCAGAACAGCCCTTAAGGTTGTGGAAAAGAACTCTAAAAACATGAATTTGAAAATATGTAATTTCTCAACTATGCAAAAATATAAGGCTGCAATATGAATTGTAAAAGATCCTATAGGTCTAAAGGAATAGAGGTAGCTATGCTATGAGCTAGCTTGTCAGAAAGATAGAAAGACAGGCAAATAACAGTGCAGGCACATTTCTGAGTTCAAAGTCAGCCTTGAACAGAAAAATTTAGGTCCAGGCATATTCAGAATGTTGATTCTAGTGCAGGGTCCTACCCAACTATCTTATTGTCTATACTTCTGTTTGCTATCTTTTCATACGAGTCAAGGGACTAAGGTCATGGACAAAACCCGGCAACCTACAGATTGGGAAAAGATCTTCACTAACCCTACATCTGATAGAGAGATAATATCCAAAATCTTCAAAGAACTCAAGAAGG
Source organism: Mastomys natalensis (assembly GCA_021653895.1). Classification (NCBI taxonomy): domain Eukaryota; kingdom Metazoa; phylum Chordata; class Mammalia; order Rodentia; family Muridae; genus Mastomys; species Mastomys natalensis. Next base: position 2,096,926 of record JAJTUV010000235.1, on the reverse strand, counting down.
TAGACTCCTAAAGACCAAATAACCCAATTAAACAATGTGGTTCAGAACTAAACAGAGCCACTGAACTGAGCACGGGGTCTCCAATGGAGGAGTTAGAGAAAGGACTGAAGGAGCTGAAGGGGTTTGCAACCCCATATGAAGAACAATAATATCAACCAACCAGTCCACCCCAGAACTCCCAGGGACTAAACCACCAACCAAGGAGTATACATGGAAATATCCATGGCTACAGCTGCATATGTGACAGAGGATGGCCTTGTTGGGCATTAGTAGAAGGAGAGGCCCTTGGTCCTGTGAAGTCTGGATGCCCCAGTATAGAGGAATCGAGGGCAGGGAGGCGGGAGTGGGTGGGTGGATGGGGTAACAGCCTCATAGAAGGAGGGGAGGAGGGATGGGATAAGGTGTTAGGGTGAAGGGAATTGGGAAAGTGGATAACATTTGAAATGTAAATAAGAAAACATCTAATAAAAAAATTGCAGAGTTTGAGATGTGACTTGAAGTTGGAGGAAACACATTCATGCTACCCTTTGCCTTGATTGTCAGCTGCATTTAGACTGTAGAAGGCAAGTTACCTAGCACAACTGGTGATGCAACGATCCCACCTCCAGCATCCTTTACTGACTAAATCATCCTCAAAGAATGTATGGACCCATAATAATCAATTTCCCTTATGCCTATAGCACCGTCAAAATTATCAGTAGCATTCCATTTCACATTGAAAAGTGATCTGACTTGCTCAAAAGTATTATGTGGTCAATATACAAATTATATTGTGTTTCTGCCCATTATTTAGTCTTGAAGTATGGAGGGAGGATCTTAATAACATATTCTCATTTTTTCCTGTTGTGTTCCAAAGTTTCAAGTAGCAATTCATTTTTCAGAAGCTTGATGTTGGAGTTTTATTTTCTTCTAACATCATGCCAATGACAAAATTTCCACAATAGTCATAAATAATACTTAAACATGGTAACAGCACCTGGTTTTTGCCTTAGGACAACAAGCCAGTCAATTGTTTAGAAGCAGTAAAGATGGATTTTGCAATGATGATATGGCTTAATCCTCCAGTTATATGAATTAAAAATGACACAACATTATCCTTTAGGCTTTTACACAGAATTTAGTGTTCTGCTTGGAAAAGGAAATAAAGGGCCCTATTGCTGTCTGTTGCTCATAGCGCTGTCATAAACTACACTTTAGTACCATATTTTTATGTACATAACTGCAAGAGTGAAATAAAGTAATCGAAGATAAGATTTTTTTAAGAGTTTTTAAGTTGAAGCAAAACGGGAAAATGACATGGAAATATATGCACATGTATGTTCATCTAAAACATAAATATGCACATAGTATGAGCTATGTAGGATTACATAAGAACAATATGCAAATATACATGTTTACCCATTTTTAATGTTTTGTGTGTGCATATCATTCCATCACTATCAACCCTGTGTAAGTTGTATTATTTTTCACAATCTTACTATGGGAAACTAAACGAGGAGAGGTATTTTGTAAACTATCACATATTTCAGATATGATTCAGATTAGATCATTTGACTCCAAGAAGCTTTGTTCTTTTTAAAAAATTATCTAATATTCATAAATGGCTATAGTGGGTTTGGATTAAATCCATAACCCATTCTATCTCCCACGAATCCTTTCCATATCATTCTTACTACTTTTTTCACTTTCTCTATTATTATTAAAGAAAACAGAGCCCCTTTCTCAGCAGCCATCAAGTTGGTCCTGAGATAGGGATGAATTTTATCAGCTCCTTCCCAACTCATGTTGGGATTTTGACTGGCTTGCTCTTATTCATATAGTCCCAGCGCTATCAAATCACGTGTGTAACTGCATGGTTGAATCTAGGAAATGATGTTTGGTTACAGACAACTGATCTCTCTGGTTCTTAAAGTCTTTCTGACCTCTTCTCTGTAATGATCCCTGAGCCTTGAGAGGACAGAATGTGATATAGTTCTCCCATTTAGAGCTGAGTGTATTCCGTAGTCTTTTATTCTTTGCATGTTTAACAGTCGTGGGTCTCCATATTAATCACCATGTCGTTCAAAAAGAGATTTCTCATTTAGGTTTGAGAGATACACTAAGTCATGATTATAAACATATGCCCATTTACCAGAATTTCTGGTAAAATCTATTATTAGTTCATCATACCAACCATGGGTTTCATCTTATGGGATTGGCTTTACATTTTATCAGAATGTGATTACTCTCCTAACACTCATGCCAATATTTTAGGAACAAGTATAACTGATCAGACCAATGGTTATCGGGCCTACTATTCACAGCTGGGTAAAGCTGCTGATGACTTTTCTTCTCTGGTAGCATTCATAAAACTTTCCAGTAACATGAAATATAAAAAACAGGGATGAAGCTTTCAAGTTACGATCAGCTTGATTTCTCTGTCTTCTATAATGTAGTTAGTTATGTGTTGTCTCTAGCAGTAGAATCTCACTACCAAGAAGAAGCATTGTTCTATATTATCAAGCAAGTGATACAGGGGAAAAGGAAGTTTGTAAGAGCAATTGAGACCTCTCATTTGAGTTGTGAATATATGAAGAGTTAAAGTACTGGACAACCTAACAGCTACCAAAACACTACAAGCCAATGGATACTGGGTCCTTTCCCTTCTCAGTTTGAAGAATGACATTCATACATACATACATACTTACTTACATATATACATACATACATATATACATACATGTATAAATACAGAAAGGTGAGTTTTAGAAGAGGATTTATTCCAAGTGTATGGATGAAAAGTTAAAGAACAGTAAACAGAGCTCCTATCTATTAAGAGTGTTTCCCAAGGAAAGCGTTGTCATCAAGTTACAAGTTTAGGGCTGTTCATAAGATCTGTGTGAGACACTGGGGTAAAGTATAGGTATGAGAGTTGTTGGCCCGTCCATGTGGCCAACCCATTAGGGGTCCAATTTTAGGCAAGTCCATAGGAGTAGCTTCTGGGGAGTGATGGTTATTCAGGTGATATGAAAGGAGAAGATAAGAAGCCTGAACACAGGAATCACAGTTTCATTTCTGCATTCCTGGCCCCTGGCCTGGACGAACCCAAACACATTTCTGGGTGCTTCAGGTCCCTATCATAACCTATTTAATCAGTGTCTATATCATGCTCTCATCATAAGGATAATATTTAAAAATAAATACAAGGACTGTAGGAGACAAAGAAAACTGGACAGGACAATGGCTTTGTAAACACATCAAGTCAGGGGATACTTAGCTATGTATTCAAAATCTAGTGAAAGGATAAACATTATCAAATCCTGTTTATATCAGTCTCTATCTATCCCCACTCCTCCTGAACACATTACTAGATAATATTTACTGGCCCTTTAACTTTAAGAAAGCATACCAACTGTAGCTTGTTCTTCAACATCAGTTGTGAAATTCTCCAGATTAAAACTGAAGAACAGCCATCCTACCATATTATAGTGAAGCATTTAATTAAATGATTGTAGAACAATGTATACTATGATGACACTCCTGTTGATAAATGTTCTAATTGATACAATTTAACAATGATATTGTGTTGAACGTTTATAAGAATACCTTTGCTATTCAAAGGTACTACCACTTTCCATTGGTTTGGAAGTAGAATTGCTAAATTAGAAGGAATCGTAGGGCCTATGACTTAATCTCTATTAATAAGTTCTGTCACAGTCTTCCTCTAAAAAATTCCAATTATTTATCTATGTATTCATTTGAGTGCAACCATTCATATGTGCATGACCACAGTGTTTGTGTGGAGATCAGAGGAAAGTCTGCAGGAGTCAGTTCTCTCCTTTCACCATGTTGGTCCTACTAGGGATCAAACTTGGTCACAAGGCTTCATGGCAATCACTTTGTGACAAGCACATCTGGTTGCCTCAGATTTTGTCACTTTTTTCCATGCATGGAACCAGGAACTTCAGAATCAGCAGGGTCATCAAATTGATCTCCCATACTGGGCATTTTTCCCCTTTTCATCTCAGGAGGTTGTGTAGAATATTGTAATTTTAATATTCATTTCTCTAATGACTAGTAGAATTGAGCATGTTTATTTGTTATTTGTATATTTGTTTCTGCATATATAACACTAGATTTTATTACACTTTAAAATATCTGAAGTAGCTCAATAGACACTATGAATACATTTTTTTTGGACTGGAACTTCAGGTCTTACTTTTTAATTATGGACTTTATTGTTAATATATATATTTTTAATTTCCAGGAAGGTTTTGAACTTCCCAGATAGTCTACAATTATTTTGGTGACTCTGTTGTAATACATCTCAATACACTGCATATGTCTCCATTGAATGTGCTTAGGTGAAAGTGCACACGTTGAAGATAAGACAACTTGGTAGAGTCAGTTTGTTGATCTTTATATTGTCCCTGTAAAATGTGTGTTTTTGCACAGATAAGCACTGGAAAATTCAGAAAAGTTAAACTCTCAGGCATTGTTCAAAGGAAAGAGATGTTTAACCTGTCCTCCTGCTGTAAGGATGAGAACGGATGTAGTTTACAACCTGATGATCCTTTGCTGTATGATGAACCAGGTTCTGCTCATAAATTCCAATTTTATACTTTACTTATACCAGACCCTTTCCCCTAAAACCCAGAGTATTATTTCTAGGGCATAAAATCATCCCTGTGAGAGATCATTTTTACTTTACAACAGGCTAAGTGACTTCTATGTTATTCTAGGGCCAATCTTATGTTTACCTCAGTCATTCTCCTCAGACCTTTGTCTTGACATTGTTTCTAAATCAATAAGAACTCATCTTATGGATGAAGACATATGTACTTTGTAAAGATCTTCAATGTAAACATGTTTTACCCTTTGTTAAACTCATGGGGCTGAGTTAATAAAAACTTTTTCCAAAATTGTGCTATACTTATACACAGCGAAAATATACAAGTTGATGTCAGACTCTAGAAGTCCTGGCTCAGAACTGTTATTAAAACTGGGCTGAACCAAGTTTCATTTTGGTTTCTTCTCAGATCATTTCCCTGACTGTTACAAAGCCTGCAAGGACCCTCCACAGGTCCCAGAGACTGTGCTCAGCTCTACAGCATCTCTCAAACTGAGTGTCTGTATTAAGAAATACAGCCAGTAATTTTCCTTTTTTTTGTGTTCTTGTTGGGTGTCAGTAAAAAATATTCAGCCTTATAAAACTGCGACTACTGTTCACTCTTTGGAAGTAGGGACAGTGAAAAAGGATTTGAATGCTTGCACCACTTCCCTTTGATAATGGAATTCTTTGCCAATACAGTCATCTAGGCTTGAACTTTCCCATGTTTCTTCTGGTATAGTATAATTTTCGAGCTGTATACTCCACATTTATTTAACAGAAGATCATTGCAATGTGCTTTTTTCTTGTTATGTTAGTAATAGTACATGTTGTCTACAAGAAATTGTTCCATCTTTGTCTAACTATAATATTTACTGGCAAGAGATTATTTTTTTAACATAATTTACAGTGACACTCTTCTTTTTTTGTTTTTTTCTTTTTTGGTTGTTTTTTTTGGTTTTTTCGAACTACAGTTTCTCTGTATTACCTTTGGCTGTCCTGGAACTCACTCTGGAGACCAGGCTGGCCTCAGAACTCATAAATCCACCTGTCTCTGCCTCCCAAGTGCTGGATTAAAGGCGTGCGCCACCACCGCCCGCAGTGACACTCTTCTTGATGTTTATGTTTTTCATTCTTCTGATGAGCTTGAAAATATTTCAAACAAACCATTTTGTGTGTGTGTGTCTACTGATTATTTGGGGCATGTATTTAACTTTGGCTTAAATGTCTGTAATGGGTTTTCTACTTTAGGTTTGTTTTATTCTTTTTCTTTCTAAGTTTTATTTCTTTTAAAAGTTTTCTGTATTTATAAGAATATCATACATGAACACAATAAAATTTGATTACATCTATCCCTGTACATTTCTCCTTTCAAAAGTATATCCCTTTGCCCACAATATATGTCTGTTTTCCAATTGCACTTTTTTTTTTTAATTTACAGATATGGTTAGCAGTACCCATATGGCATATGTGTAGAACTGTCTATTGGAGACTGGAAGGTCTACAATTGTCACATCCTCCAAAGAGAGTGATTCTCCTCCCCCAGCAGTTATCAACTACCAATAACTATTTAGTAAGGTGTGGGGCCTGGGGTTTGGGAATATGGCATAGCTTGATCTCTTGCAGATAAATTGAGCTGTTGTGAGTCCATGACTGTGACAGGCATGAGCTTTTTATCCAGAAGACAAGATTAAATAGCGCTATTCCTCATCCATAGCTCTTACATCCATTTACCTCTTCTTCCAGGGCATTTCTTAAACTTTGGTTATAGGGAAAGGGATTAAAATAGATAGCCCACTGGGGCTGAGCACCCAGTGTCTTATTCACAGAACTTTGACTATTGCTGCATTTCTTTATTAACTGTTGCCCACTGTAAGAAGAAGGTACTCCGACTGAGGTTTGAAACAGCCTAAACATACAAATAAAATACTCAGAAGGTAATTTAACAGCTTGATCATTTAGTGAAATGACAATAAAGGTGCTACCATGGAACCTATGATCAATTCAGCCATGAGATTTTCCAGAATTGTACCAGGAATGAAATTTCTCCAGTCAGAAATTACTCCATATTGTACTCAGTCACATATTTTCTGGCATATCTATATTATAGCATTCAATGGCCAGAACTCAATAAGACCATATGTGTGTATATACTCCATTAGCATCCACAGTAGTACCTTTTGGTAGTATAAAATTAAGCCAATAGGGAGAGAGTTCTTGGTTGGTTTCAGGTTGATTTCTATTTGTCATGCAAAAAAAATTTCATCCTTTATTTTTAATTGTTTAATTTTAAATACATCTTTCTATATTTATTAGTTCCTTGAGAATTTTTGTCTTAGTCACTATTCTAATATTGTGAAAAGACATTATGACAAAGGCAACACTTTGAAAACATTTAATTGCGTGTTTGCTTACAGTATCCTGAGACATAGGCAGAGAGAAAGAGACTGAGCCTGACATGGGCTTTTGAAACTTCAAAGTCCACCTCTAGTGACACACCTGCTCCAACAAAGCCATAGGTCCTAATCTTAATCCTTCTAATCCTTTCAAAGAGTTCCACTCCCTGGTCTCTAAGCAATGAAATATATAAGATTATGGGGGTCATCCTTACTCAAACATTGGCAATTTTATATATGTTTTAATAATATTCATCTTCCTTTCATAACTCTTGCCAGATCCACTGTCCCCTTCATACCTACCCATTTTTTATCTCCATCAAGGACAATTTGCATTGTCCAAATATTTCTGGATCTGTGTCCTTCTACTGAACATAGTAGGGATATACTCTTACCAAAAAAAAAAAAAAAAAAAAGAAGAAGAAAAAAAGAAAACACCTACTCTTTCCTCTCTTAGTAGCTAACAATCACCAATAATGCCTCATCTAGGATGAAACTCTGCCCAACTCTCATCCACGTTCTGGGATTTGTTCTGTCTTGAGCTTGCATACATCTTATGTGTGTTGTCATAAGTGTAGCGACTTCATAATACAGCTTCCCTATTGAGCCCTCATATTGTTTTCTTGTACTATTTTCATCCACTGCTTTTAGCTTTTATACTCTTGCTACCCCTTCTTTCACATTGACTCTTGAGCTTTTAGAAGAATGATATGGTATACATTTATGTCTAATTGAGATTTACATTTCTAGTGATAAATTTCCTTCTAAACTGCTTTAGAAGTTCTCCATGTGGCATGAAAATACCTACACGACCAGAAGTTTTAGGAAGCCATGATCCAGATTCCATTTGGTGCTTCCCAGCTCCATTGTGTTCTGAGAAAGAATGTCCTTCATTTTTGGAGACAACTAGAAGAGCGGGCCAAGCCTCCCTAGATCTTCTTTTGCCATGGTTATCATTACTCTGCTGTTATTTTTAACTCCTTTCCTAAAAATAATAATAAAAAAAATTAGATCTGGATGCAATGTCATTCAGCATCTTAAGAGTCACCTTTACCAATTAACCCTACTCATTGAAACCACTCCTGAGGGCCTATGTCCTTTATTATTCAGGCCAATGCACATTATCAATGTCATTGTGCTTTCTTATTTGACCTCTAAGAACATTAGAAAAGTGCTTTTTAAGTTCTAATTCTCTAGGATTGTCTCACTGTCATTTCATAGATCGATTTTGAATTTCCATGAAAAAGAGTTAAGTTTTAACATGTTTTAGCACATGGTAGATCTTTGTAAGTCTTTCTGATGATTCAGCTGTGCAGTAGCTGTGCAGAAACTCGTCTTGTTCTGAATGTGACAGCTAAAGCTATAGGAATCAGAACAGACCTTGTTTCTCTGATCTGTCCATCCTGACAGAGACAGTGAAGTTACGTGAAAATCGCTACCTCAGTTGGAGAGTTCTTTATATCTCCTTTTATTCTTTCATATTTTGGTCCTTAGATTTTTAGGTGCATACAAATTCAGAATTGATATGGCATTTTGCTTTTAAATAAACATTGTCATGCTCATGCAATGCCCTAATTTTGCTAAGATTTTTTTAAATGTAATTTTTGACATTTGTAATATTTTTATTGATTATTTGGGAATTTCACATAATGCATCCTGATCACACTCACCTTCCAATTGTCCCAGGTCCACCCCTCATCCTTGTGTCCTCCCATGGCCAAAAAAGGAAGAAAGGAAAAGAAAAGGAATGGAAAAGAAGAAAAAGAAAAGGAAAGGAAAGGAAAAGAAAAAAAGAAAGGAAGTAAAGAGAAGAAGAGAAAAGAAAAAACCAAGTCTAATCTGTGTTGCCCATATACTCACTGGAGCATAGTACAACTCTCAAAGGACAGCCATTAAAGGAAACTGAATCTTTACCCACTCACACCAGGGTCAGAGGTCATCAATGTGGAGAGCTACACTGTAGCATTCTTATCATAGTATTTAAGAGTTCTGTTTGATGGTTTCCTGTCCACGCTGTTACTTTTGTTTGGGGGTGGGGGTAGGTATGTGACATGGGTGTAGAATTTGTCACAGAATCTTTCTATAACTCTGTTTCTCAATTGTGAGCCTATAGTCCTCAATATCACTGCAAAAGTAGCTTCCTTGCCAGTTTACAGTCAGTGGGAACGTGGATCGTGGACTTTCACATGGTTTCCGGTGAATCATGGGCCATGATCCACACGACCTCTGAACCTCAGCATGGGAACTGGTGGCAGTACTGACCACAGACATTCTCATCGCCTTTGGAGGTAATATTGATCACGAACATCAACACGGTCCCTGGCAGCAGCAGGACCATGGACTACAACGTGGCTTCAGGTGGCAGCTCAGACCACTCACATCAACATGACCCCTAATAGCTACATGGCCCACAGACATTAACATGGCTTCAGAATCTGGCATAAATTACAGACATCCTCACATGGCCACAGACACCAACAAGGATCCCAGGTGCAATAGGATCACGGTCCCCAACATGGCTCTTGGTGGTAGCACAGACCACAGACATCAACATGGCTTTCAGTAGCAGCACAGTGCATGGAAATCTACATGAACCTCTGGCTTCAACAAGGCCTGGGCCCTCAGCACAGACCAAGAATACCAACATAAACAGCGTTTTCTTTCCTTTCCTTTCCTTTCCTTTCCTTTCCTTTCCTTTCCTTTCCTTTCCTTTCCTTTCCTTTCTTTCCTTTCCTTTCCTTTCCTTTCCTTTCCTTTCCTTTCCTTTCCTTTCCTTTCTTGCCTCACCTTGCCTTTCCTTGCCCCACCCCACCCTATCCTGCCCCGGCCAGCCCCTCTCTTTTCCCTTTTTCTCTGATTTTACTTTTCCCCCTTTTCATAATATTTTTACATACAATAAATATTTACACATAAAGCTGTTTAGGCAAAAATATATACTATATGACCCTGGCCCCAATCAAAGAGAAGAGGAGGAGGAGGAGGAAGAGGAAGAGGGAGGAGAAGGAGAAGGAGAAGGAGGAGAAAGGAAGTCCAATTGTGTTTCTCATATACTCATTGAAGCATGGTAAATCTCTCAGTAGCCAGCCCTTAGAGAGAAATTGAGTCCTTCCCCACTTACACTCCCACCAGAAGCTATCACTTGTGGAGAGGTACACTTCAGCATTCTTACACAATTCTATTCTATGGCCAAGCCACCCCCTACAGTGCAAAATCTGGGAAGCTAAGCAAGGTTAGGTCTGGTTAGTACATTGAGATACCACTTAGATTTCTCTTTATTTCTTGTATAACTTTTCTTCTTTTCTTCTTTTCTTTTCTTCTTCTTCTTCTTCTTCTTCTTCTTCTTCTTCTTCTTCTTCTTCTTCTTCTCTTCTTCTTCTCCTTCTCCTTCTCCTCCTCCTCTCCTCCTCTCCTCTCTCCTCTCCTCCTCCTCCTCCTCCTCTCTTCTCCTCCTTCTCCTTCTCCTTTCCTTCTCTCTCCCTTTTCCTCCTCCTCCTCCTCCTCCTCCTCCTCCTCCTCCTCCTCCTCCTCTTCCTCCTCCTCCTCCTCTTTCTCCTCCTTCTCCTTTCCTTCTTCTTCTCCTTCTCTCCTCCTCCCTCTCCTCCTTCTCTTCCTCCTCCTCCTTCCTCCTCCTCCTCCTTGTCCTCCTTTTTTCTTCTTCTGTCTTTTATTTTCAACTTTTAAAATATTTATTTATTTTTATTTGTATTTATGTGTTTATGCATATGCACAAATGAATCTGAGTGCGTGGACACTGGAAGAGGATGTCAGATCACCTGGAGCTGGAGTTACAAGTAGACGTAAGCTGTTGCTGTAAGAGGTGAACTCAGGTCCTCTGCATGAACAGCAAGTGCTATTAATTGATAAGCCATGTCTTTAGGTACCTGTTTTCAATTTCTAGGTATTTAAAGTGTATTTTCTGTAAACAGGAGAATATTATGTTTATAATTTTGTTGTTATAAAAACTAAAGAAAGCTTTGTTAACTATAATGGTGTGTGTATATGTGTGTGTGTGGGCGCGCATGTTCATGCATGTATTATATGTAGGTATGACACTCGGTGATGTATTCTCCATTATATACTCTTTCTTATCACTTTTAAAACTATAACCATGCATACTTAATTTTCCGTTTTTCACCATCCCTTGAAAGTACTAAAATTTTACAATTTAATTTCATTTATCTATCATTGAACTCTTTATATTATTACACTCTTTGCTTTTTAAATATGCTTCATATATCATATGGTTATTTCTTAGAAATCAACGTGAATTAGGGAATTTTCCACGACATCTTACTAGGTTTTTTTTGTTCACCTCACTTATTTTACTAGCCATAAAATTGAGCACAACAACTTGAAGTGCTTTACCCAAGTTAATACAACTTGCTTTAGCAGTGGCAATACTCAAAACATCCAAGTTCTAGGTCAGTGTTCTTCTTTTTACAAAAACAGTTTCAAATATTTTGAATTGAATGATAGCTTTTTATAATCATTGACATACATATAGTTATAAATATAAATACAGACTCACATTAGGAAACAAAATGTTCTGTTCAACACTGCCATATGAACCATAATCATCCTGTGCACATGAATGAGACAAGAGTCTCCTCCAAAATAGGACGTAAAAATTATTAAATCTGAAGTATCCTCTTCTGGCAGGTTGATTAGTTAAACTTAAAGGCATTTGGCAAACAGCAAGCATCCAAGGTCACTCACCTTCATGCTATTTCTTGAAGGACAAAATGAATGTCCCAAACAACCAAAATCTTCCATGTACTAGGAAGAAAAATGTGTTCGTATAACAAAGAGGGCAAACAAATCTTGTAGCATCAATACTCTTCTTTTTATCTACTTTTCTTTGTAAACAAAGACCCCAGTCAATGTCCATGTAGCTCTTTCCATAACCACAATTTACAACTCTTTGTCCAAAGCAATACCTAAAGTTTTTTTTTTTTCCTTTGGGGGTGGGTCTTCATGGCATTCTGAGGGCAATTGTGCTACAAAAACATGTAAAACATGGATTTGCATGCTTTATCCAGTTACTCTGTCATATATCTATCTAGTTCTTAGATTTAGTTGGGATACTAAAATTATAAAACTTGATATCTGTCTCCTATAGTAAGTTTTATCAACATTTACTAAGACTTACTATGGACAAGGTGTTAGGTTGCCTGTGACAATGTCCATTTCCAATAACTATGTGTTAATTATAAGTTATATGGGCTGGGACCTATGGACATGCTACAGTGAGGAAGGGTGCTCATCTTGCAAGTATGAAGCTCTAAGTTGAAATCTTCAACACTCACATAAAAAGACGGGATGAAGAGAGATGGCTTGGCAGTTATGAGCAGAAGACCAAAGTTTATTTCTCAGCATACATGGTGGGTGATTTATAACCACCTGTTACTCCAGCCTCAGGGATTTCATAGCCTTCTCAGTCTCCATGGGCACTTGCACCCAATATCACATTACCACCCACATACACATAGTTTAAACTAAAGTAAAAAAAAATTAAGTTGAGCATGGTTTGCTTTAGTAGAAGAACAAAGGTGAATCCAAAGAGTTCACTGATTGGACAGACAACCTATCCAACATGGTGAGCTTCCAGATCATTGATATGCCTTTTCTCAAGGTAGTAACATGGAAAGCAAAGGAGGACATCTGTGGTCTTGTCCTGGCCTCCATGGCTGTTCACACCCACTCACTCCCATACACACAACACAATATATAATTCTTCATTCTTATCCTTGGATACATTGATGAAAAGAACACCAGGATTTTCCACTCAAATCTAGATATTTACTTGTAATTTTCAAACACAGAGCCATATAAAGGCAAAGCACTTCTGAATAGTAAGCTCAAGGAACAAAGGCCTACGGATAAAACTCTGTAATCCATTGTTGGATTTTCTATTTCGATGAGAAACTCAACTAATGAATGAGTTTGTGAAATAATTTTCTAGATATAATCTTGGAAGACACAGTGGACTTGAATTCTGTCTTGTCAAGCTCTTTGTTTTAGATTGAGTCTGAGATCCTCAGATAAGTATCTGTGGAAGTCATGGATGTCAATGCTGCTTGATGCATAGCAGGGCCCATTGCTTTTACAAAGCCTCACAGTGAAATGTACATGGCAGTTCTATGTCATCTCCCCACCACAGGAGTTAAATACAGGTTTATTTGAAAACTAGGTCTTTCAACTTTAAGAAATAGTAAAAAAAAATTAGATTGTGAACAAATCACTTCAAAGTATTGCTGTGTAGATGCCATTCAATATTAACAGGGTTTGTAACAGGCACTAATCTAATGTAAAACCAAAGCCAGACAGCAATGTCACAACTAGAAAATAAATCCTGTTTTCAGGAAGAGCTGTTCAATATCTGAAAATAGAATTGAAAGATAAAGAAAATAAAAAAGTAAAAGATCACTACAAGAAAATATAACAAAGCACTTTAGGAAAGCCCAGTTGATGTGAAGTTTAAAGGAATAAAAGTCTACACGAAGAGTCTCATACAGACACAGGTAAACTGGTAGGAAAGCAATGCTGATGTAATTCTTTAAAGTAGAAAAGTTGATTGTTCACTTGAGATTCATTGTGAAGACTACAGGAAAAAATGAGCTGGAGAATTAATGAAAGAAATGAAGAAAGCATTTTTTTTTTCAAAAAGTTACTGCATTTTCAAAAGTACAGTAAATAGGATTATTGGTTACCTTTTTGTCATTGTGATGAAATGCCATTGTAGGCATAACTTTTTTGCAACCTACTTTTAATAAGGGTTCAACCTCTCCTCTAGCCCACCACCCAACAGAGGTAGTGGAAGAGAAAAGTTATTAGCAAATAGGGGAAGTGGATCTGTTCAGCAGTAGTTCTTTGGGGGAGAGCTCGATCTTCTTTGTCAGCAGTTCAGATCAATAGCAGATGCCAAATATGACTAAACAGTTGCAGACCGGTTCTCTAGGCAGGCTGACTCGGGCGAGGCACAAACCAGCAGTTGTAATTCAATCCTGAAGAAACTACAGCCAACCAGCCTGAGGTGAGGCTGTGGAAGCGGCAAGCTGCTGCAGGAACCTCACAAGCAGTTCTTGGGCAAGTTTCTTTCAGTGGCAGCATTACCACAAGTTGACCTCAACAATACCATGTAAGATGAGCCAATACATGTCTGCCCTTAGCAAAGAATAGTGAGGCAGAGCAAACCAAACCAATGCTCAATGCTCATCCCTCACTGACTGTGAGGTCATGCTTATACTCCTTCCTCACGAGACCTTTCACATGTGTGCTATATCAAAACATCCTTTCACCTGTGTCTGCTTCAGGAAACCATTCTTTCAAGTGTCTGCTTTAGCAAGACATCCTTTCCCCGGGTGCCCCAGGAGAACATCATTCGACATAACTAACTTTCCAAAGAAACTAGAAGTTTCTACTTCATGCCATGATCAAGACCAATTTAGAGAGAAAAATGGTCATGTTAGGTTACAATTACGGGGAGGATACAGTTCATTGTGATAGGAAAGACATGACTGCAGAAGCCTGCGACTGGCTTTGCTATAAAGAAGCAGAGAGAATACATTTTATCCACACACAGGAGCCAGAAAGAGAACAAGAAATGGGACAAAGCTAGACAGTTTTAAAGCCTGTCTCAAACACATACTTCCTTCAGTAAAGCCTTAACTTTCTAATGGTTCTGTGATGTCTCCAAACAGTGCAAAGAATTGCAATATATGAACCTATTCAGGAGGGGTCTTTAAGGCTGGACGCCGTGTGTGTGGGAATTCAGGGATGGGGAGGTGGGATTGGGGGGGTAGGTGGGGGTACATCCTCATAGAAGCTGGAGGAGGGGGATAGGATAGGTGTTCCTGGGCGGGGTGGGGGATGGGGTAAGGGGATAAATCTGAAATGTAAATACAATATTCAATAAAAAATGAGAAAAAAAATCAACTTAGTGGTGCAAACATCAATGTGACTCATGTTTCAGTAGTAAGTTCAACTCAAGATCTTAGATTATATTCAAGTATTCAGTGATCACAAAGAAATTAAGAATCTAGACTGACTTCAGATACATGTTAGTCTAAACCTGTATATTGTAGAAAAGTCAATAAATCTCTGGGAGAAATGATTTTCTAAAGGCAGAGAACTAATAAACTAGCAAATTCAAGGCTAGTTCCTATGTTAATCTGAAATAATTTGTCAATTCTTTCAAACTTTACAACAAGAAAATTGTAAGCATTCTATTGGAGGTGCCATGCCTTCTTCTGTCTTTGGGTACAAGATAGCCCTTCCTGGTTGGTACTAATATAACAAGACTCATAGTTTTGCTCTTTGAGTTCTGTTATTTGCTAGGAACAGGATTATCTACTGTGAGTCATGCTGTTTGTCTTTTAAAACTATGTCTCTATGTACATGTAATGTTTTAAGTAGCCAAATGGTGAATCATTTTGTTATCTATAACTCTTTACCACCTGAGTTCTCTACTCTGATGTTATACATATGGGTTTGCCAGCTACATTTTCCAGATTCCCTTACAAGCATGCTTTGGGATATATGTATTCAGCTAATATGGAGCCTCAGCGGGTAATCAGAAGGCTAGAAGAATAGAGAGGCTTTTAACTTCGGCTGGAGTGGCTGTTGCTGCTCACTGTTGGTAATTACTTATGTCGCTTGAGCCGAGATGAAACAAGGTGACTGAGAATCACGTGGGTCCTGTTAGTGGCTGAATTCTGTTACTTGTTCTCAGCCCTGCTGTCCAAGGCAATGCTTTAGCCGTTTGGAGACTTTCAACACTGGCCTCCAGCAGCCTCGCAGGATCTTCAAGCTCATGAATGTTCGTTCCACAGTATTGGTAAGCTTTCGTATAGCTCACTCACTCTGCTGTTCTGCAGGTGTCTTTGCTGCATCAGGCATCCTAATGCTGTATAGCAATTGTCTGCTTAGACATTGCTTTGTTGGAAACATGAAGGCTATTTCTGTTTTCTTTCCTGTGCCTTGATTGATAAAATTTCTAAATCATAATGACATGTTTCCTTTTAGAAAAGCAAAACACAACGTTGGAGTCCACAGCATTTTTAGCTGAGAAAATCAACATCATTTGTAAGTTCAGGGTGCCAAAATGCCCACAGAAGAAGTGATTATATCAATAGACAAAACTTTGCATCTTTATCTTCTCAGAAGTAAGCATTCTTTACGCTTAGATAAAAGTGAGTAAATCTATTCTGCCTTTGTTGGGAATTTCATATAACATATTTCCTCAGAGATGTGGGTTCAATTGGAATCAAAACTGAAGTTCCCTCTACTGGTGCTAATCCAATGAAGCCTGTCGACTGACCAATGCCAGTCGACAGGTATTTTGCAGTCTGTGAAAAAGGAGGAGGAAGAGTAGGAGATGATGTGAGAGAGAGAGGTTAAAGATTGAATAGACATACTATACCTCCCTTCAGAAAAAATTCCTAAAACACATTAGTGAAATAATTATTTATAACATTATTATATGTTATAAAATACTGAATAGGCTTACCATAGGAAAAGGAACAACAAATTCAGAATAATTCTTACTAATACAAAGTAAAAAAGTTTTCTTTTTCATTTTTTTGATATTATAATATAATTACAATATATCTTCTTGCCATTCCTTACTCCTAAATTCTCCCATATACCCATTTGCTCTCTTTCAAATTTTTGGCTGATTTTTTAATTAAAACCTTATTACATTCATGTTTGTGTGTGCATATACATATATTTCTATACACATATTCATATATGTGTATATACATATATTTATACATATATTTCTAAATATAATCAGTTCAGACAGTATAATGTTACTTGCATGTATGTTTTTAGGACTGACCTTTCACTATCGGGCAGTCAATTAGTGTATTCTCCCTTGGGAAAGACTATTTCTCTTACTCTCACCATTTTTATTTGACTGTAGTTTTAGAGTTGAGACCCAAGGCATTTCCCCTCATCCACTTTGACATGACATTGTTGTCCTTGTTCAGCTCATGTTTAGGCTGTCATATTGGTAAAAATTTGAGTATAACTTCTGGGAATGTGTCTTCTAGTAATATCAGAAGCTGTTTTTTTTTTTTTTTTTTTTTTTTTTAGAAAAGTGTCCGTGTATTTTCTTGTTGGGAAAAAGTTGCCCACAATTATTAGAGAAATAAATACTACAGGAAAATAAACAAATATTTTAAAATCCTAATGATTCTGAGGAGCAACCATCAGTCTCCAAGAACAACCATAGCTCTTGTTCCACAATAAAAGAAAATGACAGTGTAAAGAGTAATGTATTTGAACAAGGGTTAAAACAATGACCACTTCTGAAAAGCATAATGAAACTAATTCCACTGGATATAAAATATAAGATACATAAAATATAGTCAAAGAGCAAGACTGAAGATGTGTCTATACTTGGACAGATCTATGAGCAACAAGGTATTAGGGAAGATTGACAACTTGAAGATTAGGAAATGGAAGAGCCACTTCCTGGGAAAGAAGGAGAAAAACCTAATAAAGCATTTCAAATATTAGACCAAGACAGAATACTTAACATAGCCTCTGAAGAAATAAAAGTAAATTGAGATGATTAGTAAGTTTTCCCCAAATTGTATTCTACTACTTAAAGAAAAAAAATCACTTACTTTCATACATGTAAATAATACTTAAAATATTATGGTTCTCAATATTTGAGCCAGCTCTCTTGACTTTCTATACAGTAATGTTTGTAGAAACAAAACCACCAATATTATACCTTATGGAAGCAAACTGTTGGGAATTCAATATCAAAGTTGAATAGAAGCCAAGTTGTGATATTTGATACTTGCATTATTCCTTTGTACTCACAGATTCTTTTACTGAAAACTAGTTCCAGATGCTGAATACAGAAAATGTCTGTGATGCTTAATAATTGTAGCCCATTCTATAACCTCAAACAAATAATGCTTTTGATTGAAGATTGTTTAATCTCATAGAGATCAGTATAGAAAACAGATTAGAAACGTGGATGGAGTGCTTTCAAACAGTGGCTCCATTCAGCTGCAAAGCTAAGCAATGGCATCTCTCAAAAGATGGCTTCGTGATGGGAAGAGAGAATCAAAGACATGACTGCATTCCTTTGAATTTAAGTGAGCCTTTAAATCAGAGGGTGAGGGTATCAAAAGCAGCCCTTTGTGAAGGATTGAATATGAGCCAATGCTAATTTTATATCTTTGCTCTCCCAGGAAACATATAATAGTTGAGTGAAAGAAAATGAAACTCTTCTTATATTTTAAAATCAGAATTCACGCTGACAGAAATGTTTTATCACTAAACTTGTGTTCACTGCCAAGATACCAAGTTCACATGAATCGCCACAGCAAAAAATAACAGCAAAAAAGCAATTTCAGCAACCACCACCAATATTTACTGAGTGAACAGTGTGAGCCGTGGATTCTTTTTAAGTATTTTGCAGGCGTAATTTAATCTTCAAAAACACTGCATAATTTAACAGAAAAATAAATGGACCCTGAATATTTATGCTCCAAGTCCTTGAGCTGAGTAAAATGTGGCTTCTCTTCTTCATGATTAGAATGGAATGATATGATTTTGATATATTTTTAAAATGTAAATTATCTTTTATATAGTGTGTGTGGGAAGAGATTATCATTAGCATGTGAGCACCCATGTTGTACCACAGTTCATAGGTAGGTCAGAGAACGAAGTGGGGACGTTGGCTTCCTCCTTCCACCATCATGGTTTCTGGGGCTTGAATTCAGATTGTCAAACTTGGAAAGAAGCACATTAGCCGCCAAGCAATTGTGCCAGCCTCGATTTTTATGTCTTTTGCAAAGCCATTCACGTAAACAGAGCAGTTAAACTAAGAAATAAAACCTAAATCACAGAAAGGTGTATATTTCCAACTTATTATACCACAAAGCTCCTTCCTACACAATGGTCTTCCATAGAAAGCTAGATTTCAGATCGGTTAGGTGTCTTTATAAAGGCTTTTAACAACCTGGTAGACAAGAAGTAGAAAGCAATTATAAATTAAGAGGCCATAATTTAACTAATTAAGTACAGCATGATAACAAGGACTGTTTTATGTTTGGACATGAAATTTACTGTTTACGAGCAGCCACAGCAAAATGCAAATCAAATACGAATGCGTGATTTCCTAATGCACTGAAGCCCACTGAATTGTGTGGTTTAAGTGCTTAATTGTATGATTCTACCACATTCCATAGTGACAGTATTGGGTGAAATTATAAATAGAATACATATATTAATACAGTTATTACTGTTTTATACTAAATAACTCAAAATATGTGTTTTCCATAATATTCATACTTGTGCCTTTCCAATGTTTATTTATGAACCAGCATATTGAACTAAGATTTCTCAATTGAAACATGAAGTTCTAAGAGACATAAAAACCAAACAATGGTGACAGACCCTGTCACCCTTCAAAAGAATTGAGATTATATGGAGATTGTTATTTGGAGTCAATTAGAGGTATTACTGAAGATCCAGAAAGAAAGAGTATAATATTCCTATTATACAGCGAGAAGCTGAGGATTCTAAGTTCTTGGACTCTTACTTCCCTTCTTTCCAGCGTGCTACCACTCGGGTTTGGAAACGCAGGCATGAAGAAAGTGTATTAGTTATTAATAATCTTTTGGCACATGTGCCCCTCAAATTTCCTGTGATGAGTGATAATCAACAATGTGATGGCATTGGGAGTTGGGACCCCTGGAATGTAAAGGTAGTATCATCATAAACGGAATTAGAGTCCTTGAAAAAGAAACTTGAGGGAGGACGATTTGCCCCTTTCTACTGACTTGTGGTTAAAGCTGGAAATTATTCTCTGTGTGCCAGAAAAGGAGCTTTCACAAAACAATGAATAACCAGCTTTTTGACCCGGGACTTACCAGCTTCTAGAACTGTGAGGATCAAATGTTATTTGTCACCACTTAAATAAAGATATTTTGTCACAGAAACCTACATATACTGAAAGACCCACAGTTTACTGACATTAGACCCAGAAATGATTTGTCCCTACCAGCTGATCTAGAGAGCAGAAACTGTGATACTAACAGTAATGATTCAATTATTAATTGTATGCTTTACACTACACAAATGTGAATGAAGAATTATGTGCTAATTTTTCTGGATTTTGTGAAAGCAACCTTAAATATTCCTTTTCCAGAATATGAGTTAAATGGCAACAGTCTAAACAGTACATGGGGATTTTGCTGTAATCTTGAAGTGTCATGACTGAGTACCACACTGGATATTACTGAGACTGGCCACCTTGAGCATGCTTCATTCTTTCCACTCTTTACTTATTCAGGCTGATTCTATGTCCAGATCACAGGCATGTGCTCTGGGTGTTAATCGGTCTGACAGTGCATAACAGGATCCCCTTAGTGGGCTTGCTTAGATGAGTATGTTAAACTAAGACTTACATAAACAGAAAGTAGGCAATGTGGGGAAGCCAAGCTTGGTAACACATCTGTCACAGGGAAATGAGGACCTGGGCACATACCTCAACTGCTTCAGTCTAACAAAAATAATCTACAAAAGGCCTTTGACCTGGAAGCAAATATTGAAAAAAGTTACTATAGATTTGGAACTAACCAGAAACCACTTCTAGCATAAAGTTGTTTAAAATTAGCATAGAAAATGAATATTTATATCTGCACTTGAGATGAGGCTCTATTAAAAAATGGAGGTAAAATATTGAAGTTGGGATCATGATCCCATAAAAAGGCACTAAAATACAATGCAGTGATTCCTGTGCTAAGAAAACAGTTTGCTTTACGAATGCTGTATCAGGTGGGGCAGGCTTCTGAGCAAGACCATGTTAAGGGTCTGCAGTATACTGAGAAAGCCTTGATGGTAACTTTAAGAACTGATACCCAAACTGTGAGTTAGACAGTAGGAACAAAAAAATAGTGTAGAAAAGATATTGTCTATCAGTATTAATAATTTTCTTTCAGTGTAAATTAAAACTAAGGAACATAAAAACAAATGTGAAAGACACAAGGAATAGCACACATGTGTTTTGTACACAGGTATGTCTATGCATCATGTGTGTACTTGGAGTCCCTAGACATCAGAAGAAGCTGAGAGATTCCATCAACTGGAGTTATAGACAGCTGTGAGCTGCCATGTGCATGCTGGAAATCAAACCCTGGTCCTCTGTGAGAACACAAATTCTCTCAATTGCTGGGCTCTCTCTACAACTTTCATTTTAGGCACTTGAAAATTATCTTACTTTTAATTATGTGGTGTGTGTGTGTGTACATGAGTGCAGGTGCCCACAGATCTCAGACGTGTTAGATCCCCTGGAGCTAGAGTTATAGATTCTTGTGAGCAACAAAACATGAGTGCTGGGAAACTGAACTTCAGTCCTTAGAAGGAGCTCTTGTGTGCTGTGCCATTGCTACAGCTTCAGGTTTTTTTGTTTTCCCAGAAGTTATAGCTATTTTCAGTGGGAGGGTAAGTATGAATGACAATATTCCCAGTTCATATTTAGATTATCTATGCCATGATGACTTCTATGGTGAGAGAGATAAGATCTCTTTTTAAGGGACATAGTATTTTTCTTTAAGCCTGTACATATTTCTCTCCTAATAAAGGAACAAGGAAAACCAAAAAGGACACCCATTGCACTGAGCACAGGGTTCCAAATGGAGGACTTTGAGAAAGGATTGAAGGAGCTGAAGGGGTTCAAAACCCCATAGGAAGAAAAACAATATCAACCAACCAGAACTCCCAGGGACTAAAGACCAACCAAGGAGTACACATGGAGGGACCCATGACTACAGCTGCGTATGTAGCAGAGGATGGCCTTGTTGAGCATCAATGGGAGGAGAGACCCTTGGTCCTGTGGAGGCTTGATGCCCCAGTGTAGGAGAATGCCAGGGCGGAGAGGCGGGAGTGGGTGGGTAGGGGAACACACTCATAGAAGCAGGGGAGGGAGGATGGGATAAGGGGTTTCAGGGGTGGGGAACCGGGAAAGTGGATAACATTTGAAATGTAAATAAAGAAAATATCCAATAAAAAAAGGATAAAGTATAGAAAAGAATATTGTTATCCTATGGGGTGTTTGTTTACTCCTGAGTCATATTTTATGGGATGATGTCCTTTTGTCCTTAATTTTCTTTAAATTGCCTTCCTTTGAAATCAGCATCTGCAAACTTAATGCAGTTGTGTCACATGGGCTAACTCATCCTGCTGCTATGGTTAATCAGGGAAAAATGCTGGCAGGACCAGAGAGGATGATGTGCAGTTAGAAGTGGGCTACTGAAGCCCTCTGTATCAGACAAATTCAAATTCAAGCATTCATTCATAGAATTTGATTTGATTGATTTTGTTTCCCATGCTCCTTAGAAATGAGAGTATAAGTAAAATTCCCCACTATTTTACACGACAAAGCTTATGGTTACAAGATTTACCCTCCCCTCCCCTTACATGGCTGAGACACAACTAAATGGTGTAAGGGGACAGCTGACTCACAGGTTGTATTGCTTTCTGCACAGTGTGGCTTGCCTCTTCATTCTTCAGATCTGCCTCTAGTCACTGAGAGAACTCTACCTAGATGTCTTTTCATTTCTAGAGCTGAAAAGCCAGAACATCAAGATATGCCAGGGTGAGAAAAATGGCTAAATGTCAATGTGTCAGTGATGCAGGATTATAAGAAAAAACAATCCGTGAGGAGCCAGCACAAAGAACAGTGGATGAAACTATTCTTTCTTTCTGTTATTAATATTGTTTGGAGTTTTTTTCTTTTTGACAGTGTGGTTTTTTTTTTTTTTTTTTTTTTTTACTATGTAGTGTGGACTAGCCTGGAACTCATATGTCTCTCAGACTGGTCTTGAACTTGCTGCAATCCTATTACTTCAGTCTCCTTCATACTAGGATTACGGCAACCATGTCAGGCTGGACTTAAAGGAAGACAGAGGCTGTGAATTTGAAAGAGGGTATGGAGTGGTATATGGGAGTGTTTGGAGGGAATAGGTCAAAGGGGAAATAGGGCATAACTTTGAAAATAGAAGAATAGTAATTTTAAAATTCTCAGACAATAAGAAACGATAACATGCCAATCAAGGCAGTTCAGTCTTTTCAGCCTGGGGCTTTTTCAGTACATAGAATCTTTTCATGAGTTAGGAATTGGGGAAAGGAAAGGAAATAGGGGAAAAAAGAAAAGGGAAGCAACAGATAGAGAAAGAGAAAGAGAGAGAGAGAGAGAGAGAGAGAGAGAGAGAGAGAGAGAGAGAGAGAGAATGACCTATAACCTATTGTCATTTTGTGCAGTTGTTGTTCTTTTTTTTTTTTTTATTGGAAATTTTTTATTGGATAATTTTTTTTTTACATTTCAGATGTTCTCTCCTTACCCCATTTCCCCCCCCTCCCAGGAACTCACTATCCCTTCCCCCTCCTCCTGCCTCCACGTTGGTGTACCCCCACCCACCCTCCCCCGTACCTCACCTCCCCACCCTCGAGTATCCCCCCCCCCCACGACGTCCAGCCTTCATGGGACCAAGGATCTCTTCTACCACTTATATATAGCTCCCTTGCATATATAGCTGGAGCAATGGGTCCCTCCCTAAGCGCTCCCAGGCTGGTGGTTTAGACCCTGGGGGCTCTGGTTGGTTGGGATTGTTGCTTTCCTCATGGTGTCGCGAATCCTCTCAATTCCTTCCTCTCAACTCCTTCAGCCTTCACTCTATCTTCTCCATTGCGAACCCCATGCTCAGTTTAATGGTTAGCTGTGAGCATCTGCCTCTGAGTATGTCAGAATCTTGCAGACCTCTAAGGAGACAGCTATATCAGGCTCCTGTCAGCATGTACATCCTGAGATCCACATCAACCTCTACCTTTGGTGACTGCACATAGGATGGATATCCAGGTGGAATGGTCTGTAGACGGTCCCTCCTTCAGTTTCTGTCCTGCACTGTGTCTCCATATTTGCACCCTTGAGTATTTTGTAGGGGAGGCTTCAGTCCTTCTTAGAAGGAGTAACAAAATACTCAAGGGTTGCAGTTGTTGTTCTAATAACACTCTGCTGCTTGGTATGTGTGTATGTACCCTAACCTCTGAGTGGCATGAGTTCTGTGCAATTACAAGTGCGGCATGAGTGTACACTGGACATGCAATTATTTAAGCCGTCTGTAAACATTTATATGTTCCTTGTAATGTAGCGAAGGTTTTATTCAGCTTAACAGTTTCAAACTTAAAGACAGAGGAAAAGTCAGTTTCGATTATATCAAATAAAAATAAAAACTGTGCATTTATGTTCTTTGTAACACCAGTTTTTTTTCCCCAAATGGTGCTATTTTTCTAAGGAAATTAAATAATTTTAAATTCACTTGTTAAAATTATAAATGCAAACAAAGACAAAAATATATTGAAACTCAGGCATTCCTATAGCGTTAATATTTACTTTTCAAGACTCAACTAAGAGCATCAACACAGCCTGTCAAGTTCTTTGACAACCCCCAGCCCATGTGTGATCAATTACAGTATACAAGAACAGCCATTCACATTTTAAATACACAGTTCAACACTGCTGAAGCTACAATATCCTTTTTCATCTCAAGCAAACCTTCACTGAGACAGTCCCAGTGACCCAGTGTGCTGTCAGATTTCTCTCACTGGGGACCATCAGGAAACCAGAAGTTGCCACAGAAAGTTTTAAGTCAACTGCTTGTTTAAAAATAGATAAATCCAGCATTTCAAAAAAAATTTCCAGTTGGGTTTAAAAGCATTCAGGTTTCCAACAGCCAGAAAATGTTCATGCAACTTGAGACATATAAAGAGGCTAATAAATTGGAGGGAATTTCTACTCTGGAAACAAAACAGCGTGGAGCACAAGAGAAGCGCTCAAGACAATGATGCAGAGTAACAAAGTAAGTCATAGGAAGCATTCTGCGACAGAACCGTTTGTGGAGAAGGTTTTATTGGCAAACGTGGCCTAACCCTCAAAAGAAAGACGGCTCTCTACTTGTCACTTGCTCTAGTTTCTTTTATCAGAATGCTAAATTAGTGAGATTCTCATGCTATTATTCTAAAGTGCCAAAACAAGTTATGATCCCAACTTTGCAGTTCCAGGAAACAAGACTGCTTTCAGACCACACCACAAATGTGCATATATGTATATGTATTTGTATACACACACACACACACACACACACACAAATTGACATGGGGAAGGGGGTTAGTAGACTGTATCAGCAGCAGAGGCTGCAGCCCGACATGTGGTTCTGATGGCCAGTGGGCAGGACAGAAACATTTTGCTCACTATTTTCCTGTCTTGGACTTACCAATAAGGTCTATGGAAGTAGCATGGAAAAAGGTTGTTGTTTTCCATTTTTATTTTTAAATTGCTTTTGTTTAAAATTTGATTGTCTTAACTACTGTAAACATAGACTATTTTTGTGTTTAAGATACTGAATGGGAAATTTCATTGTGTGTTGCCACACTGTTTTGGTATTTTTGGTTAAATATATATTAATTTGGCTGTAATAGCATTTAAAGCAAACAAACAAACAAACAAAAATGTGAAAACAGCCTTGGAGCATTGTTTTTAATTACTTGAAGAGTTTCTAGTTTTTTAAAAAACTAGTTTATGTTAAAATAATCTTTATTAATTTAGAGCAGACAATGTCTGTGAAAGAATGGACTTTTTGGATTTTTTGTGGTCATTGAGAGTGGTTGCTTTTTTCTTTTTCTTTTTCTTTTCACCTTCATCCTTTGTTCTAAATATTAGACTGACATGTAGCTTTGACAATCATAGAATGTTTTATTTCCTGAGGGGAATAACTTATTATACTGTTTAGTTTTGGTGAGTCGGTGAATTTTTCAAACTGTGTGCTAACTTTAATAAATTATATGAACTGAGAAAAAGAAAGAAATGATAACATAATTATAAATATATGAAAATAGAAACAGATTTGAAATAACTCCAAATCTCAGGACCATGGAAGTTTCTTTTTCACACTGCAGTGTAATCAGTTGTAAAGTAGGGTAGGACATGGTAACTACTGTGGACTCTAAGCTGTGGATATCCTACATACAATCCTGACATACTGTATTCAGCTAAGCACACATATGTAGAATGAATAGAGACAATGAAAATGAGAATTCAGGATGTTTTTGTGAGTCAAGTCACCCATATCCTATTGGGCATTGTTAGTGGTATGCAAGGAGGAAGATTGTTCCATGTCATTAAACACCCATCTAAAATAGGGATGCTTAAATCATTTTAAAGCATTATTGATTTGGGTGTCTGAGAAACAAATCACCTGTCTTTCTATATTTAACTAAAATATGGACTCTCTTTTTTGTTGTTTGTTTTCATGGCAATAAAGACAAATAAGCAACATTTGTGCTTGCACTATTATTTATAAAACCTGAGATGAAAGCTGAGGGTTACTCTTTGCTTATTATTTTGAATAAGACTGTAGGAGAGGCCATCAAGGATAGGGACTGGTTATATGTCTTTCACCTTTAGGAGTTGGGTTTGCAATGGGTGGAGTCCAAATGGAGTTTTAGATGACTAACCTACTTGAGAACTACCTCAAAAGAAATAGATACTGGATAATGAAACTACCCTGAAATCTGTTGATGTGCCCTGCCTACGGAGCCAGCTTCTTTCTCCCTCAAGACAGGACCTTCACTGGGTTTGTTTAGGGAGTTTGCAAAGTGATCCTAAGGTATGTGAACACAAGGATTGTCATTTGGCTTACACTGTAGAACCAAGAGGCAAGGCCAAGTGTTCGATATGTGTCTGTTTATGTCTAACAGGGAAGAAAAGTAAAGTAGAGCATTGATGTGCATGGGAAGGCAGCAACCTGTGTTCCCCCAAGTCCAAATTTGAGACTCATTAAAGGGGTCTCAGCTCATCTTGGAAAAACATCATCCACAAGGATTCATAGGCACTAAAGGAAGGATAAAGATGTAGGCTAGCCAGAGGAGAGAGGAGAAGGTTGCAGCCACCCTGAAACTGGCACACATCAGAGACATTACAACAGTCTCTGACAAATGGATGAAGCTAGGAACTGTTCATATGATCCACAGAAACCAGATCTCAACTGGGAGCTGATGCATCTAACTAATTGCTTGGCATTTTTAACACTTGTTCTAAACCAAGTCTCTTAGTGTCAGAAACAGTGGCAGCTTAGCAAAGAGAAATCAGAGTGAGACAGCAGTTGGCTGTGCTAGGCCTTATGACCTGCTATCCACTCCCCACTAGCACACTAATGCTGGGCACTCTCCAGCCTTTCACTGTATTACTCAAGTAGAGGACCCCTGCAAGAGACTGGTAGACTTGAAATTATTTGTAACTAGATGTGGTTTAATGACTGAAATGGAACAGTTCCTGCAACTCTTAGGAACCTATGGAGTTTGTAATTCTTAAAAATAAGTTTCAAAGCATGAAATCTGTGCTTAAGGTGACGTTAACAAAAGATTTAAAATGTCCCTTTAGCCTGTAAGATAAAGAGAGGATTTCTGGCTACAAAACAGTTATATTTAGATTTTAGTGGAATTTTTATTTTCCTATCGTGCATCAAAGTTACACAGCATAAAAAATGTTACCGTTTAAATCTGCACAAATGTGTATGTATAGTGTGTGTGTGTGTGTGTGTGTGTGTGTGTGTGCATGAATCACATCAGTGTATCATCCTGATGTCAAGACAAAGGATCAATTCCGACAATTCAGTCCAAAATGTCAAACTAGATGTCTGGCATGAGATAAGTATAAACAACTTCAGCATTGACTGAATTTTTAACATTTCAACCAGCTATTTGAATGTCAGAGAGATCAAAATAGGGAATTTGGTGACCTAAAGCTTCAGCCAAAAGGTTGTGTTTTCAGTTGCTTTATATTTTATGCATTATAGATTAATTTGCTAACTAAACAACTTTCCCTGGTTTAGCCTTTTAATAATTCATAGGCAGCTCATTGAGTGCAGATAAGTTCACAATTAGTTTCAAATATTTTTAGAACTCTATAGCATAATGATTATTTTGGAACAATCATTTACAAGATTAGAGTGTGTCAGTCATCTAGTCAAAACTATAATTAATCATCATATTTCTTTTGCTTCTCACAAGCTACAAACACCACACTATTTTCTTTCTGTAGGTTATTCTTTCTTTTGGTAGGCTCGTTCAAACTAAGTGCTTATAAGGTTTGTAATTCTATAGAAGAGTGGAGAAAGGCCAGCCATACTCTGACATATGCATTTGCTGTTATGGTTGTTTTACTCTCTTATCTCTTATCTTGCAGAAAATAGAGGAAATTTTATCACTTGTAATCTCCTTTATGTCCTGTGTTCTTTGTTTTCTATGTCTCTTTTGTCATGATGGCATTGTATTCTTGACCATCTACTGTATATGGGTATACTGAAGATAAGGAGGATGAGTAGAGTAGGCTGATATTTTCACAAAATATACACAGTCTTACTACTGAAATGATAAGAAAACATAATTTAACCACTGAAGTACTATGTGTCTATAAAAATAAGGACAACATTTTGGATGTTTCCTTGGAAAACTGAGATCAGCATCAGAAAGAAAAAAAAACCCTGACTCTTTATCTACTTCATACCACATGACACTACTCTTTATTTCGAAAAGCCAGAAAAGCCAATTTACATAAATTGTGACTTTTAATTTCTTGTGTGTGTACATGTGTGTGCATGTGTGTGTTCATGTGTGTGTGTGTATGTGTGTGTATGTATGTATAGGTTATACATACCTCAGGTGTCAATCTTCAGGAGGCATCCATCTTGTTTTCAGATATTCAGATACAGTGTCTCTCATTGGTCTGGGAATTGCTATGTAGTCCAAGATGACTAGCCAAGGAGCACCATGGATCTTCCTGTGTCTACCTCTCCTTGATTGGAGTTAGGAAATGCATGCCATCAAGTCAGGCTTTGTTTGGGGTCTTTGTTTCATACAGTTCTGGGGACTGAACTAAAGTCGTCAGACTGGCAAGCACATCACTGGCTGGACCATCTCCTCAGTTCCTCATCCACTGCCACTTCTTTTACCAGAAACTTATTTACATTGACAAAGGCTTATTTATGTTTACCTCACAAACATTTACCCAATATGCTAACCCAAAAGTTCATCATTTGTGACACCAGGATAGACAGAATTTATAATTTTAAAATGTATACTTAGTAGCAGTAACAATGAAATCTGATATATGTCTTTGACCCATTGATGATGTACAAAAGAATTGGAGAATTGGAAGTTAAGAATGAGGGTTTTGTTTTTTGTTACCAAGTTAATTTTAGACACAGTTATTGAGGATAGTTCTTTAAGATGCTATGGTGTTCAGTGATTTACTCATTTTCTTTTGCAAGTGATTTCCTTTATTTAATACAGAAAACCTGTGGCTTTGGTAAAGAGGTTGATTATTCCAGTACTTCCACTTTTAATTGTATTCAGCGCATGTCACTATTTCTACTAAATGTATTAAGGGCAAAACCATGGGATTGAAAAAGACCCTTATATTGGAAGCCAATGCTATTGCATGGGCTTTTTATCTTTCCTGGTGGAACATGGAATTGTTTTCATTACAGAAGAGAAAATTGTGTATCCTTTACACATAGTAACCATAGCAAAGCAGAGTAAATTGATATATGCCAAAAATGTGATTATATACTTTAAAAATGGTTTTATATGATTAGAAATAATGGGGTGACCTAAAATAGAAAATTTGTCACCACAAAATTTACTTTGATCATCCCAGGAATAGTTTCACACTATCTAAAAATATGTATGACATTTAATGTAACAATCAGAAACTGAGCCACACAATTGTACAAGTTAAAATTTGTTAACTCTGCATGGTAGAATATTTTAGAAAAATTTAGTAAAAATTATATTACTTTTATGATTCTATGGTTGATTTTTAAAATGTTGAGTCTCAGAACAGACTAGATGATGATTTAAGTTGTGCTAAATATTTTGGTGAGAAAGAATATTAATTAAGCAGTAATCAGATTGGTGTTCATGACCTCAAGCTCTCCCAAGAGGAACTATTATTCAGAAGTAAGGCAAATAATACAAAAGTCATGAGAAATATGTTTATGATGATTGTTAAATGAAATAATCTATTTTCAATACACTGTAAATAATTTTACTGTTGAATTCTGACTTTTATGAACTATCAAATATAAAATGAGAATTCACAGATGAAAAACCCATCCTCTCACGCACCGTGTCATATCTCATTAGTAGAAAGTCACTGTGCTGTCTTTCAGAATACTAATTTCCAGGTATGATGAGAGTGCTGCCCTCTATGGTCTTGGGCTTACTTCCTGCCATCATCTAAACCCTGATCTGAGAACAGATCAAAAATGCTGTTCTCTTGGGAATGTTGGGGTTAAGGCAGAATCACTCATGACTGGTATATAAACCGTAACACCAGTGATTTCATTTTTAATGGAATAAAAGCAACCTTGGTACCCCCACACTCTGTCTCCAGCTTCAGTGACAGATTGCCAGGTAACAGAGGAACAATCGGGAGTGCTAATGGGACTGGAGCTACCTTGGTAGGCAATTGACATTTTGTTTTTAGACTACTGGTACTTCACAGTGTATACCGATATGGTTTCTTTCTGGCATTTTTTTGGTACAGTTTTGTGATACTTTCCTAATAGGTCTGAGAAAGCCAGTTCTGACTATACCTCCAAGGTGCAGATAATAGTATCTTCATTCATCATTTTTTTTTTGTTTTAATCTACCTGCTTATTCTTCTACTTCTATTTTCTTTCGATCATGATAATGAATAAACACATTTTAAAATGTAGTAAAGTGATTTTAGTATTTATATTACAGGTTATCTACAGTTGTTCCTTCTTTCCTATATGAGAACAAATATTTGAGAGTACTAGAGATTTTGAAGGAAAAAAATGACATTTTGAGATTATTACAAAATCAACTAGATAAATATTGCAGAACCAAGATTTTCAGCCATTTAGTCATTCTCCTTCACAAAACATGATTTTTCTCTTCATTGACTAAAGGCTTTTATATCAACAAAATTTATTATCTACATTTAGGCTTAAGCTAATGTTCTAGTATTTTATATTTCATATAGAGATTATGGTGGATCTTCTTTTATCGTAACTCATTATTTCTGGCATCCAGAAAAGTTATTGTTAAAAGCTACATTTAAAACACTATTTTACTAGCTTTCTCTTTTATTCTCATTTTTATTGAGAATTTCATAAAATGCATTTTGATCATATTCATCCTCTTTCTCCAGTTCCTCCAAGATCCACCCACCTTTACTAACCATCTAACTCTGCATCCTTTGTTTTCATGTTTGCCCATCAAGTCCAATTTGTGCTGCCCATTACACTTGGATGTGTGGCCATCCACTTGAATGTGGTTGACCTAGCAGGGGTTACATTTTTAAAGAAATATGGCTCTCAATTGCCAATATCTCCTCAGCTAGTGGTGAGACAGCTCATGTGCAATCTTTATGCTAGAACTTTATCTGGCTAGAGCAGTTCCAGTGCATGCTATCAAAGTATTGTCATTTTATATATACAAATGCCCTATTGTGTCCAGAGAAATATTCTTTTGTTAGCTTTCATAGCACCTGAAAATACAATGCATGTTCCTGGGAGGAGGTGGAAGTCATTACTCATCTTAACTACCTGTGACCTCTGTTAATGACAATAATTCACATGGCAAGATATTCCCATAGGTATAATAGCAGCATGGATGTTATGTGGACAACTGATTTATGATGGATTTAAGGCGTTGTTCTGAGAAAGAAACATGTCTCACACAGAAATATTGGCTGAGAACCAATGTTTGGGTAGCTCAAAGGGTCCAAAGGGTGATCCTATTTCTATTATTTTGCTTAAGGGACAGTACAGATTATTAAACTCTCCTCTGAATCAATATCTCTATGCCTATAGATTAATGTAGCTTTTATCTTTCATCAGAGAAGTCCATTTGAGAAATGGACAGTAGCAAATGCTAAAACTCTCAACTGATCAAACTTCAGAGAATAAAAGTCAGTGGGAGGCACAGCCACAGATGTAACATCTATGTCATCTCACCCCTGGAACCCCACAAGGATTAAGGGTTTCCATAGAAGAGAAGGACAATAACATTGTATGACCCAGAGATCGTGGAAAACTAAAGTGAAACAGTGTCTCCTGGACATGACAGGACTTTCACATTCATGAACTCATGGCAGCTGTGGTCGCCTATACAAGTCTGTACAAGAACAAACAAATTAACGTTCTAGCATGAAGAAGACAGGTATTCAAGAGCCTTCACTCTTAGCAATGGAGATATCAGCAGTTGATGGCTTCTTGAGCAAGGGGAGTAAAGTAGAAATTTATTTCTGGTTTCTTTAAAGACTCAGATTATAATGATGTTTCCCTGGAGCAGACAGGTGAAAGAATATTTTGCTGAAGCAGACCCAAGTGAAAGGATGTTTTTCTATGGAAAACACGTGAGAGGATGCATGATGTTTAAGAGGAATATAAATATGACCATACAGATAGTGGAAGCTTCAGCATTGGTTCGCTTTACTCAGTCTCATTCGTCTTTGCTGACAACATGCATGTATTGGTTTACCTTACACTGCTTTGCTGAGCCTCGCTTGTAGTAACTTCATAAAGAGAAACTCACCAAAGACCTCATGAGATTCTTGCTGCTTCTTTAGAATTGGGCTGATTGATGAGCCTCATGGTTTCTTCTGGATTAAACTGCCATGACTGATTCAAGTGTGTTGTCTGCCAAGTAGACTGGACTGCAGCTGCTGATTTTGTGTTTGGTGTTTGCTAGTGAACTGGACTGAGAACAACAAAGATTTGAATCGTCCCCAAAGAACTATTTCTAAACAGATCCACTTCCTCTATATCCTAATAACCTTTGTTTTCTAGTACCTCTGGTGGGTGGTGGGCTAGATGGGAGGTTGAACCATTATTAAAGGAGGCTGGGAAAAATACATGCCTACAGGACAGTCTGCTTTCTTAAAGTGTGTAGGCCATTGTAAATCAACTACATTTCAGCAAATGGTTCCACAACCACAAGTAACACAAATAGGATTCTGTATTATTAAAAAATAAATAGAAAATGAAAATAGAAGGTTTTAGATAATTATAGGGTAGATATGGAAAACTTGTTGGAGGAAAGAGGAGTGAATTTGACCAAAATACACTGAAATTCTCAAAGAATTCATAAACAAGTATATTATTCTTTTATCTATGCACTTTCTTGAAGCACTCATTATTCTTTGCTCTTTAAGCTACTACTCTCAGTTTTATACTCATGTTGAGGAAAGATTTATGATCTTTTATCAGAGCATGATGCGAAAGTCTTGAGGCACAGGTATAAGAACTTATGATTGTTGCAAAGAGACAACATGTTCTAGAATAGGAAAAGAAAATAATAAAACTAGTTAGAGTCAATACTGAAAAGGCAGGAACAAAAGCCCCATGAGAGCTAAGACATTAAAGCAGCAAGAGGGATATATGTATGATATAACAGTAGAGAGAGGGAGTTCTGAGGCAGAAACATTTAAGCAGGGAAGGGGATAGAAGATCAGGAGAAAAAGGGAGGATAAAGGAGAGTTACTCAAAACTACATTGGTATAAAACGGTCATGTAGAAACTTAATATTTTGTAAACTAATGTCAATAATCAAGCAAAGAAAACTTGAATATCACTGGAGAACATTACTGTTACTCATTTGCTTGCATATTTTGATCATGTAATCCAGGGATTAAAATTAATTGATCAATAATAGACAATGTAATCTTCTATGTTTCTATTACAGTGGTCTCCTAGTCTCTAAAGAGATTTTTTTTTTTTAACTGGTGAGGCAAACAACCAAAAAGCTGATGTTTGATTTCATACTGTTTTCTTGCTTATAGAAATTGCTTTTTAAGAAAATAGTCTGGATACTATTGAGTCAAATTTTAGAAATTATAATGATATGAAAAGGATATTCTGATTACCACAATTCTTTTGAGTGTAAAGCAACAATACTGTCTCCTGAGTCTGAAAGAATAAACAGACTACCACCTAGCTCTGCTGAACCATAACCTTCATTAGCATGGTTTTCACCTGATCCAGAATTGACCCTGGACCTCTAATTACTTCCCACTTAAATATAATTATGACCACATAGTAAATGAAGGATTCATAACCTCAAGTGAATTTAAACACCCAGCTGCGAAAATACAGATTTTTGGAGCTCAGACTGTACTGATATGTAAATCCATAATGATTTTCACCTCCAGAAATAGAGGTTATTTTCCCCTCAAAGTAATTACTATCATTCTGGCTTCATAAGTATGCATTGTTAATGCATTGTAAGATAGGCTCGTTCCAAATTTTACTTTCCCCTCTATTTTATATCCTCACCAGAGTATTTTTTACGTTGATCTAGTCTCATTTAAAAAATGTTTTCATTTTTCTAAAATACAGCTACAACTGACCTTGTCAAGAACAGTCCTGTTTTTATATAAAAATTCAAGCTGGTAAGAGCATGAATAAAGAAGAGTAAAGCTCAAACATTGATGCCGTTCAGCCTGCATTCCATGGCATAGGCATGACTAAATGACCCTCTTTAGCCCATAAGTCTCTATCCCAAGCTTATTATTTCCAAAGAGTATTCAATGAATACAGTGAACATATGAAGGATTTACAAAAGATGTTTAGTATACATTTGTTTTCTGAAATTCAAAATTGGTTGAAAACCTGATAATTCGGCATGAATCTGGAAGTTGGATTAGAAAACATGAACCGATGCATATCATTGTCACAGTATGTTTTAATGTGAGGTATATATGCAGAAATTATTTTATCTCCATTAATATTTAATATTACCAGGTCTAGGCCAAGATTAATCTATATTCTTTGATTGACAACTTAATTGTAAGTCAACAATATTAGTTTGTTCTTCATAGAAACAGTCATATTTCCTAAACGCTTTGTAATATCTGCTGTATATTTAAGCAAATTATCATGCTAGCTAATCACTAATTATATTCCTTGTTTTGGCATAAAAAATGATTATGGAAAGACTGAATATGGAAAGAAACTTACAAGCCACCTGAGATTTCTTTTGATAGAATTATTAATTAAAAGTAAAGAAAGTACCTGATTTAGATCAGGGAGAGACACATCTCTTGGCAAAAATCTCCAGTCTCATTTTCTTTGACATTAAAACATTAAAGTAACTAATTAAAATTTCTGTATACACATGCCAGCCGGCTAATTGTGTTTACATTTTAAAAAACTGTGGTCTTCTCATGAAACTCAAGAAGAAGGAGGAAGACCAAAGTGTGGGTGCTTTTGTCCTTTTTAGAATGAGTATCAAAAGATTCAACCAGAGCTCCCAGAGTTTAAACCTCCAGCCTGAGAACAGGTAAAAATGAAACACCCATGATGTCTGCTGGTAGAAGCTCTAATCCTGATGCTGGCCTCCAGACTTATACTACTCAGACCTTTGATGGGCCATTGACAAGGACACCAAACAGCTAGAGATTGACATCACTAATCCGAAGAAATCCCTCGTTTCAATGTCTGAATTGATCTCCAAAAATTGCAAAGGACTTTATTGGACTTGATTTACTCTTCTACAATAGAAAAGACTGTGTACAGCTCTTGACTGTGTACAGCCCTTAAAGAAGAATGTTGCCCTTACATAGACAAGACAGGGATGGTTAAAGAGAACATGAAAAAGGTCAGAGAAGGCTCAGAGAAATGACAGAGAGAGAAAGAGAAAGAGAAAGATGAGAGCTGGTACAAGGACTGGTTTTCAACCTCTCCATGGTTGTCAACCCCACTTCCTCCCATCTTGGGACCATTAACTGGGTTATTTCTGCTGATTTATTTTAGTCCCGGGCCTTAAATAGGCTGACTAACTTTGTGATACAACAGATAGATAATTTGGTAGCAAAATCTATTCAGATACATTATCATAAGTTAGCTATGGAGGACCACGAGACTCAAGATGAGATTGTTACTTTATCCAGGGTGTTCCTCAAACCCATCTCCACCCAACCTAAAAGAAGTGACTTCCACCCCTAGACCAAGGAGAGAGGGGCTATCCAGAACCCTGTCTGTCTGGTGATCTGAACTCTTGCTTAGGCTGCGAGGCTAAGCACTGCAAGGGAATATAAATAAAAGTTTAAAATATCTATCTGGGTTCCCTGAGGGACAAGTCTGACTGCATAGGGGTCAATGTCAAAAGTATCCCCTCTCCAGGAAAAAGACATCGGGATTGGTATGACCCTCATGCCTCACTGGACAACGACAGGAGGACCGGAACCATTACAAGGTCCCCTTCAATTATTGGAGGTCAGGCCTCTATCCCCGCCTTCACAAGAATAGAATCGCCAAGGCCATTCTATACTTAGGGAAGGGAGGAGATGTCAGGAGCAGCCCTGCATATACACTAAAGGCCTAAAATCAGCCATAGGCCTAAAGTCAGCAATAGTCCTGACATACATGCATGCTAACACCAAGTCTTGGGGCTCTGTGGAAAAACACTGAAACAGCAGGCTATAAGCTGTTGTAAACGGCAGCTTCTGTGGAAATTTACCAGCCCAAGTAGTCATAGGTCTTATAAATAGGTAGCCTCAGTGGACAGTACCAACTTAGATAAGGACAAGTGAATCATAGGCAGAGTCATAGTGACCTGTCCCCTGAACCTACACCCAGCTGATACCCTGTTCTGAATGGTATCTGTACTCCCCCTGAACACCTATGCTCTGGTGCCATTCCCCTCCACACATCCTGCCTTTTTGTGTTTATAACCCCTGTGTAAATAAGTAAATTATGATGTGATTTAAATAACTAAATAAATTAAAAAAAAAAAAAACCTAAAAAACTGTGGTCTTCATTTTAACCCAGATGTGAAGTCCAATGACTTTACTCTGCTCTCACTCTCTAGCAACACCACAGTAGATGGCTTATGTATATATGAGATAGATGAATGACATGTTAAAATTGATAAATTATCTCACAACAA
Source organism: Mastomys natalensis (assembly GCA_021653895.1). Classification (NCBI taxonomy): domain Eukaryota; kingdom Metazoa; phylum Chordata; class Mammalia; order Rodentia; family Muridae; genus Mastomys; species Mastomys natalensis. Next base: position 2,059,939 of record JAJTUV010000235.1, on the reverse strand, counting down.
GCTTTAACATAGTAGGGGCAGATTGTTGACTGAACCATCAAGGATGATTGATGCAATTGCAGTGTCCTACTGACTGACTTCGTTTTGGTCCTACATGTAAAACAAGCACATTGGACTAAAGTGCTCCTGTGAAGGCCTGGGCCAAATCAAAGTCACCCTTTAAAAAGGCATCTAAGCATCAGGGGAATTGCAACACTAGATATTTCACTATTTAATTGTTCTTTGGTTTATGAAGAATGAAATTCGTTATTCATCTATGAGCTCATTTTTCCTACAAGCTGGGGATTTCTGTGATGTCTTCTTAATAGCTGTTTTTCCTGTGTGACTAACTGATTATTCTAGAAAAGAATTGATTAAACAGATGAATGCATCATAGAAATTCAAATAGTGGTAAAATGGCCACTTCTGTAACCACATATACAACCATGTAGGGATATTCTTGATTTTTTTAATGCTAAAAATGAATGGATTCCATGAACTTTCAGCCATACAGTGTTTATATATTAGCTACATTTACTAAGGAGATTAAATTTATTATTTTGATTTTTTTCCAAGATTAAAAAACACATTTTTAGGAAAAGTATCTTGCATTTTGTCATGAAAAGTGGTCAAGCCACATGAAAGTTTAATTTTTATGCTCCTTGAATTTTTCACTCCAAATTCTCATGTAACTGATTTTATTCTGCAAATGTTCAAATTTAAGACATTTGATTCAAAGTGATAAATATTTTTATCCTCAGATTAAAACAAAAACCAAAAATTAAAACAAACAAACAACAAATAACAAAAGCAAAACCCCCGAGCCTTCATCCAGTTTCTGAGTATAGACTGCATGGTCATTACTCTTTCTAAAACCTATGAAAGTTATTTTGTTTTATGAATGTTATTATTAATTACCATATAAGTCTTATATGTAAAGTATCTATAAATAAATATTTTTATAATGTATGAGGTTCTTATTTAAGTCAATGTTTATTTGTTTTGAAGTTTGCATTTATTTTAACCCAAAGTGCTCTGCAAATTTATTGGCTTGCTACTTTGCTTTTTATTCAATTAATTCTAAAATCATCTGTTTAGAACAAGAACCAGGACAATGATAAAAGAATATCTTAATAACTTTTATAGTTCCACATCCCATAGGCTTTGTGTTCTTTTGAGTTTTCTATATTTATTTTTAAGTGAAGTTAAAATTATAAAAATTGCCTGGGATCTGCCAACTCTTGGAAATATATAAAAAATATTTCAGCTTACCTCACTGGGAAATAACAGTGTTAGTAAACACAAAATAATATTTATGATTCTAACATAATTTAAAAATATACTACTATAGCTAAAAGTAAAAGTCTTAGATGTTCCTGAGATACAGTCTATATATCAAAAGATTTTATTATTCTTCAAATTTTAGAAATAGCGGGACTATGGCTTAAATAGTAGTAACAATCTAATGATCCAAAAACCTTGGAAAAGCATAAAATGAATTTAATATTCAGTAAATATGCCTTTTAAATTTAATGAAAAAATGAGCTATTTACTGAATAGGATTTAGATATTTGTTTATATGCTTAAGGAAAAAAATGAAAGCTAAGTATCTAATGAAGTTTTGCACATGAAGAATCTTACAGATTATTGAGTTACACATTGAGTTTATATGCAAAACTGGAAAATCTAGATGAAATGGATCGTTTTCTAGACAGATAACGGGTTAAATAAGGAACAGATAAATTAACTAAATAGTCCCATAATCCCTAAGGAAATGGAAGCAGTCATTAAAAGTTTCCCAACCAAAAAAGCCCAGGACAAGATGCCCCCATGACCTAACGGGGACGGCATTAGCCAAAATACCCAAACAGGGGAGATAGAAACAAAGGGTCTGTAGAGACCACATCCAGTAGTCACAGTCCCCAGTTGAGGGATGGGGCCACCCACCAATCTCAAAATTTTTAACCCAGAATGGTTCCTGTCTAAAGGAAATGTAGGGACAAAAAAAAAATGGAGCAGAAACTGAAGGAAAGACCATCCAGAGACTATCCCACCTAGGAATCCATCCCATCTGCAGACACCAACCCCCTACACTATTGCTGATGTCAAGAAGTGCTTGTTGACAGGAGCCTGGTATGGCTGTTCCCTGAGAAGCCCTGCCAGCACCTGACTAATACAGATGCAGATACTCACAGCCAACCATCAGAATGTGCCTGGGGACCCCAATGGAATAGCTAGAGGAAGGACTGAAGGAGCTGAAGGAGATTGCAGCCCAATAGGAATAACAACATCAACCATCTGGACCACCTAGAGCTCCCAGGAACAAAACCACCAACAAAAGAGGAATCCATGGCTCCAGCTACATATCTAGCAGAAGATGGCTTTATCTGGCATCACTGAGAGGGGAGGCCCTTGGATCTGTGGAGGCTTGATGCCCCAGCATAGGGAGATGCTAGAACAGTGAGGCAGGAGTGGATCAGTAGATAGAGGAGCACCCACATAGGGACAAAGGGGAGGGAGCATGTGATGAGGGGTTTGTGGAGTGGAAACCAGGAAGGGGGCTATCATTTGAAATGTAAATGATTAATAAATTAATGATTAATAAAAAAATGTTGATCAGTGGAATAGAATTGAAGACCTAGAAATAAGTCCACATACTTGTGAATGCCTGATTTTTGATAAAGTAACCAGAAATCCACACTGCAAAAAAAAGCAGCATCTTCAACAAATGGTGCTAGTCAAACTGAATGGCTGCATATAGACAAATGCAAATAAGATCTATATTTATCATCCTACATAAAATTAAATTCAACTAGACCAAAGACCACAATGCTAAATACACTGAATATGATAGAAGAGAAAATGTTGAATAAACTTAGCTCTTTGGCATAGGAAAAGACTTTCTGAACAGAAAACAGCACAAGCACTAGAGCAACAATTAATAAATGGGACCTCATGAAATTAAAAGTTTCTATATGGCAAAGAATAGCATCATTCAGACAGTGGCAACATCCAGAATGGGTAAAGATTTTTTTTATCAACTACACAGTCAATAAACTGATAATATCCAAAATACTTAGAATTACTCAAAACTTAGATACCAAGAAAACAACCAAATTACAAAATGGCATACAGATCTACGAATTCTCCAAAGATAAAACTCAAATAATTGAAAACACTTATAGAAATGTTTACATCCTTAGCCATCAGGGAAATGCAAATCAAAACCTACTTTTAGATTTTAGTTTACACCCACAAGATTGATTAAGATCAATGAAGCAAGTGACAGCTCATGCTGGGGAGAATCCAAAGAAAAGGGAATACTCTCCCATTGCTGGTAGGACTGCGAATTTATATAGCTTCTATGAAAATCAGTGAAGCAGTTCCTCAGAAAGACTAGAGTCTATCTACCTCAAGATCTAGCTACATCACTCTTGGGCATATACCCAAAGAACACTTCATCCTACCACAGAGATATGTGTTCATTGTTGCTGTATTCATAAAATTCAGAAATAGGACACAATCTTGATGTCTTTCACTAATGTATAAAAAAGGTCCATTTACACAATGCAATATCACTCAGTTTTAAAAAATGAAATCATGATAATTACAGGAAAATGCATGGAACTATAAAAAATCATCTTGAGTGAGGTAGTAATCCAAATTCTTAAAGACAAATATTGTATATATTTGCTTATTATGTGAGTATAATCCATAGAACCACAGATGTTAGGTGTAGCATAAGAAACTTGGAGTAGACAGATATATTTTTCTAGGAAAGAGAAACAACATTTATGGGTGGAGAGAGGGTTAGGAATAGGCATCAGAGAATCGAGTAATGAGAGCAAGGGAAGATAAAGAATATGAGGAGAGATAGCAAAAATATAGGGCCAAATGAAGGGTAATATGGGAACTGATACAGTAGAAGTTTCCTATAATATATATATTTATGAAGGCAATCTAAATGAAATGGCCAAATAATAGGGGAGACAGAATACTAACTAGCTATCTTTTGTCACCAAATGATTGGGTTACATTTAATTGTGATGTTGGCCAATATGATTCTATGAGAGCTCCCAAAACACAGACAGTTGCCAAGATTATAGAATGTTCTACACAAACTGATAGAAAGGCCCATTACTGAATATAGCAACAATTAAACTCATTGAACAAGGAGAAATCAAACTGGTGCCTACATAAAGATTTCGCCCAGTTGAGTTAGCATCTTTTGAATAGGAAGAAGCTCGTTTGCACACACCAAAGGAAAAACATAAACACCAACCCAGCTTCAAAACCTTTGGTGTACAATGGTGATCTGCCTGTAAGATATACTAGTGCAATAGTGGCACAAAGCTTGTGAGAATAACCAACCAATATCTGATTTGAGCAAGATTCACTCTACATGGTGGAATGCAAACCTAAGTAAGTGGATCCGAATAAAGAGGAACTAGGAGGAGTAGAAGGAGGGGAAATCATAAACAGGATATATTGTATGAAGGGAAAAACTATTTTTATTAAAAGAAGATGTAAATAAGACACTTCATAAAATTGGAACATGTGCAAAAATATTTGCATAATATGCATATATGATTATGGCTATTTAGTGTTAAAATACAAAATTATGTCTATACAAGAATGTAATAAATAGAATTAGCTGTTCCCACATCAAAATATTTCTAAGATATATGTGTTCGTTTGTGTCTGCTTTTACATGTAACCAGAAAGAGAAAAACCTAAGAACAGCTTTCTCTAGGTCCATGCTGGGAAGAAAAAGAAATAATGGTACATTGTTATTTTTGTATTTTATAATTTGTTTGATACTTAAACATATTGATATATTGTTTTAATTTTAAAATAAAGTGATGTTGAAATACTAGAACCCATTTTTAAATTCAGATTTATTTCGAAATTTTCAGATGTAATTGTCAAAGATTTTAAATATCTTTATCGATGCTTATATGTTATAAATTTAGATATTTAAAGGTTACATTGTTAAATTCATATAAAATAAGGTAATTATGTACATGTTTCAGTAGAGAGACACCATTTCTGGATCCATTAATCTATCCATTGAGTAATCCATTTCTGTGTCCATAGAGTTGTCCTGTTTTGGATACTCTACAGAGCCTAGTAAGAATTTCTTATTCTATCAATTCATTTTGTTTGTTTGTTTGTAGACTTTCTGTACTGTATGGCAATGAGAATGTAAGCATTGTTCCAATGACAGTATAAAATCAATGTTTTGAGTAACTATGGAGAAAAGCTTTATGGGGAGATTTGTATTTCCAAACATGTATGTATATAGAGCTTTGACAAACAAACTATAGGAATTGTGAGCTGGAGAGATAGCTCATTGTGTAAGAGGGTAGACTCTACAAATGTGTATGTCTTTCTATACATGGTTCTTATACCTTGTTTTTTTTTCTTTCTTTTATTCTGTTTGTTTTGTTCTATTCTGGTTAGTGTGGCTTTGCTTTCACTTATCCTATCATTATTATTTTGATGTCTGTTTGTTTTCTAAGGAGAGACAGAAAGGGTGTAAATTTAGATGGGAGAGGAGATGGAGAAGATCTTGAAGAACTGGAAGGGAAACTGTAGTCAGAAAATACTGCATGAAAAATATCTATTTACATAAGAGAAAATGAAAATAAAGTTTGGACTGTTCTTGAAAAGAACCCCAGTTCAGTTCTCAGCACTTATATCAGAACGCTTACAACAACCTGTAACTTCAGTTCCAGAAGATCCAACATACTCACTTCTACTTCCAAGCACAATGCCCCCATACAAATACATGTAATTAAAAATAAAAACAAAATCTTAAGACAAATTGATAGAAAAATTTAAAATAAAAAATACGAAGAACTGAGTAGAAACTTGAATAAGGTAAACAGCTTACTTATGATAAAATATGAAATTAGAAATACGTCTAAAGCAAATTTCTGTGATAAAATTATAAAATAAAATAAAATTAAACGTGTTGCTATGTGATCAACTAAGTACCAAAAAAATCAAAGTTTTTAATGAAAAATGCAAAATCAAAACATTTTTATGACTATTAAACTAAGTTTTATGACTATTAAAATAAGTTTTAGATTGCTGTCATAACTGGTACTCAGTAAGTTACTAATATTTATTAATTCAAAAATAAATTACTGGCATTACTAACTTCTCTGTGCCTGAAATTACTGTGAGTATAATCCATATACTTCTCATCACTATAGCCCTAGCAATGGGTTATGTGAATCAATGATGCCTGACAAGGCTACCATCTAGTGGTGATTAGTTTAAATTTTAGACAGTTAACTCAGGACCATTTACATTCTCAAGGGAAGGAGGCTGAAGAAGTCTCTTACGGAAACCAAATTCACACTGGTGAAGATGGATACTTGATTGGAAAAAGCATGAGGCTCTAGTTAACGATGCTGTAGTCCATGTCCGCATTTTGAAATGCATCCATCCTATTATGGAAGCTTGTGTTAATTAACCTAAGCACGATAAAACAGTGTTACTTAATTTTGTGGACAAGAAAAAAAAATTAATTGACAATATTGCCTCCCATTTGTGAAAGAATGTTATTACTTTCCTTACTTTGTGCGATTATCATACAGTATAATGCTGTTTAAGTCATTGTTCATTGTATTACAGAAAGTTGAATAATTTTTTTAAAAAATATAGATGGAAATAAGTGACAGACAAAATCAGAAACACTTATTGAGATAAATGAGTAGAAAAAGTCAACCCAACTACTTAAGTATCCAACGATCTAACTATCCAACTATCCGTTTATATATTTTACTATCAGTGTTTTCCAACCATGGTTCTTTAGGACAAACCTGGATGTGTTTGGAATTTTGGATAATGCAGTGTATAGCATGCTAATAAATCACTTCCATGGCATGGCTCTCATCCCATCACAGGCCTCCATGTATTTGCACGGAACAGAGGATCTCATGAGACTTTACACTCATATACAAAGCACTCTAAAGATGACTTTATGCTGGTTTCCTCGATTAATTACAGCAAATGTCAACATGGACAGCTTGCAACAGCTAATTGAATTTGACAGGTTAACTTGAGAGTCCTTTTCCTGAATGCATTAGGGAGCTAGGGCAAGCAAAAGGCTTCCTAAGACAGGAAACAGAAGACACGAGTGAAAAATGTAGTGGAGTCATCACTAGGCAGTTTGGATATATTTATCTGTGAGTGAAAGGTTTGATCTGTGAGGTGTTGTGTCATTATTCTTGAGTAGTTCAATTTGCTTCTACTAGGAGTATTTCATTTGGTTTATTAGTTTAAAATTAGCATAGAGAATGGTAATTTTCCATATAGTATTTTCATTCATCTTCACTAATGTTCCTGCCATACTTCTATCTTCTCTTCTCTTTCACCTCCCCATCCCTAAACTCCACTGGCCCTTGTTGCAGGATACTTGATGACACTGTGAACCCTGCGATTGTGTTATTTACTGGAAAAACCTGTTTCTAGTTGTGGTGTGGCTCAGCCATAACACACATCTATAATCTACAGTCTTTCTGATTATTGTAAACAGAATTAAATAAAGTCAACCATAAGTGGAGCAAGCAACCAGTTTTCAGGGAGGAAACATATGAAAAAATCATAGACAGTAAGAGGAAGTCAGGAGAATGGATAGAGAGACACACAGGAAGTAGAAGTGAGGGACATTCAGTTTTTGAGATGGCATGGAGAAGAGAGTCCTTTTGGGACATCGGTTGTGGAGGGGAGGTCAGCTGGTTGCACTCTCTGCCTCTCTGAGCTAGCAGTTTTTTACCACAGCATCTGGTTCGAGTCTTCATTTATCAAAATCAAATGAGAATTTTTTACAACAAAATAAAACGAAGCAAAACAAACAAACAAACAAACAACAACCAAAACAGCTACTCTTCTCAATTACCTCTTCCATCGCTAACCCAGCTACTCACTTCTGCTTTCAAGTCACACACATCCTGTAACTGACTATCTACACCCAAGAATTGTTTTTCCCTTCTCATATTCCCTTTTACATTATGTTAAAGATCTTAGGTATTTTAGAATATCAGTGACTTTATGTATTATGTGACTATCTGCACAAAATGAAAAGAAATTGCTATTTCATGCTTTCTATTGAGTGTATCCAAAAGCCATGACCAGTTACACCTTCAAAATTAATTTCATTTTCTGGCTTCTCAATTTAAATTTATCTCATTTACCTATATCTCAGAGGCTTGTCAACCAGTAATACCAGAACACTCAATCTGATCCAATACAATTTTCAACTTCAATTTCTGCATAAGACCGCCACTCACAGCTTTTAGTGATTCCCATTATCCCTATTCCTGAAATGTCTTGGAAATCTCTGATTATTAATGTTTATGGTTCTAATTCTCATTATATTAACTTGTTTAATGATGATATAAAAACATGTATTTGATAATCTTCTTTCACTTTCTTGTTTTCTATGTTCTATTGCCTTAAATTCCATCTTCTGCAAGATTATTCTATGATTTTACACTAAGCTTAAAATTAGATTGCCTTGTTTATGTCTATAAAAGACTAAATATTAATTTTATATAAAATTACATTGTTTATTCAAACTGAGGTATATGTAGCCTTGTTACCGCATTACGCAGTACAGCTCTAAATTTTTTAAATGCAAATTAAAAAAATCAAGTATCTAAAGAGACATTTTGCTTACTCCAAGTATATGGAAATAGGAATGCAAGATCAAAGGAAGATAGAAATGAAGCAAATCAGGACTAGAAAGATGTCACAGCAGTTAAGAGTTCTTGTTGTTCCTTCAGAGGACTCTAATTTTGTTCCCAGTACCCAGGTGTAATGGCTTACAATTACTTGTAACTCTAGCTCTAAGGGATCCAACACCCTCTTCTGGCTCTTGTGGGCACTTCACTTACTGGAGTTTAACACACACACACATACACACAGATAAAATAAAATTAAGATGAAATAAATGAAAAGAAATCAAAACAATCCAATATTATTGGCCACTATATTGAAAGATGAAGTTCGAGTATGTTCTCTAGCACTTTGTAAATTAAGCATATCAGTGCTCATCTATAATCTCTGGACTTGAAAAGTGATGAGAGGAGACTCAGAAGATTTATGGCTAAATATTTAAACTATAAACAGAAGAGAATTTGAGACTACATTAGAAGAAAGTGCTAGACAAAATGTCTGTTAAAGATACACAGTGCAAACAGTACTTCTAAGAAAGGTGAATGGCTTGGGAAATGTTAAGGTCATAACATAATTCCTAATCATATTAAGAGAATTAAATTGGATAGTATATGATTTCTAACCTGTGTAAAATTAAATTAGAAGGGACCTACCCCTCCACAGACACACAAATCACTACGTGTTGGCCAGTAAGATGGTTCAATGTGAGAGTGCTTCCTGGCCAAGGCTGACAAAATGTGTCGGATCCTATGATGCTCTTTTGCCCTACACATGTGCAGTATGGCATGCCCAAATATACACACAGATAAAATAAAAACAATAAATAACCTCACAAATATGAAATAACACAATCTAGAAAGTATAAGAAATAAAATTTGATTACATTGATACTTCAGTCAAAAAATTAATATCCATGATTTGGGAAAACACATTTGCTTGTTGTATGTGATAAAAGACAAATAAAAGATATTAAAATGTTCTTATCAATCAGTGAGTAAAGGAAAACAATCTGATATAAATGAGAAATGTTTTGAACAAATGGTTGATAAAGGAAAATATATAAAGGTCAATAATAAAAATAAACAAATTGCCCATGAGGTATAAAATCTGTATTTGACCATAAGAGAATTAGTGATCAGGGAAATACAGTCTAAGCTCACAATGTAATACCATAGTCATGAACATGATTGGAGGACTGACAGCTTATGGAAAGACAGAAATCATAATGAAGCATTAATAATCCTTACGTTACGTAATTAGTTTGGAAAAAGTTTGCTAATCTTACTAGATAATAACAAAGTGTTGGCCCAAAATATAGGAACACAAATACAAATCGACTGGGCTATAAAATTTATAAACTTTAGGGCAAGCCAAAACTAGAATCAAATGCAATGTTTACCAGGAAGAAAATAGATAATTGTGTTTTAGTCAAACTATTGTGCACTACTCAGACATGTTAAAATATTAAACACTTAGCTGTGCACCATTAATATCAGAGATGCATTGTTGCAGAAAGAAACCCAGACAGAAAAAGCAGGTGATTTTTTTTATGCCTATTTATTTAAAAGGCAAAAAGTGTGACAAGGATGCTGAAGTGAGCTCTTCATAATTGATGGCTTCTGGCATACATGCTGGACAGGAAGAACTCAGGTACTCAGTTCTACTTATGGATTAAGTAAGATTCTACTGATGGAACAGGCCACAGAGAGTGTGACCATTGCTGATAGCACAAATTGGACTTTAAAATTTTTCTTTTATTTGATTTATTTTTTTATTTTAACTTTTTTGTGGGCGCAGTCCCAAGGGATGACAGGGAAATTAGTGTGATGTGAAATTCCCAAAGAATTCTATGTATATAATTCTGCCCACCCACTCTAGCCACAGCCCCTAGCACTCCCTTATCCTGGGTCTTAGAGCCTTCACAGGACCAACAGGCTCCCCTGGCAGTGATGCCCAATCAACTTCGCTTCTGCACACACACAGACACACACACACACACAGAGACACACACACACACACACATATATATATTAACCTTTATGATAATTGTTTAAAGAACTAATTTGCTGGAAAAGGCCACAAGAGAAATGTCTGTAAAATGAAATATTTAATTACTCAAGTTTGATGGAATTGAGTGATTAGTTGCATTTATATTTTAATGTCCTTGTATCAAATGTTGAGTGCTCATTACCTTTTTCTGTCGGCCACCCAAAACGATCCCTTCCTGCTCACAGAATTCCCTTTCTAATTTCACATGTAAGTTTTCATTTAAATTTCATATTTGAAGAAACCTTGAACCAGTTTTCTTTCAGGTGTACTTTCTCTTGCTTAATACAACAATCTCCAGGTCACTTATATATTGCTTTCATATGCTCCATTTTCTATTATCTCTCATACTTGATGCTGATGATTCATAACCATGATGTGTGAATAGTGCGTGAAAACATTATTAGATGCAGAAATATTTTTGATTTTTTTTTTGTTTTTATTAAATTTTATTGTTATTATTTATTTATATGCAAATTATCCTTCCAGTTTCTATTACCTACTTTCTGCTTAGAGTGCTTCCATCTGCCACCAATCCTGCCACAGCACCCTAGCATTCCTCTACCCTAGGTCTTTGAGCCTTCACAGTACCAAGAGGCTACCCTCCTAGTGATGCCCAATCAACTGTGCTTCTGCACACACACATACATGCACATATGTAAGCACAAGCATATATGCATACATATAACTGCATAGTTATTAATTATTATATATTAGTTAACCTCATACAATATATTAGTTGATTTCATCACACAAATAACTTGTAATATACCATGAGTAAATGCAATATTTATTTTTTAATTCTATCTCAATAAAGGTAGGAAATAGGTCAGATGTTTATGCTGATGTCTGAAACAATATGCCTTGAATGAAAATTTTTTAAGAGTTACATGTAATTTAAATTCATGTAATGTTAAGCTGATCCTCTGATACCTAATTATTCCATATGTAATCCAAAATGAGATAAAATATTTTCTCAATGAAGGTTTTATTTTATATTAAAATTGGTTATTAACAAAACAATTGAATGATTATTTAGAATTTTTCTTGTCTTTAAGTTTTTCTTATAAGATTTCTATGCAGAATACAAGACTATTAGTGAGGTAGTTGTTTAACATTCATGCTATTGGAAGTAATAGGAAAAAGTTACCGTAGTTTCAGTCTGGCCCAGGAACGGAGCAGATCCCGGGCAGCAGCTCTGCACTGAACCTCAGGAAACAGGAAGCAGAAGTGGGGCACCCAGGAGCTCTGATCCAGGCAGTATCTCAGGTAGGGAGACAGCAGCACCCACCCGAAACAGGGAGTAGAACTGGGACCCACTGGGACCACGGACCCTGGGACCCACTGGGACCCAGGGATTTCACTCCTGGCCCGGAGCACCGGTTCCTTCTGGTTTGGGCCCGAGTGCTCAGCAGATCTCTGGTGGTAGCTCTGCACCCAGTCTCACAGAACCCAGGGGAAGCAGGGCTCCTAGGAGCTCTAACCCAAGCAGCTTCTTAAGCAAGGAGGCAGCAACACTTGCCCCAAACAGGGAGTAACTGGGACCCACAAGGACCCAGGTACTCACTCCTGGTCCAGAGCACTGGTTCCTTCCGGTTTGGGCCTGAGCGCTCAGCAGATCTCCAGCGGCAACTCTGCACCCAATTTCACAGAACCCAGAGAAAGTGTGGCTCCCAGGAGCTCTAACCAGAGCAGCCTGTTAAGCAAGGAGGCAGCAACACTTGCCCCAAACAGGGAGTAACCAGGACCTACAGGGATCTGGGAACTCACTCTTGGCTCAGAGCACTGGTTCCTTCCTGTCTGGACCCAAGCACTGAGCAGATCATGGGCCCTAGCGCTAACCTCAGCAGCAACACCCAACCTAAACAGTTCTGACACAACCAAGAAAATAGGAAAGACAGGTTCCAGTCAGAGACAGCACAGATAGCACTGAAGAGAACCAGATGGCAAAAGGCAAGTGCAAGGATACAAGGGCCAGCAACCCAGAGCACATGACATCATCAGAACCTAGATCTCCCACATTAAGTCCTGAACTCCCCATATCACCAGGAAAGCAAGAGTCAGATCTAAAATCACTTCTAATGATGATGATGGAGGACTTTAAGAAGGACATAAATAACACTTTCAAAGAATTCAAGGAGAGCACAGGTAAACAGGTAGAAGCCCTTAGAGAATCACAAGAGAACACAACCAAACAGGTGACGAATTTGAACAAAACCATCCAGGACATAAAAATGGAAATAGAAACAATAAAGAAATCACAAAGGGAGACTACTCTGGAGATAGAAAACCAAAGAAAGAAATCAGGAGTCACAGACGCAAGCATCACCAACAGAATACAAGAGATAGAAGAGAGAATCTCAGGTGCAGAAGATACCATAGAAAATATTGACACAACTGTCAAGGAAAACACAAAATGCAAAAAACTCTTAACACAAAACATCCAGGAAATCCAGGACACAATGAGAAGACCAAACCTAAGGATAATAGGTATAGAAGAGAGTGAAGATTCCCAACTTAAAGAGCCAGTAAATATCTTCAACAAAATCATAGAAGAAAACTTCCCTAACCTAAGGAACGAGATGCCCATAATCATACAAGAAGCCTATAGAACACCAAATAGACTAGACCATAAAAGAAATACCTCCCGTCACATAATAATCAAAACACCAAATACACAAAATAAAGAAAGAATTTTTAAAAGCAGTAAGAGAAAAAAGCCAAGTAACATATAAAGGCAGACCTATCAGAATTACACCAGACTTCTCACCAGAGACTATGAAAGCCAGAAGATCCTGGTCAGATGTCATGCAGACCCTAAGAGAACACAAATGCCAGCCTAGGCTACTGTATCCAGCAAAACTCTCAATTACCATAGATGGAGAAACCAAGATATTCCATGACAAAGCCAAATTTACACAATATCTTTCCACAAACTCAGCACTACAAAGGATAACAGCAGGAAAGCCCCAATACAAGGAGAGCAATCATACCCTAGAAAGAGCAAACCAAAAAGAAGATAGCCACACAAATAATGCCTCCCCTTTTAGAAAAAATAACAGGAAGCAACAGTCTCCTCTCCTTAATATCTCTTAATGTCAATGGACTCAATTCCCCAATAAAAAGACATAGGCTAACAGACTGCATACGCAAACAGGATCCAACATTTTACTGTATACAGGAAACCCACCTCAGTGACAAGGACAGACACTACCTTAGAGTAAAAGGCTGGAAAACAATTTTTCAAGCAAATGGTCCCAAGAAACAAGCTGGAGTAGCCATTCTAATATCGAATAAAATTGACTTTCAACTTAAAGATATCAAAAAGGATAAGCAAGATCATTTCATATTTGTCATAGGAAAAGTCAACCAACATGAACTCTCAATTCTGAACATTTATGCACCAAATGCAAGAGCACCCACTTTCATAAAAGAAACCTTACTAAAGCTCAAAGCATACATTGCACCTCACATAATAATAGTGGGAGACTTCAACACCCCACTCTCAGCACTGGACAGATCATGGAAACAGAAACTAGACAGAGGTACAGTGAAACTAACAGAAGTTATGAACCAAATTGACTTAACAGATATCTATAGAACATTTCATCCAAAAACAAAAGAATATACCTTTTTCTCAGCACCTCATGGTACCTTCTCCAAAATAGACCGTATAATTGGTCACAAGACAGGCCTCAACAGATACAAAAAAATCGAAATAATCCCATGCAAACTATCAGATCACCATGGTCTAAAGCTGGTCTTCAATAACGACAAAGACAATGGAAAACCCACATTCACATGGAAACTGAACAATACTCTACTCGCTGATAATGGGGTGAGGGAAGAAATAAAGAAAGAAATTAAAGACTTTTTAGAATTTAATGAAAATGAAGACACATCATACCAAAACCTATGGGACACAATGAAAGCAGTGCTGTCAGGGACTAGACAAGGCTGCCCACTCTCCCCCTACCTATTCAATATAGTACTGGAAGTCCTAGCCAGAGCAATTAGGCAACAAAAGGAGATCAAAGGGATACAAATTGGAAAGGAAGAAGTCAAAGTTTCACTATTTGCAGATGATATGGTAGTATACTTAAGTGACCCCAAAACTTCCACCAGAGAACTCCTAAACCTGATAAACAACTTTAGCAAAGTGGCTGGGTATAAAATTAACTCAAACAAATCAGTAGAATTCCTCTACACAAAGGATAAACTGGCTGAGAAAGAAATTATGGAAACGACACCATTCACAATAGTCACAAATAATATAAAATACCTTGGTGTGAATCTAACCAAGCAAGTAAAGACCTGTATGACAAGAACTTCAAGCCCCTGAAGAAAGAATTCGAAGGAGATCTCAGAAGATGGAAAGATCTCCCATGCTCATGGATTGGAAGGATTAATATAGTAAAAATGGCTATCTTACCGAAAGCAATCTACAGATTTAATGCAATCCCCATCAAAATTCCCACTCAGTTCTTTACAGAGATAGAAAGAGCAATCTTAAAATTCATTTGGAATAACAAAAAACCCAGGATAGCGAAAACTACACTCAACAATAAAAGAACTTCTGAGGGAATCACCATCCCTGATTTCAAGCTGTACTACAAAGCAATAGTGATAAAAACGGCATGGTATTGGAACAGAGACAGGCAGGAGGATCAATGGAATAGAATAGAAAGAAGACTCAGAAATGAACCCCCATACCTATGGTCACTTGATCTTCTACAAAGGAGCTCAAACCATCCAGTGGAAAAAAGACAGCATTTTCAACAAATGGTGCTGGTCCAACTGGAGGTCAACATGTAGAAGAATGCAAATTGATCCATACTTATCTCCTTGTACAAAGCTCAATTCCAAGTGGATCAAGGACCTCCACATAAAACCAGCTACACTGAAACTAATAGAAGAGAAAATATGGAAAAGCCTTGATCACATGGGCACAGGGGAAAAGTTCCTGAACAGAACACCAATGGCTTATGCTCTAAGATCAAGAATTGACAAATGGGATCTCATAAAACTGCAAAGCTTCTGTAAAGCAAAGGATACGGTCAACAGGACAAAGCAGGAACCAACAGACTGGGAAAAGATCTTCACCAACCTTACATCTGATAGAGGGCTAATATCCAAGGTATACAAAGAACTGAAGAAACTAGATTCCAGACCATCATATAACCCTATTAAAAAATGGGGCAGAGAGCTGAACAATGAATTCTCAACTGAGGAAACTCGAATGGTTGAGAAGCATCTAAAGAAGTGTTCAGCATCCCTAGTCATCAGGGAAATGCAAATGAAAACAACACTGAGATTCCACCTCACACCAGTCAGAATGGCTAAGATCCAAAACACAGGTGACAGCAGATGTTGGCGAGGATTTGGAGAAAGAGGAACACTCCTCCATTGTTGGTGGGATTGCAAGCTGGTACAACCACTATGGAAAGCAGTCTGGAGGTACCTCAAAAAATTGAACATAATGTTACATGAGGACCCAGCTATACCCCTCCTGGGCGTATACCCAGAAGATATTTCAACATACAACAGGGCCACATACTCCACTATGTTCATAGCAGCCTTATTTATAATAGCCAGGAGCTGGAAAGAACCCAGATGTCCTTCAACAGAAGAATGGATACAGAAAATGTGGTACATTTACACAATGGAGTACTACTTAGCTATTAAAAACAATGTTCATGAAATTCTTAGACAAATGGATGGAGCTAGAAAATATCATCCTGAGTGAGATGACCCAATCACAAAGGAACACACATGGTATGCACTCACTGATAAGCGGATATTAGTCCCAAAACACACAATACCTAAGATGCAACGCATAAACCTCATGAAACTCAAGAAGAAGGGGGAAGACCAAAGTGAGGGTGCTTTTGTCCTTTTTAGAATGAGTATCAAAAGATTCAACCAGAGCTCCCAGGGTCTAAACCTCCAGCCTGAGAACAGGTAAAATGGAAACACCCGTGATGTCTGCTGGTAGAAGCTCTAATCCTGATGCTGGCCTCCAGACTTATATTACTCAGACCTTTGATGGGCCATTGACAAGGACACCAAACAGCTAGAGATTGACATCACTAATCTGAAGAAATCCCTCGTTTCGATGTCTGAATTGATCTCCAAAAATTGCAAAGGACTTTATTGGACTTGATTTACTCTTCTACAATAGAAAAGACTGTGTACAGCTCTTGACTGTGTACAGCCCTTAAAGAAGAATGTTGCCCTTACATAGACAAGACAGGGATGGTTAAAGAGAACATGAAAAAGGTCAGAGAAGGCCCAGAGAAATGACAGAGAGAGAAAGAGAAAGAGGAATCTGAGAGCTGGTACAAGGACTGGTTTTCAACCTCTCTATGGCTGTCAACACCACTTCCTCCAATCTTGAGACCATTAACTGGGTTATCTCTGCTGATTTCTTTTAGTCCCGGGCCTTAAATAGGCTGACTAACTTTGTGATACAACAGGTAGATAATTCGGTAGCAAAACCTATTCAGATACAGTATCATAAGTTAGCTATGGAGGACCACGAGACTCAAGATGAGGTTGTTACTTTATCCAGGGTGTTCCTCAAACCCATCTCCACCCAACCTGAAAGAAGAGACTTCCACCCCTAGACTGAGCAGAGAGGGGCTACCCAAAACCCTCTCTGTCTGGTGATCTGAATTCTTGCTTAGGCTGTGAGGCAAAGCACTGCAAGGGAATATAAACAAAAGTTTAAAATATCTATCTGGGTTCCCTGAGGGACAAGCCTGACTGCATAGGGGTCGATGTCAAAATTATCCCCTCTCCAGGAAAAAGACATCAGTATTGGTATGGCCCTCATGCCTCACTGGACAACGACAGGAGGACCTGACCCATTACAAGGTCCCCTTCAATTATTGGAGGTCAGGTCTCTATCCCCGCCTTCACAAGAATAGAATCGCCAAGGCCCTTCTATACTTTGGGAAGGGAGGAGATGTCAGGAGCAGCCCTGCATATACACTAAAGGCCTAAAATCAGCCATAGGCCTAAAGTGAGCAATAGGCCTGACATACATGCATGCTAACACCAAGTCTTGGGTCTCTGTGGAAAAACACTGAAACAGCAGGCTATAAGCTATTGTAAACAGGCGGCTTCTGTGGAAATTTACCAGCCCAAGTAGTCATAGGTCTTATAAATAGGCAGCCTCGGTGGACAGTACCAACTTAGATAAAGACAAGTGAATCATAGGCAGAGCCATAGTGACCTGTCCCCTGAACCTACACCCAGTTGATACCCTGTTCTGAAAGGTATCTGTACTCCCCCTGAACACCTATGCTCCGGTGCCATTCCCCTCCATACATCCTGCCTTTTTGTGTTTATAACCCCTGTGTAAATAAGTAAATTATGATGTGATTTAAATAACTAAATAAAAAAAGTCCATAAATCAAAATCTACTGAATAGACCATAAATAAAATAATTTTAAAGCAGAAGGAAAAAGAAAAAGATCTGAAATATAATCACGTTTTGAGATCAAGAGCTATTTACGAAGAAAAGACCAAGGCTTCCAGAATGTCTGACTTCAGCTCTCATATGCATATAAAATTGAGAAGTATCTGAAGTATAAACTCTCTGGTTACTTGGGTTAGCCCACTTCCTGATACTTCAGCCCAGTGTAGCTCAACAAAAATGTAACATCAGGTTCAAATGTGAGTCACACCTTGAGTTTCTCAACGTAGAAAGCAAAAATAAACAAGAAACATTGACATTAATATACCCTTTAGCCAATATGGCCAAAATATTGTTCAATATTAAATCAGTGTATATTAATGAAATAAATTACTATTTGTGATATAGCAAAAAAAAAAGTTACCTTTTTATCCAGAATTTTGCCATTTTAAATCATATTAGCAATATTTACTGACTTACATGGATACCAAGTATTCATATACTATTTAATAAAAAGAATGTAGCTAGAAATTTATCTGAATGAGGACGATTTAAGTTAGAACTTACATCAATAAAGAATGAAGACAGGGTTTTTTTGCCTTGTAGAAGTTGTTGCATGAATATAAATGTCTATGATGTTCAGGTCACATTAAGATAGGATATGTTTTCAAGTGTAAAACCTTAGTATCTTAATATTAATTCACTGAATATATTAATGTGAACCTATAATCAAGAAATGTAAGAATAAATTATCAATATGAACCTGCAACTGAGAAACACTGGGATAAATGATCCAATATGAAATTACTAAATTATCAATATGTGTATGGATGATGTGTACAGCAAGTTTAAGTGTGTAAAAGTACTCAAAAAGAACTGATAATTTAATCTCAGTGAAATACGTTTTGGTTAAACACTCTGCCTTTAGATTTTTTTTGCGCTCGATCAGAATAAATAATGTTCACACTAAGATATTCTAATGAAGTGTGTTATACATTGTCTTTAACATAACTGACACAGTAAAAATATGGAGACCTGAAGGCTCCAAATTTCACAGTATTGAAGTCTGAGGCGACCATGAGATCTTAGCAAATAGACAGCCCCAGTACAAAGATACCTCACCTAGGGAGCAAGTTTACCTCAAAGCCACACACCTTCTTTTCATTCTCCTGCCTCTTGCCTGGGAATCATAAAGCCTGACTACAGACATTTGCTTGAAATCCACCCCGTCCGACAGAGAACCATAAGAGGAGGCTCATTCTGACACAGGGGCTCTGATTTCTCTCTTTATAGACCCTGTCATGTTGTCTATCTCTGGAAGTGAGGCCTGAGCACTCCTTGTAGTTCCCACAATGCTCTTGCCTCTCTGTCTGTCTGTCTGTCTATGGCATTAATAACTCTTCTAATAAACTCCTTGTTTCCTAGCAGTCTGTCTTAGTGGACTCCTGAAGACCCTTCCATTCACACAGCACAGAAAATAAGTGGTGGGATTTGAACACCTTTTAGGGCCAAGGGCCTCTCCTCCATATGTTTTTAGAAGTTAACTAAGATATTCTGCTAAATTTTAAAGTGAACATAAATTTCACATTATGGCATAAAGTTTTACATTTATTTGTTAATATATTTATTCATTTGTATGTGTGTGTGCATGCATGTGTGTGTGTGTATGTGTGTAGTCATGCTTATAGCTAGATGCTTGTATGAATGTACATCAGGAAAACTCTGTGAAATTAGTTCTACCATGAGAGTTCTGGGAGTTTAATGCCAGAACACATCTATGGAATGCAAGTGTTTCAAACAAAGTAGTACATTCTTACAACTTAATATTCCTCTCCTATTCCAATTTAGCACAAATAAAAGAAAAATTTATATTTTTCCAGAATGTGCTACAGCAACCATAGAAAGTATAAACATTGTCATTAAATGATTCATTAATGTTAAAAAATAATATATATTATTGTGGTGATTTGATGAGAGATGTCCCCCATAGAAGAGGTCTGTGGTTGATGGTTAAGGAGATGTGGCATTGCTGGAGGAAGTATGTTGATGTGGGCCACGTTTGACAGTTTGTAATCTTCACCCATTTCCAGTTCTCTCAAAAAACATACAAGCATGTTTTTTCATGCTTGTAGTTGAGGATGCCTGGCCAGGTCTGAGCTTCTTCTTCCTCCTCCTCCTCCTCCTCCTCCTCCTCTCCCCCTTCCTCTTCCTCTTCCTCCTCCTCTTCATCCTCCTTCTCTTCCTCTTCCTCTTCCTCCTCCTCCTCCTCTTGTGCTTGGTGCTAGCTAATGTGCCTCCCTAACCATTAGGAATTTCTCCAACTGTCAAATTAATTCTTCCTGCTATAAGTTGTCTTCTTCAAAGTGTTTTAACATAGCAACAGAAAAATAATTAAAACAATACTAATAGGTAGTATTACAGATAATAGATGAGATGTTAACAGATAAACCGTCATATTGAGATTAATTTCTATAAGCAAAAAAATTCATTTATCAATAGTATCACAAGTACAAACATATATAATTCACAGAGGCCTAGATGTTTTAACAATTAAATTTAAACAATTGTGATTTCAAACAGAAAATTGTTTCCAAATATGGGAAATCAATAAATCTGTGAAATATTTATACTGAAATAGATACAGCATTGAAACATACATTGATAAACTTCTAAGAACATAAAACCAAAGGAAATATAACTAAACATTCTCACTGACAAACAGGTTTGTGCATACTACAGTATCAGAATAAGGAATTCATGCATTAGGACTATTTAGGAGTTTTCTTTACAGATGCAGTGGTACAAAGATAATCTACTGTTAGGACATCCATTTATGTAATTCATCATATTGAGTGACAATATAACTCTTCTTTTAGATATTTAAACATTGGTGGGAAAAAGACTATTTCTACATTGTAAAATATATATGATAATTATAAAATTTCTTCCAGTCAAGAACTTTCCAAAATATACAGAAATATATTAGCATATAACAAAATAGTAGCTTTCATGCATCAAAACCCAAAGCATGTTAGGAGATAAACAGAAGAGACAACCCATGATACATTTAATAATGTTTCAGAAAATAAAAATGAAAAGGAATACTTAGGAAAAATTAGAAGCAGCAATAAAACCCGCAAAGCTATGTAATAAAAAGATTTTGTCATATAAACAATATTAAAACAGATTTAAATAACTGAGAACCCATCTTTCAGATAGGAGGGATTACTGTGTGTGAGATTGGAAGTTGTAGTTTATAGTGTCATCCTACTTATACTAAAACTATGCTTTTCAGAGTTCCATGCTCTTACCCTGGCTTAGCCAAAATGGGCATCTGCCTGATGTTAGGAAGGAAGGAGTGGAGGAAGGTCTGCTGTTACTCTTTGGTAGTCATTGGATGAGGCTTCGTGACAAAAGAACCAGTTTGGTTCCCTTACCTTATGTATATTGCTTGTACCACTACCTCTACTTACCAGCAGCAGGGAAGCTATCATCTCATGTTTGAGCCGGAGACCTTTAAAAGCAACAATTATGCACTGTGGACTTGTTGCCCTGGGTGACTATAATGTCCTATGTTAATTTGCCAAAAAATACCAGCTTCCTGGAATTTCTCACAGCCTCTACCATTGGGCCATCTCTGTATTTCAGTAGAGATGCTGATTGACTGACTTAATCTCCCCAATGTACTTTTCATATTGTTCTATCCTCCTTCATCCAGAATTGCACAATGTCCTGATATAGTTAATTCCTCATTCAAATCTCTTTGGTCAATATCCTCCTTTAGACTCTACTGATATTTTATAAATGATGATGAACAACTCCATATCATATATAGTATTGATGATGAAAAAGATAAGAGAATACAATTATGCTATTTTTAATATCACCAAATTTCTTCAGAGTATAAATATTCCCATTTTATACTACTCATTTATAGAACTAGTAAACAATTCCATTTGTATAAATATCACACACAAATTGGCAGCATAATTATATGATGTAATAAACCTTATTTTAAGTGTTATATAGATTTGGAAACTTTTCACTGTGAAACAAATAATTAGTGATGAAATTGTTCTGTTGATAATTAGTAAGGGAGTCAAAGTTTATTTTTACAAAGCCTTGATAATTCTCTTTTACTTTAGATAATTAAACAATAGGAAATCTCTTGTTAAGCCTAGTTTATTTTCTTCCTTTGCTTAGTTCATTCCCTTGTGATTTCTCAAGGTCAGAGTTAATACACAATGAACACCACCTTTCTTTCACCCAGGGACAAAATAAATGGTGGATTTACACTTGAAAGCAAAAAGATCTGTTTTCAGTGTGGGGCTGTCAGCTTCCTTCTTTATATTTCAATTTCCAGTTCTTTGCCTTCTCCTCTCCGGAACAGTACTCATTATCACAGGGAGGGAGACTTGTCACATGCAGTGACAAATTGTTTCATTTATTTAAGACCAAGCCTTTGTATTTCACTCCATATGCTAATGAAAACACATCTTTAATGATTAGAAAAAAAGATGAAATCCTTACCTACTCAGAAAATTTCTATGTTCACAGGTTGACAGGCCAACCCCATACTGAGTTGACAATCCTGCCCCTTGAACAACCAGTTCCTTCTAATCAGCAAATAATTGTGCCAATGACAACATCAACAACAAAGCTATTTGGTTTTTTGAGGTTAGTTTTCACAGATTACGATGCATATTAACAGTTTATCCTTGAAGGAGGTCTCCTACTCAATGACTCAAAAACATGTGGTTTGTATGTAGTCATAGCACTTCACTGGTTTCTTTTTTTCTAAATGGAAATAAATCTCTGCGTTTAATGAATATGCTAAACCATGATTGTTGCTCATTCACCAATTAACTCTAATCCAGTTCCAACAATATAACCTGTTAAGACGACAAATCTAAATTTGTTCCTCAGCATAGTAACAAGGAACTAGCTTGGGTCTCAGAGGCAGATCTATAGGCAACAAAAAAATCAAAGTGAAAGAAATGTATTTACCAGTAGTTTGGTTATCCTTCTAAGGATAGGTTAGGCTTGTAAACCATCTACTTCAGTCTAAAAGGTTCTGCTTTGGAGACATTAAAAGCAAATGTTTCAAATTTAGCCATCATGTTTGAATAGGAAGGATATCTGTAAAGTCTCATGTATTGTTAGCTCACAAAATGGTCTTTTCATTAATTTATTTTTACTAATACATAAAATACCAATAATTTCCTAAGAAATGCATTCATGAAAAATATGGCTAATACTTGAAAGTGGGCATTAGAGTTGGTTGCTTCCAGGTAGACTTAGATTATTTGATTCATTTTCATGGTGAAAATGTTATTTTGAAATTGTTAATGCAATTTCAGAGAAAGGATGGTCACATGTGAAACTTTCAATTGTTTATAATTGAGAGTAAACAGAAAGACAAAAGGGGAACTGATAATGTGAGATGAATAAACCCAGTAAGTGAAAAGAATACTGAATTTTTAATATTACAGTAAAAGTGTGTGTTTTCTATTTATAATAAACCTAAAACCTGGAGCTGAGTTGGGAGGCTCACTGCTGCAGTCTTGGCACCAGGCTGGTAGAGTTAGGGTTATTAGAATTGGTTTTAGAGTTCAATGTCAGACTGACTGACATAATAACTTTATTAAGAAACACAAGAAGTGAGTAACAATTTTCAAAACTTACAAAATCATTACTCTAAATATTTTTCTTATTTATTATTCTTTATTATTATTATTATATCATTTTTAACCAAAGATTTATTTTGCTTTTAATGATGTAAATATGTGGCTATGTGCAAGTGGATGCAGATTCCTGAGGATGCCGGAAGGCTATCAGATACCTTGGAGCTAGAGTTACAGGCAGGTTTTGGCCCTCTGAGGTGGATGCTAAAACTGAACTAAGGCTCTCTATAGGAACAGTCGGCTCTCTTGATCACTTAGCTATTTCTCCAGCCTCATAATACTTTCTCTACACTTAAAAAACATGAAAAGAAGACATTCATGATTTTTGCAAGTTAACTTTAAAAGGTAAAGGACTCCAGAAGGCTTACATCTTTAATCATTGTTACTGAAATTCTTTCATCACTGTCACACAAATAAGATGTATTGGAAGTCCTTATAATACTCTACACAATAGCACTACAAAGAACTTTTTGACTCAAAGTGCTTTGTGAATAATCACTACTCTGGCAAAAACAAGGGGAATTTATTCTCGAAAGTAAATTACTTGTCGCTATGAGAATTTTATTTTGATCTGCTGTTATTTTCAATTCAGCAAGACTTGCTTGATGAAGATTTAAATTATGGTATAAGCTCCTTCTCCTACTGAGGACTTCATCTCCAGGGTCCAGAGGACATACAAGGTAAAGGGGGGCGGGGTTGCTTTGCAAGTTTCTTCTGTATGTTGCAAATATAATTGACGTGTTTCTCAATGCATTCATTTTCATATTGAATATGAAAAAGGAGCCTCATCAAATCTCAGACTACTAGGTAGTGAGTCAAAAAAAGAATTGAGCTCAAAACCATAACGTGACTTGAGAAATACGAAAACTAGTTCTTTCTTGAGTGAGTGGAATGGTTGCTCCTCCCTAAAGATATGCCGTTTGTTCTGATGCTCTAATGTGTCCTGAAAATGGGACTTCATTGGACAAAAAGAATCTTGACAATTTAATAAATCCATAATATTGAAATGATAGTATCTGCTGTTTGGCCCAACAATCCATTAAAAATTGTTCTTGTAAAAGACTGGAAAAGGAGATGGGGAAATAACTCAGTCAGAAAAGGTTTGTGGAACAAACCGGAGAACAAACAGGATGCCATAGTGCAGGTGTCTTTAATCCCAGGACACCTGGCAGGGAGGTGGGAGGTGTAGACCGGAGACTGCAAAAGAGCAAGCCTGGTTTAGGCATTAACAAAGAGACATTATCTTATACACAATGAAAAGGAAAGGACAGACGCTCAAAGGTTATCTCTGATATCTGCAAGAAAGGTCACCAAAGAATCTGTACTCCTACACATGGAAAGATGCATGCAAAGATACACAGACAGACAGACAGACAGACACATACCTAATTATTTATTACTAGAGGAGATGGCACAGAGACAAAAGCAGGTGCTGGAGCTTGGTCTCATGCTGAAAGAAGCAAAAAGAGATTCTAGCCTCAGCCCAGCGAAGCGGCCCATCCTGCCGGCTTTCAGCTCTCTATATTCTTACTGTGTGAGAAAATGAACTTACAGTGTTTTGAACCACTAAACACATGATAGTGATTTATTTTAGTTCATTATGATGTCAGAGAACTGATGTATAGACTTTCACTTTCACTTGAAACCTAAGATCTGTGGAAATTAAGAGTACTATATCCAGTAGTGGTAAGGTATGTTGTCACTGTGGCTGTCAACTCATATCTGGATCTCTGTAATTAAGCCTCAATTATACTAGCTTTGTTGGCTCCTTTATCTTACAGCAACATAATCTATGATTTCTATTCAGAACATACATTTTTCTCTACTTACTTTTATTAATTAAAGCATGGTGACTGCAAGTATCAAAAAAATGGTTACATTTGGAAAGTTTACTGTTTTATATATTAATTTTGGGATATTTGATCATAGCAAAGTCATTAGAGAATACAGTCCTTTCTATCTTGTTCTCTCTTTTTTTTTGTTATTTATTTCAATTTTTAAATTATATCTGCGGTGCTGGAGATCAAATCCCAGACCTCACACATCATAGTCTAGACCTCTACCACTGTGATGTAATCTATAACATCTTTTATTCAGACAGTGAACAGGTTCTCAATAGCTAAATATTTTTTTAATACAAAACAAATGTATTCATCAAAAATTTGGGTAAAATGTTAATTTGTAGTATTTGACCATACATTAATTTCATCAGGCTTTTAATGCATTCTTTATGCTTTATTACATATTTTTCATTCTTGATGAGGATGTTTTCTACTTATTGTAAATATTAATATTTGCTTAGTAGAAACTACAAAACACAGCTCTGTTCAGTTCTATATAGAGATAAATTTGGAAGACTATAGTAAATAGCTTTAAATTATCATTGTTTTTGAATTTTTTACACTCATTTTTGTTCAGTTTCAGATTTGTCATGATGTCATAGCTTTTAATAGATTGAGGCTAACCCGAACCTAGATATCTGAGAAACTACATATTAAATATTAAATTCACAAATATACTCTCTAAAATGATTTGTCAACTCTTAATTATTAACAAGATTATCTTACAAAGAATCAATTAATTGAATTAAGTAAATAAAAAGGTTCTATGGTGTCATAATAAAAGAACATTCCATTAGCACTGAGTCACAAATTATTTAAATGTCATTTACAAATGGAACATCTTAAATATCCAATTTATGAAACTTTAGAAGTAACAAAATGGCCCCTAGGATACAACAGTATAGCTATTCCTGAAGCAGCTTGAAAATATTCAGTACATACACTCAGGTATAAAATTTAGAAAATTTGGGAGAATTTCTTCTTTGGTAACCCAATGGACCCTCAGCAAGGGCGGGGCCTCATGTGTATAGAACTCTTCCATAATTATTGACTTTTATGCTGAAATGAAACTCTGAGAATTATTAGAATTAAATAGATTAAACCTGTGTTAATTATACTGAACCACAAAGTGTTCTTTATTTTTAGGTAAAAATGGTAAATTTGAATTATATTGAACCACAAAATTTATAAATCTCAGGCTAAAATGGTGAGTTTTGATGTTTTCATGAGGTTCAAATGTGACATTCAAGGATTTATTCACTTAAAAATTTATTCACTTGATATGTAAAGGAATGGTATCTTGATTATCATTCTCCTTCTTGAATAGGTTTTGCCATGACTTTATGTGGTTTAGAGTACAATCATTCAGTAGTAACAGAGCCTTCTATGAATAAATCATACACCCCATAACACACTACACAGAGAAGAAATAAAGTAACAAATAAAATGAGTGATAGAACCAACAGGGATGTTGGGTCCTGTTCTGAAGCCCTCATTACTGGAAGGTTTCATTTTCTCTAGACTGAAATGATTCTTGTTCTGGTGCTGTCATGAAACAAAACCATAAACATTGATGCATGTTCAAACAAAGTGTGGTCTGGTTCATTAAAAAGTGCTTAGTGGCTGGCAGTGTACACTCAGCTGCCTGTTTTCATGTATGATTCAGAGGCATAAACATGAATCACAGAGGGAAAACAACTTGAGGCAGTTATCTTCTGGAATACAAAATACACTGCCATCTTTGGGCTGCTCTCTAGAAATTTTGAATGTGCTATGCAATACTTAAACAGGTCTGTTTTAGTTCAAATGTTGCAATTCTATAAAGGAGGAGAATCCTCACCCACTGGATTAAGATATGTTACCATAATAAAGCAAAGTATGAAAAATCTTTTGTGAACTAAACTGTTTTATGTTACATTAACCTGATTTTAGTTTTAAAATGCCATTTAGTTGTGTGTCTGTGTTCATAGCAGAGCACATACATGGAGGTTAAAAGACAACTGCAGGAGTCAATTTTCTCTTTCCATCACGTATGTCCCGGGGACAGAATTCAGCTCATCAGATCTACTGATAACTGCCTTTTCTCCATTTAGCCATCTTACCAACTCCGACCATATTTTTTAAAAGTACATCTAAGGTACTGGGAGATGATTCGGAAGATTAGAGTACTTGCTGGTCTTCAGAGGGCTACATTTTAGCTCCTAGGACCAATGGTTATTTGACGTCCTCCTCAGTAACACATGTAATGCACATAAATACATGCAGGCACTCACACATATACATAAAATATAAAGAAATTTAAAAAAATATATTCAAAATATTTGTCTTAATTTCCAAAAGAGATAAATTATAATGTATCTTCTAAATTCATTAGACTATGAAATTCTTTTCTCAAAATATGTCTAAATAAGTTTAGTAGAACACATGTTTGATATTCACTGTAGCACATTGAAAAAGGTACATTGAATAAATTAAGCACCATCACTGTGTTCTTTGAAAAAATAAATTAGTACTAGCTTACAGAGGATATCAAAGATTATTAATAGCTTAATAGTATGCTTGACACACATACACAGTGATCTAAAATTGGAAGGTAAATTTAAAAACAAATGGAATATTGTCATTCCACAAAGTAATACCTATTATTATATGGTGTTCCAATCAAGTTTTATAAACTTATTGAAATTATTGATTGTGAATTTGAAATTATTTTTAGACTTAAATCAATTCAGTTTATTGTATGAGACTATTCCATAAGGTTAATCAGAGATTGTTTTATCTTCACTTCCTTGCCAACCAGGGTGCTTTATCTGAAATATCTTTAACAGCATTATATGCCTATATTGATCCATGAGGCTTATGGACATGTTCTTTCACTCCTTCTGGATGACAAGGATGTTTAGCCTGATTTCAATCACTTGCTCCAGGTTATCATTGCCCTCAGTATGCTGGGCTCTCCTACATTAATCATTAACCAAGAAAATGCCCCTACCACTTGTCTGCAGGCAAATCTGATGGAAGTAGTTCTTTAGATGAGGTCCCCTTTCACATACACACACACAACACCACACACACACTGCTACATATATTTCAATTAAAAAAATAATATATTTAGACCCAGAAGTGGGAATAAACAACACTTAAAAATTCACATCTTGAAAATAATTGTATCCAAAGTTTTTCTAGGTGTTTTCCTGTGCTGTATATACCTTCGTGTAAAAATATATAGTATTGTACATGCTGTTTTATTATCTGAGACCTTGCTTGCTATACAGAGCCAATATTTATGTGTCATATATCTTTACTACATTGTTCTATGAATTGGTGTAAAGATCATTGGCTGATTATTTCTTGGTTTACTTAAACCAAGAAGAACCATTGATCATAAGAAGGAATAGATATGATTTCTTTCTGTTTCCAGTAGGTATTTAAGTTTTTTCCCCAATTAAAATGGCAGATGATACAAAAAAAAAAAAACCTTTATGCATTCTCCAGAACTTCTATTTATGAAAAGAAAATATTTTCTAGTCTGAATGGTTAATTATTCCCTCATTTTTTTTCTTTTCTTTGAAAACTTGGAATATATTCAGATATCATAAAAGAATCTCTCTGATCTTTAAAATAGATGATGAGAATAAGAAACACCTTGTGCAGGTAATAGAAGAAAATCACAAACAGCAAACCATCATTCAGTAGAAAAAATTTCACCCCAAACTGCATCCAGGAACTCAGAACTTTCTGTTGTGTAATAAGCCACAACAGAAAGGTTGCACATAAAGCCAGCTCCTGATGGTGCAGAGGCGTCCTTCCACTAGGAGCAGAACCAATGACATGCACAATCCTTTGCCTTTGCATTGGTGTGTCCTCCCACAATTCCTTGACAATTTTTACGACTCACATATTGTTTGTCTGGTTCTAAGCAATCTTAGTCCACCAACAATAAAATTACCTTGTACATATTATGTCTTACACAAGCTCGACAAGCAAAAAAGCAAGCTCCATTATGGAGAGAGATAGTTCATCTGTATCCCCAGCTGTGCTAAGACAGCTTATCAGTCATTTAAAAACACTAGTGCAGAGAGAGAGATGGAACTAATTCATCTGGAAAGAACTATCCTTCTCCAGAAGTTTTGAACATTCACTCTATTGCTGCTTTGTGATTTCCTATTTATTCTAAAGTTATTCATGTACAATTACAATTAGTGCAATTACCATGCAATCACAACAGTTGCACCTGGAAGGTGCATAATATTAAAAACATTATTCTTTCACTTGTATACGTGTAGCTTGAGACATATTAGTTCATTGGCAATTTCACTGAGTTAAGTACTTGAATTACAAATAGATTGTTCTAAATGTTCAGAAATATGTAAATACTTAGTTGTATTTAAATGTTTCATTGAAGTTTAAAATTGATTAGCTGTAATTGTATTTTAATTTTAGTTTAATGGGTGATTTTGAATACCTTTGAAAAAAATACCCCGAGGTACGATTTTAACATTTAGAAGATTTGCATTGCCTAATATTTTGATGAAAACATTTTAACTTCATAAATTTTCCTTTACATTTCATTTTAAAAATATTTTATTTACTGTTACTAATGGACCACAATACCTAATATCTTAACTACATATCAAATTGGTTTTATTAAAATAAAGTTATCTAAATGTATTTAATAGAATAAATGATAACAAGTCATTTGTTTATTTTTTAAATTTTTAAAACTTAAATTTTTTAAAATTAATTAACTAATTAATTAGTTTTAAACTCCAAATTTTATTTCCTTCCCTGTCCATCCTCTGACTGTTCCATATCCCATGCCCCCTCCCCAGCCCCCTGTCTCCACAAGGATGTTCCACCCCCCACACCACCAGACCTCTAAGCTCCCTGGGGCCTCCAGTCTCTTGAGGGTTAAGTGCATTTGTTTATTTTTAAATCTCATCCAAACATTGCTTGTTCATCACCAAGATATCCTCAGATGTATGTATGTGCATATATATATATATATTGTATATGTATATATATGTAAATATATATAAATTGCACAGACCTTCTATATAAGCCACATTTAAAAATTTATCTTTATGAAAGTAAGTTAGTAAAATACAAAGATAGAAACTATCAGTGTCTGTAAAATTTCAAATATTATACATATGTAGTACACAGATGCTCTTTTTAAAAAGTAAATGTAAGATATGAACTTGGTACGTCTTTAAGTGCTATGACTATTTTTTTCAGATGGGAAAATGAGAATTCTAATACACAGGCACACACACACATACACGCATACACACATACATGCACACACACTCACACACACACACACACATACACTCACACATGCATGTACACATGTAGTTATTCCATTTCCGATGCCAATCCTCCCCTCAAAAGCAATAGATAACAACAAAAACATCAGCATGATGCATAAGAAACCTGCTATTGAGTTGTTGGTTAGCAGAGTCCAAGATATTCTCCAAAGAATATAGAGCAATTGTTATTGCCCTTGGTTGCCTTCTAGAAGTTGGAAGAAAGTCCACATTGCTGAAGATACAACACATTTCAGACATAGAAATCAAGAGATTCATGCTCAATCTGACCTACAAGCCACCTTCCTGAGACTAGCTTCCATAATATCAGAAGATAATACAGACGCCACCAAGGTTATGAAACAATAAGTAATTCTACATAGCTGTGATTTCTATGAATCACAACAATGATAAACATAATAAATATCCTGAGAAATGCAATAGTAGTATTTATATCTTGACAGTAGTCAATGGCTGTCCAATTGGACTTACAGTTCACTTAAGAAGGGGAAATTATTTCTGATACTGTAAACCTAAACTACTACATTTTGTTAGGGAGTTTATGGGCTTAAAGGGAATGCTTCTTTCTCAGATTGGTATAATTCCCAACAAAATTGAAAATACTTACACTGATATCCACAGAGGAGTATAGCTCTTACCCCTTATCAGGTAAGCTTGTGATAGAGACGATTACAGAAGACACAACTGGTCAAAAGGCAGAGAACACTGACCATGTAGTACCCAACACCTATTAATATATCTATAGAGTAACCCCTGGACTAAAGGCTCAGGGAAACATCAAGAAAAGAGATGAAAAGATTGTAAGAGCCAATGTACCAGGAAGTCTGCTTTGAGATTATGTCTTCTCGATTTGACAGGGAAACTACACCTATGAAATCTTAAAAATATGGTTACTTAAACAAGACTTGAAGAACAAAAATGTAAGATGACATGCCAATATGGATACAGGAAATTCATAGGTCCCCACCCCTAAATGAAGAGTTATAGAGTTAAACACTGCTCAGAGAAGGAAAAGGAGTCTTTGCCAGGGATAAATCCTTAACTGGTTATCTCAAGTCAAGAGGAACCTAAAAACATTACTACATGCAAGCAAATTAATTTAGCATATGTTATATATTACAAACACATTATATGAAATGAAATATGTGATTGGGAGTAGATTATAGAGGGGATGCATGATGCTATATAATTTAATTAAATAAAAAAAGTGCTAAAAATGCTGTGGACATGTTTCCTTTTGGTATTCATAAATCCAGTTGCCATTTAAGATTTCAAAGTTATCATTTTTGTCTCTTATATATTGGAATTTTATAATGTTTCCCCCAAAAAATCTCTCTTCTTTTTTTCTATTCATAGTCTTTTAAAAATGTTTTTTTCCCTCAAGAGTGAGGTATATTATATGTGGGTTTAGAAAGAGGAAGGTAAAGAGAAAAGCTGTATAATTGTATTTATAATTATATAAAATTATAATATAATCTCAAAATAGATCTCAAAAATAAATGAATAATTAAAAATGTCTTTTTCTTAATGAATTACAATGGTAATTTTAATATGAATTTTGCAGTCAATTAATACAGTAGCTGTACTTTACCTAGCTAGTTCCCCAATATATACAAGACAAGAGAAATTTAACAACTTTAATGCAAACTTACCTTGACAATATCCTAAATTCATACGATCTATTTAATCTGGCTACTCCCATCTAAAATCCAGGCACCTCTCATCTTAATCCCATGTCCTTTCGAGCTTCGTAATGTTGTCCTTGGCCCTAATGTCTTCTGACCCTTTCTCTGTGACTCTTCATCCTGGTCTTTCGTCCCTCCTTTCTTGCGTTGACAGAAGTTCAACACTATTCCCCTACTCTTAGTTTCTGGCTTTTCCTTTTTTGACAATGGAGGATAAATCATGAGCTTTGCTTATACAAACTTGAGAGGTGATTCTTGACACAAGCATTACAATGCCATGTCCAGATAGAAACATGATATGAGGGCAGAGAAATAGCATTTGACTAACACAGGGATAATTTTACACAAAGTACAAAACCATTATGTTTACGGTGAATTATGAATAAATTTTAAGCTGACATTTTCTAGAATGAGAACAACTTAAATGATAGTATTTTATCATAATTTATGCTTGGGGGAGTTTTATTAAGAGCTTTTCTTTTTCTTTTCTTTTTTCTTTGAGAATATATTTTACTTGGTTCTCTTAACTTGTATATTTTTACTTTTGGATCTCTGCATTTGACTTCTATATTCTTTCTAATAGTCCATCACATTCCTTGAAAGTAATATTGAATCCTGGTTTCAATTGCCTAATTATCAATTTTCATCACACACATACACACACACACATGCACACACACATGCACACACACAAACACACGCACACACATATGAAAAATTTCAGCCAAACTAAAAGTAGATTTTAGTAGACGTTATTTAAAAATTTTAATACTACAAACTTGGTCACAGGTGTGTTTTCGGCTGATATTTTCTCTTGTTAATATATATATACCACTTACTCAGGGTGTATTTATTTGGTAACTGTAATTGTAATATAGACATTAAGTTTACCATTCGATGTGGATTATGAAAACTTTCCTGATAGGCTTTCTTGTTTTAATTTTGGTTTTATGAGACAAATGATCTGGTTGAACTCTATAAATTGTACTTCCTGACTAGCACAAAAATCTTAGTTTAATTCTTTAATTTCTAGTTAGGGTGGTTAGAGCTCATGCTGCAGTTTCCGCATGGCTTTGGCATCAGTTGTACATTGAAACACTGTTCATATGCGTGGTGTGTGCCTTGCTTCTCTGTCCTTCTTCCAGAAATGTTTGCTCACTGGCTGTGTCTTTCTTTCCATTAAATAACTTTACATTAGCCTCTCCTCATCTTTGCAGCATTTTCATGCAGTGTGGCTGCCCTATCTATTATAAACCTCCTTACCCACAGCATTCCTTCAGTCTGAAAGTCACACAATTAGAATGTCAGTATTTACTATTCCTCTTTTTCAAGGACTTGAATTTGTGTTTTCATTAACTTTCTAGTGCCATAAAATACTTTGGTGTGTTCGTTTACTTGTTTGTACTGTGAGTTTTTATTTGATTAAATTCACTCCCTCACTTTCAAGGTTAATATTTATATTTCAGGTAGGCCCAGTCCAATGAGAAAATTTGCAGCCAAACTAGACGCAGATTTTAGAAGACTTTATTTAATTTTGCTTTTAATTTTACCAATGATTTTCTACAGAAGTTTCTCATCTTTCAAAGTTACCCTGAATAAACAGAAGATTCAATTTAAAAATTCACAGATGCTTTGTTATGCTGAACAGGAAGAACCATTCAAGATGTCTTCTTGGAGTCTGACTCACTATCCTTACTCCTTTCCACAACATTACTGCCCTCGGTATTTAACAAAAGCTACATAGTAATTTAAGGCACTTTTTTTCTGACATTAACTTTATAATTAATAACTAAGTTAAAGATTTATAGGGTGAAAGAGTTTGGGAAATTGGGAGTAAGATGGATTTGGAATTTAAATTTCTAGCCTTTGACTCTCTTACCACTTTGATACATTAGTCAAGCTTCCAAATATCTTTGAACCTCGATTTGCCCATGTATAAAATGGTGATCATGTTTTCCAATCAACCCAAATATGAAATAGTTCTTCAATTGAAAATATACATGCTGTTGCCATGACAGTAAAGTAATGACTAGTATGCAATTTAATGAGGACATTTTTGTAATTCTTCAATGAATAACAAGAACCTGTATATTTGAGACCAGGCAGTTGCCTTTTAACATATACATACATACATACATACATACATACATACATACATACACGTTTGTGTGTGTGTGTGTGTGTGTGTGGGGTGTGTGTGTGTAGGGGTGTGTTCCGGTATGTATATTGGAATTTACTTGTCAGATGTTCTACTCCTGAGTTCAAGAAGGGTAAGCTGCTGAAAATTCTGAGAATATTAATATTATCAGTCGTACTAGTACATATTATGATTATTTTTATGAAACTGATGGTACACATAAATTCAACTTCAAGAAAAAAATTTAAAGTGTTAGTTCAATGAACGTATGCGTCAAAGAAATGTAAACATAGAGCACAATCAGAAAGATGTATCACCCTGTGACTAGTTCTATTCTGTCTTCTTATAGCTTTTGTCTTCATTTCTAGAATGAAGATTACTGAGAGTTTGAATCACAGAAAAAATAGTATGAGGGATATAAAGTTTCCTAACTGTGCAATCAAGGCAGTATGAGATAAAGCAGAAAATTGGCTAAAAACTTGAAAATATCAAGATGCAATTTAATACATAAATGCTCAGGACACTTTCCCAACAAACTGTTGCTTGCTTATTTATCTTATAATCAAAAACTTACAAATGCCACCACATTCAAAATAATCTTTCTGTTAACAGTTTTTCCCAACTTTAATTTTACTCAATCAACTTTCTTTGGCTTAGAGTTTTAGAATAGTAGTTAGTGATGATTGTAACTACCAACTACCAAATATTAACTTGCAAAATCTTTTAAAGCATTGTATAAACTGTATTTAGCTGTCATGCCATCTGGTTATTTTAAGATGAGAAGATTAAGGCACAAAAGTATGCATGACTAATATCTCATGAACCACCCAGTCTAAGTTTCTTTGGTCCTTATTAAAGATCACTGGTTGCTATAATAAGCTTTTTTGTTTTCTAGTCTCAGCATCTTCTCCCTCATCTCCTCTGAACTAGTGTACTTCACTGAATCCTTCACTGTACCATAGCAGTATATGTAATTTTAAAGTGCTGATCTTTCAGCATATGTAATAGTAATCATTGCTCCAGCCTAATCATCCAACTTTGTTTTGACATAGTCTCTTTATCCTTCTGGTAACTATATGTCTTCATTGGAAATAAACATCCATAATAAAAAGCATCAAATGTCCTTTCTATGGAGGTATTATCTCCCTTTTTACATCCAATGGTGGTATTCTCTCTGTGTCTCTTGTTTTTTTAAGCAACAAGACTAGAAGACAACTATATATCTCAAAGTTTTATTTTACAAGTTGGAAAGACCAAGTTTCACTTATGCACAATAATTCAGAGTTAACTTAATCATATACTGATTGTACATTAGTTGAAGTAAGACTTGAATTTTCACATCACATTTTAAACCCCACTAATACCAAGGACAAGTAATTCCAAGAAACTACTTATTAGCTGTTTTCATTCCTGCCATTTAAAGTTAGACATGCCATTTTTATATCACTTTAATACTTATAAGATAATCCGAGGTATCTTAAAACAAAAGTAACCTGTGACTTCATTTTCTAGATGTATTCATTAGCAGGGTGATAACTGTTTAATTAAAAAACTGAAGACTTAATGTGACTTTTTATTCAGTGTAATGAGTACTGTTGTAAAATTTAGGAATTATGTAGGGTAAAGTAATGAAATAGGAGATTTTTAAAAAATGAAAAGTTTTTATATCTGTTATAATTTAAATAGACACAGTGGGTTTAAACTGAACACTGAAAGTGAATTTTATTACTTTTTAAAATGTCACTCACTATATTCAGCTAATGGTTTTGTGTTTTACACTCTAATGTATACATGTAAACTTGCAGTAACATCTTTTATAGTTAGTTCTAATTTATTTGCATTATTATAATCATAAATTTTATATGTTCTGTGCTTTCCTTGCATTCAGAGCTTTGAAGTCTGTTTTTCTCTCAAACTTTCTTTTTATTGTTAATTATGAAAAAGACAACTCACAGATGTTAACATCTACAAACATCCCAGATGCAAAGAATGTGAATGTGGGCTTCTTGCAATGTCTACTTGAAAGTCACAGAAAGCAAACTATATTCTTTATGCACATTGTTGAGTAAATCAGAATAACAGGGAGAACTCTACGAGGATCAGGCTCTAGGATGGACAAGCATGCAAATACACGGAGACAAGGTTAGGATGTGTCTGCCATGAAGTTGCCTCAACTTCAGGCAAATTTAGAACTCCCCTCAGCAGCAATCTAGATATGATTATCTTATTCTGTTTCTTCAGTCTTCAAACTTCTGTAATATAATTCATACATACCTACATGACTTAATGTACACGAAGCTTTTATAGCCTGATGTATTTTATATTTTCTGATAGAGGGAATCTTAAGGATACAAAATCACCATTTACAGTGATAGAACTGATTTTTAGTAACATTAATTAATTTTAGTTTTTAAATTAACCAATTTAATTTTAGTATTTTCATAACATATTTTTATTAGTTGGTTACTTTCTTTCTGAGACTGTAATATTAGCACACTTGACCCAAACTCATTTTTGTAGCTGAGGCTGGCCAAGGACTCCTAGCCCTCTGATTTATGCCTTTGTAGGTAGATTTTCCCCTTATCCCTGGTAAGAGTGCAGTGTATTTTCAGTATTTAGTGTCTTGACCAAACAGCTTAATCTATAGGTTTATTTTTTTATAATAATTTATTGCATTTGTTAGCTTTGAAAAAATAGTCATTGTGTTTAAAATGGCAACTTTTCAGTTTTACTTAACAGCTCCATCTCAGATTGCAGTGGATTCCATGTTCTTCCCTGCCTTGGCACACTATAGGGAAGTTATATAATATTGAGCTTCATCATAAACATTAGTTAATGGTTAACTTTATTTAAAATTTGTATTTTTCTTTTCTTTTTAAATTATCGGTTTTTTAAAATGTCATTTGATTTTAGCAGTCTTTACATAGTCTAGATATTAACCCTGTTACTGAAGTAGCCAAAGGAATCCAAAGCAGAAAGGATGTTGCCAGAGGTATCGGAATAACTGACTTCAAATTACAGTACTCTTAAGAGTTCACATAGCTTTGCTGTTCTGCCTTACACTGTTACAAGCATTTCAAAACTGCCTAGCAGTTAGTTTACTTATAACATTTTCCAGGTCTGAGTAGACTGAATTTTAATCCATCAGTCAAAGCTTCATTTTAAATTGAATTTTTAAGTTTTTCTATTATATATCTTTTAAAGTTTATGTTGACATTGCTGTATTTCCTTTGTTTAGGCTTCTTAATT
Source organism: Mastomys natalensis (assembly GCA_021653895.1). Classification (NCBI taxonomy): domain Eukaryota; kingdom Metazoa; phylum Chordata; class Mammalia; order Rodentia; family Muridae; genus Mastomys; species Mastomys natalensis. Next base: position 2,021,877 of record JAJTUV010000235.1, on the reverse strand, counting down.
ACATTATGTGTATTACTTTGTACATCTTACTTTAATGTTTGTTGTTTAGTAGAAATTCTAGTAAAATTGAAGTATGTCACAGAACATTTGGTCTTGATTTGCATGCAGACACCCTTGACTATCCTACAAGATAATTTTCTTTTGAGATAAAATTTCAAACAAGAAATTCCATGAAGTTGATTAATGTGGTATTAATTCTAATGACAAGCATTTGGGAATGAGAAATCCTTACAGAGGTTTATAGTTGAATAACCTGTGGTGTGTCCACAGGATATGGGATATATATGTACATTCATTCCATCTGCTTTCCTCTGAAAGAGGAAACACTGAGAGCATGATTAATAATCTAACTTGAGTTAATTACCTATGGAGAGATCATTTTGGCTCTAACATTTCTTTTATGTATTTCTCATTATCATTTTTTTAAAGAAGTGGTTAAATATAAAGAGAAAAATTCTTTATGATTCCCAATAAAATAATTTTTAGAAAAATTTCATTCATAGTTCATAAAAATGAAGACATGTAACCATCAACTCTTGAATTGTAAGTTCTAGTGCATAATTTTATAAAAACACACCATAATATATTTTAGTTTTTTATATATTGTCCAATTTGTCCAATAGAACTAGTCTGACTAATCTGCATCTCACTTTAATTCTCTCTAATCACATGAAGTTATAGAAAATACCCAATTATCAATAGGACTAATGTACTATAGAGAAATGTGTGAATATCATTATTCATTAACTTCATATTAAAAATATACAATTAAGGAAGTTCTGTTTAGGAAAATTCACATTTCAACTTTTTTTTCTCTAACTAATGATGAGCACCATTTACAAACCTAGGTCTTTAAGACTTTAAACAGTAGCTCAATCCAGTACTAATTAAGAATAGAGTATATAGTAGTATAGGGAAACATAATGATTGATATGTTTTTCTACATGTGGTTGAATAGCCAAAGAAAACACAAATAATTCCTTAAGATCCATTAAAAATGTAAAAGCCAATGCCCCAAAGACTACATTATATTGTGCCTTTTTATGTTAGCCCTTTGGCAAAGGAAAGTTAAGGACCATCATAAAGTCTTATTTAATGCCGTCTCCTAAGTTCTTAGAAATCTTCTCCCTTGGCGAACATCTTTCTACATTCAGTTCTCTGGGAATAGCTCAGATTTACTTTCAGCATTAGTGTTAGAAAAGCTGCCCACATTTGCTTACAATAGTTTTTCCGCACTTCTCAGTCTACTGTAAACCAAATCCTTCAATATTGTAATAAATATAACACACATCAACAGGCACTATATGGTATATACTTTGTTCACACATGACCCATATCCATAAGACATTGCTTGCAAATACAACCTCAAAGAAAGAAATGTTAAGATTTTAAAGATGACAATAGCAGAATATTAAACCAGTCAAAGTCATTCTTGATTGAAAGTTCCACATTCAACTCAGTTATTTTTATTCTGAGTATCCTCTACATGATTAACCCACTGTCTTCCTTTTAGGAAACTGATGAGCCACAACTGTTGAGCTTCCCCGCTGTTGAGTGGCTCTGCTCATCTTTCCTTAACCAACAGAAATTTGAACAGATACTTTAATGTCAGAAAACTTAGAATCAAATATGTGACCCAATTTTAGGAAGTACTATGATATTTATTTAAAAATTATACATCATATCTACAAATTTCACACACAATCCACCTTATTCATATCTTTTCCATATCTTAAATTATTATTGCATGCTTATATCGTATTCTTACTCACTATGTATCTTACACTATTATATTATCTTATGTCCTCTTTAGAATGAGACATTTTGTCTATAGCCAGCCGTATGATTATAAACAAAGGTATGGAAATGACACATTATGAAAAAGACCAAATCTTTTAAACATGTTGCTGGAGAACTGCACATCACATAAAAGATTAAAATTACACCATTATTTCATTCTGTAAAGACATCAACTTAAGCAGACCAAAGTATCCATGTAAGACCAAAACCTAAAAATACTAGATAAAAGCACAAGGAAGACATTTCAAGATATGACAGCAGGAACTACAAGATGCTAAGTGTTGCCAGCGACTTGATGAGCATGGAAATATCTCACCTAGAGCTTTCCTGAGCTCAGCCAACTCCTGTTGATATCAGCTGATATCAACTCCTGATGAATCCAACTTCAACAGGGCATTCTTCCAAACCTTACCAAACTCGTGACCTACTGAAAGCATAAATTAATAAATGTAATCCTCTTTATATTATGTGTTTAATATTTTGTTATACTAATGATAAAAAACTAGTATACACAGAAAACACTTTCTCTTAAACATAGACCTTGCCAACTAACAATTTGTGGAAATCTAAGTATATATCTCCATTAGAATCTTGTAACTCAGAATTCAATATTGTCTTACACATGTGATACCCTTTACATTGAATAGAAGTACTTTGAACAACAAATGGCCTTCCCAGTCAAATGGCTATAGAGGAGAGGGATTGATGTGTTTAAGAGTATTCTCCATATCAGCTAAAGTAATATTCAGAGTAAACATTCCTAATGGGTGTATAATCTAAGCTTCCCTGAAGAACAACAAAGTTATTAAAAACATTTAACAGGTGTTAAGCTTGCAACACATACTATGATAATATTCCTATTTCTGTTTATGTGTTGGAAAGGAGCCTGAAGTTCCTCCATGGTTTCTGTTTCACTTCCTGTCTCTAGGTTCCTTCCCTGTTTGAGTTTCTGCCCTAGATTTCCTTCCATGGTGAACTGTGATATGGAGGTTTAAGCTGAAATAAACTACCTCCTCCCTTAGCTGCTTTTGGACATGGTGTGTCATCATAGCACTAGAAACTCTCAGACACTGTAATACAATACAAATGGAGTACTCAGAACCTTACACTGTTGTTGTAATCATTAAATTCATTGTTGACACTAAAAACACTGAGAGACACAATAATGTATCCCAAATTCCATAGCTATGAAATTTCAAAATCCAAACCATGCAGTGTGTTATGTTTAGAGGCCCTCACTACTAGACTGAAGTGTGCCTGGCAATATTGCCTTCCTCCTGCTTTCCTCAAAATATACACGGAAGGGCACATACATGTTCACAGATGCTGTTAACTGACTCAAAGTAATCTGTCTATAGTATTTGAAAACTTACCTAAGATACCTTTCATTGTATCCTACATGCAAATAATCAAAATATAACCACCATCTAGGAAAATATATTCTATGCTGTTTAGAAATCACACGAGCCACAATTTATTACAATGACTATCTCTGCTACACGGTAAAATCTTCTCCTTACATGCCCATGGTTCCTGGATGTTCAATTATGACTCTGATTGATTAAAACTTTGATATAAACAACCTTGGTTTCTACATTAAGAAATTAAAATAAATCAGATAAAACACCAAAGATATTAAAATGTATCCAGTCTCACTTTTTTTTTCACTACCAATTGTAAAAACATCTGAGCTATTTCTCGTTTTCCAACTTCCAAAATAGCTGTAAGACATCTTGTTATCTATTTTTTTTATTATTTTTTTATTCCTCCACTTTACATCTCAGTATTAAACTCCCTCTCCTCCCAGTATCCCCTCATGCAGATCCCCTTCTTATTCTACATCCCCATTCTCCTTTGCAAAGGGGGAGGCTTCCTCTTGCTGTTAGCCCTCAACTGAGGTCAGACAAGGTGGACCATTTAGGGGAAAGGGATCCATAGTCAGGCAGACAACAGATTCAGGGACAGCCCTCGCTCCAGTTGTTAGGGGACCTGCGTGATGATCAAGTTGATCATATGCTATGTACACGTAAGGGTCCTAGGTCCAGCCTGTGCTCAGTTTTTGGCTGGTGATTCAGGCTTTGGGAACTCTCGTGTCCAGGTTAGATGACTCTGTTGGTCTTTCTATGGAGTCCCTGTCCTCTTCAGATCCCTCAGTCCTTCTCACATCCCTTCCCTAACACTCTCTGAGCTTCATCTAATGTTTGGTTGAACGTCTCTGAATCTCTTTCCATTGGCTGCCAGGTAGAGCCTCTCAGAGGACAGTTATACTAGGTTCCTGTCTGCAAGGATAACAAAGTATCATTAATAGTGTCAGGGATCAGTTCTTGCCCATGGGATGGATCTCAATTTGGGGCAGTCATTGGTTGGCCATTTCCTCAGTCTCTACTTTTTTTTTTTTTTGTCACTGCACTTCTTGTAAGCAGGACACATTTTTTGGTCGACAGTTTGTTGGTTACTGCCTTTATACTTCCACTGGAAGTCTTGTCTGGTTAGAGGAAGAAGATACTTCCAGATCTGTATCCCTTGTAGAAGTCTCAGCTAGAGTTGCCCCCATATACATTCTGGAGTCCCCATCCATCCCAGGTCTCTGGCAGGACATAGATACTGCTCCTCTCACCGCTGATTTTCCTTCTCTGTCCCCTGCTCTCCCTACATCTGACAACCTCCTTTGCTCCCCTCCCCATCCGTTCTGCCAGTCAGTTTCCTATTTCCACTTACCAGGGATATATCTACTTTGTTCCCCTTCTGACAAAGACTCAACCATCCTTCCTTGGTTCCTCCTCCTAATTTGGCTTCTTTGGGTCACTCGATTATAGCATGGTTATCTTTCACTTTATGGCTAATATCCATTTATAAGTGAGTACATCTGATGCATATCATTTTAAGTCTGGGTTCTCTCACTCAGGATGATATTTTCTAGTTCCATCTATTTGTCTGTGAAATTCATGATGTTGTTTTTAATAGGTGAGTAGTATTCCACTGGGTAAATAAACCACATTTTCTTTATCTACTCTTCAGTTGAGGAACATCTGGCTTATTTCTAGTTTCTGGCTATTACAATTAAGGCTGCTATGTTCATAGTTAATCGAGTGTCCTTGTGGGATGGTGGAGCATCTTTTGGGTATTTGCCCAGGAGTGGTACAGCTTGGTTTTGAGGTAGAAGTATTCCCAATTTTCTGAGAAACTGCCAAATTAATTTGCAAAGTAGTTCTACAAATTTGCACTCCCACTAACAGTGGTGGAGTGTTCTCTTTGCTCCCCAACCTAGCCAGCATGTGCTGTCCCTTGAGTTTTAACCATTCTGATAGATGTAAGGTAAAATCTCAGAGTTGTTTTGATTTGCATTTCCCTATTGATTAAGGATATTGAATTTCTTAAATGCTTCCTCATCATCAGAGATTTCTCTAATGAGAATTCTCTGTTTAACTCTGTACCCCATTTTTTAATTGGGTTATTTGGCTTGTTGGTTTCTAACTTCTCGAGTTCTTCATATATTTTTGCATCTTAGCCCTCTGTCAGATGTAGAGTTGGTGAAGCTCTTTTCACAATCTACAGGATGTCATTTGTCCTATTAATGGTGTCCCATGACTTACAGAAGCTTTTGAGATTTGTGAAGTCCCATTTATTAATTGTTGACCATAATGCCTGAGCCATTGGTGTTCTGATCAGGAAGTTGTCTCCTATACCAATGAGTTCAAAGCTATTCCTCACTTTCTGTTCTATAGGTTTAGTGTATCTGGTTTTGAATTGAAGTTTTTGATTCATTTGGACTTGTGTTTTGTGCAGGGTCATAAATATGGTTCGACTTGTATTCTCCAAGTGGAGACATCCAGTTAGTCTAGCACCATTTTTGAAGATTCTCTCCTTTTCCTTTATAGTTTTGCCTTCTTTGTCAAAAATCAAGTGTCCATAGATGTGTGGGTTTGTTTTCGTGTCTTCTATTCAATTTCTTTGATAACCCTTTTTGTTTCTAAACCAATACCATGTAGTTTTTGTTACTATTTCTGTGTAGTGCACCTTGAGGTCAGGGATGGCAATTCCTCCAAAAGTTCTTTCATTGTTCAGGATTGCTTTCGCTATTCTTGTTTTGTTTTTCTATACAAAGTTGAGAATTGTTCTTACAAGGTCTGTAAAGAATTTCTTTGATGATTGCAATGAATCTGTGGATTGTTTTTGGTAAGATGGCCATTTTCTTTATGTTAATCCTATAGATCCATGAGCATGGAAAATCTTCTGTCTTCTGATGTCTTCCTCAATTTTTGTCATACAGGTGTTTGTTTCACTTGCTTGGTTAGAGTTTGGACAAGATATTTTATATTATTTATGGTTAGTGTGAAGAGAATTGTCTCCTTAACTTTTATAGTCCATTTATTGCTTGCATAGAGGAGGGCTACTCTTTTTTTTTTTTTATTTTATTTTTTGTATCCTTTTTTTTTTTTTAATTTTATTTGTTTAGTTATTTAAATCACATCGTAATTTACTTATTTACGCAGAGGTTATAAACACAAAAAGGCAGGATGTGGGGAAGGGAATGGCACAGGAGAATAGGTGTTCAGGGGGAGTACAGATATCTTTCAGAACAGGGTATCAGCTACTGATTTCTTTGAGTTAACTTTGTATCCGGCCACTTTGCTGAAGGTGTTCGATAGCACAACTCACCTCTCTAGGCTGTGTCCTCTTATTTATTTTAAATTAAATAACTGGATCAGCTTCCTTAAATGTCTCAAATGAGAGATTAAGATCTCTCTAGTCATTCTCAGTGTGATATTTCTCTGCCACCTGCTTAGGGTCCAAATGTGAGGTCTCAGCTTCAGAAACAGTTTTATGCAGTCTTTAAGTCGTTTCTTTTATAACTTACCTTAGCCATTGTGTTTTGTCACAGCAATAAAAAATTAAAGTATCTACTTTCTCTCATCCATGTTCTCAAGTCAACTGAGTTGGCCTTGTGAGAGTTCATGGATACAACTTCCCTGTTTTTTCTTGAAGACATTCCTTCACAGATGGCTCTTGTGATCTTTCCATGATGTTCCCTGGTCTTTGGGCGTTAAATGTAACAAGATGTTCCAATTGGGTCTGGGCATGCCATGGTAATTTATTCTCTACATTTTGATGAGTTGTAGATCTCTGTAATACTATTTCTGTTGATTAAATAGCCTTCTTTGAGGGATGGTAAAAGCTACTTTTACCTGAAGGTATAATGAGATGTATTTAGAGTATAGTTAGAGATTATATAGGCTTAGAAATCCATCAGGAGTAGGCTTGCCTCTAAGGTCTATAACCTCTCCAATTATAGATTTTTTTGCTGTATTTATGTCTTGGGGAAATTTTAGCTATCCTATTGGACTTAAGGAGTTTCTTACTTTTAATAGTCAACATGTACAATGTTGCAGTCTGTGACATACATACTAAAATCTAAAACTTTGAAACACTTTGAAAATATCTCTTTGAAATAATAGATTTTAATGAAACTGAATTTAGTTCTAAATATATTTGAAAATATAATTTAAATATGTATTTACTATTTGCAATATTTAAAGCTTACTCTTTCCAGCATTAATTTTGTTTTATAAATATTTTTTTCAAAATTTAGTAATAGCCAGGCAGTGGTGGTGCAAACCTTTAATCCCAGTACTTGGGAGGCAAAGGCAGGTGGATTTCTGAGTTCGAGGCCAGCCTGGTCTACGGAGTGAGTTCCAGGACAGCCAGGGCTACACAGAGAAACCCTGTCTCGAAAAACCAAAAAAAAAAAAAAAAAAAAAAAAAGCAAACAACTTAATAATAGAAGATTATTATTATCATTTGAATGTTATGCTTACCATGAAAACCTATTGCTTTCATATTTTGAATATTTGCTTCTTTCTCTATGTATCTAAGTAATGAGAATTTAGAACAAAAAATAGTAAAATTAAATATACATTGCTATTGTAATAAAATTATTTTATTAATACTATGACTCTTATATTGACCTAAGTACTTGATTTAATTTCACTTAGAAAATATGGAATACACAAATTAGAAAAATATTTTAACTATTTTAGATTTGATTTTCACAATTAGTAGTGGTCAACGAGACAAATAATTGAAGAATGTTTGGATTTATTGTGTACACTGTCTTCTATACAGGTCTGAACTTTTTAAATTAGCTTTCCAAAATTTTAAGCACTGTGAAAAAAACTACTACAAAAGTCAATTTCCCTCCTGAGATTTCAGTGTTCTACTTAGCTATGAGGCTAGTTTACTACTATTTGAATGTTGGCTTTTCAATAGTATTTTAAGCTTTTTTTTCATGTCTTGTAAAACAGGAAATTCCAGAAACTCCAGGGAAGTAACTTCTCTATTGATACCTATAAAGCATTGTTGAGTATTGCATATTATGGGGACTATATCACTGGAAAGCAACCTGTGAAAACTACAGTTCAGTAAGGTTGGATTCTGTTGGTGAAAGGGAAGGATGGAGATACATCAAAGTCAGGGTATGGAAGGAAAGAATGAAGTACTGCCTCCAACTTTATGACACAGAGAAATTACTAATAGTAAAGTCCAGAAGCATACTTCCTGATGCTAGTTTATTAGAAAAAAAGTTTTTATATTATCTTTATATGAATTCCTGTGTATATGTCGCTTAAGTACTCATACTCACCCTTATTCATGAAACTGTAAGAATTTATAAAGTTGAACTTGTGTGAAATATAAAATTACACAAGGGGTTCTATGCTCCTGACAAATTCCTAATTTATTTCTCTTCCCTACATTATTAAAATTATGAGAAATATATTGCTTCACATAACAAGTTAATAACAGACATTTAATTCTAAACAATGATGGATTATTAGACATAATTATGTATACAGTAATACTAGAATAAATTAGTTGGTATATATCATAAAAACCCTAATATAGTTTTATGGTATTTAATGGATATGAAAAATTGAGACACTGTACATTTTAAACTAAGTATGGATAGATTTTCAATAGGAAAGTGACTTGGGTATTCAAATCTTATCATAACAATTAGCATAAATTATGAGGCTACAGGCAATGACAGGATTTAAATAGGATTGTACTTACAGCGGTTCCTGACAACAATTTATTTGCCACATTTGTGATTCATTAATGAGAAGTGTATTGTATGGCAATTATGACTTAGAACTTGGATAGGTGGTGACCTAGTATGTATTGACACTGAATAATAAATGCCAGATCTTTAACATAAGCGTTGAAAAAGTAATTTCTTCGGACATGTTTGAGCAAAGTATCATGAATTTGTTAATAGAATTTCTTGGCTGCGATAATTTGTCTCTAAGTCTAATAGTTAAGTAATTCTGACAAGTATAGACCTTTGCTACTTACATGAATCTTTAACCTCTTTAAATTAAAATTGACAAACAAGAAAAACAACTAAATATCACAGGAATACACAGATCTTAACTCTGAGCTTCCCACTTTTGTGAGAGAAAAGAACTGATCGAAGGACAGTAGTTTATATAACAGCTACAAGTTTCAAAGGAGTTTGAAATAACCAGTGAAAAGACAATTGTTAAAAGCACCTGGTCAGAAATGCTATATTCCACTGAAACTTTTGGCTTCAATGTTGCCATTGATGCTACAACATGCACCTGAGAGTAGATCAAAAGATTTATTATTCGTGTATTAATGTTTTCTTTGGGAAGCAATGAAGAATCTCATATTGGTCAGAAAATGGCTTAAGATACAGTCATGGGTTTTTATGGTAGTAAAAGAAATGTCTTGTTGAGCGATCCTATAGCTACATGTTTGAGACAGAAAGTGGTATAATCCCTGCGAGCTCAAACAAAGCAGGTAATCAAAAGTCAGTCAGTATTTGATGTTTGAATGAGGATAGACATCAAGGCCCATCATTTATCCCATTCACCCCTTTAAAAAGTCTTTTGAATTCTTTGATTTAAAATTCCAACAGAAGTTTGAAAATCACTTTTATAAAAAGCCACATGCTGCCTGACAATGCCTGAGCAAATATGAACAATGTATACAATATTATATAACGTGTTGCCTAGTGAAGTAGTAGATGTGCCTATATAAGTTCACTATTTGTTATATGCCCAAAAAATAAAATAACTTAATGGCACATTTCTCAGGACATACATATTACCTTAAGTAATATATTACTTTATACGTGCTTTTTGTTAAATTATGAAACATAACTACCTTCAGGAGTAATTTTAAGGAAGAAAGAGTTCTTTGGGTTCATTGTCACAGGGGTTTCAGTTATCTGGGCTGAATATCATGACAGATGTGGTTAGAGAAACTCAGTTGCTTAATTCACAGGAGAGGAGGAGGAGGCAGAATGAGAAGGAAGAGGACAAGGACAATGGTGGTAATGCTGAAGCTGAAAAAGATAAAGTGAGTGGGGTCGTAGATACGTTATGTTCCCCAAAGACACATCCCCTGAAAATGTTGGTTCTAACTATGCATTGTTTCATTCATTAGGTAAAAGTCCATGATCAAAAACTCTATTAGATGGCAGCCAAGCATTTGGTGGGTCACAGCATCTTTAGACCTTGGCAGGTACCAATTTCTCCATGTTATTTTTTATTTTTCTGGCAATAAGCATTTTACAAGGCAGGAAGTAGATACCATTTGGTCACCTTAAAATGCATTTTCCTTATGATCAATAAAAAAGAATACTTTTTCACATATCAACTGCCTATTCTACATCTTTCTTGGATAAATGCTGATGAAAGTTCTCTACTCACTTATTTTAATGATGGCTAAAAGTTTATTTGCTTCTTAATATAGATGTTATAAATATGACTTAGAGCTTAACTCTTAAACAAATGTATTGTCTATAAATATTTTCCCCACATCACAGTTAACTTTTATGCTTTCTTTTCTTTGTTTACAGTTTGACATAATTGCTTATCTCATTTTTTCTTTGTTCCTATTTTTGTTGTTATAATTAAGAAATCATTGCTAAGACCAATGCCATTAAAATCACTTCCTTTTTGTTTTTCCAGTAGTTTATATTTTCAGATTTTATTCCAGAATAAGTTTTCATTAGGTCAGCATGCATGAAGAGAATTGAAGATAATTTTTTTACTTTCCAGGCGAGCATTTATCTTACAAGCACCATATATTTTATATAAGTCCCCTTCATCATTGTGAGTCACTTGGTTTCTGTTGAGATATCTGTTAACTGTTATCTAAGATTTATTCATGGTGTCTATCACCCTTTCCCTCTCCCCTTTATTATTCTCAGTGGCTTCCACCATAGATCCAACGCATTCCAGCTCTTTATTAATGCTGTCAGTCAGATGAGACAAACTCAAATAGTTGCTAGTCCTTCAGGTAGCCTTACCAAAAGGCTGACACTTTCATACCATTTGCTGTTGTTTATAACATGATTTTTTTTTTGTTACCAAACTATGCTATAAGTGATGTGAAATGAAGTCAACCCTCTGAACATTCCTCTAAAGATACTGACCCTTAACCGCATGTACCTTCATCTTTCTCTTTATGTGTAAGAGAGACTACTGATTTTGATGACTCTTTTCTTAAACAAAATTGTGCAGGATTGAAATTAACATTAATGAGTAGGAAGAAAAACATCTTCTTCTCTCCTCCCCAAGGTGGTTGTGTCTTGGTGGTTACTTGTAGTTCTACAGCTTCTTAATTGGATTCTCAGAAATCTCAAAAAGGTATTCTACATCCATGTCATTACTTGGTATTTCTGTGGTGGGACATAAGGGCTGCTATGTCGTATTACGACTTCTTGCTAATTTTTTTTTCTTTTTATCACCTTTGACCCCTAGCTGAGTAAGCTAATAATAGACTGCGAGCACCTTTCCTTAGCATACCAAGAAGCTTTGCATGTGTACATATATGTGTACATACATATACATATTTATGTATATATGCATATATATATGCAAATATACACACACAAACATACACACGCATGCACACACAAAAACATGCACACATATATTTAAGACAACATATCTGAATGTATACTTGTTCTGACCGTACTCTCCAGCTTACAGTAAAATTCTAAGCATTTATCCTTTACCTCTGATTCAAAGACCTGATAAACTCTCTGCTTTGCTCCTTCCAAAATAATCTCATCATGTGAGGAAAAGCTTTTCTCACCCCAGAGAGAACAACTGCATCAGCTGCCTTAATACGAGAGACACATTTTTGTTTTACAGTGAATCTTCCAACTTCTGTGCATTGATAACTATTTGGATTTCTATTTCTATTTTGCTTTATATTATATATAAATTCATGAAAACAAAGCTATCATGGACTCTTGGAAGCAAGCTTAGTTTAACAAACAAGCTGATGTAATGAAGTGAAGAAAAAACAACAACAAACAAGTAAACATTTGTTGTCATACATAAGCCAGAAAAACCAATGAAGTAAAGAAAGGGATGCTGTCATTTCAACCATCTTTGAATGTGTGTCTTCTGAGTGAGTGGACTGGGCATGGAACCAGTTCAAAGCGTTCTCTTGAAAACGTGTCTCTGGCTGTAGGAGTGGCATCTCTACTGTTAAGTGAGTCACAGAATCAAGAAATGATCATGCTCATCAGCTCACTTAACCCATGAAAGTAGATTTTAGAGTACTAGAGGAGAAGAAAAATTGAAGTTTGCACTTGGAAAGATACTACAACTTAGCTTTTCTTAAATATGATTTCCCCACTCCCAATGATACAATAGGCCTATGATACCTGTCTGTAGGCTCTCTTCAGCTAATGCACTACACTGCATATTGGACAAACTCTTATTTATACTTTAAATTACCAAACTTCTTAAATAAGAACATGTGTTTAAACCAGGCAGTGGTGGCACACACCTTTAATCCTAGCACTTTGGAGGCAGAGGCAGGCAGATTTCTGATTCAAGGCCAGCCTGGTCGACAGAGTGAGTTCCAGGACAGCCAAGGCTATACAGAGAAACCGTGTCTCAAACAAAGAAAAAAGAATGTGTATTTAACATTTAACGTTTACATTTACAAACCAGCACATGTCGTTTCACACTGATAGAAGTATTTAGTAAAGACTTTTCATTCACTTGTAAAACAATTTCATTTATATTTAATATATCTATTCATTCCTTCAAAATTATTCATTGATTTTTCTATTTTTTTCCTGTCTGAGCTTAAAAATGAGCAAATAAGTCAACAAATAATAAAGTGATATGTGAATAGCTTAATACATTGTTTAGGGATGGGAATGAAGATGGGAAAATATCTGTACATATTGGGAACTAACAAATATTGTGCTTAGTATTTTTGATCCATGATTGTTCATACTAATGGATAAAAAAAGTTTCAAATTTTCAACTTCTTATATTTATTGCTTAAGAACATAAAAAACTGCATGTGCATTCAGTGCAGTGCTCTACACAATAATTAGATATGTTTATGATGCACAATTAATACATTAAATGATTATTGTACAGAGGTTGACATTCATGTGATGTTTTGTTACATAATTGCATTAACTGAAAATCAGAGCAATTAACAATCTTAAACTGACAATGTTTTCTATTTCTTTGTGATAGGAAAATTTAAAACTATCTCTTGTTGATGTTTTGAAATATGCATCCCATTGTTTTTAATACAGTCTTCCTAGTGTGTTTAGAATAGAAAATTTGCTCCTTTTAAAAGATATTACATTATGGTCATTGGCCCACTTCCTCCATTACTTCTACCTCCTACTCCAGGGCCACATACGTCCAACAGTCCAAATAATCATTTAAAAAGCCAATGAATTAAATTGTTCAGATTATTCAAGAGCCTGGATAGCACTAGCAATTTTTCTCCCTATTTTGTCTTAGCAACAACCTAAGTTCCACATACATTACTGAATCACATTTTTAGTCAATTAAGAGTTACTCCATATCATTAGTGCACATTCATTGAACTCAACAGGGAAAAGCACTCAGGAATATGCTGGCGATCAAGTCACATGATTTCTAGGCTCAGAAACTTGATCTAAATAGGGAATGTGTTAAGTAAGCAGGTACATACAAATCAGTGTTATATAACATAGTAATAACCAGTGGAGGATTTATCACTGCTGTCAGCAAGTAAAATTTTTCATCTGCACTGATATATTAGCTATGACCCATAGGACAAGGATAGATTAGCCAAGTGAAAAGAAGAATTAAGGGTCAAGTGTATTTCTGCGATGCACAAAGACATATGTGAAGGCATCGTATTTCTGGAAAGGTAGTTTAACTCAATACTTCTGAAAGGTAGTTTGAAATGGATAGTAAATTACATAAGACTGGAGAGCAAAAAATACTCTTGTATTTTACTTTCAGAGCAATTAACTATTTAAAAAGTGATAAGATGTATCTGAGACTTTTTTTCCTTTTATGCTATAGAAAAATTGTTTTTAAATACATTAAAACAAAAGATATAGAGATTCAATTTTTTTCTCTTTATTGAAACTCTAATCATATGTTCCTCCTAAAATCTAGACACATGTGGAAATACAAATGTGAATAATCCTTTATTCACACCAAATTCTAAGAGTTTTACAATTGTACTAGAGAATGTCCTATTAAAAGTTAATGATGAGATCTGGAGATGCTCATTTTTATTTTTGTCTTTTTTTCTTGGATATTTTATTTACATTTCAGATGTGATCACCTTTTCCCATTTCTCCCCACCCAGGAACCCCCTATCCCATCCCCGCCTCCTCCTGCTTCTATGAGGAGTGCCCCCACCCATCCATCCACTCCCACCTCCCTACCCTTGAATTCCCCCACACTGGGGCATCTATCTTTCACTGGACCAAGGACCTCTTCTCCCACCTATGCCCGACAATGCCATGCTGGAGCCATGGATCCCTCCTTATGTTCTCCCAGGCTGGTAGTTTAGACCCTGGGAGCTCTGGTTGGTTGGTATTGTTGCTCTCCCCATGGGGCCACAAACCCTTTCAACTCCTTCAGTCTTCACTCCAACTTTTCCATTGGGAACCCCATGATCAGCTTAATGATTAGCTGTGAGTATCTGCCTCTATGTATTTCAGGCTCTGGCAGACCTCTAAGGAGACAGCTATATCAGGATCCTGTCAGATGCACTTCCTGACATCCACATGAACCCTACCTTTGGAATGGATACCCAGGTAGAACAGTCTCCAGACAACCTCTCCTTCAGTTTCTGTCCCATGCTTTGTCTCCATATTTGCTCCCATGAGTATTTGTTACTCCTTCTAAGAAGGACCAAAGCATACATACTTTGGTCTTCCTTCTTCATGAGCTTCATGTGGTCTGTGAGTTGTATCTTGGCTATTGTGAGCTTTTGGGTTAATATCAATTATTAGTAAGTGCATACTATGTGTGTTCTTTTGTGATTGGGTTACCTCACTCAGGACGATATTTTCTAGTTCCATCCATTTCCCTAAGAATTTCTCGAATTTGTTGTTTTTAATAGCTGACTAATATTCCATTGTATAAATGTTCTTAAGAACACTAAGAGCTCTTGTAGGGTACCTTAGGTTCAATTCCCGGCACCTTCGTGGTGACTCACTCCTATTTATAATTCCAATTGCAGGGAATCCTGTACTGGAATATTAGAAAAAAGGCCTACAGCTGACTCCTGGCTTAGTCACCATGTTCCTGCACTAAGGCCAGCGCCCATACTCTAGGCCAACCTCTAAGCCAACCATGCACCTCCACAGCGCTAGGATAGCCCCATGCAATAACCACCATCCTTGCAGTTAGATATCACAGTACCCATTAACCAGGTAAGACAAAACTCTTAAAGCTTAAAGTTAACCAATGGATGTATATATATCAATAAAATCTCAATACACAAGATGTTCACACAATTTAGATAAGTTATCCCAATTTTCCTAACCTTTAGATTTCATATCTACCTATGATTCTTAAGGCCATGTGGGTCCAGATCCACTGTCATTTTCTGCCACCTTTCTCTCCTCCCTGGTTCTCTTTCCACCTCTCCCGCTCTGCCACCTTTAGCTCTGCCTTCCTTTTCCCTGTCCAATCACAGGTCGGTCTCCTGCTTCAAATAGATTGGACAGTGAAATTTCTGCCATCAAATTCAACACCTTCTTATAACTTCCATGGGATAATGCACCAGCATGATACACGCACGTGCACACGCACACATTCATGCATGCACAGATGAACATACATATGTACTTACTCAAGAACACATACATATACAATTAAATAAGTAAACAATGAGTAGACAATTGTAAACATGAGACATTTGAGAGAAAATTGGTATTAACTGTGCAACTAAACCCAAAATAATTGAAAAAGAAAGAAAAACAGATGGCTAGATAGTATATGAATTAACTATTAAAACTGGATTCAGTAAAGAAAAAGAGATGATTTATTTTTATTGCTAATTACAACAACAACAACAACTACTACTACTACTACATATTTTGTAGGTCTTTGTAGAGGAATTAATTCAGAAATATGGGTACTCTGACAAAGCACCACATCTAAAGACCTAGGTCTATGTTATCCTACTGGAATATGGTGTACTCATAGCAAACACCTTTAATCTCTGGGCTAGGATATAGACACACCTTTAGTATATACCTTTAGTCTCAAACAATGACTTCTTGTTGGGGAGCAACAAACTGGCAAATCAGGAATGATTTGACAGAATGAGTCAGAGATACGATACAGTCAACCCTCAAGAGAACAGACAGAAAGGAGAGGCTACCTATGAACAGTGCAGGTAGAAAGTAGAGTTGAGTTCCTTGCAGTTCAGTTGAATGCATTTGAGTTTAATTGAGTTCGTGCAGTCTGTTAGTCAGTGTAGTTCAGCATCTGGAGTTCAGAGGCAGTTTTTCCAAGCAGAGCAATCAGTCAGAAGCCAAGAGAAGCCAATTTGAATAATTCAGCTTGGAGAGGCATTTGAGACAAAACAGTTGAGTTGAACTAGTCAGGTATAGTTCAGGAAGAGCTAGAAGGGGTAAAGGGTAAGGGATAAGGAGTATGTTTATTCAGCAGTAAATTTCAGAGACTGAAACATTCTAAGCTTAAGTGAGCAGACTAAGCCTTGAAGCTGAAGCCTAAAAGGTTGGACTTGCAGAAGTTTAGATTGTATAGAGGCTAGAAGCTTCCAGGTCTAGGCCTAAGGATAGATAGATGATAGATATATAAATAGATAGATAGATAGATAGATAATGATAGATAGTAATAGATAGATAGATAATAGATAGATAGATAATAGATAGATAGATAGATAGATAGATAGATAGATAGATAGATAGATAGATAGATAGACTTTCAGCTTAGCCCAAGCCATGTAGTCATAAAGCTTTGGTATGGTTCTCATTTCATCCCTTCATCTGAGGGAATAAAAGAGACATTTATAGGTCTGAGTGATTTCAAATATAATAAAACTTCAAGTAGAAAAGGAAATGAAAGAACACTGTAATGATGTTAGAGGCTGTAAGAGTAGAGACTACGGTTCTGATCATCCAGTTGTGAATCTTGGGCTTTGTGGTAAGAAATTGGCTCTAGGACTTAGTTTGACATATTCCTTTAGTTGCAAACATCTTCAATTTTTTGTTCCCATATCTATAAGAGAAATGAAGCTGTTTACTATATCTGAACAAAAATATATTTTAACAATAAGTCATGTCTCTAGCTGATGGATCTATTTTAGTGGATTTATCACTTGCCATTTCATTTCTTATGGTAATTATGGTAGGGTATATTGTAAGATTAATTATGGGTCTGTTACTTTTATGGTCTCATCATGGTGAATCTGTAATGTAGTTTTAGAAGGCATTACTCCATTGGCTTCAGATGAAACTGGAATGGTTTTCATTTGAGGAAACTTTATCAAGTATCATTTCATACTCGTGACAAGATTCCTTGTCTCTTTCTGGCAAGTGATAGCACTCTGCAAGTAACTCAAGTAGTCAAAAGAATAAACTTGTGACCTAAACTGGAGGTAAAGAGATGATAAAATGTAAACAAATTGAGTGTAAGAGTTTGTTTATACACTACTAGATTGAGTGTACAAACACATTATAAAAGTTTATGAATCCAGTAAAAAGAAAGAAAGCACTTGTCATCCTAGATACCTAAAATGAAGCTAAGGTCTCACATAAAGATTTTTAAAATGTAGAGATGATTAAAGATAGATACAGCAAGAACTGCCAATCATGCATTGTGTGAGACCAAGAGTATATAGAGAAAGTACAGTTCTAAAAATGATGTTAATTTTAGGTAAGTTAATTTCATTAAAATAAAGATCACACAATAAATAATGTTCTAACTTAAATACATTCCACTTACTTTTACTGTAAAATAGTATTTCAATTTTTTACTCTGCTTTCTTACTTTATTATCTTGTATTTTCCTCACAGATCAAAGTTTCTGAATATTTTGAAGAACAGAACTGATCTTAATTTGCCAGTAAGTACGTTTACTCCAAATTATAAATGCATATATTCCTAATTAAAGTACCAGCTATAAAAGTCACCTGAATTAAAAAAATAAAAACATAGCATTATACCCTGTCAGGAAACACAGTTATCTTTTGAAAAGCCATGTGTATTTTTTTCTTTTTGTAAAGGCTTTGGTGATTCTGAGGATTCAGAAAAGTTTAGAGTGTTTGTTGGAAATACTTTTGAAATGTAGAATTTATTATTATATTTTATAGTGAAGGGAATGTTTGCCCGGTAAATTTTATTTTCTGTGTATAATTCAAATAAAATACTGAATTAAAGAAAAAAAAGTTGGCACAAGAGATTCAATAAAGGATCTCAAACACAGAAAGCTATAAGTACTCTTTGTCCTTTTGTTTTCAACAAAGAGATTAAACCCAAATTGATCCAAATTGAATGGATCACAAATGGTTCAGTGAGGTATCTCTATCACTGTTTATGCATAGAGATATGTTATATGTTGACATAACCACAATTATTAAAATAAACTATAAAACTCCAAATGAATAACTAGTTTCTAAGAGATAGACATTAAAGTGCCCCAAACCAAGAAATGTGACATGACTTTCAATATTCTTTCTCTTAACACAAGAGGGATTCCAATGGTGTCAAATGACATGACATGATTTAAAAATATTGCCAGTACTACAAGCAATTTTATGTCTAATGTATATCATAATATCCTCATTATGTCAGAAAATAAAATCAATTAGGCGAAATTTTCTTTGGATGCAAATGCTACAATGAGCACTTCAAATATGTTTGTAGAGTGAATAATTATGCAATCGCTACTATCCATAAAAGGCTTTAAAAAGCTATTGTAATATAATTTAGTTGTATAATACAATCTTAGCTCTGTATGAATAAGTTCTGTTCCTTTTCTAAATGATATTATTAAAAAAATAGTTTTTATGTTGTAAGTGATAAAGGCTTTTTTAAATTGCTAAAATACTGCTATACAGAAAGAACATCAAACCAAACAGAAATGACATCACTGAAGTATGTACCACATGTGCATCAATACAGTGCCCTCGTTTGCTTGACTGACTCCTTCATGTCACACTCCAGTAACCATGTGCCTATGAATATAAAGTCTACAAAGGGCTAATTGCAATTTATTGAACATGTCAGAGAGGCAAAACTTCAGTAAATCAAGTCTAAGTCCGTGGGTAGGTTATAATGTCCTCTCCATCCTCTTATCCAACTGATGGCTTCTACTTTCAGCCAGGAAACATTACAGATAGTGCCTTGAATATCTGTGGCAGAAGAAAAATGGTTCAAAGACCAGATGATCCTGTTTTACAACTCTTGCCATGAAGATTAAAACCTCTACTTCCAGCAATGCACAATTTCATTCTATTTCAGGGAGTCTGACCCTGAACTGAACTTCTTCAGCCTGTTCAACCTGAATTTATAAGAGCTAGTGACAGTATCCAGCAAGTAATGAAAGAAAAAAAAATAATGGAGAGACAGCTGTTTGCTTTCCCATCCAGGCTATTGATGTTGAGACAGAAAAAGCTGAGGCATGTTGGATTCAAACGGAAGTGGCCCTTAACATTTGCGAAGGGAGATACCCGGGTTCTTTGTTAATTTGGAGGCAACTGCTGGCAGCTGAACGAGGGGTCAGATGGGGGATACTTTTCCCTGCAATGCTGGCACATGACTGGATTTGAAGAACTAACTGTCTTTTGCAGAACATTGGAGACTGTATTGTACTATTCATCTACTTATGCATGACATCATTTGATATATATAGGAACATTACAAATTGTAAAGTGCAGCTATTTGGAATGCAATGCTATTGCTACTATCCCCTTCTGAATATGGACTTTGAATTACTATTCTACTCATGATATTGAGCACGTTGTGTTTAAAACTTAAATATAACAAATTAGGAAATTCCTAAGGACATTGTACATTTGTAACACGTTTATTCTTTATTTTCAGTAGAATTTGCAATATGCCAATATATATCCAGAAACTGACACATTCCAACAATCTATCAGAAAGGCAAATCACAAAATGACAATTATAATTGAATTTTGTATCTTCATTATCTGTGAAATACGATATTGAATTTTGTGAAGGAGACATTTAACACGGTAAAACAATAACAACAACAACAACAACACACTTCCTGTTCTGATTGGAACATGTCATTCCTGAAAGTTCAGATATATACAGCATTCGCTTTGAAGCAAATCCTTATGTTATATTTCAAGGACTGAAATCCTCCGTGTCCAAGGAATTTGAAGTCCAGTTCACTTATATATAAAGAGTGTGAGATGAAAATAAAACTGTACTGTATGAAAACTGTGAACAGATTTTTAGTGCAGGTGTACTCGCTCTTTGAAAAACATTGCTTCTCAAATGTCCCGGTAAATTAACATTTTCCTGCATTTCTGTATGCCATGATTTTACTTACACCTTTCTCTATCTTCTCCTCTTCTGTCTCTCTTCTCTCCAGGTCTCTACTTTCCCCTCATTTCCTCTCTTCATTTATTTTTATCTAGCCTAAAGTGAACTCTAGCTCCTTTCCCAGCAGAACTCAACAAAAGTGCCATTGAAATTTAGAAGATAATGCATTTATTTGTGCTACAGTGTGATTTAAAACATAAGATAACATAATAATAGCTAGTTATCATAAAAGATTACTGATAAAGAGTTCAGAATCAGCTCTTCACAAATCAATGCCTTGAAGTGGTCTTAAGACACAGCCTATTTATGTGGAGTATCTGAAAATACCAAGTGCAGCTGTTGGCATAAATAATAAACAATCGCCCAGCATAAAATTGGAGTGTGTGGTGGAAATTATCTCTGGTTTTGAATGCTGTGTTTAATAAAAAAAAAAAATAATTAGAATGCCATTGTAGCTTTAATTCCTATTTATAATATCTTATGTGATAATTTACCTCTTTACACATAAGAATAAGTTCAAAAGAAAATTTTCTAGTTGAGTAATTATTCAATTATTATAAAGAAAAAGTAAACGTGTATCTGCTAATTCTAGTGGAGAAAGGAGAAGCCAAAGATTACAGAGATGAAACAGCACACTTCTACAGACTGAGGTTGGTAAGAGATTCTGTTCCTGCCTCAGGAGGAAACCAACAAAATTGGCATGGAGTGAGGGCAGAGCTTTACAACAAAGAATGCAAGGGATGAGGAGGGTAAAGCCAAACAAACAAGCAGCTATGGTAGCTTTGAGGGAGCTGATGCCACCCATGTATGTGCAACTAGTATCTTCTGATGATCACAAATTGAATAGAACATGCACTGCATGAGGAACAATAAATCCGGGGAAGGGCCGGTCACAGTGATCAGAGAACAAAAACAATAAGGTCTGTTTAGGGCGATCCTATCACGTGTGCTATTCAAAGTATGCGTGTATGTGCTGGGGAGTCATGGGACAAGAGTGGGCGAAGATAGGAGATTGGGGGAGGAGTGCAGAGGTGGGAAGGCAGGTGTAGAAGCGGGGGTGGGGGGGGCGGTATTGGAGGGTGTGGAGGGAAAGTTGGAGTGGGAACAGGCCCAGAGCAAGAGTGGGGTTAAGGCTTGTCCAAATCCCAGAAATCTCATCCTGAGATTTGCAGGAGTTGGATCACTCTCTCCCTACTCTGGGCATGTATTTCTGGAGCCCTGTACCCTCACTTTGCTCCACTACAGGAGGTCATAGCCAGGTTAAACTCCTCTTGCCTTACAAGGTCTGTCCAGCAGCACCTAGAATTCTTCCTTATGCTAATGATGCATTCCCTGCCCTGGCCAATGATATACACACTCACTCTGATAACTCGGACTCATCCCCCAAAGGTTTAAATAGCCTTTGTTCCTCCACCATTAAAAAGAGTTGTCTCACTGAAGCTGCCTCAGGTGAGTCTGTTTTTGAGGCGGCTTAGCTCCTGGCAGTCTCACCTCACTTCCTGTACCAGGGTCTACTGGTTGTGACTGAGGTTACAATGGGTAATCCCAACGCTACTGGCCTGGCCGGGAAGAGAAGCATGAGTAGCCCATGTACTTTAGCTACAAGTTCCTAGCGTGTTCTAACAGCTCTATCAAGATTCCCAATCTCCCACGTGCACTGATATTGCACGGGAACTGTTGAGGGCTGCAAACTGCCTAGACTGTTAAATAAAAGTAACGAAAGTAACTTCTTTTTTTTTTTTTTTTTTTTTCAGCAAATAGGAAAAAGATGGACCACAGAGTAAGGCCACAGGATGACATATATAGAAATCATACAGTGAAATCTGTAGAAAAACCCAGCATTAATTAAAATTGAAATTTCTTGTAGTATGTTTTAGGCTACACTTTGATTGGACAGTTAGGGTTCACTTAGAAGACTAACTCTCACCGTTATTAATTAGCTATTGCTCTTCTCTAGGAGTTAGGACCTTCTGGATTTTTCCCCATCCACAATGGTAGTCAACAGGGCAGCAGTCAGGTCTTGTTTAGGCAGCCAAATTGTTGAGAGTTTATGATGTAGATCTCTGTCATATATAAGACACAATCTGACAGCAAATGTTTAGATTCTCTACCTCTTACAAGAGTTTCACCTTTCTTCCTTGATAGCAGCATTTAATATATACCATATAGTGTAGATATTGTATATATATACACACATATGCACATATACATTATACATATCATCATATACATACACATACATTACATCAATACATATCATCATATACATATACTCATATACATATGCATATGCATCATTAAATATACATCATATAGCATATAATCATATACATCATATACATATGCATACATATACATATACATCATATACATATACATCATATACATATACATCATATACATATGCATCATATACATATGCATCATATACATATACATCATATACTCATATACATATACATATACTATACATATACATATGCATCATATACATATACATATACATATACATCATATACATATACACATACACATACACATACACTACACATACACATACACATACACATACAATACACATACACATACACATACACATACACATACACATACACATATACATATACATAATTATTAAACAGAAAGAAGCCATAAACTTGAGAGGGATGAGGGAAAAGAACATGGGAAGGGTTGGAGGAAAGAAAGGGGTACAAAATGATGTTGATATAACACAAGTATATGATATTTTTATTATTAATTTATAATTATTATATTTTATTATAATTATTAAAATTATTAATTAATTAATTTATAATTAATAATAAAAATATTTAAATTCTAAAAACAAAAAAATCTCAGTATTATAGATGTGATGGACATATTCAAAATATGACAAAGACAACATACTCTGTCCTATCACTTCTAATATTGTGCCTTGTAAATCTCAAACAAGCCCACCCAGTTTTTGAAATTTCCTTATGAAATCCAGATCATCAGTTTATTTTGTGATTAAACATTTTATACTTTTGTAAATGAACACATAAAGACAAAGTCTTGTAATTCTTGTTGATACACAGTTATATTTTATTTTATAGAACACTATCTCACTAAGGTAGCAAGGCTCTGCTATAATTTACTAAGTCTCCTTATTTTGCCACATGTATGCTGAAATTTCAGATGTGTGCCAGCATCCCAAGTTCCAGGCGTTTCTTAAGGATCTATTAGTGAATAGGTAACTGTGATTATCATATATCACTCAATTAAGGTAGGATTTCAGGAGGTATTATAGAGATAGTCTAAGGAGATAATTTAATACAGAAAACTGGTTACATGTTGTTTAGAACGCTGGGCAGGGAAACAAAACCATAGATACCATTCTTAGGATTAGCAAAAGAGATGAACCATGTGGGCTGGGAGCAGATAGATTCACAGATGAAGGACTTTACACTGCAGTGCTTGCTTAACAGTCTAAGAATAAAATATGTTTGCTTTTCAGTGTCTTTATCCGACCAATGGAGGAGGTGGCAGATGGAAGATTTTGTCCGCCCTGATGTTCTAGTCCCCTGATGCCCTTGATGCAAGGGTTTGATAACTGGCTGCAGGAGCAACTAGAGGAGCAGTTATTATCACCATCTGCTGGTGCTGGAGCCAGCAGCCATTGAAAGGACACTGACATCAAGAGCTAATAAATAGGGATACGCAAATCCCCCCACCCCATGCCTCTCTCTCTTGCCACTCAGTGACCTTCAATGTACACAATGCAGGATTCCACACATCCAGGGTAAATGGAATTTGTAGAGATCTAGTTGCAGAGTCTAGGGCAAAGATAGTGGCTTTGCAGTGACAACAATAGCTTAATTATTGGCACTTTTAGTTAGCTTAAATCTTTAAATGAGAGTATCAAGTAATAAAGCCCCAATGAGTGTGAGGTATTTGAAATGTTTTAATTGTCCTTACGTCGTTAGATTACATTTCATTCTAATGTTGTTCTTCTTGTACAAAAACACTTGGCATAGCGATGATGATGACTGGAGGAGTTGGCCAACAAAGCCCAGCATCTCTGGGGCAGTTTAAAGGGCACAGAAGCACTGTAGGACTGGTAACTTTGCATCCATTGTATGGCTTAGGGATACCTGATGGCATTTGAGAAGGAAAGATAACATAAAATCAACAAAGCGAAACCAAACTAAACCTACGGCCACAATCCAGAATCCATGAGCATAAACTAAAGCTCTCACCATTGAACATTCTGCTACGAAGACCTCACCCAGCCAGCGGAACGCTCTGCGGCAAGATAAAAGAGCTCTGAGTCTGGCTCAGCCTACCACAGCGTGAGAAACCAGCAAATCACCTCTCCAGCATCAGAAAAATACGTAAATCCTATTTGTCTTCCACACTGAGAATATCAGCAGAAATTATTTATATTTATTTATTTATTTATTTATTTATTTATTTATTATCTATCCTCATAACACTTTTATGGATTCTCTTGGAATCACACATGGACCCCAATCACAATCCCTTCCCAGTTCTGTGTTCCCTCCCATTGTGATCTCTCCTGTCAAAATAAATAGTAATAGAAATAATAATAATAATAATAATAATAAAAAGACAAGACAAAACAAAAAAATCCTAAACAAACAAAACCAAAATACAAATAATACATATACAAAATACAAATAACAAATCTACTTTGTATTATCTATATACTGGACCATGGTCAAACTCCCAGTGGTCTGCCCCTTAAGTAGGACTGAGTTCTTCCCTTCTCATATTTTTGTCAGAGTCATCAATTGTCAAGATCTGCTCTTCAGTAACCCCATCATACTTTTTAAGAGTTCTCTTCAGTGGCCCTCTGTCTAGGCTGTTCCTTTTGTGATGTGGGGGAATTGGGGATAGGAGTTATCACAGAAGTTCTTCCCTCTCAACTGTGTGTCTGCAGACATCGATATTACAGCAAAAGTAGCCTCCTCGCTTTTCAGTAGTGGGAACATTGATCGTGGGCCTCCAGATGGTTTCTGACAACAACATGAACACGGTAACCCATCTGCAGTAAGACAAGGACCAGACAAGGCCCTCAGAGGCACATCAGACCTCAGACATCACTCTGGTCTCAAGATGACAGTGCAGGCCGCCCACATCACCCTGGCCCACCGCAGCAGCACAGACCTGGAGCACAACCAGTGGAAATCCATTTGACTTCAGGTAGCTGCACAGACCATAGACATTCATGTAGCCTTTGGTGGTATGTGACATCAACATAGACTCTGGCTACAGCAGGGCCTCGGATCCTGACATGGCCCTCAGTGGAAGCAAGGACTTCTCCATATCACTATGGCCTCAGATGGAAGCACAGGCACCCCACATCAATATTTCCCCTCCCCCTCTCCACAGCAGATAGCCTTACAGACATCCATGTGGCTTCAGGCTTCATCACAGAAACAGATATCTGCACGTCCTCAGTGTGCGACAGACATCATTCTGGCCCCAAGCAGGGTGCAGCTAGGTTGGGCACAGGCGGGCTTGCCTGGAGTGGGCGTGGCATGGCAAGAGGGGCATGGGACTCAGTTGCTGGCTCTTTCACCTCCTGTGCACCCACCTATTTATTTATTTTTATTTAAAGCTCATAAGATTTTGAAAGCAGCACAACATACAGAAATGAATTCTTTCAGAGTAGGTGGAAGATACATTTTAATGTCAAATGTATTCTAAATTGAGAATCTTGTGATAAACACACATTATAGCTTAAGAAATAATTACGAGTTACTAATTAATTATAAGGGTAGATCTATATACACTATTTGAAATACATCATTTTAGTTTCTAAAAAAAACGTTCTGAGCACTTAGTAGCCTGCTTTTGTAAATATGATGATAAACACAACGTGATTACAAAAAGAAATAAACTCTGTAACTGAGTAAAACAAAATAATATATTAGAGTTATGTGTCCTTTTCATTAAATGCATATACTTCAGTGTATTAATGAAATATTTTGACAAAAGGTTTCCCTCAAGTGAAAATATGCAGGTGATTTTTCTCTGCATAGTATATAAAAGATTTCAGAACTTTTTTAATACTTGGTATTTTTAAGGATCTAGTAGCCCTTAGGCTAAGCTTTGCTAGAAAGCCACTACAAGAGTATAAAAGAACAGTAAAATAATGGTATTTTTTTTCACACAAGACTCTAAATTTATTTTTATTTAAGAACTGAAACACTGCACACACATGCTCTGTGCTGTAGCTGTCACACACATTAAAATATCGCAATGCTTCCTGTAAGATGCCACGCAAAGCTACCGTGTGAAGCATGTTTCAGGGGCGTCCTTGTGTTCCATCCCTGCAGCGCTCAGAGTGAACCTTCTGTGCATACATAGTGCTCTCATTGGAACATGCAGTGTTGTTTCTGCAACTCTGTCCTCAGCAGTCTGATACACTTTCTAGGCCTCTCACCATCTTATTAAACATTAGTAAATGGCATGTCAGTAGGCACATGCCCCTACACATGCACATCCAGCTCTGTAAATTAAACATGCTTGGCATGCATGAATTATTTATTCCTGTTTGCTTTTAGGTGCCAGCAGGTGAATGTTCAGAAAAGAAAGAAAAATGAATGACTTATATATGAATCAGGCTTATAAATTATATAAACCGAGCCAACTGAGTCAGGGAAAAGATAAAATTAAATGTGTCTGAGAGACTATACTCCAAGAGTTTCATAGGATAAAAGGAAAGTGAGAAACTATTGAAAATAATAATAATTTTTGGAGTCTTAAAGTTTCTCAGAACTACATCCATATATAAAATTAAATACAATGTTGTCCTAAAAAAATACTGCTAAGAAAACTTCAATAAGGCTTGTATTCTGGATAGGAATACAGTAATAATGTAAATTGTCCAATTTTGATCCTTGTACTATGAGTATTTATAAGCAAAACTGTATTACTAGAAAATATACACTGAAGTGCTTAGATTTAAAGAGAAAAATGACTGCTTAACACTTCAGAAAAGATTGTGTGTGTGTTTGTGTGTGTGTGTGTGTGTGTGTGTGTGTGTGTGTGTGGAGAGAGAGAGAGAGAGAAAGAGAGAGAGAGAGATACAGAGACAGAGACAGTCAGACAGAGACACATAGAAATAGAGACACAGAGAGACAGAGACACACCCAGAGAGAGACATAGACACAGAGAGGGAATGAGAAAGCAAATGAATTAAAGTGTAGTGTCTGATAAATCTAGATAAGGATGTATACAGGACTCATTTGTTTCATTAGTTTATAGTTTTGGGTTATGATATTATTTCAAGTATAAAAACTTGTATTTCTGAACACTAATTTCACGGTGTTACATTGGGCATGACATGAGATGAAATGTGTGCGCCTTATAGAATGCAATATCATTAGTCACCACTTTAAGTATTTGTGTCACACTGCATTCCTGCAGATCTGTATGCCACTTCCTAATATTCTCATGGCAACGTGTTATATGTGAATTAAAGTTACTCGTTAGTTCTCATCAACTTTGGGTGATTTTAATAGATTTTTTCCTATTAATGACACCTACATTACACTCACCAAAAGGGCTTGTTAATTTAACAGAAAGAAAATTCATAGCATTTGTGTGTATTTTTCCTCATTAAAATCACATTATGGGAGTAATGGTTGTCTTAAATGGGTATAATTATTAATAAGAAAAGTGCACATATTAATTTTAAACCTTAATGGCTGCAGTACTTCTTGATTTTCTAGAAACAATGTAGGCAAACTTGCATGAATTTCAATTCCCTTTTACCCATACTTACTAATAATTCTATAGGAAACACAGGGCAGTTTAAGACAGAGGTCATAGGAAGGGAGCCTGCACACAGCTTGCAGATTTCTTCACTAATTTTATATTACCATCTATGGCAGCTTCTACTTGTTTTCATCTCAACAAGAACACACGGCAGTACTATACTGTCCGTCAAGAGACTAGAAACTCAAATGTTTCAGCATGATATTGTTCATAAAGATTTTATTAATGTTTCATTTTTAATTTCCCTCTTCATTTTTCCTTTAGGTCCTGAAGCAGCTCAACAGAACCCATTTGGGTAGTTTATATCTATAAAGGCAATAAAATAATATAAAATAAATCAAACTATTAAATAGATTCATTATCTCATCTCATTAGCACTCATTTATCCTCTAGTAATCCACTCAGCCTTCAATTTCTAATAATTCATGAAAAGTAGCTTAACCTCAAAACCAGAAGTTCTCTTCTTTGTGGTCATTAATTTTGAACTCTCATGTATCTCAACAGGAGACAGTAAAAAGAAAAGGATTTCAAAATCCACACACCATCATTTAAATCTTGAGATTTGTCACACAAAGAGCTTAACTATATTTCAAAATATCTCCACTCCCGAGTGTCTCTAAAATACGTACATGTAACATTCTCTAAAGTTTATGTTTTTTGAGGGGGATTGGAAATATTAAGTGAAATAAGCACAAAACAAATAGTCTACATTGTATCAACTTCTTAAAATAATTTAGTCTTGTTACATATATACAAGCAGGTAAAAGCCACTTTGAAGATTTAAAGGACAAACAGTGTAGCCTATAAATGTTTCAGTTTCATTGAATTGTAGAATTTTAGACAGCTTTTTAGTTACTCTTTACTTAAGCTAACCTGGAAAGAGTATACTATGTGTGGAGAGTGATATATTTCAGAATTGTAAGCAGACACGTTTAGCTGAAGCAGGATGTTTCAGGGGGGAATGTTGGAGGCTTACCTGGGGAGATTTTAATTCTTTTGTGATTTAAGAAACTAGGCTTGTCAAAGTTTCCTTTTTGACAGGAGTCAAAAATGTTGACACAAAAGAATTCTTAATGTAGATTGGTTACAGCAACACCAGCAGTATAATGTAAAGATGCTAAAGCCCATCCTGTTTTCTCTTCAGAAATACAGGCCACCAGAGGCTACCCACGCTCCAGTAGATGATTCCCCCACCAGTGTATGAACAGACAGTGCTATATGGATTCACTGAGCACTAAAGACATAAAGGAAAAGTAAAAACACAGACAGAAAGAGAGCAATTGTTAGGGGAACGTCATTGAGGGGATTAATGGAGCATTCGGAGGCAAGGGAATGGGAGGTGGGAAATGTGATTAAAACATACATAAGCATGTATGAGTATTAACTAAAATATGTTGAAAATTAACATGTGTTTCAAGGGAAAACAAATAATGAATGGTACTAACCAGCCCATAACCTAGATTATAAGAGTTTGTTCTTGCTATTTATGAGAAAAAGCAAATATAAGAGAAGATCCCAAATTATTATATATTATAAATTCATTCCAGGATTATTTAGTGATAATATTTGCATTAGCATCAAGTAAATTTCACAGATATGATTGGTTTGAATGTCCCTTGTGTGTGCATATATTTGAACACTTGATTGGCAATTAACGTCAGTCTTTGGGAGATGTTATGGAACCTTTAACAGGTGTGACTTTGCTGGAGGAAGCGTAACACTTCAGGCAAGATTTAAGAATTTACAGCCTTATCAACCCAGTTCATTCTCTGTGTATTGCGTTTGTGGTTGAAGATGCAGTGGCTCATCCTCTTGCTCTGGCCACCGGTTATAGTGCTTCTCCTTCCATTTGAAGTCTTCCTCTGGAAACATAAGCCCAAGACAAACTCACGCTTCTATAAATTATTTTTGATCTCATAAGTGCTGGGATAAAAGGAATGAACCACCATACCAAGGCTTCTCTGTCTTTTTTTTTTTTTCTTTTCTTTTTTACTGTTAGTGGAAGTTGCTTTAGATTACAGAAGGCACATTCAATCAGAGATATGGGAGTAGGGGTGTGGAAGAGCACCCTCATAGAAGCAGGGGGTAGGGCACAGGGAATAGGGGGTTTGTAGAGGGGAAACTGGAGAGGGAATAGCACTTGAAATGTAAATAAATAAAATAACCAATAAAAACTGATATGAATCCTAAAAATAAATAATTAAATAAAATGACCACATATAACTTTTCTGCTGGACCATGGCTGCCCTTTCTAGTTATTGTAAGTAGTATGCTAAGATTTAAGAAGTTGAGTTGAGTTTGGTGGAGTTCATTATTTATGACCTACAGCCCAAGTTCCTGAGACAGAGAGAAATTGTCTATAGTTATCTCCTCCAATTCATCCAGTAGTTCTACTATTAATTTCTTTCTCTAATGGATTATGGGATCTCTAAGAGAAACCACTGGTTAAGAATTAAGAAAATTGGAGAAACTCCACTGCATATTTAGAGTTTATGTAAGAATTTTCAGGATCAACACAGAGCAGTAGTATGAATTTTCTCTAACAGTGATTATTTGCTCAGTGCTTACTAATAACCACTATGTGATCCTCTAAATGCGTTGTGTGAATGTTTCCTTCAATCCCCATAGATATCCTATGGCATATTCATTAGTATCAGGCCCACTTTTCAGACTTCAGGTGGGGATTCTGAAACTCAACGACACAACAGTACGGCTTCAGAACTAAGATATTTGACCACAGATGTACTCAATCATCCATTTTCTTTCCCAGTTTATGCACAATTATTTTTCTTGTCTTGCACTTGGATAATGTCTGAAAATCTAGAGATTTCGTTCAGAAAGTATTGTTCTTGAGGTTTAGGTATATAAGGCCATGTGCTCACACTTCTCTGTGGGAACAAAACCTAGGACTTTGCCCAACTCATACCAACAGCACTACTAAAAGTTAAAAGTATTCATTTGTTGGGGTTTCTTTTTGTCTGAGAGTCTGTTTTCCTTCCAAATAGTTTATCAAGGGTACAATATCAAAATCCCATTCTCTAAAGCATGTTCTTCATTCGGAAGTTTGTAATAGTCCTTCTAAATTATTTTATCAATAACATAGAGGGATATAAGTAAAAATTTATAACTTGGTTCTAAGCCTAGATAGCCAGAGGCTTTCTATAGCATTAACTTTGCTTTTGATCTTTCAAAGGAGTCCATAAAATTGTTACATAACTCTAAGCATCATAACCAGAGATGGTTCAGTTTCTTAAAACACACCTGCTGTTACAATCAGGAAATAACTGTAGTCTAAAAAAAAAGTTGCAGTCAAGGACAGTAAAGCAAAAGATATTTCTTTTAGAAAGGAAATACTTTTTAAATCCAGTTGATTAAACTTGCTATGTTTTTGGTAATGGATTCATTTTCATGATAAGGGGGAAAACAAACAAGATCAATACACAACTCAGAAAAATACAGAGAAGAAAATCACCCAGGAATGAGCCCAGAGACCCAAAAGCTACACATCCAACTTTAACCCTAACAGCAAAAGGACAAAGCTTATTTTAAAATCTGTGTTTACTAACAGTTGTTATTTAACATCATTTTTGTTTCAATATTTCTTTTTAATAATGTATAATTTGTATTTTTAAGGTTAAAAAACTGAATATTGTCTCTGTGTATGTAGATGTGAGTGTAGAGGCCTGAAGAGGGCCTCAGGCTCCCATGGAGCTGGAGATGTGAGCCACCTAACATGGATGCTGAGGTTTGCACTTAAGTTGACTCTAAGATCTGTAACTGTGCTTAACCTCTGAGCCATTTCTCAAGCCCAAATAATGTGCACTTTCGTAGTGGAATTGTTAATGAATTTAGAGCATCCTTCTACTCTTCATTTTTTTTTCCTTTTTTAATTTTATTTTTTTTGCTTATTCACTTTATAACCCGTCCCAGTCATAAGCCCTGTTACTCAGTTATTTCAAGTTCGATATTGTTAAAAGCTTGTTTTTATTTTGCATGCTGCTGTTTCCTTCTCCATATCTATTTACATTGTTAAAATAGCTGTTAAACCAGAGACACCACCTTGAAAATTTCCTCCAGCAGCTGACAAAAACATATTTTCACCAACGACTTAACAAGGTCAACTCCTGTCTAATAGATTTTGCATTTGACTTAAAATACACACACACACACACACACACACACACACACACAGAGAGAGAGAGAGAGAGAGAGAGAGAGAGAGAGAGAGAGAGAAAGAGAGATAAATGCTACTTTTACTGACCAAGATATTTAGAGAAATACATAGAAAATAACTCTTAAAAAATACCACAGCTGAACATTATTAACATACTTTTTAGCTATTTCTAATATTATAATTTATTTAGAATGGCAAGAATTAATAATAGGTGATGGTATTTCAGTCTACACTAATCTTAATATTATAAATATTTTCAAATGTTTTATAAAGACTAATCAGAAATTATTGAGTCAAACACCAAAATTATAGCATATTAAAATACTTAAGGCTCAAAATGGGCCTCACAATCATGCTTACTACCAGTTTTCTAGAGATCATTGGTGAAGTAGTTAATCTATTCACTTCTGTAAACCTGAAACAATAGTGGCATTCTTACAATGGTCTGATGTAGTAATTTTCCTTGAATCAAAACATTGTCTGTATGAGGGAGGAGGGAACCTAATAAAAACACAAAGAACGATACAACTCATGGAGAACTATAGCTTCCAAGATTCACCAGGCCCCTCCTTAAGGATATAGAAGGAGTTCAATAATTGTTGGGGGGAAGAAAGGAGACAGAGATATCTGCAGAAGACCCTGTGATCAGCTTAGCTGCCTGAAAGAGACTTTTGAACATGTTGAGTGCTTACATGTATGAGGAGAGAACCAGGGGTGGAGCTTTCCTGAGTCCCCATAGAGGCGTGAGTGACAAAGATCTATTTGAATTGCCCTTGATCCTATAGATAACTCCTTACCAATGCCCTGTAAGTAATGCTAACATACTCATTGTTTCTATACTTTCTGTTGGAGTCTGTGTGCAAACCATGTAATATAATGTATGACTTACAAAAGAAAACTTCTTATACTTAATTAATGCCAATTTTTCTATCATGTCTATTTTCTTACATACAAATATACCTTCACTCTAATTATCTACAGCTTGCACCCTCAGTTAAAATACTCAGATATTCTTTCCAGTGCACAGTGTTCTTTTATATTTCCATTTCTAGGTGCCCAAATTAACATATGTAAACAAACACATTTCATTTATATTGTTTTTCAAATGTCAGTCATAATCCTTGTCTATTTCAAAGCTGATAACTTATGTTAAAAGTATTTTGGAAAACCATAGTTTTTTTTTTTTAATTGGATATCTTTTTTATTTACATTTCAAATGTTACCCCGTTCTGGTTTTATACTGGAATCAGATCTCAAGAGATGTTTGATACTGAGTCCTCTAAGTTCATTTTTGCTCTTGACATATATTCTATGGCTAATACTCCATTGCTTTATTCATTTATCTGTTGATAGACATTTAGGCTTACTTAATATTTTGGCTACTGTGAATAATACTGCAGTAGACAGACAAATATGCAAGCATAATTGTGGTGTATTGACTGACAGCCTTAGTATAGCTGGTCCAGACATTAGCTCCATTCTTACTTTTTCAGGTAGCTTCATCTTGATTTCCATTGTGAGTAGAGTAGATTGCATTCTTTCCAACAGTATTTAAAGATTCCCTTTACCTTATCCTCACACAGCAATTTTTGTTTTATTTCCTTAGTAATAGCTGCTTTGATAAAGGTGGGATAGAAACTTCAATTTTTTTTATTGCATATTTCATGATGGACAACGAGACTGACTAACTCGTCTTCAGGCTTATTGGCTGTTTTTACTTCTTCCTTTGAACACTGTGTGTGTGTTTACTGATTAGATTGTTTGGTGTCCTGAGTATTTCAGCTTTTTATAACTTCTTGATATTAATCATGTTCATTGCATAACTAATAAATATTTTCTTCCATTTCATAGTGTTTCTTGACTGTATCATTTCATTTGTTTGAAAAAAGAGTTTAATTTCATATAATCCCATTGTTAATTCTTGGTTGTATATATGAGGCCATTGGAGTCCTTCTCTATACTTATATATTGCAGTGTTTTTACTTACATTTGCTTATATACTTACACTTATATACTGAAGTATAGTTTACTTTAACAACTTCAAAGTTTCCACATGAAGTTGAGAATTGCTCTTTCTACTACTGTGAAGAATTGAGTTGAAATTTCAATGGAGAATTCGTTGAATCTTCAAATCGCTTTTGGTAAGATTATAATAAGGTCCCTTGGTTAGTTTTGAGTTGAGATTTGTAGAGTGGGAGAAGAGGATGCATTTTTTTTTTCTTCTACATGTGGACATGCAATTTCCTCAGTACTATTTGTTAAAGAAGCTATCTTGTCTCCAGTATTCTTTGCTTAGATTTATTTATTTTATTTTATATGTGTATGTATATGTATCTTTGCTTAAATGTATTATCTGTGAACTATGGAGGTCAGAAGAAGGAATCAGATCCATGGAGCTGAAGTGTCCGACAAGCTGTAATATAGGTGCTGGGAATCAAACTTGGGTCTTCTGCAAGCATAATCTGTGTTCTTAACCAGTAATCCATCTTTCTATCTCTTCCAGTGTATGCCTTTTAGTATTTTATTTTATTAAATACCAGATGGCCAGCACTGCAGAAGTCTTATTTTCTTCCAGAAATCTACATACTCCTTCTTACTTTCATTCTCTCTCGCCTTCTCTTTCCTCCTCTCTCTCTCCCTCTCTCTCCCTCCCTCCCTCCTCCTCCTCCTCCTTCTTCTTCTTCCTCTCTCTCTCTCTCTCTCTCTCTCTCTCTCTCTCTCTCTCTCTCTCTCTCTCTCTCTCTCTTTCTTCTTTTTGTTCCAGGACCATGCTGGTTTTGTTAATATGGTTCTGTAGTATTATATGAAATCACACACAGTAATTATCCATTGCTCTTTTTTTCCCCCTGTGGATTGCTTTTGATATAGAGGATCTCTTTTTTATCATATGAGTTTCAGGACTGTGTTTTCTGTTTCTATGAGAAATATCATTTGGATTTTGATGGTGCTGCCCTGACACCAAATAGTGCCTTTGGTAAAATAAGCAGTTTCACTGTGTTTCTTTGTTGGTCCAATTCATGGGAATTTTTCTGGAGTGTCTCACACATGTAGGATCAGATCAAGAATACTTTAACCTTTTGCTTTTCTATTTGTATCCCTTTATTTCCTTCCTTTGTTTTAACAACTCTAATTAAGATTGCATAATATATTTAATAGACAAAGTGAAATCCCCTCATCTCATTCCTATTTTGAGCAAAAAAAACTTGCTTTTTTTTCAATTAGTATATCATTTATCTATTTATTAATCTATTGCTATTTAGAGAAAAAGAAATGAGAATATGTCTGATATTTGTCTTTCTGATTTTGAATTATTTTGCATACCATGATGATACCCAGTTGTATCTATTATCTACAAACATAATTCATGGTTAATTTGCAGTTGAATGAAATTGCATTGTGTATATGTGTTATACTTTATTTATTCACTTACTGATGTATATATAAAAATGTATTTCCTCTAAATTGTTGGGTAAGACAAGAGTGCCTACTGTGCCCATCTTATTCAACATAATACTCAGTTCTGACAATCAGGAGACAGAAAGAAATGGACTACAAATACAAAATGAAAATGTCAAATCATCTCATTTTATCGATGACAAAGATCCTAATAAGAACACTACAAAACTCCTAGAACTGTTAAACTCTTTTGATAACATAGGATAACAAATATCAATATACAAAGTTCAGTATATTTTCAGTATTCTAATGATGAAGGTTCACTGAATTATATTTCTTCTATTCCTAGCCCTTTGGGACTTCTATCATGAAGGATATTCTTGCGATTTTTGTCCTTGGGTCTATGCATGTGATATATCACATTTCTTGTTGTGTTCATGTTTAAACACCCTTGCATTCCTGAATGGAATATAATTTGATAACTATAAATGATATTTTTATGTAAATCAATAAAAAATAAGAGTTGGTTCTCTGAAATTGTATACAAGATTGACACTAATTGAGGCAAATAATGTAAAGAAAACCCAAGTTAGTCTAAAAAAAAAAAAAAAAAAAAAAAAAAAGCTCTAAGCACACTTGCATATACTCACAATAGGAACAAAACATGCCAAAAAGGTAAAACATGATGAGCACCGAATACTGGCTGTACTGGCTAGTTTTGTGTGTCAACTTGACATAAGATGGAGTGATCACAGAGAAAGGAGCCTCCCTTGAGGGAATGCCTCCATGAGATCCAGCTGTAAGGCATCTTCTCAACTAGTGACAAAGGCGGGGGTGGGAGGAATTGTGGATGGTGCCATCCCTGAGCTGGTAGTCTTGGGTTCCAGAAGAAAACAAGCCAGTAAGTAACATCCCTCCATGGCCTCTGCATCACCTCCTGCTTCCTGACCTGCTTGAGTTCCAGTTTTGACTTCCTTTGGTGATGAACAGCATATTTCGGGGAGGACTGTGGAAGGACTTTGGAACTTTGGGCTAGAAGAGCCATTGGGTGTTAAGAGGTCTGTGGGATGTTCTGTAGGAGCTTGGAAGATAATGATGAGAACAGTGCAAACAATGGAGACCTGGCTTGTGAAATTTCAGAGGGAAGATCAAAGACTCTTATCAGGGTCATTGGTGTTGTGATTGTGAAGATTCTGGGTTTTGGGTTAGCTGGGGCAGAAGAATCAGCTACGATTAACAAGATACTGGAACTACTAAAGCAAAACCTTTGCATTACTGGGACTATTGATTCTGGTTAGCTAGAGCTAAGAAAATTAGGGGTGATTAAGAAGAGATCAGCATCACTGAGATGAATTCTTCTGGGATGTGTTTTCCGAGAATACAAAGAAGCTGTGTTCCAGAGATAGCCAAGGTTATTTCTTGTGCTGTAGCTGGACTTGGTAATATGTAAGAGTCACCCAGGTGGTACTAATTTTGAAGGCATGAAGGGGTCATGAAGAGCAGCTGAAGCTCAGAACTGTGAGAGGCCATGGAAGGCTATTGGTGAAGGTGCAGCCTCAGTTGCAATTGATGGTCCAGGACAGTAATGGGGTCATACAAAGGAGTCGAGGCTTGGCTCCATGAAGAGAGCCTATGAGAGGCTATTGGTGAAGCCTAGTTGCAGAGGAAGACAGTTATGTTTTGGAGATGCCAGTACCACGAGATGACCACCAAGAACAGCTGCAGCAGTGGAGTACAGGCAGCTGCATCCTAGAAGACAAATTGTGTGCTACAAAGAGCAGTGCTGGAGAAGTGACCAAGCCCTTGGAGGAGCCCAGAAGATCATGAGTGAATGCCAGACATTGGACAGTTAGAGTTTGATTTTGATTTTGATTGTGACTGTGCCCTGATATTTTTCCATCTTGAAGTAAGAAAGTATTTTAGTGGAGCTCACAGTTAAGAGACTTTGAATTGTAAAAAAAAAACCTTTGAATTTTAGAAGAGATTGGATATTTTAAGGGGATTGAAATTTTAATATGTAACAATTTGTAAAGACCGTGAGATTTTAAAAGTTATTTAGATCTTGGGGATGAATATGAAAGTAAAGGTTGAGGGTTAATAGTGTTTGGGTGTCAAATTGACAAGGGGTCAATTTTACTGGCTGGTTTTGTGTGTCAATTTGACACAAGCCTCCCTTGAGGAAATGCCTCTATGAGATCTAGCTGTAAGGCATTTTCTCAATTAGTGATCAAGGGTGGGAGTGCCCATTGTGGGTGATGCCATCTATGGGCTGGTAGTCCTGGGTTCTAAAAGAAAGCAAGCTGAGCAAGTCAGGGGAAGCAAGGCAGTAAGTAACATCCCTCCATGGCCTCTGCATCAGCTCCTGCTTCCTTCCCTGTGTGAGTTCCTGTCCTGATTTCCTTTCTTGATGAACAGCAATGTGAAAATGTAAGCTAAATAAACCCTTTCCTCCCCAACTTCTTGGTTATGATGTTTTGTGCAGGAATAGAAACCCTGACTAAGACATTCCCCTTCAGGTTATTCATATCAAAGATGAGTCTTTAAGACTTCCTGATGTGTAGGCAGCTTCTTCTTACAAATGTATAGTAGGATCAAGGCAGCATCTACAACTGGTACAGTGAGAGTTAAGAAGACCTAGGAAACAACTTCTCTGAAGACTACCCTGGAGTGTAGAAATTTAGGAATATGCCTTCTTTTTTTTATATTTAGATTAATTATACTTTTTTCTTTCTTTTTTTAAAAAGCCCACCCACAGGTTTTAATGTATAATTAAAATACACATTCCAATTACACATGGGATTTTCAATAAGATACATATATAATAAATAAGTCAAATTAAAAACCATATATTAGACATATATATATATATATATATATATATATATATATATATATATATATATTTTTTTTTTTTTTTTGCCTTTTTGAGACAGGGACTCATGCAGTCCAGGCTAGCCTCCAACTCTCTGTGTAGTTGAAGCTGACTTTTGTCACTCACTGTCCCATTCTTTTTTTCTTAAGTTTAATTTTTTATTTATATATACTTGTATACACATATACACATATATACTTATATACATGTATACATTAGTATATACATGTATATATATGCCATATGTGTGTGCATACATGCAGAATCTAGGAAAATAGATCAGATCCCCTAGAGGTGGAGTTACAGGTGATTGTGAGCCTTGTATCATGTTTATTAGGAACCAAACTTCAGTTCTCTGGGGGAGCAGTAAGATCACTTAATATAAGCATTGTTCTACCACAAGCACAGTTTGTTTAAAGCTTCATGAAAGATGCATTTGTATTGAGATAATGTCTCTGTGAATTACCAGGCTATACTTGGAAATTCAAGGTCCAATTTCCATCATGTTATTATGTGACATACTATGCCTTCCCTTTAGAATATTTAATTGGACCTTCTAGTTTGTATAAACCTTATACTCTTTGTATGTCTTCTAGAGTATATGACAAGTGTAAACACTGAGGAATGCATAACAAGAATCAATCTGTTTCCAAAATAATGTTGTAATAAGCTATGAGTAAGTATAATGCCATTTTGTGCAAATGTAGAAAACAGTAAAAAATAAATAAATAAATAAATAAATAAATAGAGCAAATCAACAATACTTTTTGGAGTAATACATTAGAATTCACATTTGGCATTCAATAAATTCATGATAAAGCCCTAGATGACATAGAACTCATGGTATAAACAAGGCTTGACTTGAAACAGAGCCCCTCATTCTCTCTATTTGCTGAATGCTGGATTTAAAACTTCACTGCACCCCACCCCATCTAGGTTTTTAAGTCACAGTATAAATGGAGACATAATTACTATGATTGTCAATAAATAAGATATATATCTCAGTATGTTCGAATTTGCCTATAATTCCAAAGTTTTGGAGGAAGAAGTAGAAAGATCAGAAGTTCAGCATTATTCTCAGTAACATGTGCTAAATCTAGGCTAAAGAAATGTATGAAAGGACTGGTGAGATGGCTCAGTGGTTAAGAGCACCAACTGCTCTTCAGAAGGTCATGATTCAAATCCCAGTAGCCACATGGTGGCTCACAACCATCCGTAATGAGACCTGATGTCCTCATATGGGTATCTGAAAACAGGTACAGTAAACTTTGGGCTGGAGCGAGCAGGACCAGAGCGAGTGGGACTGGAGCAGAGAGAGAGAAGGGAAGGGGGAAAATAAAAGAAATGTATGAAAAACAAGATCTCAACAAACAAACAAGGAAGTGTAAGCTGACAAAGAAGTGGGGAAAAGAGTAAAAACAAACTAAAAAATTGTAGCTTTGTGAATGAAGTTAGATATGAAGGCATTTAAAATATATAGCAAATGAATATATGATTAAAATCACAAGGGAAAAAAAACCATGTGAGTGAGAAAAATAGGCAAACAAGAAAAGAAAATGTCCTTGCAAACTTAGAAGCAACAGTACTTAGAATACAGTACACAGCATATAAATCCACAATAAATGATTGATCGCAGGTAAATACTATAATGTAGTTCACGGACTAAGAAGCAATCACAGCATCTATTCAATAGAATGACAAAATTACTTGGTGAGAGTATGGCAGAGAGTTAATTAAGAGCATCAGTGATGACGGGGTAGATGATAAAAAAATGTTCCTAACCAATCAGATGATCCAGCTGACAATTTATGTTTATTAGCACAGGATCTTATCCTTGAATGTATATCTATCTCTCTTATAAAATACATTAAATCTATATATCTTCCTGATTTTTTTGTGATCCTTAGTCATCAAATAACAGTATAAATTCACTGAAATAAATTCAGTTACTAAAACCCTATAATAGAAGCTCTGTCAAAGTCTTCAAAACATCAGTCTTCAAATATTAATTATGTATATGTATATATATATATATATATATTAGGCCCCAAGGTTTTATTTTCAACAAGAATCCAATATTTATTCTAGACAAGTGCTATTTAAAAAAAGAAATGGTAATAATAATAAAATAATAACAATAATAATAATAATAATAAAAGCATTAAAAGTATTCAACTCGTTACTACTTATATTTTTATACAAAGAAAGCACCATATAATATGTTACATAATATGATTGAGTTGAAATTCCATAAAACAAAAGAGAAAACAAATATTTATATCTAGTCAATTTCAAAGAAATTAAAACTGAAAAGATCATTCATATAGTAATTCATATTTTATGTCAAATATTTTTACGTTACTTCAGTTATACATAAATATTAACAAATCTATAAATTAAAATATTGTCATATTTATTTGGTTTCCAGTAAAAAGACTGCTTCTATTCTGACTAGGTAAGAAATGTCATAGAATCATTGTTTGAGCTAAGCTATTATGGTGATTTGAAGAAATATAAATGTTACATTACATTTTAATTATACTGTGGAATTTGAATGTAATAATATTCATATAAGCTTTTATCTCTTTTACTTCTAATCATGCAGGAATGAGAGGTCATTGAGTTTGACCTCCAGATAAGTATAGAACCACATCACACGAGGAATAATTTGAGGAAAGGCCAAGGTCAAGTCTTTATAAATTAGAGTATACTTGGGTTTTCTATCAACTAAACTTAACATTGAAATTAAGAGTCGAGACCATTCTCAGACACCAAGGATAATCTATCCCTGTACTTGCATACACTTTGCATTTGTTGCAGGAATCATATTCATCATCACACAAAGATCTGACACTTTAGAGTTTGAGATTGAAGATCAACGTAGACTTGGAGGTAGTTTCAAAGACATCATTTTGCATTAACAATTCTTCTGGTATACTGAACGCAAAAATTGTGTTTGCAGCTAGCCTGGAATAAACATAGATGACTTTGTGTGTGTGTCTGTGTGTTATTCTCTAGTAATTAAGAAATGTAAGAGAATTGCAATTTGAATAAGAATCTTTGCTATAAGTGAACCTACTGGGTCTCTTGATCTTTGAATTAGGATTCAGGCTTGAGGAGCTGCTCTGTACTCTTCAGTGTATAGTGCCATTCCTGGCTTCTAACTGCTAGATCTGAATAGCAAACCCTTTCTTCCTTCCCTTAAGACAGTCTGACCTGTCTCAAGGATTTGTCTAACATACCCTGGGGATTTAAAATTATCTTCAGCTTCCCCTAGAAAACCATTGTTTTAGAGTTTATAGAAAACTGTGTTAAGAAGTGGAAGATGTGTCTGCTTTCATCAGTGGCACAACTAAAGGTTTCAACCCTGGACTCTAGAGAGTTCATTGAGGGCTAATTTAAAACAATTCCATTAGACTTGCAATCAGGATTAGTAGCCAGATGGAAAATCCTTCTGGGACTGGAATAATTCAATAAATACGCTTTGGAAAGTCGAATGTAAATTGAACTATGGCTTGAACAGGAACACAAAATGAACTTCTATTTGGAAACTGCCTTAGCCAGCATTCTATCGCCATGAGAAGACACCATATAAGCAACTCTTATAAGCAAAAGCATTTAATAGGGGTTTGCTCACAGTTTTAGAGGTCTAGGACATTACCAGCATGAAAGGAAGAATGGTGGCACACAGGCAGACATGACAGTGGAGAAGAGCTAAGAGTTGTACATCTAGATCCACAGGTAGCAGGAAGAGAGGGAGTTGTTGGGCCTGGTTTGTATTTTTAAAAACTTAAAACCCACCCCCCCCCAAAAAAAACCCACCCCAAATGACACAATTCCTTCAACACGGTCTCACCTCCTAATCATGATAGAACATTTAAATCTACTCTACTGGGTAGCCATTCTTATTTAAACCTCATAGAGGCAATATATTATTGTACTTTCACATTGCTAACAGTCTCATTTTCTTCCATATCCCTGTAAGCCTCTTGGCTATTCTTACAATGATGATGGTGGTATAGGGCAAGTCCTCAATTAACTCTACAGACTGAAAATTTTGATAGAAATAAAATAATCTGTTTTGTGTTATAATGTTGCATTCTACGTTGTCATCTTGACAGGACTGTCAGGGTTCTCTTTCCTTGCTTCTTTTATATTACTGTCAGCTAACGCTCATTAGTAATGTTCTTTCCCTTTGATCCATTCTTAGAATTCTTACTCCAAGGTCACTCTTACAATCACTTCCAGATTGCTCTAAGAATTGTGTGCCATCTATCTATAAGAAGATACATCTTTGAAATGTCAGGTGCCAAAGAAATATTATATAACAAACTTATGTCTTTTTTTTTCAGTTATGTACAGCTGCTTTTTTTCCTTTTGGATATTATTGTATTTTAATTCTTTTAAGGTTGTCTATGCATGCAAGGCGTTTCTATTATTATTATCATTATCATTATTATTATCAGTAATAGTAGTATTAGTATTTATTTATTTATCTACACTTCCACCTCCCCACACACACGGTTCCTCATTCCATTCCTCCTTTCCCACCCTGTCTCTGGGAGGATGATTCTCCTATGCCCAGGCCTCCCCACTCCTGGGGCCTCAAGTCTTTCAAGGATTAGGCACATCTTCTTCCACTGAGGCCAAACCAGGCAGTCCTCTGCTATATATGGATTTGGAGCCTCGGACCAGCTCATGTATGCTGCATGGTTGGTGGCTCAATGTCTGGGTGCTCCCAGAGGTCTAAGTTAGTTGAGACTTCTGGTCTTCCTAGGGGGTCTCCCTCCTCTTCCACTTCTTCCTAATTCAATCGTAGAGGTCCCTGACTTCAGTCCAATGGTTGAGTGTAAGTATCTGCAACTGTCTCAGTCAGCTGCTGGTTGGGCCTCTCAGAGGATAGCTGTGCTAGGCTCCTGTCTGTAAGCATACCATAGCATCAGTGATAGTGTCAGGCCTTGATGTCTCCCCATGAAATGGATTCCCAGATGAGCCAGTTATTGGACCACCTTTCCTTCAGTCTCTTCTCCCTTTTTGTCTCTGCAGTTCTTTTAGACAGGAACACTTCTGGGTCAGAAATTTTGACTGTGAGTTGGTAACACCGTCCTTCATGCTGAGGTCCTGTTTATCTACTGGAGGTAGACTCTTTGAGTTCCCACTCTGCACTGTTGGACATTTCATCTAAGGTTACTCTCATTAAGTCCTGAGAGTCTCTCCCCTCCATCATTGGTATTTTCTAGAGGGTCTCCTCACCTCCTGCCTTCTGAGGCTGCATATTTCCCTTCATTCTGCTGGTCTTCTGGGCTTCTCTCCTGTGTGCCCTCCCCCACATACCCAATCCTGCTCCCCTTTCTAGAATATTTTGGGAAGGAAAAATAGCTCAGTGTGACCAAAGCTGACCACCTGAGTTTGAACCTGGAATTCACATTGTAGGAGAGAACCTAGTGTCTTCTGACATCTGCAAAACAAAGAATTTCACTCTTCAAAAGTACTTTCCAACTCCCACCTCAGGAATAGGATCCAATTTAAGGAGAATGAAAGTTTGACTTATTCTATATAGTTTTTTATTTAATTAACTTCATCTTGATTATTTTTGTATTTGTTTATTGATTGAATGTTTATTTCCAAATATTTCTGAAGACAGAGACCTGCTATGAATGAATATCTATAATTTTCTTTTAGC
This sequence comes from Mastomys natalensis, assembly GCA_021653895.1. Lineage (NCBI taxonomy): Eukaryota > Metazoa > Chordata > Mammalia > Rodentia > Muridae > Mastomys > Mastomys natalensis. The sequence goes on along the minus strand of JAJTUV010000235.1, from coordinate 1,977,314 downwards.
AAATATTAAATGGGTTTCAGTAAATCAAAATACCAAATGTTTCTGCTTTAAGGAAATGATCTATTTCAATTTAGTATGAACCTAACTTGAAGTAACATAATCTGCATAATATGATTCATAAATATCCTGTGTCTGAAGAACTAAGACTATCTGAGTTCTACTGTGGGTGGTACTGCACAGAGAGGCTCAAGGAACAAATCACAAACAAATATGACTTTGAACAATGTCAAGAGCAGAGAGTAGAGAAGATTCTGGGCAGAATATGATAGCAACTTCACGTGACAGTGTCATCTGGCACGGTCCTCACTGATTTAAATATTAATTTTTCAAAGAGAACACATATGAACAAAGCCCAAAAGAGTTAACATATTTTAAAATTCATGCTATTATGACTTGAAAAGTCTAACCAAGAAATGAAAAATGCTGAGCAACAGCAAGAGTCCAGAAAACTGTGCTTTGGAATTAGGGTAACACATGAACACCCTCAGAAGCGGGGTGAACATTTTTGTCTTCTCCTGGAACACTGAGTGCTTTGGCCCACATTATGTGCCAGGGACATGGTAGAGATGCATTAGACATGCACTACTGTGACTTGGCACAGAACAACCTGTGCCTGTGCTGTTCCACTCAGTGACTTGGCAGTAGGAATGACAGAAGCTTCGGCCAAGGCAGGATGAGTTGTGATGATCCTTTGAGAAAAAATACAGTCCAGAGGAAAGCAGCAAGACTGAAGAAAAAATAATGTATCCCATGGAGAAGCCAAGAATGTATTCATATGCATTTGCAACCCAGACTTCACCAGTCTATCTTGCACACAGTTGCATAGGGAACCTAAAAAAAAAGTGTGCATCTCATTTGGTTCCTGCTGAATTATCAAATAAATTTAGTAAAAATTGCATTAAAAGTGAGTAAAACTATCAGTCTCACTTACCATATTGATGACTAATTAAAGCAATCACCTTAGTGGTATGATCCTTCCTCAGCTCCGAGTTCAAGAAACATCACAGATTTTGGAAGTTTTCCATTTACTGTTTCACATTCTCAATCATGAATCTATAATCTGTCTTTTGTAGGTGTGGTGAATGGATTAGTGGCAAGACAGGAAAGATAATTGCTCTAAAGTCCCCACTTTTGCTTTAAAAAATGTCATTGAACTTAGGTGATTCTAGTGTGGTGTGTTCACTATCACTTAGTGTGGTAGTGTTCATTGTCAATAAGACAGAACCTAGAGTCTCCTGGGAGATAAACCTGTAAGTATGCATGCAGGCCATTGTCATCCCACTAATTAGTATGGGAAGACACACCCACTGTGTGTGACACCCTTTGTAATCTGAGATCTTACCTAGTAGTAAGTGGAGAAGAGGAATGCAGCCTGCATTCATTTCCTTCTACTTCCTTAGCATGGGTGCTACCACCCTCCTACTCTTTCATTTGTATCTTCCATCTTTGGTAATGGAAGTAAATAAATAAATAAATAAGTCTTCCATCTTTGGTAAGTAAGTAGGTAAATAAATAAATAAATACCCTTTCTTCTTTAGCTTGTTTTTGTCAGATATTGTATCACAGCAACACAGAAGTAACTTACAAAGTCAGGTAAGGATAAATTCAAAACAAACTTACTCTGGACATGTGTCTTAGTCAGGGTTTCTACTCATGCACAAACATCATGACCAAAAAGCAAGTTGGGGAGGAAAGGTTTATTCAGCTTACACTTTCTCCATGGCTGTTGATCACCAAAGGAAGTCAGGACTGGAACTCAAACAGATCAGGAAGCAGGAGCTGATGCAGAGGCTATGGAGGGATGTTACTTACTGGCTTGCTTCTCCTAGCTTGCTCAGCTTGGTTTCTTATAGAACACAGGACTACCAGCCCAGGGATGGCAGTAACCACAATGAGCCCTCCTCCCTTGAACACTAATTGAGAAAATGCCTTTCAGCTGGATCTCATGGAGACATTTTTTTCAACTGAAGTTCCTTTCTCGGTGAGAAATCCAGCTTGTGTCAAGTTGACACAAAACCAGCCAGTACAACATGTTAATGACTTTTCATTGAGCTTTGGCTAAGAGAATGTTTGTGTTGTACCTGAACATGGAGACAAGGCCAGGTAACTAAAAGTCTGACAACATAGAATGCCAGCCTCTAGGGTGAAGCAAGAAGAGCATGGAATCTTCAAGGAATAAAAAGACAGGTCATTTTGTTTCTCAATGAAATGGAAAAGAGAAGGAAATTTAAAATAAAATTTGGAGCTGATCCTATTAGGGTTTAGAGTTAGAAGTAAAGATTTAAAGTCTTAGTAAAGATTTAAGTCTTAGTGTGATGAGAAGGAGTCAAAGGTGCTTTCCCTAACCTGCTGAACAGTCATGTCTGCCTTGGTAACACATTCAGGACTTCATATAGCCCAGATGAGCAATCAAGACAACTGGTGTTACAAGTTTCCCTTACCTACATTTGAAAGTGATGTCCCTGTGGTTTCTATGAATTTTACCTTTATAAGTGCTGTACATGCAAACTTTCATACTGACAGTTTTTGGGGGAAAAGAACCTGATCTCGGTCACTATATAAATTAGAGACTCTTATTTTATTTATTATATAGTGATCTGTAACTTTCTTTCCTGCACTAAACAAAAGGTTTTGAAAAAGAGTAAGGAGGGTCACATGGATCAAGGAAAGAGTAAAGGGAAAGAAGTGATATAATTATAATTGTAATCTCAAAAATAAAAGAAATAATTATAGTAGTGTTGGAGTGATGTGACTCTAGTAGATATTTGTGGAAATTGGATTTGGGGTGTTTCTGTGTGGTAGTTCCATTGAAAACTATTTATAAAGTTTAACACTGATGACTGAATGTACACACTATTTTTCTATTATGAAGATTATTCCATTTATTAATCATGTCAAGATTTAATGACAATGTTACTGACTTAGTAATGTCCACAAAAAGAAAATTAGTTGTAACTATAATTTTTAATTTCATAATCAGTCTCCTTTATAATATGATTATAATGCTATAAAGCTCAGGCACCAAGGAATATTTATAATAATTGTAATTCCAATTATTGCACGATTCATATTAAGGCCATTGTTTTAATTGACTTTTGGTATTGGAGGCATGCATCAAATCAGCCTTTTGTTATTTTGTTATCAGTTATTGACAGGAGAAAGACAATTTGACTTTAATATATTTATATAATTGAAGTAAGTCTGAGTCTAAGTCTATGTCAAGACATTTTTTCAATGTCTATAAATTATAGGCTTACTTGGGTATTTTATTACTTGAACAATACAATCTACCAGTAATGAATACTAGTCTGTTATTGGAATGTGAAATAAAGAGGTCAATAATTTCTATGTTGGAAAATATAAATGTCAATACTTACTAATACAAATGAAACTGCTTGAATGAGCACAAATCTCTACTTTAAAATCAATAATATCATGGTCCATATTTTAAATGTTTTATTTTACAAGTTGCACACTAAACTTGGATTTTACATGGGAAAGATACATTAGAAATATTCTTTGTTCTTTTTAATTAGATGATATGTTTTGTCACTAGGCATAGAGCCATAGAATTTAGTTTATAGAAATACAGCCATGATTTACGATTGGAAATAGCAAAAGAATAATTTTGTGTAACTCGCTAATGGAATCATATCGGTCATTGAAAAATGAATTAGCTCAATTGGGTACATATCATGTTAACAGAATGATTTGCTTCATTACTTTTTAGTAAGTCACTCAGAAAGATATATAGAAAAATGTATAAATATCCAGACCAATGGAAAATTGGATGATCCATATTTCCATTATTAAATTCTCAGCGAGATCCTTCCAATCATTTATTCTGTCTTGCCAAACTGTATAACTTTATGAATCCTGTGCTGCAGTGAAATTCTATGATTTGATTCCTTCTTTTATGTGCCTTTTGATTAGTTGTCACTCATCAGTTTTTTAAAGAGACATTTATTACAATGTTTATTTAGATTTCTTGTAAACATTTAACTTCAGGTTTCTGTTCAGGAATATTTATCCTCTGAAAAGTTGTATATATATACGTGTGTGTTATATATATATATATATATATTGTGTGTGTGTATGTGTGTGTGTGTGTGTGTGTGTGTATATAGTTTTGGGGATTTTTAAATTTTTTATTCAATATTTTATTTATTTGCATTTCAGATGTTGTCCCCTTTCCCCATTCCCTCTCCCATTAATCCCCTATCCCATCCCTCTTCCTCCTTTTTTGCTTTTAGCCTCTAAATTCTACCTACTCTATGAATGAAAACTCCAGACAGGACAACATACAGGAAGAAAGGTTGACTTACAATTTGAAAGGGCTCAGTCTGTGATTACTTAGTTCCATGCACTTAGGGACAGCATCATGGCCCTGGGAGCTGGTGGCAGTGAAACTTCTGCACATGCCGTATAGGAAGCAGATAGGATCTGCTGACCTGCTTTCTCCAGGAAGACCTCTTCTTGTACAGTTTCTCGAATCTCCCCAAATAGCATTACCAACTGGAGACCAAATGTTCACATGAGCATGTTGGAAATATCTCATATTCAAATCATAGCACTACTTGTCTGATCTCAAAGTCTCTACATTTCTCAGTCTTCTCCTAGAAGTTATCTAATTTATGGGAAAGGTTTAGCGTATTTCATCTCCAGAGTACAGGAAGATGCAGACATATATTTACTTATATATTTTGTGATAGTAACTGAGAAAAACACACATTTTTAAAAACAGTCTTCTAATCTCCCATGTTTTCTAATACTCCTTTATCTGTCTTCAGCTTATGAATCACTTCCACTTCTCTCCTATTTCCAATTAATATGTAGTCTTAGTGCTTGTCAGTAACAATGATACCAAAATGAGGAGGTTATTTGTTAGTTCTAACCCATACATAAGGTTAGCCTTCTTTTCCATCCTGATGCTGATTATACCAGTGCCACCAACTGGTGGGAGACGAAGTGGTAACATGAATGTCTGAGACTGGGCCACTGGGTAAGTTTTCCTTTTTCAAGCAGATGATTTTTTTTATTCTATTTGATGATTTACTACAACCTTAAAGTATTATATCAATAGCTGAGTAGTACTCCATTGTGTAAATGTACCACATTTTCTGTATCCATTCTTCTGTTGAAGGACATCTGGGTTCTTTCCAGCTTCTGGCTATTATAAATAAGGCCGCTATGAACATAGTGGAGCATGTGGCCTTGTTGCATGTTGAAATATCTTCTGGGTATATGCCCAGGAGGGGTAGTTGGGTCCTCAGGTAACACTATGTTCAATTTTCTGAGGTATCGCCAGACTGCTTTCCATAGTGGTTGTACCAGCTTGCAATCCCACCAACAATGGAGGAGTGTTCCTCTTTCTCCACATCCTCGCCAGCATCTGCTGTCACCTGTGTTTTGGATCTTAGCCATTCTGACTGGTGTGAGGTGGAATCTCAGTGTTGTTTTCATTTGCATTTCCCTGATGACTAGGGATGCTGAACACTTCTTTAGATGCTTCTCAACCATTAGAGTTTCCTCAGTTGAGAATTCTTTGTTCAACTCTCTACCCCATTTTTTAATAGGGTTATTTGATGCTCTGGAATCTAGTTTCTTCAGTTCTTTGTATACCTTGGATATTAGCCTTCTATCAGATGTAGGGTTGGTGAAGATCTTTTCCCAATCTGTTGGTTCCCGCTTTGTCCTATTGACAGTATCCTTTGCTTTACAGAAGTTTTGCAGTTTTATGAGATCCCATTTGTCAATTCTTGATCTTAGAGCATACGTCATTGGTGTTCTGTTCAGGAACTTTTCCCCTGTGCCCATGTGATCAAGGCTTTTCCCTATTCTCTCTTCTATTAGTTTCAGTGTAGCTGGTTTTATGTGGAGGTCCTTGATCCACTTGGAATTGAGCTTTGTACAAGGAGATAAGTATGGATCAATTTGCATTCTTCTACATGTTGACCTCCAGTTGGACCAGCACCATTTGTTGAAAATGCTGTCTTTTTTCCACTGGATAGTTTGAGCTCCTTTGTTGAAGATCAAGTGACTATGGGTATGGGGGTTCATTTCTGGGTCTTCTATTCTATTCCATTGATCCTCCTGACTGTCTCTGTTCCAATACCATGCTGTTTTTATCACTATTGCTTTGTAGTAGAGCTTGAAATCGGGGATGGAGATTCCCCCAGAATTTGTTTTATTGTTGAGTGTAGTTTTCGCTATCCTGGGTTTTTTGTTATTCCAAATGAATTTTAAGATTGCTCTTTCTATCTCTGTAAAGAACTGAGTGGGAATTTTGATGGGGATTGCATTAAATCTGTAGATTGCTTTCAGCAAGATAGCCATTTTTACTATATTAATCCTTCCAATCCATGAGCATGGAAGATCTTTCCATCTTCTGAGATCTCCTTCTATTTCTTTCTTCAGGGGGTTGAAGTTCTTGTCATACAGGTCTTTTACTTGCTTGGTTAGATTCACACCAAGGTATTTTATATTATTTGTGACTATTGTGAATGGTGTCGTTTCCATAATTTCTTTCTCAGCCAGTTTATCCTTTGTGTAGAGGAATGCTACTGATTTGTTTGAGTTAATTTTATACCCAGCCACTTTGCTAAAGTTGTTTATCAGATTTAGGAGCTCTCTGGTGGAAGTTTTGGGGTCACTTAAGTATACTATCATGTCATCTGCAAATAGTGAGACTTTGACTTCTTCCTTTCCAATTTGTATCCCTTTGATCTCCTTCTGTTGCCTAATTGCTCTGGCTAGGACTTCCAGAACTATATTGAACAGGTAGGGGGAGAGTGGGAAGCCTTGTCTAGTCCCTGATTTTAATGGGATTGCTTCAAGTTTCTCTCCATTTAGTTTGATGTTGGCTACTGGCTTGCTGTATACTGCTTTTACTATGTTTAGGTATGGAATTCTTAGGCAAATGGATGGAGCTAGGAAATATCATCCTGAGTGAGATGACCCAATCACAAAAGAACTCACATGGTATGCACTCACTGATAAGCGGATATTAGCCCAAAAGCACACAATACCTAAGACGCAACACATGAAACTCAAGAAGAAGGAGGAAGACCAAAGTGAGGGTGCTTTTGTCCTTTTTAGAAAGAGTATCAAAAGACTCAACCAGAGCTCCCAGGATCTAAACCTCCAGCCTGAGAACAGACAGGGGCAAGTTGTCCTCTGAGAGGCTCTAACCAGCAGCTGACTCAGACAGATACAGACTTCCAGAGCCAAACAGTGGATGGAGCTTGAGGACTCTTATAGAAGAATAGGTGGAAGGATTGTGGGCCCTAAGGAGATAGGAATTGCACAGGAAGATCAACAGAGTAAACCAACCTGAACCCTTGGAGCTCTCAGAGACTGAATCACCAACCGTGGAGCATACCTAGTCTACACAGATCTAGCTCCATGGGCTGGACCTAGGCCTCCCTGCACATATGTTGCAAATGTGCAACTTGGTTTTCATGTAGGTCTCAAACATCTGGAGTGGGGGCTACCCCAAAACATGCAGCCTGTATATGGGGTATGGTCTTCTAGCTGGGTGCCTCATCTGGCCTCAATGGGAGAGGAAGCACCTAGCCTCTCAGAGACTTAAAGTGGCAGGGTGGGAGATACAGGAGGAGGGGGTACTCAGAAAAGAAGAGATGGGGAAGGATTGTGGGAGGGGGTGACTGGGACGGGTTATAAAGTGAATAAGCAAAAGAATAAAATTAAAAAATAAAAAAAAATAAAAAAATAAAGAAGTAATCATTAAAAAGAAAGTATTATATCAAAATTGAGGCATGTCAAAATTTTTTATTAAAAATTATAACTATAGAAACTAGTACTCTATTTTTATCTAGTGGCTTAGAAAAAAATCACTACAGAAAGAGTAGAAAGCAGAATTAAGACCATGGTCTGGAAATCAGCCTGAAGACTCACCCGAGATAACCTTGATAAAACCATAAACCCTTTCCCCTGGATCCAACAAGAAACACGGTCTTCACTATTTCTCTTTTATTTCCCTCAAGTCTGAAATATGCTATCTTTGGATTCAACTCAGAAAAATTATTAATACTGTGATGGTTAATATTCGCTGCCCATTTGAATAGATTTAGAATCACCATGGAAATGCACCTTTATGTGTGCCAATGAGAACCTTTTCAGAAAAATTTACCCACCTCCCCATCCTAGTAAGACTTCCCAGCCACAATGTACTGTATTCTCAAACAGGGCCCAGATAAACCCTACTTTCCACTAGGTGCTTTAATTAGATATGTTGTCAAAATCAATATAAACACTTAATTGTAAAACTTTAAGTCTCTCTATATATCCATTTTATAAGTCCTTCATATAAAACTAGTTTCCTATTTAATAACAGCACAGCTGAAAATATTGCCATTTACATTTTATTGGACATAACCATTTTCAGTGCTTTGTCCAATGCATTTATTTGATTATCAAAAAACTGTATTAAATGCTTGTATTTTCATTTTATAGATGATAGAATAAGGTGCTAAGGAAATGAGTAATTTAGTATTTTGCCCCGAATCAAAGGACCGTTGGATGAAACACAAAGGATTCAATCCTTATATCACCAATGCTTCCAATCTCTCAACCAAATGTCCTCCCTGAAAGGACTGCTGACATTTTATGTTACTCTATTCCATGACTCTTTCTGTACTGGTTACTGCATTGTATTTGCTAGGTCCTTATTTTGAGGACACATCTTATGAAGTTCTAAGAAGGTCCTAGCAAGCCCTTGTCTATTTAATGCTCATGCAGTAATTGTGTTAGAGTATCAGTTCGATACAGTTGACCCAACTTAGAATATCTCTCTCCAGAAATAGCAGCAGCCCAGAAAACTCTGATAGCTTCTATTCTACAGTTCTTTTTCTCTGTGTATGGGTCAACTTAGTTAAACAGGAACTATTTCCCTACATGCCTTCCCTCCTGTGCTTCTTGAGCGAGAAGGCCAGTGAGATTTTTGTGTGAGTTTTAGAGGGAAAGAAACAAATTAGCAGTCATGTTCTCTGGAAACTGATATTGAGGCAGGAGTTGCTGCCTCTCTCACACAGTGTCTTAGACTACATAATATACGTGTTGGCATGAAGGAACAACAAGTTAAAATCCTATCGACCCTTTACCGTCTATGTGATTCCTAGGCCACTGTATATAAGAATGAATAGTGATAATATGAAGACTGTCAGTTTTCCCAGAAGTCAGACTTATCGCTGAATCAGATTCTGGGTGACACTGAGAAAGTAAGGTAGCTTCACACACAGAGCATCTACATTGCATTGAATCACACCTATCCTTCATTTCCAACTATCTGTGGAATTGTCTTAGGGTTTTCCTTACCGCCATTAAGTGTTATGACCATAAGTAACCACATGGACCATAAGGAAGAAAAAGTGTTTTAGCGTAACCTTTTGGGTGGCAGCTCATCACTGAGAGAAGTCAAGTCAAAAACTGAGGACAAGAACCTGAAGTCAGAACTTGATACAGAGGCCATGGAGGAGTCCGGCTAACTGGCATTCTCCTCATGGCTTATTCAGCCTGCTTTCTTATGGAGCTACCAGTTCAGGGTGTGGCACTGCCTACAGTGAACACACAATCCATCATCAATCAAGAAAATGCTCTGTAGCTTTTCCCACAGACCAACTTGCTGGTGATATTTTTTTTTAATTAAATTTCTTCCTTCCCAAACATCTATGGCTTATGTCAAGTTTACATAAAACTAGCTAGCATACGATTTAAGACCATGTCTCTAAAGCAGAAACAACAAACATATGTAAATGTTTTAACAAGCACAGCTTCTCAAAAAACAAAACAAAACAAAAATAGAATCAACATATTGTGCTTAGAGAAAAATTTGATTGGCTAAAAGTCAGAAAGCCACCCAAGCCCATTGCAATTCTCAGTTCAACTCCTAAGTTTTGAAAACCCAGGGATCCATTGCTGTAAGTCCTGAATTCCTAAAAGCAGAAAGCATAGAGATTTGATGTCTAAGTGATGCAGAAGATGGAACCTTGCTTTAAGTATGGAAGAGGGTCCATGGAAAATAATGTAATATGATCACATGTGCTATAGTGAAAACAGAGGCTAGTGTTAAAAGGGAAGATTATGGTGTCTCTTTAAAGAAATAGAACAGGGCTACTATAATTAAGTACCGTGGATTGGGTAAGTTACAAACATGTTCCAAGCTTTGGAGGCTGGAAAACCAAAGATCAAAGTGCCTGCACACTCATTGTCTCGTTTTTCATAAAAGGTTCCTCCATGCTGGGTACTTGCCTGGTAGGAGTGAAGAATGAGCTCCATGTGACTCCAGCTATATCATTTATGAAGCTGCATTTCATGCTCTAATTATCTCTTAAAAGCCTTTCATTGTTATTTGGCATTGTGGACCTGGCTTCAATGCATGTTTCTGAGGGACACAAACTTAACAGCATAGGAATTATTTTTTTGCCAGATGTTCATGTAGTATTTATGTAATCTATATTAAGTTGGGTTATTTGTTTTCTGTGAACTTTATTTAACATCTGGCCTTCCACTTCAGATATGGAGTGTAAACTGGTTGGCTAGGCTATCTAGAGCTAGAAGCATATTTCTTCCATGTGGCCTCTTCCCATGTGTGGCCTGAGCCCCTTTACTGTGGGCTCGTGGACAACATGGTATTTAAAGGCTTCAAGCTTCATACTTTGTAATGATTACTCCCGACTGCTTCTAAATATTTCAAAGGGACAGAGCAGAAAATGAAGTTTCGATGACTGAATATTTGAAGTAATTGAACATCAGAAGTCCCCAGCTTCTTACTTTTCAAGTAACAGATTAAGGCCATTTCACATACACCAGAAAAAATTATTCTCTCCCTGTTAATGGGAAGAAAACTGGAGATCATTATCATATTTTCTTTGCTTCCCATAAAGGTATATTCTTGAAACCTAAAAAACAAATAACCTTGGTGGTACTAAATTGTTTATGACTAAGGGTTGACAAGGTTAAGTTTTCTAATAAATATTCATAACACCTTTCTCATTTATTTTTCATAAAATGTATCTTAGCTTCCTTTAATAAACTCTTAGACTTTAAGTCAGTTGAAATCTCTGATGCCATTTCCACATAAGTGAATTTTACTGTGATTTGGCTGTGCTATCTTTTACATATGTCTAGAAGACACTCAAAAATGTAGCACTTCTGATCTTTCTGATGAACATTTTCAATACAATAATCTATAGTAGTGTCAATAAAACCAATGATAGAAGAAACTTACTGGGAGATAGGGAAGGAGAGATGGGATTCGGGGTTTCCGGGGCAGAGGGCAACCAGGAAAGGAAATAACATTTGAAATGTAAAGAAAGAAAATATCCAATTTTTTTTAAAAAAAAGTTTTTAAAATGCTAACTTATCTCAATGACCTTAGAACTTTATGAAATGGGACAACATGTAATAAAATAAAAATGGCTTAAAATTTCACTCCAGAATGAAAAATGATATGAAAAATTAATGAGAAATAAAAATTTGGACGACAATGTTTTAAGAGAGACTTACACAATAAATGAGAACAATTTAAGAAAAATAGCTAATGTAAAATTTATTATGTTAAAACAGAGCTTAAAAGAGCAATATAATAATGAATATATTTATTTAAAATATAAATTTATTTAGAGAGATAAATATGAAATATGTAAGTTAATAATGACATGTAATATATTCCCAAGTCTGGTTCTATTTTCACTATCAAAATAAATACAGACATATTAAAAATCCTTTGAAACTTTTCTTTTAAGATTTATATGTTATTTATTTTGAAATATGTATATATATTTGCATAAGCACTATATATATGTATATAACTATTTTTTACCTTTGTAATATATTTGCACATAAATGGATTTAGCATGTAGATTTATGCTTTATAGAGCACATGTAGATATGAGTACCTAAATTCATACATGTAACATCCAATATTTTATATAATGTATTAAGAATAAAATATTAAATATAAAATAATTTGTTAATAATTTATAATTATAAGTTAATGGATATATATTGGGAAAAAGAAATTTTCTTCTCTTCCAGCTGTCTTGTTTCCACCCCAGAATTTTCCTATATTCATGCATTATAAAATTTCCCCTTATGGAGAATAATTTATCTGCATATTTTGTGTTCCACACACATTACCTTCTGCAAAAAGGCAAAAATTATGAAAGTACAATCACTGAATGTCAGCTTTAGTACATGTGAAAGGTTGACAAATGAAATTTCTAAACTAAAGTGTTTTTTCAAAATTTCATACATGTATGTAAGGCATTAAAATTACTTTCACTCTCTCTTCTCTCCATCCAATCCCTGTCAACCTCACATTTTTGATAAAAGCACCTTTTTCATGTTCATAGTTTTCTTGCTGATGCTTTGTGACCCACTGAGTTTAACCAAGATGGTCACATGGGAATGGAACTATCCATTAGAGTGTGATAGACTCAAAACTTATGGCTGGGATGTTATAGGTCCTGAAGGGAGCAGACAGATACTTCTGTGTCCAAACGTGGTCAAAAGAATAACCCACATGCAGCAATGCTGTGGGGAACTTTGAAAGAGATTTCAGAGAAAAGGGGACTTTTACCTCAGGTGCATTTTGTTTCCTAGATTTTTTTTTTTTTTGATCTGATTCCTCACCTCCTGTGAAAAATATTTACATTCGACTCATAAGATATGTTTTATCCCTGTTGGATGTTAGAACATATCTATAGAACCCAATCAGATTAGTCTACCCGAATCTGGATATGACCTTCTGCTTTGATTTGTGCTTTCCCAGATATAATCCATGAAACATACCAGACAATTGTGTTTAAATTTGTCTGTCCTGAGAAAGTCCTGGGAAAGAGGTGCTCTGGAAAAGGGGTGTTTATATTTAGTATGTGCTAACAGGTTTTTATTTGCATGTTTTATGAACTCAAACAACCTTTCTTGGATCATTGCTTTTCTGTTATTCATGTATAAAAAGTACACTAAACTCAAGTAAGTTTGTCTGCAGCATTAGACTGTAGTCTACTCCATTCTTTCAGGTCCTCAGATTCCAGGTCATGCACAGTTCAAACAGATTGGCTGAAAAGTCGACACTGCTCCTCTTCTGCTAAGTGTACTTTGGTGTACTTGGTGTTAATTGCCATCTAAACATTTCTCTTCATACCCAACTGCTAGTTAGTTTTAGAAACAAAAGAAAAATCTGGCAGGTTGATTCAGGGAAGGAATTGGCACAAAAGTTCTGCTCAAGAATGAGCTTTGTTAGTAGAAGAGCCTGGCAGCAGTGGAAGCCTCAGTCATGCCTTAAGGACGGCTCTTGAGACTCCATGATGGAAGCAATAAGGAGGCTTTCTTTTAACTTGGAAAGCATCACTAAAACAGATAGCTGAAAGTAAGAGGAAAAGACATAGCTGCCATAGATTGGATGAGAGAAATGTGTTACTTTTCTATCCATTCAGGGGCTGGCAGGAAACGTCACTGTATGATTAATTTTGGGGTAGCCTATGTGATGGCAAATATGAGAGAATGAGGTACTGGGTAAGACTGCAAATGAGGGACAATGAAAAAGACAGCACAAACTTCTTAACTTTTTGTGTTAAAGAAAAGGCGCTAGAGCGGGGTGGAGCCTGATTTCTTTAGACTTCAAGACTAGTTTCTTAAAGGACCATGCACTTGCCCTAATTATTAGTAATTTGTTTCTTAGATGCATATGAATTTGGAAAAAGAAAACTATTCATATAATAGGTTGAAATTTAAATTGCACATATAAGAGTCTGTTTTCTTGTTGTTAGAGAAAAATAAAGAGGTATGAATGTGCCTCTTGTATTTATGCTTATCCAAGGCTTACTCTACAGAGACATTCTGGAAATATTGAGACCCCAGAAGTAACGAGCACTCATGTCATAGTATTTGTATGGCTTCCTCTAGTTACAGGATGTTGAAATCTTTGGAGAAGTATTTGATTCTAGGTCAGAGGAAGGAAAACTACAGGATAACTCAGTCATCTTTTGTTCCTAAAAGGTAAAGAATTCCTTTTAAAAGGATGGTGATGCATTGGAAACCAAGAGTTCCATCAGATAAGCTAAGACACCTGAAGCAAAAAAGTTAAAAGGCTCATAACCCATCCAACTGAACACAAGGAACAAACCTTAAATATACACTACTAGATTATAGTCCAGTGAATGTCATGACGAATCCCCTTGTCCAACAGATATGCATGAAAATTGAAAGAAAAATGTTGAAAAAGTTGATAGTTCACCATTATAGACTAAATCCAGTTAGTAGAGAAAAATATTCAAATTAAACTTTTCTATTCTAACAGCATGGAAATAATTCTCAGCTTTAAGATATCACCGCTGTATTTATGTAAAATTTAGAAGATATAGCTTACCAGATATGTGTATAGTGTCAAATCATCCCCTGCCATCTTGTTACTAGTACAGAGTACAGAACTAGTAATTTTACAGAGGACAAACGTCAGACAGACTGCAGCAACAAACTGATGCTGTTTGTTTAGTTTTCCAGGTACAGTAACATGCTCATGGATGAGACGGTGAGAACTGCTGCAAGTGTACAGCACTGATTTAATAATGTGAAAATATTAGACAAGATAAACCTAAGTGAGAAAATTATCTTGGGTGAAAGAGGTAACAGTAAAGAACAGGGAGATGGGACAGATGAGTGTGTTTGTGTGTGTGTGTGTGTGTGTGTGTGTGTGTGTGTGTGTATGCACAAGTGCATGCAAATGCGTGGGCAGAGAAAGCACACACATGCAGTCAGTTGGAGCCATGCAGAAAATTTATCCCTGAGCATGGTCTGGTTTCCACCACTCAGAAAAAGATGAGAAAAGCCATTTTCTTTTCTGACTGGAAAAAAAAATCAAAAAAATTATTTTTGTAACTTTAGATGTGAACTTTCCCTCTCTACTTCGTTCTTAAAATTATCCTATTTTTCAAGATTACTTAGAATCATTTTCTTTTAAACTTGTAAAGATTGCCTTTAGATGTCTCAGAGGCAGACAGAGAAATCACCAAACATTAGCAAAAAGCTCGCTCATTTTCTTTCTTTTCTGACTTCAGAAGGTGAATTGAAAGTTACCTTCAAGTGAATATTCACTTTCAACATCAAGGCTCAGTGACAGAATTTGAAATAGGATTAGGTTGTATTTAATTAGAGCTAAGTTCTTCAAGGGCTTCGGGTCCTTTTGGTAAAGATTTAATGAAAATAATGTTAGACTGAAGAATTTGGATAGTTTAAGTTTCATAAATAACTGCTCAATTATTAAGACTTTACGAGATCCTTGAGTAAGAATGGATAATTTCTACATGTACTACTAGCTCATGTTCACTGCAGAATATATAGTCACTATAATATGACATCAAATCCCAATCCTTCATTTGCTTAATAAGCCTGATATTATTTGCTAGAATTTACATGCAAATCTAAGAAAAATATACATATTTAATGAAAAAATATAACCTAAATTTTTAAATTTATTTTTAACTGACACACAGAACATAAAAATGTACATACTAATGTTTGCTATATTTGATATGTAATGGTTAATTCAGTTTAAATATACTTATCTTCTCAGACAATCGATATTTTTTTCTTCTGTTTATTTTGCTCTGTTTTGTTGTTTTGCAGATGTGGGGTCTCTTGTATGCCAGAGTGACCTCAAACTTACTATGTAGCAAAAGATGACCTTGAACAACTTCTGATAGTCCCATACCTTCTTAGTAACGAGGTTGCAGACATGTTCAACCACACTAGGTTCATGCCAACGAGAAGCCAATGAAGATCTTTCTGCAGGCTTGGCAAATAGTCTCCCTTAATCTATGTTCCCACTAACTGATTTTCTACTTGTATGAAGTATACCACACGATATAGTTTCACATATACATGGTATACTTCACATGGTACAAAGTCACAAAAACTTTGGAGTCTTCTTCAATTTCTTTCATTGATGTTTTACAGTTCTTATACTATCAATTTTATTTTTACTTTGGTTTAGTTCCTTTCCAGTATGCATATTTTTAGCTCCTACAAACGGATTATTACTCTTTTCTCCAAAAGCACTACTTGTTCTTACGTATTATTTTTCTAACTTGAAAATGTACTGAATTCATCCAGCAATTCTGCTATTTTGGAACGTTCACATTGGAGATTTGCTCTATATAAGATCGTGTCATCTGCAAACATGATTATGTGATTTGCTTTCCTAATCTGGAAGACTCTTATTTCTTTGTCTTGACTGAAGGTTCTGGCTAGGACTTCCAGCACTATGTTGACAAACTGGTACAATTAGGCGTCTTGCTTTTGATGTGGATCCTAGAGAGAACGTTTTTAGTTTTCCTGTTCTCAGTACAAGAAATGTTAGCAGCTGGCCTGTCAGAAACACCTTTCGTTATGTTGAGGTATGCTTCTTGTCGGTGACCGATGCCTTTTTTATATATGAGAAAAACAGAAAAAGATAGATTCTGATAGTTTATTTAGTCAAGATAATTAATGTCTATTCTTCTATGTTCATCTTATGATATCTACCTCTAATTTGTATTTCAACATTTGCCTTATTTATAAATTTATAAATATAAATGTGAATATATAAATAGTTCCATTATCTGTATAATTTAAAGAATACCATACATGGCTAACTTCTTAGTTTATACTGTTTTATGTCTGTGAATGCACAGTTCTATTTTTGTACCAAATACAACTTAGTGTATGATTGCTCACACTTTGAGAATAAATGACAGACTTAATTAAAATGTTTACATTCAGCCACCCATCTAGGAGAAACCTAGTAAAATATCAGACAAAACTCAATTTATCTATTTAATAATCAAAATCAATCATGTTTTTCTTTTATTTAAAATAAATTATTTTCTCATACAATATATCCTGGTAATAGTTTCCTCTCCCTTTACCCAGTTTCTTCTCAACCCACCACCACCCTCATGGTCCACTTCCTTTCCACCTCTCATTAGAAAAGCATAGCCTTCTAACAGATAGCAACCTAACATGACAAAATAAAATATAATGACATAAAGCAAAACTATTCATGCCAAATTTGGATAGATCAACCCTACAGGAAGAAAAGATCCCAAGAGCAGGCACAAGAGTCACAGTCCAACTTGTTTTCATAGTCAAGAATACCATAAATATACTAAGCTAATAGTTATACTATATACAAAGAAGATCCTGGTGCAGACCCGTGTTGGCCCTTTGTGCATTCTGCTTCAGTCTTCGTGATCTTATATGTGTCTTGCTCAGTTGATTTTGAGAGCTTTGTTCTCCTCATGTCTCCCATCCCCTCTGACTCTTAGAAATCTTTCCACTTCCACTTCTGTGGAATTCCCTGAGCTTTGAGGGGAGGATTTTGATGGAGACTGCCAGTTTATATAGTCTCTCCTTATAGAATCTGACTGTGAGTCTCTGCAACTGATACCATAGGAGGCCTCTCTGATGATGGCTCTGTTCTAGGATTATAGCAGAATATCATTAGAAACCATTTTATTCAGTTTTTTGCTGGTCTTGTTTGCATCTATCCTAGGTCTCTGTGCTATCTAGTCTCTGCTTTCTGTTACTCAAGCAGAGTCAAGTATGGGTTCCTTTTGTGAAGTGGGCTTTAAGTCAAATCAGACATTGCTTGACCACAGCCATAAGTTCTGTACCACTATTGTCCTAGCATATTTCCAGGCAGGATTATAGATCAGAGGTTTTTTAGCTGAGTTGGTGTTCATGTTTCTGTTTCATTAATGTGCAGAATACCTTCCCATACCAAAGAGACTAGAATATAGGGGTGAAGGCTTCATGTAGGAGCCGGCTTGAATTCTCTCCATCATCAATGAGTTGCATGGGGTTGTCATCAGCAGTGGGGCCTGTTGTCAATTTACAGAGCACAACCCTTTGTTTTAACAATAGCCTGGTTGTTTAGGGATTTCTATGACACCACATGGGCAACAACTCAATTAAATGTAACCTAGTCCCACATCTGGAAGCCTTGACTGACTACCAGAGATGGCCAGTTGATATTTCATATCTCCACAAATAGAAGTCATCACTAAGACCCCTTCATAGATTTCAGGAAGTTTCCATAGCACTAGATTCCACACTACTCCCCAAATGTGTCTTAGCTACAGTCATCAACCCCTGTACTCTCTCTGTCTCTCTGTCTCTCTGTCTCTCTGTCTCTCGTCTCTCTGTCTCTCTCTCTCTCTCTCTCTCTCTCTCTCTCTCTCTCTCTCTTCTGTCTCTCTCTCCTACCTCTTTCCCCTTTATGATCCTTATGCATCTGTTCCCACCTGCCTCAAGTCTACTCATTTAATCTTTTTTTCCCTCCCAGGGAGATATATGCATCCCCATAGACCCTTCATCTTTTCCTAACTCTTTCTGGTCTGTGGATTATAACTTGGTTATCACTTACTTAATGGCTAATATCTCCTTACAATTGAATAGATACCACATTTGTCTTTCTGGGTCTGGGTTACCTCACACAGGATGATTTATTTTTAAGTTCCATCCGTTTGCCTGTAAATGTCACCACATTATTTTTTTAACAGGTACATAATACTCCTTTGTGTAAATGTACCACAATTTGTTTATCCATACTTCCACTGAAGGACATATAAGTTGTTTCCAGTTTCTGGCTCTTATGAATAAAGCCACAATAAACATGATAGAGGAAGTGTCCTTATGGTGGAATGGCAAATCTTTTTGGGTACATGTTAAGAGTGGTATAGCTGGGTATTGAGATAGATCAATTCTCAAATTTCCGAGAAACCATCATATTGATTTCCATAGTGGTTATTCAAGTTTGTACTCCCATCAGCAATGGAGGAGAGTTTCCCTTACCCTTCATCCTTATCAGCATGAACTGTCACTTGTGTTATTGATTTTAGCCATTCATACAGGTGTAAGATGGAATCTGAAAGTAGCTTTGATTTGCATTTCCCAGATGGCTAAGGTGTTGAACATTTTAAAGGTGTTTTCAGCCATTAGAGATTCCTCCATTGAGAATGCTTTCCTAGGATATGTACTCAATTTGTAAATCGGATTACTTGGGTGTTGATACCTAGTTTGATACCTAGTTTCTTGAGTTCTTTATATACTTTGGATATCAGACATCTATTGAATGTGGAGTTGGTAAAAATCTTCCAATTCTGTAAGTTATCATTTTTTCCAATTGACAGTGTTCTTTGCCTTATAATTTATTTCAGTTTCATAATGTCCCATTTATTTATTGTGGATCTTAGTTCCTGAGCTATGGTGTTCTGTTCAGAAAGTCTTCTCCTGTGCTAATGTGTTCATGGCTATTCCCCATTTTCTCCTGTATCAGTGTTTTTCTGGTTTTATATTAAAGTCTTTAATTCACATGGACTTGAGTTTTGTGCAGGTTAATAAATATGAATCTATTTGTAATCTTCTACATGTATACATCCATTTTGACCAGAACTATTTGTGGAAGATGCTATCATTTTTTTCCAGTGTGTACTTCCCACTTGCTTATTCCAAAAATCTGGTGTCCATATTTGTGTAGATTTATGTCTGTGTCTTCATCAAATTCCATTGATCAATGTGTCTGTTTTCATGCAAATATTATGGAGTTTTTATTACTATACTCTGTAGTATAGCCTGAAATTTGGAATGGTGGACCCTCTGGCAGTATTTTTATTGTTCAGGATTGTTTCAGCTATTGTGAGTGCTTTATTTTTCTATAGTAAGTTGAGAATTGTCCTTGTCAGGTCTGTAAAAAATATATTAGAATTTTTCTGAAATTGCACTGTCTCTGTAGATTGCTTTTGGTATGATGAGCATGAGAGATCCTTCTATCTTCTGAAATCTTCAATTTCTTTCTTCAAAGACTTGAAGTTTTTATCATACAGGTCTTTCAGCTGCTTCATTAGAATTACCCCAAAATATTTCAGATTATTTAAGGCTACTATGACAGGTGTTATTTTCCATGATTTCTTTCTCACCTCTTTTATCATTTATATATAAGAGGGCTACTGAATTTTTTCAATTAATCTTGTTTTCAGTCACTTTGATGAAAGTGTTTCATGGGTATGGCAGTTCCCTGGTGGAATTTTTAGGGTCCCTTATGTATATTATCATATCATCTGCAAATAGCAATAGTCTGAATTCTTCCTTTCCAATTTGTATTCATTTAATCTCCTTCAGTTGTCATTTTGCTCTAAAACTGAAGAAATATATAGAATAGAAATGGAATGGACAACATTTTCTTATTCCTGATTTTAGTGGAATTGCTTTGAGTTTCTCTCAATTGAGTTTGATGTTCAATATAATCTTGCTGTAAATTGCCTTTACTATGTTTAGTGTACCCAGTCTCTCTTCAAGACTTTTATCATGAAGGGGTGTTGTATGTTCTGTAAACCTTTTTCTTTGTGTCTCTTTGTTTCTATTTTATTCATTTCAGCTATGCATTTGATTATTTCCTGATATCTATTCCTATTTTATGTGGTTATTTCTTTTTATTCTAGAGCTTTCAGGTCTGTTGTTAAATTGCTAGTTTGAGACCTCTCCAATTTGTTTATGTAGGCACTTGTCAGGGGGCAGCCCTGCTTATACACTGAAGGCCTAAAATCAGCCATAGGCCTAAAATCAGCCATAGGCCTAAAATCAGCACTAGGCCTGACATACATGCCTGCTAACACAAAGTCTTGGGTCTCTGAGGAAAAACACTGAAACAGATAGCTAGAAGCTACTGTAAACAAGCAGCTTAGGTGAAAATTGCCAGGCTAAATAGTCATAGACCTTGTAGATAGGTAACCTGGTGGATAGTACCAACTACTGTACTCCCCCTAAACACCTACACTCCTGTGTCATCCCCTTCCCCACATCCTGCCTTTTTGTGTATATAACCCCTGTGTGAAAAAAAAAAGTAAAATCAGCGGTTTGATCAGCCTATAGACAAGCACTCATTCTTTGTGTCCCCTGTCCTCCAATTCTCTATTCCATGTCTCTCTGATCCCAGTTTCAATGCCCCGTGGGACTGGGGCGGGCAGTTAGTACTATGAACTTCCTTTTAGCACTGCTTTGTGTCCCATAACTTTCTATATGTGCCCATTTCCATTGAATTATAGAAAGTTTTAATTTCTGTCCTTATTTATATCTTTGCCATTTTTTTTATTATTCAGTAGAGAGTTGTCAGGTTTATGTGATTCTGTAAGAGTCTTGTTGTTGATATCCAGGTTTAAGCCTCATGGTCTGATAGTATATAGGGAGTTATTTCAATTTTCTTAATCCGTTGAGACCTACACTGTGTTAGATTGTGTGATCCGTTTTGAAGACAGTTCCATGAGGTACAGAAAAGAAGCTATATTTTTGTGTTTCATTGGAATGTTCTGCAATATGTTAGGTCTATTTGGTTTATAATATCAATTTGCTCTAGCATTTTCTCTGTTTAGTTTCTGTTTTGTTTGTTGTTTGTTGTTTCAGATGATCTGCCTGTTGGTGACAGTAGGGTATTTGTTAATCCTGAAATTAATGAGAGGAAGCTATTTCCACAATTTTAAGTCAAATTTGAAGCAATCCTTTAATTAACTTCTGGCCAGTTCCACTACTGGTTTCTCATGAAATGGCAGAGGCTTTAAAAGACAAAACTCCATATTTTTCATAAGGTCCAATTAGGAGCAAGAAAACATCCTCCCATATTTCCTGCTTACATGCCTCGTACCTACATTGTAAGTAATCAAGAAAATCTGGTGTAGTTGGTTCAAACAAACTTGTTTGGTGAAGTAAAAATATGTGGCTTGCTATTTCTCAAGAACTATAGGTCCCAGCCTTCCAGAAAGTCACCTTGTCCTTGGGCAAATGAGTTAAAATTTGGCTCTTATATTCCCCTATTGAGCTGGATCTTGAGTTAAATCCTTGACTCTGTGATGGGTGCCTATTTATATTGGAATACAATAACCATCAGCTTAATGGTACTCAGACAGTAAACAGAAGGATCAAAGGCCCAGTGATGGCTAACATTAGTTACATCTAAAAGGATCCTGGGAATGGAAGGAGCACCAGTCACTTACATCATCTCAGTTTCCCTTTTGCAATGTTTCTATCAGTAGAGCCAGATTATAACCCAAGTGGTTTGAAATAGAAATAATAATTTTCTTTTAAAGTCATACAATACTTCTTTGTTCTGCATAAGGTAGTGCCCTATCATATTGTAGAACTATTTCATTAATGAATCCACCTGTTGATAAACCTAGACCTACTTTTCTGTTAGTCAATTGACTTATAGCTGGACATTTTGTCCCCTGTGCCAGGGAATTTTGTTTTGACTTAGAATTTTAGCCTGTTAGGGACAAGGGAGAGATAATCTCTTCTGTAACTACTTCTGACTGAAACTGGATGTTGTTGTCAGGGCCGGAAGGCTGGAAGGCTAGTCAAAGACTGGACAATTGAGCATTCATCAGAAGCATCTGCTTAGTTGACCCAGCTGAACGGAGAGGGCGCAATCACATTAGCTGTGCTAGTTCACATCAGCTTTCAGAAAGTCCAGAGCTCAGCAGGTTTTGTGAACAGCTGATCTCTGGTGGTTATCTGTCAGCCAAGTGGAAATCTGCTGACACAGATATAGACTAGGGACAGAAGTTAGAGTTTAGGAACTTAGAGGAAAAACTTACATCTGGAACTTTCAGGTTCACAGTCCTAATAATTGTGGGAAGGAAGATCCAAGACCAGGAAAAAAAATTTCACAGTTGGGAATAGGCAGATGGAAACACTTAGGCTATACTTACTAGGAGTTCAATTTGATCTAAGAGTGGTGGATTCAAGTCTTATAATCCCTTCAATTCTTTGAAGCTTACATGAAATTTTAGGTTGTTTTTTGTTTTGTTTTTGTTTTTTTTTTTTCGAGACAGGGTTTCTCTGTGTAGCTCTGGCTGTCCTGGAACTCACTCTGTAGACCAGGCTGGCCTCGAACTCAGAAATCTGCCTGCCTCTGCCTCCCAAGTGCTGGGATTAAAGGCGTGCGCCACCACTGCCCGGCCGAAATTTTAGTTTTAAAAAGAAGATTCAGATATATTTGCATTGCTATTGTTTGTAATCTGGACTGAAATCCATGTTGTAGAAAAATCATCTATCAGGTATCTGTAAAACAGCTGGAATAGACTCATGCCTTTGAGTCTAAGCCAAATCTATAGTTTGGGGTTTAAAAGAATCAACATTTTTTCTCTGTCTGGAGAGCGAGATATACAGATTGGACAGAGATGGGTTTTAGCAAGATGAGAAGCACCTATAAGTCTAAACTTAGAAGACAACCAAAGGAACTTTAAAATCTTGAGCTTGGGACTGAGAGCTCCACTGATCAATGTTAAAACTTTGTACTTTTGAAATCTTAGTATAACAATAATATAAAAGGAAGACAGAAATCTAAAACATCTCCCCTTATTTATATACCTTAAATCATGTTCTTATACCTTTATGATTTACATAGACGTTAACTCTCCACCTTTCTTTATTTAATCACTTATCAGTGACATGGGTAGTTATTATTGAGAGCAATCATTGTTTCTTTAATGAAAAGTTGCACCTGAAAACTGTTTATCCTTTAATGTGACGCCTCTTAGTAAGGCAAACCTGTCTTTCTTTTCATAAGAAGAGATCCAGTAGCTCTAGATAAATTAATAAGGTGCCTGCACCTTTGGGGGGAAGGATTTGGCTACCTGCTGCTGCCAAGCTGACCAAGATCAGTTATGCTTAACCATCAGTTCCATCAGAGATCTGAGAAGGATAAGTTATAGTATGAAGTATAATCCAAATGGCTTATGTATCAGTTGAAATGACAGAGAATAGTACATTGCCTAAACAGTCATCGCAGGTCACTGTGGTCTCCATCACTTTGGTTTTGAGGGCAGAAGTACCAGGGTAGCGTAACTCTTCAGCCACCAGGCCCAGAAGATGATAAGCTTTCCTGTGGAAGAAGACATGGTAGGGGTAGAGACTGAACTTACTTTGTCTAGACAAAGTTGGGGAATCAATTCTCCAGTGTCCTTATTGTCCAGTTTGCACTGGGCCCTGGCAGCAAGCAAGGCATTGGGGCAGTCATGCCCAGTTGTTAGCATGACCACAATCCAGGTGGAGTTCTCACTGTGACCCACCATCTTCTTAGAGGCATCAGAGTCACTGCTGGGAGCTGCAGCTCCCTGTCTGTCATCGTAAATTTAAACATCTTTTTTTTTCTCTCTTTACTTCATAAATCATTTTATTTAGTTTGAATGTATTTGTATAAACTCATTTTACAAGCTGGAAAAGGGAAAATCATAGCATTCATTAATAATGATACATCTAGGAATCTTAAAGCTATGCTCAGGGAAAGAGAAAACCTTAGACTTGTGAATATATGCAAATATATATTTACATCTGCATCCTTTTCTTTTTTTATTGGATATTTTATTTATATTTCAGATGTAATCCCCTTTCCCCATTCCCCCCCCACACACACACACCCAGGAACCCTCTATCCCATCCCCCTCCTCCTGCTTCTATGAGGATATGCCCTCACCTTCCCTCCCACTCTCACCTCCCCACCCATGATTTCCCCCACACTGGGGTGTCCAGCCTTCACTGGACCAAGGACTTCCTTACCCACCTATGCCTAACAATGTCATCCTCCCCTACATAAACAGCTGGAGCCATGGGGCCCCTCCATATGTGCTCCCAAGCTGGTGGTTTAGACCCTCAGGAGTTCTGGTTGGTTGGTATTGTTCCTCTCCCCATGGGGCCCGAAAACCCTTTCTGCTCCTTCAATGTTCTCTCTAACTCCTCCATTGGGAACCCCATGATCAGCTTAATGGTTAACTGTGAGCATCCACCTCTGAATATGTCAGACTCTTGCAGACCTCTAAGGAGACAGCTATATCAGGCTCCTGTCAGCATTCACTTCCTGGCATCCACATCAGTATCTACCTTTGATGAATGCAAAAGGGATGGATACCCAGAACATCTTAACTGTCATATTCAGCAGACCTCTGACAATTTTGAGGACAATTATATATTAGGTATATCTGTAGTTACTTGCTTTAGACTTAACCTTGAAATCATACATGAGTCTAAATAAAACTTTTATTTTCTGTAATTAATTATATTAGTACATAGCATGACTAGAAGTATAGTTGTGAACATATTAAGGCTTGATCACCTTTAACAATTTATAATAAATATAACAACTTCTTTACTGAAGCTCTTTTAGTATCAAAATAAAGATTTTAAATCATGAATATAGTCCATAGAGGGATTGGCAACTTTACTTTCCTTACATAGTGCACGATTGTGGAATATAGAAATATCCAGTTTATTTTTTTCATTTAAAATTTCTGTAAAGCTTCACATCTTCTATTTATAGAAGTTAAAAATCTCTCAGTTGTGTGCTTCTACAGTATCAAAATAAGGTTCCTTTTTCACTTCTAGAGGAAAGACACAGGACACAATCATAACCTGTTCAAGACAAAACGAAGTTCTAACACTGCAAACAATTCACTGCTCAGTATCTGGAATTCTTCTGGAACTTGGGTTACCTCTCCCACCATTGGCAGCATTCTTCACCTGCTTTCTAGATCCCACCAAGATCCATAATTCCTTCATATCTGTAATACCAATATTAACTAGGTGACTTGTATGCTACAAAGTTCGTCTACCAGTAAGGTACGTTCTTGTATATGAATGTATGGAGATGCAGTTCTAATACTTTACTAAAGAAGCATTGTTTTTGGTTCTACCTTTCATAAACCTTGTTTTCAGCACAGGAAAAGAATTATATAACTTTTTCCCAATCCAAACTATCTTGGTGACCTGTTATTGTTTCCTCGACTGGGCCACAATCAAGATGGAGGTGAAGTTGTGAGAATAAAAAATTAAAAATATCTTGAGACATAGAACAAAAAATTCATGGTCAGCAAAGACCACCAACAACTTCTTAAAATTAGCCATAATAATAATAATTTTGAGCCCCTTCAGGGGCAGAGTGACCAAAAATGAAAAAGAAACAAGGACGCAAAGGCATACATGTCTAAACAAGCAAATGAGTAATGGGTCATCTGGTACTCTTGAGTCCGAGGATTCATGGTCAAAAATAACTAGTCTACACAAATTGCTGATGTTTAAAATATCCAATCATGTGTAACCGCGCCAAATCTTCCCGCTCTTCCCACCCCTACCTATAAAAGTTCCAAACTTTCTGGGGTTTTGGTCAAATCCTCTGTCTCCTGCGTGAGACACATTTCGAACCGAGGGCCCCTCACTATTAAACTGCCTTTTGCTAATTGCATCAAGACCGGTCTCTCTTAAGTCCTTGGGTGGTGAGCGCTTATTCCCGGATCAGAGTGAGGGACTCCCCATTGTGAGGTCCTTTCAAAGTCATATTACACTCTTTTCCAACCCTAACAAAGATGGTTGCTGGCCATGTGGCTGCCTTAGGATGGTGACAAGTCATGTTTTATACTTATCCCAAAATGGTATTGTTCCACATGGTTCCTTTAAGGTTACCTATGCATATATTTCTAATCACCAATCTCATGTTATCAGTTTCAAGTTAACTTTTTGTAATAGATATACCCAATAAAATAAACTTGTAAATCTTGAGGTACAGATGGTTTGCCAGATATGGGACATAGAGACAACTTAAAAAGCATAAGCCTGATACTTATTGTGTTTTTACACTGTCATCTTGGCATCTGGCTTTGAGATAGTGGGATAGTGGGATAGTGGGATGAGTTGGGGGATAGAAATTTGTGATCCAATTGTGATCCACTGGGGACAGAGTCAGAGAAGAAAGGAATAACACAGCAGTTTTTCTGCTACAGAGCTGGGGATGATAATGAATCGATTGGATCTCAAGAGCAACAAGGGGAGGTATAGGTCTAACTTCAGCCTACTTGTTGCCTTGCCCTGGGGTTAGCAGAGAGTGACTCCTGGAGTTAGGGGCTGGGATAGAGTGATGAGTGAGGGGGATACAGGTTAGAAGGTATGATCTGTGGAATCAACAGAGGATGTGGGTAGGGGACAAGGGAGGCTTCATATGGTGGTCTGTTGCTGTGATAGGAACAAGACTGGAGGGTTGTATATGGGGGTCCAGAGATAGCCAATCACTTTTTTAAATGAAGACAAGAAATAGATACTAGAATAAAAGGAAAGCTCTGGAAGGAAATATCTATGTAACTACATTTTGTCATGCACAGAAAGACGAGTAACACACAGCCTTGTTTGTGATTTATGAAAATGTTGAACACATCAGTAAGAGTAAAGTCCTTACTAGAGGTTGAGGAGGTGGAAGAGAGAGGAAAGAAAGGCTAATTAATAGGTAGTAATTATTACCAGACTGAAACAAAATGTTGTGTGTACTATTTAACTCTATTGTGACTATTAATATCAGTGATCTCTGCATTTCAAAAACCTAGAAGAGTTTTTGAAGTTTTCACCAAAACAAATCAAAGTTTGAGGAGATAGTTATTTAAATTCACATAGACATTATACAATGTATGTACAGCTCAAATAGCTTATTTAAAATAGCCACAAAATACTTTATAAATTTAGCCAAAAGGTAAAAGTTTTCACAATGAAAACTATAAAACACCAGTGGTATGGGAAGCAGAAGGAAGCATTACAAGGTGGGAACTAGCCTGTATTTTAGCATTTGCAGAATCATATTTACATTTCTACTGTACCTACTGGAATGTACAGATTTGACACAATTAATGTAAAATACCACAGAGTTCCTCAACAGCATCGCACACACGCACACACACACACACAAATTTACATGGTATTATAGCCAAGTTTTCAAGCCATGTTTTCACTTATTTATTAACATAGATGTTAAGAACAAAGAATCCACATTTCTTTCTTTTTATCGTTGGTTTTTTTAAAGATTTATTCTCTTATTTATTTTGTGTATATGAGAACACTGTAGCTATTTTTAAACACACCAGAAGACGGTATAGGATCTCATTACAGATAGTTGTGAGCCACCATGTGATTGCTGGGAATTGAACTCAGGACCTCTGGAAGAGCAGTCAGTGTTCTTAACTGCTGAGCCATCTCTCCAGCCCCAGAATTCACATTTCTAATACTGTTTGTAAGGTACTTAATGATTTGCCAGTTTTTTTATTAATAGAAGTTTACTCTAAGAAGAAATATGAGTAACTAGAGTATTTCCATAAATTAATGTTCAAATATGACAGGAAGTATAGTGTGGCACAGAAATTAAACAGTGGGAGTAGAATTAAATTTCAAGTTTCTTGTTTTCAAGTTAAGCCACTGTCAAGAACCAATAAGAAGCCATACTTTCCTATCAAATAATAACATTTATCATGATCAGAACTGATCACTCCTTTTATAATTTTTGCCTAATTGTAAGGTTCTTAGACTAGTAATAGGACATAAAAATACACATAATCTGTTTCATACAAAAACACATATATACACACACATACATACACACACACACACACACACACAACACTTCTCCTTAAATCTTGTTCACCTCAGGCCCAGAGGTTTGCATAGTCATACAAGATTCAGTTAAATTGGTATTTAATTAATTATTTAAATTTAATTAATTAATTTTATTGTATTGTTTATTTATTGCATATAATCTATTATCTATTATAAATAACATTTTACATAATAGATAATAATTTACATGATAAATATTATCTATAATATATTTGATATAATAATACTTTTATAATTATTAATCAATTCAATTCATTAAATTTAATTAATATTTAAATCATGTTATTGGGTTTGTTCAAAGATATGTTAATATTTGGGGTTATTAAATGTAGAATAATTTAATCTTTTCATATTTTTGTCCCAATTTTAGAAGACAAATTTAGGTGATAGAAAACTGAATGGCAAGTCAGCCTGATGTACCAAGAGTTTCGTATTGTAACTTGTAAACTGTGTTTGGGTGGACACGCTATTGTAACTCAGTTACCTTCCTTGTAATATGAAAAGACATAATGATTCCTCATACATGGGCTTTAGTGTTTCCTGCACAAAACGTCGTAACAAGATGATGAATTTTAGTTAAAAATATTTATCATATATGTGTTGAAAATACAGAGTGAAATTGAGTTAAATAGGTTTATCTGAGTGTTTAAATGCTCATGTGCATATCCATGTGTATGCAGGTACACATATATGTACATGTGTGTACAGGTCAGAGGTCTGTGGTGGGTATCTTTCTCAATTGTTCTCCACCTTATTATTTTAGACAGTGTCTCACTTAATCATGGAACTCACAAATTTGTCTAGACTGTCTAGCCCATGAGCCCCAGAGATTCTCTATCCTCACTTCCCCAGTGTTACAATGAAAGGCACTTGCTGTGACACTCATCAGCCTTTTATGTAGATGCTGAGTGGATGAAATCAGATTGTCATGGTTACCTGACATTTCTCAGCATATGAGAAATCTCCCCAGCCCCCTGAGGAGTTTACTTAATTATGTTTTGAACTCTTTAATATCTTAATCTGAATTGTGAGTTATGACATCTAAGTGAACATAGAATTCCCCAGAGATGGCTCAGCAGTTAAGAGAGTTTGTTACTCTAGAGAGGACTTGGGTTAGATTTCCAGCACCCACATGATGGTTCACAACTATCTGTAACTCTAGTTTCAGAGAATCTGACGCCTTCTTCTGACTCCAAATGGACTATTCATGTATGAGGTATACATGCATGGATGCAGGCAAGACATTTAAACACACAAGGTCAAATAAATCTAAAAAGAAAAAAATTTTTTAAAAGTTATAGATTCTGGAATGTATGTCACTTTTAAATTGATTGCTATACAAATAGTGGGATTTATAGATAGTTAAGTAACATTTCAGCAGACTCTAGATTACCTATATGGTGAAGGTATAACAATATCTTTGCTGTGGAATATGTCTCCTCACTCTGTCCATGCTCTGGTGTGTGTGTCTAGATAAAGGAGAACAAGTTCAGGTTATTGTGTTTAACTGTTGTTTGTGAGCATACACACAAACACACACACACTCATACACATATACACATGTGTATATGTGTATGAGTGTGTGTAGTGTTTTTGACTAACCACAAAGGTGGCAATTATATAGCATGTAGGAAAAAAGAAAATAATAAGAGGAGATGAACACTGTACACAATGGGATAAATATTGTCTTCAATATAACTCATGGACTTTTTAAGTGCTAGTAATTTAAGTACCTTTCACGGTTTTAAATAAACTGTATATCCTGAAATGTTGATTGCTTTGATCTTGTACCAGTCTACTGTAGGCAGCCAAAGATTCTGTGAGTTCAAATTCAATGTAGACACATTGTTCTTGGCACATGCAATTCTTTCAAGTGAAGATATTTATCTAAATAAATTAATTTAGCTGTTAGCAAGTCTATCAGTCCAGCTTTAGCAATGATTTACTTGCTCAAATGTTTGACCATAATTGTGATTGTGCAATTTCCATTCCTCCAGTTGCTCTGCTATTTACTCTGTACATATAGTTCCTTCCACTAAACTCCCAATTTGCTAGGCTTCAGTCTATGTCTCTTAATCTTGAGAGACTACAAAATTAAACTTTTCCTCTTAGTTAACCTCAGAAGAAACTGTTCGTATTCTAAAGTTCATGATGTTCATTATACAGAAGATAACAGTTTATAGCAATTCCATGTCATTGCCTAAAAAAAAAAAAATAGTTATCCTCATTTTTAAAGTGTCCTGTTTTAAGTGCTCAAGTTTAAACTAGCATCATAACAAAAACATTTTGTATGTGTACATTTGTGTGTGTGCATGTGTGTGTATGTGTGTGTTGTGTGTGTGTGTGTGTAAAATCGCTAGATTTTTTTTCTATATACAGTTTATCATGTATACAACTGTAGGAAATTACTGCTTTTTAAATGGGAAATGCCAATCAAAACAACCCTGAGATTCTACCTCACACCAGTCAGAATGGCTAAGATCAAAAACTCAGGTGATAGCAGATGCTGGCTAGGATGTGGAGAAAGTAGAACACTCCTTCATTGTTGGTGGGATTGCAAGCTGTTCCAAACATTCTGGAAATCAGCCTGATGGTTCCTCAGAAAATTGGACATAGCTGAGGACCCAGCTATACCACTCCTGGGCATATACCCAAAACATGCTCTAACATATAGCAAGGACATATGCACCACTATGTTCATAGCAGCCTTATTTATAATAGCCAGAAGCAGGAAAGAACCCAGATGTCCTTCAACAGAGAAATGGATACAGAAAATGTGGTACATTTACACAATGGAGTATTACTCAGCTATGAAAAACAATGTATTTATGAAAATCTTAGGCAAATGGATAGAACTAGAAAATATCATCCTGAGTGAGGTAACCCAATTACAAAAGAACACACATGGTATCTACTCACTGATAATTGGATATTAGCCCAAAAGCTCGCAATATCCAAGATACAACTCCCAGACCACATGAAACTCATGAGGAAGGAAGACCAAAATGTGGGTGCTTTGGTCCTCCTTAGAAGGAGTAACAAAATACTCATGGGAGCAAATATGGAGACCAAGTGTGGGACAGAAATTGAAGGAGGGGCCAGCTGGAGACTGCTCCACATGGGTATCCATCCCATGTGCAGTCACCAAAGGTAGAAGCTGATGTGGATGTCAGGAGGTACATGCTGACAAGAGCCTGATATAGATGTCTCCTTAGAGGTCTGCCAAAGTCTGACATATACAGAAGCAGATGCTCACAGCTAACCATTGAACTGATCACAGGGTTCCCAATGGAGGAGTTAGAAAGAAGACTGAAGGAGAGAACAACAATACCAACCAACCAGAGCTCCCAGGGTCTAAACTACCAGCCTGGGAGCACATAGGGAAGGACCCATGGCTCCAGCTGTATATGTAGTGGAGGATGGCCTTGTAGGGCATAGGTGGAAGATGAGGTCCTTGGTCATGTGAAGGTTGGATGCCCAGTGTGGGGGAATTTGAGGGCGGGGAGGTGGAATTGGGTGGGTGGGTGTGGCATATCCTCATAGAAGCAAGAGGAGGGGAGGTGAGATAGGGAGTTTCTGGGTGGGGGGAGAAATGGGGAATGGATTGCCTGGTCTGGCCACAGTGTGAAATGTGCTCAATTCTAGATAGACTTGAGGCTCCACAGTAGGGGGCGGGCTGGTTTTGGGGTGGAGCACCCTCTCAGAGGCAAGGAGGAGGAGACATGGGATGAGGAACTGTGGGAGGGTGACCCAGGCAGGGCAAAGGCTGGAATGTAAATAAAGGAAATAACTTTTAAAAAAAAGTTTCTCTGATTTTGAAACCAATATAGTAACCTTTCTCAACTTTAAGTCAATAAGATCAGATTTAAAAAAAAAAAAAAAAGTGAAAGTCCCTACCAAGTAAGAAGGAAACACTGAGGTGCAGCCTTTTTCTACACTACTCCTGAGATCCCCTCCTGTGTAAAAGCAGCTATTCCTTTATGAAGTCTCTTTGCCTTTGCAACTCAGTGGAGAAGTGCCTAATCCTTGAGAGACTTGAGGCCCCAGGGAGCAGGGAGGGCAGAGGCTGGTTGAGGGAACATCCTCTTGGAGACAGAGGGAAGGAGGAATGGGATGAGGAACTGTGGGAGGAGGAACTGAGAGAGGGGCAATGGCTGGACTTTAAAAAAAAATAAAAGTTAAAAAAAAAAAAAAACCAGAAACAACAACAAAAATAAAGGTGAAATGTTTAAATCTTCCTGTGTTGGAAATTGACTAAGACGGAACAAGAACAATGTTGATAAATCAGGACCGTGGAGGAAAATAAGGAAGAGCAATGGCGGATGAGGGCTATTTACTGTTCTGAGGTGCTGATCATAAAGAGAATGACAAAACATTAACCCCATCAAACACTTGTGATAATTCTTTTTCAACAAATGGATGGGAAAAATCCACAAGTACCACGGACAGCTCCTTAGTTCTCAAGGACAAAATCTTACTGGTGAATCATGGCCACATCAGTGATGAGCCAGAAATAATGGCCATCAGGAGACTCAGCCAATGATATAGCACCTCGAGCACAGTACATTAGCATGGTGCACAAGTCTGGGTCATTGTAACCCCATAAACAGTCAGATAAAGAGTCCAACTGATTAAAACATTACTCCCTGAGCCCTAAACCGATCTTGTCCTGAAACTAGGGTTCCAATACCAATTCTAAACTCAACCAGTTAAAGACTTCCTGCAAATCAATCTTCATTAATGAGGATTGGTTCAATAGCTGGGGAAATCTGGCTAAGACTGAGAATGGTGGCCAAGAAAAAAGTAACTGATGGCTGCAGAAAAGACGGAGGTGATAGACCATGGCCCGAAATAAATGTTTAAGTCAATTTATATAGTGGATTTTGAAGCTGATACATATAATACAGTCTCACATTGAGAGTAAACAAATTGATTCCCAGGGATCTCACAATAAACAAAATTGAGAGTAATAATGATGGTTTTCTTTTTCAGTAGTACTTGTGTACAATTACATGTATAAATACACATCTCTATACACATATATGACTATTTCATGCATATATAGTTAGATTTCTTAGGCAACTTAAAGCAGAAGGCAGAAGGCAGAAAAGAGACTCATCTGAACTCAGCAGAAGAGACTGTTCATTTCAAATATGAAGGAACAGACACTCTCCCACCAGAACAAATGCCTGTGAAAGAGGGAGTGAATACTTGGAGTTTTTTATGGGGGCTTGGGGAGTGGGAAGTTAAATGCAACTTCAGGAGTTGCATACTATCTCTACGTCTTGGAATTGTTGGTCCAGAGAAAGTGGTTTTATCTTCAGAAACTGCCTACCTGGGGTTATCAGGATGCAGGTGATAATGGGTAACAGAGTCAGGCAATGGTAGTGAGCTGGGAGGGGCTGGAGTTTCAACATGGAGGAGGAGTTTCAACAAGCTTTAGGGGAATGGAAAGGTCTTTGGTCAGGGTATGGAAGAGTCCATTCAAGGTTTATTCCAGCATTATATATCTATGACCAAAGTTTCAAGCCACAGCCCATTCCAGTTGAGACACTGCACTGTTGAGGGGAAGTAGAACACCTGATTACACTTAAGGACTGGAGATTCCAGGAGACTCCAGTTAGGGAGGTGGAGGAGAAGTGTGGAGGGCAAATGCCTCTCAGAACCTATACTCTAGACATACTCTAAAACCTTGCTCTTAAAGTTTATAACCTCAGTTCATGCACTTGGAGTTTTCTAGCTACATAGTTGTGGATTTATGCTGTTATAACCAAAGCAGAATGCTTAATTTCCTTCTTTTTTGCTTAGTTGATAACTGTCTTTTAAAAAAAAGATGAAGAATTCTGTGAAAGCTAGCAAGTTCAATCTTCCCAAAGCACATATTTTTCAGGTTGGAGCAGCTCCCTGCTATTAAGATAAGAAATAAAATGAAGCAGAGCTTTCAACTTTGCCTGTGAGGCAAGCACTTTGCCTCTGATATGCTCTCTGTGAAATATAGATGTCAGAATAAAATCAATGCTTCTTCCATAAGGAAGGCTGAACGAATGCATGGCATCTGCTCTCAGAAGCTCAGTGCATAGTTTCAGCTTCATCTACATTTACATCATAATTAAACATAAGAAGATATTACAATATTCTTTTCTTTTTACATGTTGGATATAATTTCATCTTACCTAATTAGCTTACCATGCATTTTGATTTAATAACATAAAACTCATTTGCTTTATACCTGTTGTAGAAAAGGGAAATAATCTTACAAGTTCATGAAATTTTAATAATTTCTGTTTCAAAACAGTAAATAAAACTCGATTTCATAAATATTTAAATCCTTCTTTCTGTTAAAAAAATGATTGGCTTCAAGCAGTAGTATTCCAGAAGGCTGCTTTATAGCAAACTTTATTTGGTTTATTAAGGATAAAAGTTTTTTTAAGCAATAAAATTTCAGTCAATCAACTGCCCTTCAACCTGATAAGATAAGATCATCAGAATACTGCTATATATAATATATGCATATTTGTAATATCCAGGAAAGGGTAAAATAACACAGAGTTTATGAAGGTCCACACATGAATGTGCTGAATTCATTCTGTCTTTTCACTTAATTGTTGTGCTTATTAAAAGATGCAAAAACTCTAAAAAGACAGTTATCTCATATTTTATAGTGAGATATAGCTGTCTTCCTCTTCTCTCCCCAACTCTATTTCATTCTTCAGCAACAGTTTCAGTTCTTTCTCCAAATAATTAACCTTATTGTTCTGCTATTTTTCCAACTCTTAGTTGTAAACAATTAATACTTTTTTGAACAGAACATTGCTTGCTACGTTTACAAAACACCCACATTTCATACATAGACACACAGCACACAGGGTCACAGACAAACCATGTAAAGTCCCTATAATAGCTGTTATATTTAATTAAACTAGTACAAAGAGCTTGCATTGTTCTGAGGAAGTTAATATTCACATAGAATCTCGGTGGTATAGCATGATTAATTGCAACCTTTTGTTTTTTTCAAAGATAGTAATTGCCCTGGTACTTTTTATTTTCTATCTCATAAAACTCAATGCATTTACAAATTGCAGCTAGTCTGCATTGAGTAACAAAATATGTGTATGCAGTAAATATATTTTATTCTATGTATATAAAGTAGTTTTTTTTTTAAGCCAGATATTGGCTTCTTTAGGTTATTTCACTCAGAGTATTTCATCCAGGGCAGTGTTTAATCTGTAACTGCCAAAATTTGACAAGAACAGATATAAGATACAACCCACACTTTATATTCCGATATACTCTGTGGTGTTAAAAGAACTAGACGTGCCATAGCCTCGAAACGCAGGAAGGCCGAGTCAGAGAAAATGGCTCAGTGAGTAAGAAAGCTTGTTGTAAAAGCATGATCAAGATGTAAGTTCAGAAACACAGCAGCAAGGGGAAAAAATTTTCAGGTTTGGCCACGTGCGGTTGTAACTCCAGAGCTCCAGAACAGAATGGGGCCTAGAGGCACGATTACCATTGAGGCACACACACGCGTGCGCGCGCGCGGCGCACACACACACACACACACACACACACACACACACGCATGCATGGGCACACAAACACTAATATACAAGAAACATACGTAAATTATATTTTGCACAATTATAATGAAGAATAAAGTATGAAACATTTGTATTCATATATACTCTGTTATCTAGTATATTCCTGCCTTTTTTTTTTTTTTCTTTCTGTGATTTTCTAGGAACACTTGACACTCATTTTTCCCCTCCAGTAATTCTGGTCTCTGTAATGTTATGTGTTTTCATTTTCCTACCCAGGTCCCCTGGTATCAGCCACAGAGGGCATAGTCTTAATATGATAAACCTCTACCTACCACCTCTGATATGGCTAAGCCAGGAAAATTTGCATAATATTAGGAGATTATTGGAAGCTGTTCTTACACTAGGACAGCTGGCCAAATTTAACTACACATGGAAAAATATTTGAGCATAATGAATGTGTCCTCAACACAGCAAAATATTACACATTCAATACAGCTTCTTGGCGGGATCCCACAGATTCCTGAGGCCAGTCACTCTAGAGTAACCCCAAAAGCAGATGCGACAGCACGTGCATAGCAGTATACAGCTGGATAACTCAGCTGTCACCAGTCTTGCTTCTAGTTCCTAGAATAAATGCAGAATCTGCTGAGCATGCAATATCTGAGATGAAGAACGCCTGTCTGAAGTAATGTCGACCCTGCTCCTGTCCCTATAGAATAAGATGTCCTACAATCCTTATTCACAGCAATCCAAGTGGTACGTGGGGCACAAAACTAAATGAATCCTTCCAGGATCTCTTAGCTGGTACAGAATGTCAGGCTTCCTTACCTGTGACAGGACGCCATGTATACATACACAAGACTTACTATGCCCAAGGAGGCTTTCTTGAGAATTGATTGACAGGTTGAATCTTGATATCTTACCTTCCCCAATTTATATGATCTATAGCTAAGAATGAAATGGGTAAGGAAATGTCTACTGCCTCAGGTAGGTCTTCTAAAGCACCTACTGGAAGTGAGCACTACCAGACTGTGGGAGTTGTATTAATGTACAATCTTTCACCAGATCAGGAACTTGCTTAGTCTTAGCCCTGAAAATATATTAAAACTTTGTCTTTCAAGTATTCACAAAACTATTTGATAATTTCGTAAAGTATTATGGCTTTTTGCTTTCAGCGAAATGGATCTATGCAATGACGGACCTTAAATTTGAAGATCTGCTTTTTAAAATAAACATAAGTGCCAATGGTACTCCATGAAGAGTGTGAGAAATGAGCACATCCATGACTGAAGATGTCTGCAGCTAGCATTTAGTTATCAGTCTTATTTATTTATTTTTTGGCTTCTAGTAATTTTTATTAATTGTAAATTGCAAAATTCAGCCGGCTTGTGGTATTTTGTTATCTAGAAAATGGATATACAACTCTATTTTCAATGTTGTAATATTTGATAATATCATATTTTATATTTTATTTTAAGGTATC
The DNA here is from genome assembly GCA_021653895.1 of Mastomys natalensis. NCBI lineage: Eukaryota > Metazoa > Chordata > Mammalia > Rodentia > Muridae > Mastomys > Mastomys natalensis. Next base: position 1,939,820 of record JAJTUV010000235.1, on the reverse strand, counting down.
TAGTTCAGTATGGAGACAGGTAACCATTAGTTCTACCGTGTAGTTTATATTTTCTTTTGTCTGGCCCATGATAAAGTGTTACCCTCCGTTTCTTGATTTCTTGCTGAAATTCATATCAGGAGTAATAGTGAATTTTTAATTTCTATTTTTTAAATTAAAATATAATTTCATCATACCCCTTTCTCTTTCCTTCATACAACCTCTCCTACATGTGTGTGTATCTCTCCATTTATATATATATATATATATATTTCAATTTATATCGATTTTATGAACAAATATTTTCCATTTACTGTTTGTTTTCAATTTTATATTCTATTCCTTTTTGTACTACATTTGTATTTAGTAAACTAAATCAATGAACTCTTAAAATTTTATTTAACACACACACACACACACACACACACACATACACACACACAATTCAGCAGCTGGGAATTTGGGCTAGATTCATTCTATCAGGCTTGATTGGTTCTGTCTTAGTGTGCCTGTGTATCTACCATTGGCTCTGGCATGAGAGAAAGGCTCATTTTGGCTTTCCGTGTCCTTTTGTCCTTTAGCCTGTGATCCTAAGGAAGTTTATATTAGAGATTACATATTTTTTTCTGCGTGATTTTAGACTTCTTAGGATCTAAATTGTAGATCCCCAGAATTCATCTGTTGATGTCCTCCTCCAGATGACCCTGAATATAACTGTCTATAACTCTCCCACCTCTCTACTACCGTTGTCTTATCTGGGTCACTATTGAGTTCCTGCTGCTAAATCATAACATATTTAATAATTATTTGATGAGGAGTATTCAAAGATAATTTTTCACCATCTTGTTTATGGGTTGCTACACTTGAGTGCTTTCCCTATTACATTACTTGTTAATCCTTCTTGAACCTCATATCCACACATTTGCATATTAATGAGTCACAAATCACAAGTTTTAAAATCTTAACTTCTCTTCTGTTATTTAGTCACTTTCAGTTACTTTCCCATTACGGTCTCGGGATTCAGAAAACCCAATATTTGGGTAGCCTCCATGTTTGTCTCTAACCTGGACTGCTCAATTGACTTTGATGTAGACATCTCATTGCCAGTCCATTCTTTCAACTTACACAGGGAATGGAAATAGACATTTTAGAAGTAGACTTCCCTGAGTCCCATAACTCAGATTTATTCCTCCTGAAATTTTCTCCATTTTCTCCACAGCAACCCCAGCTTTCCATTTCTCAAACCAAATATGTTAATGTTCACTATTTTTCATTTTCACTTCTGTCTCAGTTAGGGCTTTACTGCCGTGAAGAGACACCATGACCAAGGCAACCCTTGTAAGGACAACATTTAATTGGGGCTGGCTTACAGGTTCAGAGGTTCAGTACAGTATCAGCAAGGTAGTAGCATGGTAGAGTCCAGGCAGGCATGGTGCAGGCAGAGCTGAGAATTCTACATGTTCATCTGAAGGCTGCTAGCAAAATACTGGCTTCAAGGCAGCTAGGATTAGGGTCTTAATTCCCATACCCACAGTGACACACCTGCTCCAACAAAGCCACACCTACTCCAACAGGGCCACACCTCCTAATCATGACACTCCCTGGGATGAACATAAACAAGCAGTCACACCTCCTAACCCACATCAAGTTCACATCATCATCCCCTGCTGTTACTATCTTTTCCCTGCCTAGAGTCTGCCCAATTCTATCTACTCTTAGAATTCTGACCAAGATAACACAATCACTTCCTCGATTATAGCAACATTTTCAAACTAGTTATCCTCAACCTGCCTTTACTCTAATTCTGCTTAACACATCCATAGAGCAGCCAGAGTAATTTCTTCAAAATATAGTTAACACCATACCAACTCCTTAAAAGTTACAGTATCTTCTCAGCTGGCTAAAAATACTGATCTATATCACCGTGATACAATGTGATGACCAAACAGATAAATTTTACACTGTTAGAATTATGAAAACTTACAAAAAGTCAAAAGGCTTATTAAATAAAAATTTGAAGATAGAGGTGGAGACTATGATTATTAACAGGAAAAAAATCTTTGTGGAAGTCTCAAGCCAAAGTCTCTAAAATGTGAAACTAAACAACCAGTAAATAAAGCACCGTACCATAGCTGATAACCTCCTGTGAATCCATCTCATGAAAATACAGTTATTAACATGTTGGATATACTGAACCATGGAAGATAAAAGACTGGAAATAAGTCACTATCTATATAAAGGTAATAAATAACAGTGTTTTGTTCTTTAAGAAAGGTGTATGCAGCCTGCACATATATGTATCAATTTTATGTAGATTACAGACAATCTAAAATTGACTACAGACTTTTTTGTGAAAAAAACACATGTGTGAAAGTAAAATATATAAACTGTTGTTTTCCCTCCTTAGTGGAAAGTTTAGGAGTCTATCTTTATTTGAAAATTCAGATATGAGTTTTATTTTTACAAAAGCAAAATGCATAAAACCACAAATAAAATTATAACAAATTAGCTTTTATTAAAAATAAAAATAATTCTGATAAAAACTTAACAGAACAATTGTGAAGGTCATTTGAAATATGTGACTGACAATTAGACTATAAAATGTTTGCCATTCTCCTAGTAGACTTAGGCTTGATAAAACCATCAGGAATGTAAAAATTATAAAGAAGCACTTTATAGAGGGGAAAGACATTGAATGAGAACTTGATATTTATCTCCCTTATCAAAAAACAACAAAATACAACTCATACTGACAAAAATTAAACTCTTACAATTCTGATACAAATGAATATACTTGACTGTAGTCACTCACATGTATCTATGAGAAACATGAAATGATATAATTTCTTTGTAAAATATGCTGAATTATCCACAAAACTGGAAGCTTTAACCATGCGATAAAGTTAGAGATGAGGTGAAGGCTTCAGACGTTGAGCATCAGTAACCACGGGAGAAGTATTTACCATGAACCATTCCAGTGAAGTACTTGACTCATACACTCCATAAGCAATAAAGCTCAACATTTTAATATTTTAAAATATGTAAAAAATACTTTGAATATTTGCATAGGATCACAGAGGTAAATGCATCTCCTCTGAAGAAACACAAGTGATTGGGATTTGGATTTGGGTCAAGTTCTCCAGATATTAAGCAGCTTTTGAAATAGAGTATAGTGAGTGGCAGGAGATCGTAAGATGGCCCTACATTACATCATATGGCAGGCAACCACATCACAGCCCATACCAACTGCTTCAGAGAAGAGGGGTCATTGCAATACCTGGTGATTGTTCCAGCTGAAATTATATTTAGTTCTTCTCATTGTTTAGATGTGAGGTGGGCTTTTCCTCACTTAAAAGCACATCCCAAATACATTTAACCATTTTTGTTTTGTTTTTATAAAAGTTCAATGAAACTTTAACGAGTTAGACATCAGTTTAAAAAGTAACCGAACCATGATCATTAGCGTTGTCTAGAGAGCTGTAATATACATTTATTTGAGGTATTTTCCTTAAGGCATTATTTTCTTGTTGAATATATGCTTAATTATATAAAGTAGAAAACATTAAGTTGAATAGTTTTCCTATTTAAAACTATTGCCTTGGAAATATTTATACAAATGTGATGAATAGCCAACATCTTTAAGCCATACAATTAAAACTAGATGACAGTTTTGAAATTAAACTCCCAGCTCCTTTTCAACTCCAACGATATTTGTAACAGCACTTCACATCTGTCCATGTTCAAAGGCACTAAAATTCTGAATGTCCCTGTGCTACAAAAGGCTCTGCTGTACTGGGGGAAATGTGAGCTTCTGTATGCATGAGTGTCCAAAGTCCTTCTACCTCTTTCAAATTAGTGACACGGAGAACATTTTAAAGACATACTGAGGAACACACTCTTTGTGTTTTAGTGCTTTCTAGCAGGTACACATTTTACATATTCACAGAAGAATTCCCACTTGTGAGCAATCGTTTGGTGTCATTTGGCCCCTTTCATTCATGCCATATGGAACTTCGTATATAAGACAAAATCCCAAACAAGTAATCATTAGTCATACTAAATTTAATTATTCAAGATATCTCTACACAACTATGTTGTGAATGATGCAGGTTTATTTACGGTCGATCGGTTTTCATTATGATGTTTGAAATAACATAATCTCACCCCATGTTGTCCTTTGTAAGTAGTACACGATTAAAAAAAATGTGGCTTATGGATGTAAAAAAGGATTTAGAGATTTTGAAGCACATCAGTATTTTTGTGTTCCTTCTAGAAAGTAACTCCTAATTATGACGACAATTAAAAATAATTCTGTTCTTCATATTGAACTACGAATTATGGCCTTCTTTGCATAATTAGAAGGACTGAATTCTAATGTTATATTTCAAGATGAGTTAACAAATGGCAAACAGTTATCTCTGACTCTATCGCACAAAAACGTTTTCCTAGGCTGTTGACAATATGTTCTGGTGAAAAGGCTCATTTGTTTATGCATCAAAGACTTATCAACCGAGTCAATTAAGCATGTAGCAGAAAACGTCTTTGTGACAATCACTAGGTTGCAGATAACTGCTTGCAAAAAAATTTGATGAGCATCTGGAGACCAATATTCCCAGCTCCTATAGTTCTTTGGGTGTGTTGGCACAGTGCATGAGGACTATCCAGAGGAGCAGAGCAACAGAGGAAGAACTAGCTGACAGACTCTCTGCTTTTTTTTTTTTTTTTTTTTTTGAGGAGCCTTGTAGACCAGCGTCTTCATTCAGCTCTACTATTGTTGAACTGGTAGGCAATGGCCCAGTTGGTCTCCAAAGAGAAGCCGTAAAAGCTGTGCAAACAATACCACTAACTATCTTGAACAAAAGCACATGCTGCCAGAACCTTTAATTAATTTTATGACACTCACAGGAAGCAGTCATAGAGAGAAATTTCTGATGCTTTGACAGGCCCTTAAAAGGCTGTAATAATTAAATAATGTGCCTATCATACTGGAAATCTCACATCTTGTCAATCATAATACTTAGCTTCTCATAATTTTTTTTAACTCATTTTCTTAAGGATGTGTATTTTATAAAATAACAAATATGATCTTTATTCCACAAAGCAATAAATACATAACTTTTAGTTTTAACAGTCATTATAAAATTATTTCTCCATTTTAAATTGGTATCTAAATCTCATTTCATTTTAGAGTAATACTTTTATTAATTATTATAGAATTTGATATATCCAGTCAGTTTTTTTTTATTAAATTCACCTTCCACTATTTCCTAATTTCTTCTGGATATACCTCACATCTTCATATATGTTCAGGGTTAAACAACTGCATCATTATCCTATAATATTAAGGCTTTGATGTATAAGAACATGCTTTAACCACAATGACTAACATTATGTATCCGTTTGTATGTCTGTGTGCATGCCTGCTCGTAGAAAGGCACTTTGACTCTTACAACCATACATTCTCTTAACTATGTCTATAATTAGAAAAATACAACAGCATCATTACTGTCAGAATTTTAAAATACCAAATACAGTTTCAAATAACTTACAAATATTTATAAAGTGTCTTTAATGATTTTTTAAATTTATTCTTCTCTCATATATTACATCCCAACAGCACTTTTCTTCCCTCTTCCTTGTTTACTCTCAGTCCAACCCCCCACCCCCACCTTTCCTCTCCCCCAGATCCACTTCTCTTTAGCAAAGGACAGTCCTCCCAGGACTATCAACCAACGATGGCATTTCATGTTGAAATAAGTCTAGGCATGTTGCCTTGCATGAAGACGGGATGAGGCAACAAAGCAGGAGGAAAAGACTCACAAAAGGAGGCAAAAGAGTCAGAGAGCCCCTTGGTCTCACTCTTAGAAGTCTCACAGAATACTAAGCTATACATCATAATAATATATACAGAGGGCCTATGTCAGACTCATACAGGCTCCCTGATTCCCAGTAAAGTCTTTGTGAGCAACTATGAGACCTGGTTAGTTAATTCTGTGGGTTTTCTAGTGGTGGCTTTGATTAGAAATCATTTCTTTAGGCTAAGGTACTTGTAAAGTTTAAGCAAACAAGGTAGGTGTGATCTGTCATGTCTGTTATTTTAACACTTGGGAGACTAAGGCAAGAGGATTAGAGATCAGACTAAGCTACATGGTGAGCTTCAGGCCAGCCTGGGCTACAGTGTGAGATCCTGTTTCAATAACAACATAATTAAGTGTCCTGATGACACGAATGCATGCAGAATGCCTATGTATGTGTGCACAATTATGAGGAACTAAGAAAACTGAAGCCAACAAAAGAACTCACCTCAACTGGTGGGGAAGCATGAAAGCATATCAAAATGAAATGTCGAGTACTGGGGTTGATGTCTGAGTGAATTAGAACCCTTTCTGTGAGAGCATGTGGGTCTAAGTTCAGATTTCTAACACCCATATAAAAGCTGGAATATGGGACTACGACCAAGAACATACTTACAATACCAGCCATGGTAGGAAGGGTGATGAGTGGAGAAAGAAAGATCACTGTAGATTGCTGGCCAGCAAATCAAAATAAGCAAACTAATGAATATAGCAAGCTCATGTACACTACCTGCCTCTAGAGAATAAGATAAAAACGATAGAGCAGGTCACCTGGCATCATCACATGTGGGGGCAGATGATACCCATCCCCAACCACAAGCTTTTGCTATTCTTCCAGAGGAATGGACTTAAATTTCTAAGACCCACATCAGGTGTCTTACAACTGCCTGTAGCACCAGTTCAAAGGAATATATATATTTTTCTCTGTCTGAGGGAACCTGGACACATATGGCATGGCACATGTGCGTGCAATGTTGCATGTGCTTGCAAAACACATACACATACCACACTCAACCACACACAAACAACACACAAAAAATTAAAGTAAAAATACAAATACAGAAAGAAATAAGACAAACGTTTGTAAAAGAATTTGGAGTAAAACAATGTATTCGCCATTTTGAAATTCTGTTAGTAAGATGTGTTGTTTTCTTCAAATTATAGATATCATAATATCAGGGCTGTTTTAAGAGTCATAGTGCTTTTCTAGCAGCAGACCTACAGACAGACACACAATGTTAGCTATGATTAAATCATGTTCTTATACATGAAGGCTTTAAAAACTAAGGTAAGCATGTGAGTAATCTTGAGCCAGTTAGTGGCATAATAGGTTTATACTTAGTGACCATAAAACTCAGATGCTGCTAACATCCTGAGACACCACAACCATTAGAAGCCATATAAACTCCAGGAAACCCAGTATTCTGTATGAACTTGAGGGAATCATTTCTTCAGGTCTTCCTTTCATCATCTAAAGCAATGCACTTTGTTATCCACTTGTCATCTGATCCTTCAACACTAGCAGCATCTGGTCGTGAATGTTCAGCCGCCTGTAATAGCTAACTGGGTCACGATGCAATGACATTTGTGAAGGATTTTCTTTAGGTTCCCTATTAGTTATTTCTTTTCCCACATAGTACATAAGCTTCTACATCCCTCAGTAAATGATTATAAGAACAGTTACTCAGATACCGCATTCTAAAATTTAATAAAAGTTTACTCTATTTACATGGTGTATGGACAAGTGGGTAAGAGGGTATGGAGGTCACAGTTGATGTCAGGTATCTTTCTCAATTTTTATTTATCTTACTCTTTGAGACAAGGTGGTCTCACTATACCTGGAGTTCTCAATTTGTCTAGATTTGAAGGTCAGCAAGCTCCATGGATTCACCTGTCTCATCCATCAGTATAAGCATCACAGGAGCACATTGCCATGCCTGATTTTTATGTGGGTGATGGGAATGAATCCAGGTCCTCATACGTCACAAACCGAGGCATCTCTCTAGCTCCCTGATTTTTTGTGTTTGAGACGATGTCATGTTATAATCCAGGCTATCCTCCGATTGGCTTGATGCTCTTGCACAGCACATCCCACAGCTCTACAGTACTGAGACTGCAGATGTGCCATGCATGGTTCATCATGCTCAGCAAACAGTCTACCAACTGAACTGTGCTCTGAGTCTCACACAGGTCTTAGCATACAAGGAATACTCACGAGATAAGCTCTGTTTTATGCCTGTAATAGACTTACTTTACTTATATGACAAATGGGGGAGCTTTAAATATTGAAGTACTGTGTTATTTCCCATATTTTATTTGTTTGTTTTAGTTAGTAGCAGGTTCCCACAATCTGTGAGGAAAACATCTCATAACCCAAGCACTCAAAATGCTATGAAGTATAATGCCGTTTTAATATTGAGCAGGATTGTTTCGTGAGACTGTGTTTAGCCTATGAATAATTCGTATTTGGTGTAGAAGAGAACAGTGGGTTTATTTCCTCCTGTCGTCTGTGCATGTTTGTTTAGGTGAGAGTTAATGCCCTGGGAATTGGCTACCCATGCAGCTATTTATGTGCTTCCCCTTTGTTACTCTGCTTCTGTTGCTCAAAGCAATGGGGATGAACAAAGGGTCGAATGATTTGTCTCGAGCCCAGACCTTATTGATTGACCTCAAAAATACATGGAAATTGAAAATCGTTGTATCCAAACAGAACGAGGCTTTGAAAATACATGAATATGTGTATTGATTTTGTACCTGGAAACTGAACTCTTTGGTCACTTGTCAGTCTCACCTTATTCCTAGCCCCTGTAGACGAGGGGATAACAAGTCAATTTCTAGAGGCCAGTAACAGGCAATGACCATATTAATCAAGGTCGGCCCTTGTATTTCCATTTCCTGATTTTATAAGGAAGGGAAAGAATATAAACTCTAGCAAGAGTAAATGGAGACAGTGGTGGGAATTCAGAGGGATTTCATAGATGTTTCTCCAGTCGACCCAGGGTATCCTGGAGGAGATGTCAATGTTTTACTCACATGGTTCATTGGAAAAGGCTAGGGAACTGCCTGAATCTACAGCATCCCAGAAGCATTTCCCACAGATTCCAAGAGAAGTTGATTTGGAGTAGGCTACCTGTATAAAACTTACAAATTCATAGGTGATTCTTCCTTATTGTCAGGATTGGCAACCATTGATGTCAATCAGGAGACAAGCAACTCTGGATCTTATAAGGATGCACAACCTGATTCCACACATCTGGGGAGCTGACAGCCTAATGAGGTCCCAGTTGAGGCCCCTGCCACATCACCTGCCACACACCACAGTCGAGGAATCCACAGTGCTTCTCCTGAGGTTGCCTCCTTCCTCTAGGGAAAGCACTACAATCCTCCCTATCGGGAATACTGCATTCCTAAGGTTGTCACTAAGTTATATAGTGCCCTATCTTCTCTCAAAGAAAATTTCTGTTTTTAAGACTAAACTGACTTTTTCATTGTTTAGTATTTTAAAGTGACACTGTAGTATTTAAGTATAAATGTTTAAAGAATTATTAATTGATTGATTCACGGTTAGGTTCCAGGAAGCAAGCATGTAGGAAATTATAAGTCAATGTTCTTTACACTAACAACTGTGAAAAGGGGAGGGGAAGGAGAAGGAGGAGGGGAGGGGAGGGGGAGGGGAGGGGAGGGGGAGGGGAGGGGAGGGGAGGGGAGGGGAGGGGAGGAAATAAATTAGTGTCAAGGAAATGGCAGTTAAGGACACAATCTCACCAAAGCTAGTCAAGTCCAGTCCTTCCCAATTTGTTGGAAGAGTGGGCCTTTAGAGCTCACATCGAACAGTCACTTAATGTGGACTGCCCCAAGATAGAAATATGGCATTTTGTGAGGTGACAACTAAGGGCTATTGGGCAGGAGTACTACCAGGAACCAACTCTTCAGTCCTAAGGTCAAGATTTGATCAGTGCAACACATGATATGCTGAAGTTTATTCCTCACAATGCTTAAGAATCATTTGGATGAATGCTGCTTCCAATTTATAAAAAAATTGTGTATTCTAGGGGAAACTGTAAGAATGCACAGCCTGGCAAATGAAGGATATAGTAGTCTCTACAGCTGCATTTGGGACTGTAACTGACACTTATTGCCTCTGCTGGTTATCAATCAGGTCAACCTCTGCTTTCCCTAACTGTGATATGTGTGGAATACCCAGTGTGACATAGTTCCTCATTCCTAAGCGGGTGCATGTGAACTTCCTTTCAGGCTGTGTCTGTAAGGCTTCTCTGTTTACCACTAAGATTACATGGAGGTTTTAACATCACAGAATATGAATAAAGAGGGGCTACACACATATCTTCCTGCCTTTCCTGGGTTGCAGTGACTGTACATTCTACTGATAATGAATTGCTTGCTTCTTCCCATAGTGAGTTCAAACGTCTACAGATTCCTGTACCAAAGTCCACTGAAGCTCTTGCTGTATACTTAATGAGCCTCATGTGTATTTTAATAAATAGAACCTTTATTTCCTTAGAGTCTAGTACACACTTGAAAATAATATGCAATTAGCTGCTAGAAAGTGGTGGCTAGTTTTTCTACTTTTGCACACAATTTTTTGTTCTGAGGTCAAATGAGACTCCTGGATCATGAGAGACTATTACTACAACAGCAAGGGCCTTTGTTTTCGCATGCACTACTTTCTCCTTCCAAATCGACATGATGAGAGCTACACAGTAAGGCTTGAAATTGTGCAAATGTTTTCTAGCACCAACTGTTAAATCCTAAATTATAATTTAGGAGCATAAATAGGCTAAAACCTTCCCAGCCATCACCGATTCTTCAGTAAGGGGGGAAAACTTTATGTTCTTCATGAAACAAATCTTCTCTACATAATAGTTTCTATACTCCATAGAGCATGGAGAGAATGGAGTGGGTGGAGGGAGGCACTCAGTAGATGTAGTTACTTTTAGATGAAGCAAGAAGCTTTTGAGTTCTGTGGTATACTCAAGTAGATATCATTAACAAAATAAGTGGATATATCTCAATAGTTATGTAGTTTAAGAGAATAGAATTTGAATATTATACACTCACTATAAAGAAATAATATAGTCTAAGATGATAGATGTGTTATTTGTTCCAATTACTACTCAATGTACATAGGACTTGAATATTACACTGTGTTAATACAGACAAGGGAAGATGGCTTGACCACAAATGCTTAAGACCAACTGAGTCTTAGTTGTAAGTAATTGTATTTAATAAATACGTGTATTATGTATTGATCAGAGAAAATATTTGAAAAATTAAACAGAACAGTCAACTCTTTGAGAAGAGGGCATCTCCTAGTTTTAAGGCTATAAATGGATGGACGTCATCACTTTTTCTCATCCATGACATAAGTGGAATTCTCCACAAATCACAGCCAGAACTTTTACATGAATTTAGGTAAGAAGCTTTTCCAATCTCTCCAAGATGTCTTTATCTATTCTGCCCTTTAATGTTTATAGTTATTATTGGTCTCATTCCACTCCATTTATCTCTATGTCTATTGTTGTTAACACACCACACACACACACACACACACACACACACACAAAACAGAAGGATATTGTAACAGTTTGTAAATAGTTTTGCCAAGATTGTTTAAAGTTTTACAAGTGGCAATTTCAATATGGCATTCTGAGCTAGGATTTTGTGCATATGATATAACAAAACAATGATATAAAATATTTACATGTACTAGAAATGTAGTTATTTCAATAATTTCAAGATCTCCTTGTGGTTTCTAATATTTATTTCTTAAAATAAATTGTGATTGACATTATAATAATGAACTAAAATGCATTTGCATTTATTATTTTTCTATAAGTGTTAGACAAATGATACACTGAAGACATTTATACAGCTTAGTGGTAAGATTAACAAATCATGTGTTTGGCTTGGAATTCAATATTTCCTATGTTCTACTAGAAAACCGATGAAGGAGCAGTGAAAGAAGTGACCAAGTATGAAAAAAGCAGAAATAGAGAATTTGTTAGATGTAGTGAGATGCAGCAAAGGGCATGGAAATGGAGGAAAACTGCACATTCTAAAGCATTCTAACAAGCTGCTTTAATACGGTGTGGTGGTTTCAATGAAAATGGTCCTCATAGGATTTGAATGAAAGTGGGCTTCATGTATAAATACTTGGTCCCTAGTTGGTGAGACTAGTTTGCTAAAGATTAAGAGGTGTGACCTTGTCGAAGGAGGTACATCAGTGGAGATAGGCTTTGAAATTCCACTGTAAGCCCCTATAACTGTTTCTTCTCTAGGTTTCCTTGCTCATGGTGCCCTATTATAGCAGTAGAAAATTAAGTAAGAAAAGCATTTTCTACATGGGTGTTAAATTGTTCAGAAACACAGAATTTGCTTACCCAAATCCCCATGTTCCATCATGGAAGCAATCTCATGAAAACTGGTAGTTTAACAGCACAAAGAAAGACATAAACCAAGGGAAGTTTGAAAGTAACTGGTGTGTGCATGAGAGAAGCAGTTAAAGAAAGATGTGAGAAGATTTTCTATAGGCTCACCATGACAACTGCCTTAGACTTGAGGTTGACAGAAGCTTGTGGTCTGGTAAACTAATAGATTTCCAAAGGTTTTCATCTAGTTGTGGCAAGTTGTCAATTCAGACAACGAGTTGAGCAAGTAATAGCTCTTTTGGAGAACTACCTTGAGATAATATGGTTAGCCTCTGATCCTGCAGCACTCTCTCCACAGTAGTACAGTTTCAATTGTCCAACCAGGCTCTGTAGATTCGCTTTTTTCCAGGCATTCTCATTCACAAGAATTACTTCTAGGCACATATTATTATCAGATTTTGATGTTCTTCAAAAACAAATGTTGATAGAAATTAAAGTGATTTAAACTAAACTGAAAGCAAGCCATCATATTATCAGATTTCTAAATAGTCTGAATTTATTTAGCTGTTGTAACTCATTTACAAAGATTTGATGGCTTCTAAACAGCAGACATTCATTGCTCATGGTCTGGAGACTGAGAAGTAAAACAAGAAGATGCTTGCAAATTGTCCATTGTCATAGTAGTTCAGACAGCCATATAATTGCTATCTTCACATACCCCAAATGCTTAGGATTCCAGAGTTCCCTGCATGGTAGTTCTGATACCACTTATGAGTCTCATAAATTACGCAGACTTTTTTTTCTAGTAAATATTGATAACATTTGAGCATATAGTAGGCATATCAAGAACACTTTGTGAAAAGATATATAAAAAGATAAAATGATAACAAAATAAACAAAAACAAAATTCAGGCTCTTGTAATGTTTTGTATGATAATATAATTTCAGTTGAAGAACTGACCAGACAAAAAGGCCATATTTTCTCATTGCCCTTAGAAATGAATTATTCATTTATTGACTCTTGAATTTGAGATTTCAACTATGTTTCCAATATATCAACATTTGAGGATTCATTTGATTACCACCAAAAGTTATAAAATATGGGCTTTATTCTTTAAAAGTAAGAAATATCATTTATTAGAAAAATATTATTTGCTTTAGATAGATTTTATTATCAGATTTTGGTATGATTAAAGTCAAGGCTATTACAAAAAAATTGTCTTCCTATCCATGAGTTTAGTAGTTCCCATTTGAGTTTAAGACTGTCTTTTTCTATATCTTTGAAGAATAAGATAGGGATTATTTTGATTGGAATTACATTGAATATCCACAAAGAGCTTTTAATAAAATGGGTCACTTTCACGAGGGTAGTTCTACCAATCCATAAGCATAAGATGACTTTCCATTTTCTCTTTCTGTGGAAGTTTAATATTTTCATTGTAGAGGCCCTTCCCTTCCAGAATTAGGGTTAGTCCAAAATATTTTATTTTCTTCGATACTATTGTAAATGAGAGTGTGTCCATAATCTTTTCTAGATATCTGATGGTAGTTTTTGGAAAAAACTCTTGATTTGTGTAAGGTAGTTCTGTATCTTGCCATATTGCTAGCTTACTGGTAGAATTTTTATGATATCTAACGTATAGGATCATGTTATTTCTGAATACAGATTGCTTCATTTCTTTTTTTCCACCATTTATATCCATTTAATTTCCCTTGTTTGCCTTATTGTTTCAGTGAGTAATTTGAGTAAATATATTAAATGGAGTGGAGAAAGGGACTCCCTTTTCATTCTGACTTCAGGAGATTGCTTCAATTTTCTGTCCATTTATGATAATATTGGGTGTGGGTTTCTTGTATGTGGATTTATTTTGTTGGTGTGTATTCTCTCTAGCCCTACATTCTCTAGGATGTTTATCAGAAAAGCATACTGGATTTTTCTGAAGGCCTTTTCTGCATCTATCAGATGATCATGTGATTTTAGTCACATGATCATGTGATTTAAAATCTATACATGTTACTTATTACATTTATTGACTAGTATATGTTGAACCATTCCTCCATTTCAGGGAAAAAGCCAGTGTAGTTATGGTATATATTGTTAATGAATGTTTAAATTATGTTTGTAAATATTTTATTGAGCATTTTTGTTTCTATAGTCTTCTGTGATATTAGGGGTTATAATTTCCTTTGTGTGTATTGTGTCTTCAATTTAGGTATTAGAGTGATATTGGCTTTGTAGAAAGAGTTTGAAGGATTAGCTCTTATTTGATTGTCTGGTAAAATCTGTCCATTGGGAATTCATCTGCCCCTGGACTTTTATCTGCTGGAAGGTTTTTTATTACTATCTCCGTATTCTTAGTTGTTATAGGTCTGTTTAGGTTGTTGATTTCTTCTTGGTTTAATATGATGGTTCTTTTGGTTTTTACAGGTTAATATAGTGCAGGTTTTTAAATATTTCTTTATATTGATTTGAATTTCCTTTGTGTCTCATGTATTTGTAATGTCCCACTTTTGTTTCTGATTCTGCTAACTTGGGTCTTCATGTTCTCTTTGACTTAGTTAGGTCAAAGCTATGTCAATCTTTTGTTTATCCTCAAAAAGAACCAGATCTTGTCTTTGTTCCTTTTTTACTGGTATCTTTGTTTTTATTTCATTGATTTCTGCTCTGAGTTTTATTATTCCTTGCTGTCTTCTGGGTTTGAATTTGGTTGGTTCCTGTTTTTCCAACTTTTTGAATTTAAAGTTATTTTTTGTACTCTTTCTACATTTTCTAATGTAATCAACAAGAGTCGTCAATTTCCTGTGTAGGGCTGCTTTCTTTGTTTCATGAAGGTTTTGTGGTGTTTCATTTTCATTAGCTAAGCAAATTTTTCATTTATTTTATGATTTCTTCTCTGAACCATCATCATTCAGTAATAAAGTTTGAATCTCTGTGAATTTATATATTTGCTAGAGATTTGCATGCTGCAATTTTAAGTTTTATTGCATTGTGGTCAGATAGGGTATAAGGAGTGATTTCAATATTTTGAATTTGTAAAGATTTGTGTCCCAGAAAAGCTTCTGAGCACGCTGAGTAAAATGTGTATTCTTTGGTTGTTTGGGCAGGATATTCTGTAGATATTTGATAGTTCCATTTATAATGCTGACACTGAACTTTAATGACGTATATTTTTGTCCAGATGACCTGTCTATTGGAGAAAGTGGAATTGAAATCACCTTCTATTAGTGGGTTGATATTAATCTATGTTTTTACATCCACCAGTAATTTTTTAATGAAAGTGGGTGCTTCAGACTTTGGTTCATATATGTTTAGATAGTTTTACCTTGCCTACTTTTGAATGAGAATTTCATCTAAAATAATGGATATACATATAAATATAGACCTGAACACAGTATAAATGTATAATTATAAACACGTTGAAAATACAGTATTGCCTTTAGGATAAGTGCTTGTTTCCTGTAAAAGCTGAGGTACATGAGCTGTCCAGCATATCTTGATCTACTCTGACTGCCCTAGAAACAGTATCTTTAACTATTCTGATTAGTTTTAGTTTGAAGTTTATGTTGTATATTTCTCTATGTTGTAAGTTCCAAGGTGGTGGTTACTTTTAACTCTAAGATGTGTTTCTTGTAGACAACACACAGAGTTTATGTTTCTTGATCCGTTGAATCAGTCTTTGTCTTTTGATTAGTGAATTAAGATTATTAATTTTTATAGTTACTATTGAAATATGTGATAGTGTACCTATTATGTTATTAATTTTTGGTGTGGTTTTCTGTGATCTCAGAGATATTTTATGTTTTAATAATTGTAGCTTTGTTATTTCTTTCCATAGTCTCTCTGCTATTTTTATTCCTCTCAGCATCCTGAAATATTACTTCCTGTATTTTTCCTTCCATTATGACAGATAGTTTTTCCAAGTGTATCAGTCTGGGTTGCTAACATAGTGTTCAAAGACTTGGACACTATTCATTACTCCATATGCATCTGGCTTCTAAGCTTTCCATTTAACATGCATGAGGTTTTATTACCTAAAATTATCCAGTTCAATTTCCATCTACTAGACACTAATATTATTCTAAAAATTAAATCAAATTGGTTCCTTACAAATATTTGAAATTATGTCAACTTCCAGTGGAAAAACTTTTCCTTAAAGTTCATTAATTATTGTAATAGACATCAGATACTTTTATGTTTCAAATGTTAATATACCTTTTCATCTATAATATTTTCTAGAGTAAGGGATGGGACAGATAGATCTCTTTAGGAAAGGGAAATAGAATAGTTGTTATAAATGGATGGAAGGGAGGTGCTAGAATAGGAGGATAAATGGAAGTGGAGAGGGAGATGACAGAAGGAATATGTGGAGAGACAGCTAAAACTAAGGGCCATTTGAAGGGTCATATAGTTAGTGGAAGCTTCCTAAAAATCTATACATTTATGAATGGGATCTAAATAAAATCCCCAAAAACAAGAAGACATCACTACATGTCTTATTATCAAATGAAGCTTCCAATACCAGGAATGGGCTACATCTAATTGATTTTTTTTGACCGAAGAGGTTTCCAGGGGAACCTCAAATAACCCAGGCTGTTGCCAAGATTATAGTTTGCTCTCTACAAACTGAGAGCAAGGCCCTATTGCTGAAGATAACATCTACACAACTCAACTGAATATGGAGAAGTCAAGCTGGTGACTACATGGAGCCTTTGCCTCTACATTCTAGCGTCTTTAGTACAGGAAAGGTACTCTGAATGAGACCAAAGGAGAAACATAAACACTAACCCAGCCACAAACCTTTGATCTACAGTGGTGTCTTGAATGCAGGATGTGCTAATCCAGTGGTGGCACAGAGCCTGTGGGAGTGACCACCCATTATCTGATGTGACTTAAGGACCAGTCCACAAGATGGAGTCCATATTCAACAGTGCTTGGGTTACCAAGAACCTGAGACTAGATAGCCCAGGGACCTAAATATTATTGTGGTGGTTTGAATAAAAATGTCCCCCATAGGCCCATAGGGAATGGCACTATTAGGAGATGTGGCCTGGTTGGAGGAAGTCTGTTTCAGTCACTTCCTGCTGCCTACAGATCAGGAGGTAGAACTCTCAACTCCTCCTCCAGCAGCATGTCTGCCTGCATGCCACCATGCTTCTTGCCATGACGAAAATGGACTAAACCTCTGAACTGTAAGACAGCTCCAATTAAATGTTTTCCTTTGTAAGAGCTGCTATGGGCATGTCTCTTCACAGCAATAAATCCCTAACTAAGACAAAAAAAAAAAAAAAAAAAGAAATGATTAGTAATAACCCATTCAAGCATGGGTTTGTATTTGAAGAGACACATAATAACTGAGGTCCTTTGTAATGAATCTGAAGGTTTTCCCTCTGCTGTTCTTAGTCTTCTGCTAATATAACATTATATCTCTCTGCTATGTGCTGCCAGCGACTAACCATTCACTTCTTCAGTTATAGAGAGGGCACTGTCAAGAAGCATGATTCTATGAATGACACATAAGGGTGATGTAAAGTTAAATGGTCCCTGAAGATTAATGTCTCTGATTTGGGCAGGACTAACAAAATGAATCATTAAGATATTTAAGATATATAAATTAAGATCTTTTTATTAAAAAGATTTAGTATAAGCAAATTCTCTTTTTAAAAAATGTATCTAGATGTTTAGAAACATCTAATATTATACCCTTGTTTTTAATGCCTGGAGAAATGATAGTAATTAATAATATAGTTGTTAAATTCATGTCATTTTTATGGCTTCCTCATTTTTTATCTTGTAATTTCTCAATGCAAGGATTTAATTACTGTCATTTTTGAATATTGTATCTTACTGCCTTGGGTTTGTTTCTTAAGGGGATGGAGTTCCTCTGCAATCTCTTATAAAATATTCTTGATATAAAAAGGAAATCTAAATAAAATGATTTTGAAAGTTAAAAAGAGCTAATTACTGGTCCTTTGAAGTCCTTTGAAAATAGCTTTTAAAGCTTGCCAGATAAGTCTCAGCTTGCCCAAAAGGGGAATTCAGAAATTATTCACAAAGTGGCATTTCACATCTAGGAATCTTTCCTGGAAATTAGAAGCTGTTTGGAGAAATGAAAAGGCTCCAGGGAAATGGGCAATGAATTTTAAGTGTTTTAGGTTATAGAGCAGAGAGTATGGTAATTTTCTATTATAAACGAAGATACTGTTTTGTAGGGGAGTCAGAGTGAATCAGGATATGCTGGACAGCTCATGTACCTCAGCTTTTACAAGAAACAGGCACTTATACTAAAGGTAATATTTTATTTTCAACATGTTCATTATTATACAGTTATACTGTATTCATGTCTATATGTATGTATATATATATTCATTATTTTAGATGAAATTCTCATTCAGGCAAGGTAAAACCATGTCTCTGTAAATGAGTAATTCCTGGCTGACAAGTGATCATGCTGACAAAAGAAAAGCTGCACACAGAGGAGGAATGGGAATCCAAGGCAGTGCAGCAGGAAGACTGTGCAATTCGTCTCCTGGACATAATGCAAAAAAACAACAAACAAACAAACAAAACCCCAAAACCAAAAAAAAAACAAAACAAAACAAAACAACAGCAACAGCAACAACACACAGAAGCAGCAGGCACCACTGGACGTTCAGCATCAGATGGAAGTCACCAAGGCAGAATTCTGCTTTTCCTGACTGGAATTTAGGGAATCATCATAGGACATAATTAAACAGAGAATAAAAAACAATTAAACAGATTTGATTCTCATTTGAAACAAAACCTTTAATTCACGGCAGAAAACGGAGTAAAATATATACTTTGGGATACTAAGAAAGCATGACAGCAAAAATAAAAGAGAATACATAAATACATATAATTAAGGCCAGAATCTTGAGCAGGAAACCACGGCTGAAGTAGGCAGCCGCAGTGAGAACTGCAGAACACCAAAATTTAACAGCACTGAGGCTGTCGAGATTAAGGCATAGCCAAGAGCTGGGCAACACTGTCAATCTGGTGTTTGTGATGAGGTTAAGGAATGAAAATTAAAAGCCAGAACTGTGTCCTCCTGTGAGAGCAGCAAGATGCAAATTTCATGGAGGCCAGATGCAAATGGAAGACTGAAAGTTGGAGACAGAGTAGGGTAAAATCAAATAGTACTGTACTTTAAAAAAAAAGAGGAATAATGACTCCTAATGATATTGTCATACTCACAGATCAGTGCCTTACTCTGCCCTTGCTAAAGAAGCTTCTTCTTGCGGCAGATAAGAATAAATAGAGAGACCCACAGTTAGACTTTGTGCAGAGAGTAAGAGACCTTAAAATATTCAGATTTAAATTGGATGTCTCCATCAAGTCCCTTGACTTAGGGATCAGGAAAGAAGAGGTAGAAAAAATGTAAGTGTCAGAGGTGATGAAAGACAATAGGGGAACAAGTCACTCTAAATCAGCTGAGCAAATTTTCCATGAACTCCTTTGAACTTCCATGAGATTTGAGCAGCAAGCATCTATATAGGACCTCTGCATATATATCAAAGCATTCAATTTAGTATTTTTATGGGACTCCTAAGTGTGTGACTTCTCTTGGGCTCTTCTGTTCATTTGCCACATTCAACTTCAATGTGATGGGTTTTGCTTTATCTTACATTTTATTCTCTTATTTTTGTTGTTATTTCTTAGAAGCCTGTTCTTTTCTGATGAGAGGCAGGGATTGGATTCAGATAGGAAGGGAGGATGAGAGGGACTGAAAGGTATAGAGAAAAGGAAAACTGTAATCATGGTATATTACGAGAAAAAAATCTATTTAAAATAAAAGAGGAAAGAAATATTAAAATCCATGTCAGGGTCATCTGCAGATCTAAACCAACAGGGTAGATATTTTTTAGATTTATTATAGAGAATAGTAAGTGTGACATGGAGGATGGCAAGTTGGTTTTTACGTTGAGCTGACAAGTGGACAGGTAAAAAAGCTGGTGGCTTATCTCCAGTCTGGCCTTGAAAGTCCAAGAAGCAAGGAAACTGAAGCAGCAGACTGACAATGCAGGAAGAAGCCTGTGGATATAGTTAATTTGGTAGAATGCTAACTTAGTATGTTTGTAGCTCTGGGTTTGCTTGCCAGCACAACATATCACTAGGTGTGGTACACACTTCTGTAATCCTAGCATTTAGTATATGATCTCAACCTCATCTTTGACTATGTGGTAAGCTTGGGGCCAGCTTGGGATAATATAGATTCTGTCTTAAAGATGAAAAGAAAAAAAAAAGTCCCAGAAAAAAAATGTTTAAGTTTGACTCTGAACACAAGAAAAAATATTGAAATCACATTTTTAAGTATCTGTAAAAGTAACTGTTATTCACCTTAAGTAATTATCTCGGAGGCTAACTGCTGAATAAGCTCACCATTTCTAGTACTTTCTCAACTCTGGCTGGCTGGTCCAACTCTGCTCTTATGACTCAAATTCCTGTCTAAGTTGAGTGATTCAATCAAAACTGTTGGCTTCCCTGGGTTACTCACTGAGTTGGTGTACTAGGCCTCAAACTAACTCTAATACGCTATTTTAATATTCTGGTATCCTCTTCTTCCATGGATCATTCTGCCTTTACCCAATGTCTAGTTTTTTTCTTTCTGTAACCTGTCTTTGTAAAAATGTCCTGATAAAAAACTGCCTCTGAACTGCATGAACTGAACTACCACCAGCGGAACTGGCTCAAACTCGGCACCACTGCACTGCCTCTCAGCTGACTTCCAACTCACTGAATTGGCCTCTAATTAGACGTCACTTTCAAACACGTGTTTGGAAAGTGGTCGAAAGAACATGGTTGCTTCTTTCTACCAACTAACCTTATCTACATTATTTGAGATTTAAACTGTATACTGTGGGCATGTATGTATTCTAGTCAGATCATACTATAATCCATGGTACATCTGCATTCTAGCTGGATAACATAGACCTAGAAGATCTTTGGATGTGATCTCTTGCCATATTGCTGGATTCGAATTCCTCTGCAAGTATCAAGCAGAAAGAATTGAGTTTTGCTTGTAAAGGCATGGCCTTTGACAGACCTTGAATTGTTCAGACGGTGTCAATCCATGTAAAGAAGACAAAAACTTTCACTTAGACTACCAAAACAAACAAACAAACAAACAAACAAACCAAAAATGGCAACTTCATCTCCATTTTAACCCTCAAAACAATTTTGTATCCCCTCTAAAACAAGGCACTGCTAGAAGTATTAGAGGCCTGTGATACAAGCTAATTACAGCAACGAAGATCTCAAGCCCATCCAGCACTTTACTATAACTGGACGAAAAGCCTGGAAGAAGGAGAGAGGTTTCCCACTCACTACTCCCAGGAGAGATGTCTTCCATTAAAAAACACATGATTTAGTTCAAAAGACAGGAATGTAAGGAGATGTGGAAAAGTATAAGGACCCCTAATCCCAAAGTCTGCTTGAAATCTCTTGTTTAAACTAAAAGTTGAGGATTTCAGCACAAATGACAAAGTTTGCCTCTATAGAGAAATAAATCCTTTTAAATAGACTCATTTCAATAACAGCAAACTGTTTGAAGAAGATGGTTATATGGCTTCCTTCCTTTTCCAGATATAAACTGCATAGAGTTTTACTTTATCAGCTATATTCTATTCAATCCACCATTTATGAATATATAATTTTATATATTATACAAATATACATATATATGGTGAAAGAGAGAGAGAGAGAGAGAGAGAGAGAGAGAGATTCCTTAACAAACTTTGAGAGGTTGAGCCACCATAACCGTACAGCTGTACATATGGCGATTGCATGACACTCAGTTTGTCACCCGTTTGAGAATGACATGTACACACATTCAATGCTTTCCCTAATGACCATCCTTGTTATTATTGTCCATGCTTGAAACTTCTGTCAGTAAACTGCAGATCTGCTTCACACTGATTGAAAAGAATTTCAGAGTCCCATCGAGAATCCTAGCTTCATCTGAGTAGGTCTTTGAAGAGTGCCTCTGACTGCTACACATAGCAGTGCAGAGCTGTGCATGTGGCTTCTAATCCTGATGCTGCTAACAATAAGATTTTTTTCTCATCCTCTCCTTGCAAAAAAAGGAAAGGACTGCACCAAAATGGTTGCCAGAATTACAGCTGGTTATAAAACTTTAATTTCAAGCTAATATTGTACTCTACCTTATTGATACTTAGAGATTTCTGCTTATATCTGCCTTGTAGTTACACTGAAAGCATTTTCATCTATTTGTCATATGTGTGTACACTATGAACAAAGCAAAAGGTGACGACTGGTACTACCAAAAGGAAAGATGTGGGGAATTAACAGCATCAAACTTAGAGGTTAATATTTAAGTTAATTATCTTGAGAAAATAGCTAAGTCACAGTTTTTAGTAAAGGGTTTCAGATTCGGATGTCTTGTAGGTTTAACAGGGTCAATAGTGAATTAGGATGTAGGGGCATGTTTTAAAACTCCAATATGTGTTAATCTGTTTAGATCCAGTTAATAAGCACATTCCATTGTAGAGTTACGAAGAGATGTTCAAGGATAATCATTTATAACAAGTTTCAAGATGACGTATATTCCATTTGGAGTTACAGTAAACTATAACATTGCATGTTTACCAACAGGGAATACATGTGTGATTAACTTCCCCATCTCCAGGCATCACCAGAGAGAGAATGTTGCAGCAGAACTTATGCAGACAAAACTAAGTCATAACGAACGCACAAAGCATTCATAGCCTCAGCTAAAAATGCTCTTCTAAAGACTCCCCTACTTTGAATCATCACATTTAATAATCATTAATTCTAGTGGAAACAGTTTATTGTGTATCCTAATATGAATACATTTTAGCGAAATTACTAAAAGTTGGAAAAATAAAACCAAACCCCAGAAAACTCCTATGAATTTTGAGAAAAGTGGTAGACTTGAACATCCACTCAGAAACTGTGTTGAGCAGACAGATGGTGCCGCCATCAGGGTTCCCATTGTCTCACCATTGCGAGTGTTGTGCCACAGTTAAAATCGTATTTATTTGACAAATACTAGATTTTAGGTGAATGAGTCATGAGAAATGAACTTCTCTCAGAATGTTTACTTCCAGGTGGAGAAATGAAGCTTTTCAAGGATGATGTAGTCGCAGGTTTTATTGCGCATTCTTTGACTTCAGAATATAATATAGTAGCTCATCATACTTGAAATTAGAAAAATGTCATTTCTTAGTGTAATATCTATTCATGGGATGAAAAACCAAACCACTCATTCGAACAACAAAATTTCTCTTATTTTGGTCATGACATGAACTTGCGATTATTGGTGCTGTCAATAGAAAGTTTTTTGTTGTTGTTATTTGGGGTTTTGGGTTTTTTCACATAGACTATTTTTTCTTTTATTCTCTAAAAAATTGTTCTTATTCTTCCTTATATGGTGCACATCACTCTTAACCTTAAAAATTCATATTTTTGAAACTTTATATTTAAATTTATTTTTGTTTTTGTAATTCATATATCTTCAAATACATACAAAAAAGCAAATATAGGAAATTTATAATAAAATTGTTCTTAGCTAAAGAAATTGGTATACAATTTTTCAAGAAAGAGAAAAGAATATGTAGAAATTAAAAATAAGTCTGAGTTGCTGCACAAGATTTTTGCTCAGGCCTTTGGTCACTAGTGACATATCGTCGTCTTAATGTTTACACCAGTACCAAGAACTTACTATGTGTCTATTCTTAGATTCTAGCTTAAAACTCATATATTTCCTCCCTTAGGTATTTAAAAACCCTGTGATCTCAAGCTTCTAATTTAGTCTGCAAATATTTGTAAGTACATAGTGAATTAAACATCTGCTAAATTATTTAATTGTTTTTAAAAGTAAACATTATGAAATATAAATAAAACACTGAATGCTGTTATGTATACATTATCACTAAATACAATATCACTAAAAATTAAGCTAAATCGTATGACATTGAAGTACAGCATGGATATCTCTAATTTTCAGCACTAAGCTGTGGATCCACTACTGTTATACTCTTGATATGATTTAATAATATACCCTAAAGGTTCATGTGGAAGGCTCTTGGTGCAGCACAGTGTAATCAGGAGGTAGTGAAACCTTCAAGGGCAGCCTAGAGGTCTTAGTCACTGGAGAATGAGAACACAAAGTGTTTTTCCTGGGGTTCCTTGAGGCCCTTTGATGTACTGTGAAATGAGTAATTGTATCCATTCCCATTCTCTTAGAATTGGTAGGTTTTGTTGTTGTTGCTTTGGTTGTTTTGCTCCTGACATTACTGTGGAATGGGGAGGGAGGCAGGGCAGCCTAGCACTGGAGCATACCTAAGAGCCTGTCTTATACTGTTCAGACTTTAGGGTCTCAGCACTATGTGTTACCACTCAGAACTGTGTGTTAGAAACCCCCATTTATTTATTTATTTATTTATTTATTTATTTATTTATTTTTTATAAATAGTCTCTGCTTGGCATTTCATATCAATAATGAAAAGCTGGCTAATAGACCTACTCTAAAAGTTAGTTCAAAAAGGTGATAATTTGAATACATATACATATACCATAAAGACTAAGTAAGAAGTAGGCCTAGTTTTCCTTCCCTCTTTTGGCTTATGCTAAGTGGGCTAACATATGGATATGTATGTTTGGATTATGCCAAGTGCAATGCAATCATTATTTCATCAATGTGTTCTCTCCATTGCATACTTCATAGCACCACCTATACAACCTGGCTGCATTTGCATAATTACTACACCAACAAAATTACTTTCAGGTAAATATGTACAAACCACTTTTATCCTTCAAGAATAATAATATTTTCACAAACTGCTTCAAATAACTTTCTAATTTCTAAGGCTCTAAGGATTCTCTATATTCTTCATCAGGTAAATGAAATTTATCCTTCTGATCTCAGCTACCAACAAATAATAGAGTAAAATTCCACCCCTTATGCATAGGAGTAATTATAATTTGCATCTGGTTATTTCTGGGCATTTGACATTCAGCTGATATGATCAAATGTCATATTCATTTCACCCGGAGTGCTCACAGTACAGCACATTATACACTGCTAGCATCAAATAAATTACATAACAGCAAACCATTGTTTGCAATATAATGAATAGTTAAAGTCTAAAATGCTTGACCAAGTAAAACTCAGGAGTTATTTTTTTTCATTGGACCACTAAAAAGCCTGTGATAAGCATACATGTACTCTGACCTCTTAAGGAGGAAAGTTCCAGGACTTTCTAATTACTTTTCAAAGATTGATTTTCAAGTCCGTTTGTCTTTGGTGGGGAGAGGGGGTTATGCATGAATGAGGATGCCCACAGAGGCTAGAACTGTCAGCCCCTTAGAACTGGACATACATATGGGTGTCTCTGAGATGCATTACATGAATACTGGGAATTGAACTCAGGTCCCCCCAAGAGCAGTACATGCTCTTAACCAGTAAGCACTCTTAACCACTCTAGTCCAGCTCCCTCACAATCATTTTAAATTGTAAAACCTACTGTTACTTTGGAATATCTCATAACTGTAGTGTGTAGTTTTTGCTACCCTGGTTTAAAGCTCCAGGGGGACCAAGCTACCAGCCCCACCCAAGTTCGCTCAGATCCACGGATAAAAGACACACAAACATTAGCTTATTTTTCAGCCTGCCTTATTGGCTCAGTTGCTGGGTGCTTCTAATCTTCTGTGGCTAATGTGCCCTTCCTAATACTCTTACCTCAGCACCCTAAATCTCCACTCAACTTTAGTTGCTCAGTTACCTTCTCCTTGCTCAGAACCCCAAAACTGTTCTCTGCTTAGTTGCATTTCTATTCTCCCACCTGACAAAGCAGTCCATGGCCTCTCTGCCCAAGATCTCATAGGGCTGCTTACCTTTTCTCCCTCCGAAGCATGGTGAAATATCCCTTTCAATTCTTTTTTTTTTTTTTTTTTTTTTTTTTTGGTTTTTCGAGACAGGGTTTCTCTGTGTAGCCCGGGCTGTCCTGGAACTCACTCTGTAGACCAGGCTGGCCTCGAACTCAGAAATCCGCCTGCCTCTGCCTCCCAAGTGCTGGGATTAAAGGCGTGCGCCACCACCGCCCGGCTCCCTTTCAATTTTTATGTCTCTTAGCCTCCAGCAGGGTCCTGAAAGTCCTGGCAGTTTCCTTCTGCCCAGCAATTGGTCCCTGGTGTGTTTATTGATTGATCAAGAACCACTTGAGGAATAGGATCTTAGCATCAGTACCACCCCCTACAAATAACACTAGAACAATGTGGAACATAGCTTTAAGAAGATGACAGAGAATATGAGTGAGAAACACTGTGAAGATAAGTTTTTATTTACTTTAGTACACAGTTGGGTACAAACCCATTAAAAGGAATATATGGTTCATGTAAGACAGAAATAGTAGATTCGTTTATTTTAGCACCTTTACCCCTGCAGAATCTGCTTTACCCCAAGTACTATCTTACATGCTTAAGTGGTTTGACGTTGCATATTAATTTTAGTATTTGAAGTTTAGTTGAACAACAGGTGTTAATGGCCCAAGCTAATGGTTTTTAAACAGAATAAGCAAAAAAGTTGTTAAAATTTCTTTTTAAAGAAGTAATTAGCAAGCATTCAGTATAGTTAGAGAACTAGAAGTCCAAAGACTGTCAGTCTTAAAGCTACCTCTGAGACCATCAGTCTTTAAAAACTACATCCAATTCTGTCCCACTCCAAACCATTCCAGACTAGGCTGGTTTCCAGCAATTGAGTATGAAAAAGCCCTGTCTTTGTCAAATAGAAGAAACCTGCTGTTAAGAAAGACTGTCTCGTGGTAAGAAGAAGCCTGCTTGCTCTCTGCTCTTTCTGCTCTACCTCTCTTGTTATGCTCAGCTCTGCACTGCTCTGCTCCTCTGCTCTGTTCTTTTATCACCATCATTCATAGTTCTTATATTTTATCAGGATACATGATCACATGGTATGCCAGGCATCTTTTTTCAAAAGTTCACAACAAATTAAATATAAATTCAAATCATAAATTGAACAAGAATGTTGTTGTAATTATTTAAAATGTCCTCTGGCTCAGGCCGACTATCTAAGCTGCAGCAGCTTTGCCTAGCCCAGACGCCATGTTTCTTGGCCTGAGGCCATGTGCACGCTGCAGCTAGAACCGACCCCAGAAACACCAGCCCTGCCACCCACTAGATGCCAGCATGAGAGATGGCTCTGCCAATCTTCCATGCTGTCTCCGCAAGGCAGGGCATTGCCCAGACCATTCCACCATCCATGTGGAGCTAGTAAGAGAATGAGACTCTAATTCTTATAGATTAATCAAAGCTTATATATTTGGCAATGATCAATAACAAGATACCCATACAAGCAGAAGTGTAACCCAATACCCAACCTAGGTATACTAACTACCTTTGACTGCTACAGACACGTGAACATTCTCTCCTTCGCTCCTACATCTCTGCTCTCTCTCTCTCTCTCTCTCTCTCTCTCTCTCTCTTCTCTCTCTCTCTCTCCTCTCCTTTAATCTCTTCCTCTCCTAACTCTTCCTCTTCCTTTTCCTCTTCCTTTCCTAACTCCTCCATCCTTAGCTTCTCCTACACAAGAAGTTACAACAGAGATGTTTACATGCTTTTGCATAAAGACCAGTTATCTAATTAAACATTCATTATTTCTCACTAGCTCCACAAGTTTATTAAGAGTTAAAAATTCTTATGTTTTAAGTTAGCACAGGTTGTCAAAAGGCAAATCATCTGCCTACTGTCTCATTAGTTTTGAAGTTTTGTATAGATAAATCCAGTAACTATTTTATTTTTGGCTTTGAACCTACAATACATTGTTAATTCTCAGTTTATGACCTTTAGTTATCAGATAATGGCTTCATAACTCACCTAGAAGAAATGTACCCTGATTGTAAATATGTTTCAAGCTTAGTTTCTATCTTAACTTATGACACATGAAGGTTTACAGAACTCTAATTGCAGTCTTATATTATTAGAGGGCTCAAAACTTACTTGTATAAATTCAAGAATTATATGGAATCATTAGGAATTATAAAATCATAAATTTGTCTACATAGCTTTGCTACAAGAGAGTACATGTTTGTTGATCTGCAAAAATCTGCCTAATAGGGTGGACTAATACCCAGACATCATAATACTATTAATAATAACAGGAAAGATGTAATAACAAGAATCAATTCTGAGATGAACTCTCTAAAAACCTTGCAATTTTAGAGTTATTAATAGCAGCCAGGCAAAAATGGTATGTCATCTCCAAAATGTCACTTGTTTGCTTTTAGCCTTTCCTAGATGGCTTTTAACACCATATCACACAACTAAATTAAAGAAATAAATAGCTGAAGAGAGATGTTATGAGTAAACTGGTAGACTTACTAAGTGTTTAGGAGTATATTTTACTAAAAATTACTTACAAATTTTATATAATCCCAGAAAAATTCTGATGAACATTTTCCATGAATGAACAAATTGACTCGTATCTAAGAGTTTCATGGAGATTCTATGATAAAATATAAACAAAATGATTTGTAAAACAGAGTAATAAATTTAGAAGATGTGCAACCTGATTTTAAGGTACACTACCAAAGAATCTGAGATGGTAGCTTCTCAAATTTATTAACTGGCACCTTTGATGTATATCAACTCGTTTACTGATGTTTTTATTTGAAACTCAACATTGCACAGAGAATAATTTATGCTTTTTTCCCTTCCAATATATGGTATGGAAATAACGGTATTTTTAAGTAAATAAAAGAATGCTGGCTATTCAAAGCTGTGGATTATATTTCTTTAAATTTATTTTTGGTGGTGTTTCTCATTAATTAATTACTTAATTCACTTTACATCCCATTCTAATTGCAGTTCCACTCTCCTCAGTTTCATCCTCAGAAACTATCCCCACATAACCCCTTCCCTTTTTCCTTCATGGGTACCAACCAGTCCTGGCACACCAAGACACAGCAGGACTAAGTGTATCCTCTTGCACTGGGGCCAGACGAGACAGTCCAGCTAGGGAAAATAGATCCAAAAGTAGGCAGGCATCAGAATCAGAGGCAGCCCCCACTTCAATTGTTAGGGGATTCACTTGAAGACCAAACTGCACATTTGCTACAAATGTATGGGGCCCTAGGTCCAGCCCCTGCATGCTCTCTGGTTGGTGGTTCAATCTCTGGTAGCCTCCATGGGCCCGAGTTATTTGACTCTGTAGGTCTTCTTGTATTGTGCTTGATCACCCTGGCTCCCTCAATCTTACTCACCACTCTTTTCACAAGATTCATCTGGCTGTTCCTAATTTTTGGCTATGAGTCTCTATATCTGCTTCCATCAGCTGCTGGGAGGTACCTCTCAGGAGAGAATTTGCTAGGCTCCTGTCTGAAAACATAGCAGAGTATCATTAATAGTGTCAGGGGTTAGCTCTCTCCCATGTAGTAAGTCTTAAGTTGGGCCAGTTGTTGGCTAGCCATTGCCTCAATCTCTGATCTATCTTTATCCCTACATATATTCTAAGCAGGAAAACTTTTGGGTCAAAGGTTGACTCTTATCTAAGAGCCCTTCTCTTTCCATGGGAAGACCCATCTGGCTACAGAAGGTGGTCACTTCAGTCTCCATGTTTCCAGTTGCTAGGGGTCTCAGCTAGACTCCTGGGAGCCTCCTTCTTTCCAGGTCTCCAGATCATCCAGAGGTACACCTCCACTGATTTCCATGTCAAAATTTATTATTTCAATGCAAAAATGTTAATGCTTTGGGGGTAGATACATGACTGGTTTAGTGAAAATATGTAATTAACAATTGCTGATTTCCATCCATTATAATAAATGTTAGTGTAGGCAGATACCATCAGTTGACTTTGAGGCTAAGGAAGAAAGAAGAAAACTAAAAATTAAAGAGTATATTATAAAAATAAATTGACATGGACTCTTCACAAATGTCATTTAGAGCTGGGTGAATAATTTCAGGTTAAAGAATAAAGAAGAGATTTGACAGCTTAGCTCAATACATGATTATGAAGAAGGTCCCTGGCACATTGGGTGAAATGATACAGTGGAAAGACCATGCTGTGATGGCTGCAACAGAGAGCTATGAATTATATATAAAGGTATATTTCAATGTGAAATATAATGAACTTTGTAATTGCATTGTGATTATTTAAATATTCACAGGAAGAGCTCAGAAACAGGCACAGAAGTATTAAAAGGTAAAAATGAAAGCAAATATACCAAAGCATTAACAATTGATGAATCTAAGTAAAGAATACAGTGATATTTCCATGTATTACTTAGTACCCGTGTCACACTTTTACCAGTTTCAAACTGTTTCAAATATAAAACTAGAAAACCCACCTGGGGATCCATCGCATACCCAGACACCAAACTCAAACAATATTGTGGATGCCAAGAAGTGCTTGCTGACAGGAGCCTGATATAGCTGTCTCCTGAGAGGCTCTGCCAGAGCCTGACAAATACAGATGCAGATGCTCACAGCCAACCATTGGACTGAGCATGGGGACCTCAACAGAGGAGTTAGAGAAAGAACTGAAGGAGCTGAAGGAGTTTGTAACCCCATAGGAAGAACAATATCAACCAACCAGACTCCCAGAGCTCTCAGGGACTAAGCCACCAACCAAAGAGTACATATGAAGGGATCCATGGCTCCAGCCACATATGTAGCAGAGGATGGCCTTGTCAGGAATCAATAGGAGGAAAGGCACTTGGTCCTGGGAAGCCTCCATGGCCTAGTATAGGGGAATGCCAGGACGGAAAGACAGGAGTGGGTGGGCAGTGGGTGAGCACCCTCATAGAAGCAGGGGGAGGGAGGATGGCATAGGGGGGTTCCAGAGGAAAAACCAGGAAAGGGGCTAACATTTGAAACGTAAATAAGAAAATACTCAATAAAATACAGAACAAAAACAAAAACACAAAAACCCAGAAAAACAAAAATTTAAAAAAAAAAAAGGAAAAGCTAGTAACCATACATAGATATCTTAATATTCACTGCATTTAAACAGACTGAAGGCGAAGTATTAATCAAAAAAGTAAATTTATGAAAGAATATACCAAAATCAAATTTTTTAAAATTAGTTTAAAAAGTCCTAAGAAACCATCATATTATAAAAATGCATAATATCTATGAAAAAAGGAAGCAATCAGTGGGGTTTTTTGTTTGTTTGTTTGTTTGTTTTTTGTTTGTTTATTTTAGTTTTTGGTTTTTGAGTTCCCCTCCAGAGGTCTGAGCAATCTGTAGATATAGAAATAAGATTAAAACCGGGGGAGGCACAGTCAAAGCCATAATGTGTTTACTCCATGTGAAGTATGAATTTAAAAGAAAAAGAATTAAAAATAAATACATGGGATTTACTCATTATAGTTTTCTCTGGAAGAACATTATATAATTCATAAGTTAAAGGACGTGTATTCTCCCAGTTTACCTGTACACCATCTGTTCTCTGGGATGCTTCAGAGTTACTTACAGAAACAATTAGTTTTGAAATGAATTAAGCATACTGATGCATACTGATGGAAACAGTGCTAGTTGAAGCCAAATATATTATTTTTTTTAATTTGATATTTTATTTATTTACATTTCAGATACCATCCCCTTCCCCATTCCCCCAACCCATTAATCCTCTATCCCATCCCCCTTCCTCCTTTTTGCCTTTGTACTGCTTAAATTACATGCAAGTATTAAGGTCAGTTCTAGGTTGAGGAACTAGCAATACAATAGATGCAAGTAGTCCAGGAACAAGGAAGATAATAAACCCAGGTAATCAAAGAACATGCACAACAATAAAGAGTCTGGTGAACACTCCTGTGATCACTACTTCTAAGGGCTTATCAGGATGATCAAAATATCTGAGCATACTACCCTGTCCTAGTCCAAAGTCATTTTCATGCCTGAAGCCTACTTCTTTGTTCTAGCTTAAGATTTAGATTTCTGCCTAAAATTACTTCTTTATCCTAGCCTATGATTTAGATTCCTGCCTGAAATTACTTCTTTGTTCTAGTTCCAATATCAGATTCCTTCCTGCAATCCATTTCCTTGTCCTTGGCCAATGACAGATGCCTGCCAGGCAGCCCAAAAGCTCTCCACATCCCCCCCCTTTTTATTGCATAAACCAGACTTAGCCTGTCTTAGGTCTTTCTGACAAGAAAGTCTTCCTTACCCATCATGGAATATACATTATCATAAGCAATGCACTTCTGTCTTAGGTTGGTAAGGCTCTGTGCAGAAACTTACCCGTCCTTGGCTTGCCAACCTGTTAAATTAATAACTCTGTCTGGGGGTCCATTATCAATTTCAAATCATGTACTTTGGCTGCCAGTCTGTTGATGTAGTTAGAGACAAGCTTTAACATGATGGGCAGGACAAGAAGGGCTAGCCTGATCAAGCTATATATATGCCATTCCTAAGGTTTAACAAAATGGAAATATTGACCTCAGGCCATGGATAATTTTATAGGCATTATCTGCAGCATCAAAGATCAACAGAGCAGCATTTTTTAAATTCATAATCTTACTATGCAAAGTTGACACACCCAGAGAGGTTCTTGAATTATGCCAAATATCCTACAGGTATCTTTAAACTTTTTTCTAATTATAATGACAATTATTGTAAATTTTAGACATAATATTACTCCAATGATGTTTGTTGTGACACTTGAGATGGCTCCTAACTCTTGAACTCTGAATCTCCTTCAGATAATTTGAATAGGTTATAGAGCATCCTCCATTGTTCCAGATACCTATATAAATCCTTTTGTATACTCAATACATTAGTAAAATTTTTTTACTAGATGGTTAACAAAAATATTTGTCTTAACTCCTTTTGTCAATGCTATTGCAGAAGCAGTGGTGCTAGCAATTAATGAAATTAAAGCTGTTATACTAGGAATAATCAAGCCCACTACTCACTTGCTTCTGCTTAAAGCCTAACTCACTTCTTCCAGCACTTTCAAGTTTTTTTCAGAGAATCAAGCTTTTCTAATACTCAGGGCAGTAAGACAAAAGCTGGTTGATAGACACCCCATAATAGACATGCCAGGTTTCAACACACTAACACAATTAGAAACTATATAGTCAATGCAACTTACAATAAATACTGTAGACGAGAAGAAACCAATTTTAGCTTGACAATTAAAAGAGCCTTAACACTAACCCTTGTTTGAAATTCAGATCCTATCCCAACTTTATCTCTTGATATCATAACATCATAGTGAAATACAGCTAACTTCCAAATATGTCTCTGAAAATGTCCAGATCCAGCTTTCCAAGTGTAGACTGTTATTTTCAATATTGGATTGATTTCTATACCAGTACATGATTGAGTCCTAATAGCTGGTCACCTTTAAGAAAAATACAAGAGACATTATAATTTCTTTTTTGATTCTCTGTCCCACAAGGTCTAAAAACTTGAGGCAAGGCAGATTGTCCCATCTGGGATATAGACAAGCAAAGGTGGAACATATGTCCAATACAGCTCCCAGTCACCCTGGTCAGGGCACACAGCAAGCTCACAGGTCAGCATCATTCTTTGCCTCAGCAACAGCGTGTCTCACCAATCTTTTTAAAGTTCCATGAGCCTCTTCCACAATGCCTTGTCCTTGATGATTATATGGAATCCCCGCAATAAATTGTTGACAAAAATTCTCAATTGTTCAACTACAATTGCCAGCTCCATTATGTTTTTTTAATTAGATATTTTATTTATTTACCTTTCAATATTATCCTTTCTCCCATTCTCCCCCAAACCCCTTATCCCATCCCCCCTCCTCTTACTTCTATGATGGTATGCCCCTACTCAGCCACCCATTCCAAACCTCCTTGCTATCGAATTCCCTAACACTAGGGCATCAAAACTTTCAGGGACCAAGGCCCTCCTCTTCCACTGATGCCTGTCAAGGCCATCCTCAACTACCTATACAGGTGGAGCCATGAGTCCCTTACTTTGTGTTCCCTGACTAGTGATTTAGACCCTGGGAGCTCTGGTTGAGTATTTTGATACTCCTTCTAAGAAGGACCAAAACATTCAAACTTTGGTCTTCCTTCTTCTTCTTGAGTTTCATGTGGTCTATGCCTTGTATCTAAGGTATTGTGAGCTTTGGGGCTAATATCCACTTATCAGTGAGACCATACCATGTATATTCTTTTGTAATTGGGTTACCTCACTCAGGATGATACTTTCCAGTTCCAACCATTTGCCTAAAAGTTTCATGAACTCATTGGTTTTAATAGCTGAGTAATACTCCATTGTGCAAACTTACTATATTTTCTGTAATCCATTCCTTTGTTGAAGGACATCCAGGCTCTTTCCAGCTTTTGGATATTATAAATAAGGCTGCTATGAACATGGTGGAGCATGTATCCCTGTTGTATGTTGGAGTATCTTTTGGGTATATGTGCAGGAATGGTATACCTGGGTGCTCAGTTAATACTATGTTCAATTTTCTGAGGAACCACCAGACTGTTTTCCATAGTGGTTGTACCAGCTTACAATCCCACCAACAATGGAGGAGTGTTCCTCTTTCTCCACATCCTCACCAGCATCTGCTGTCACAGCACTTTTTACCTTAGACATTCTGACCGGTGTGAGGTGGAAGCTCAGGGTTTTGATTTGCAATTCCCTGATGACTAAGGATGTTGAACATTTCTTTAGGTGCATCTCTGCCATTCGAATTTCCTCAGTTGAGATTTCTTTATTTAGTTCTGTACCCCATTTTTAATAGAGTTATTGGACTGTCTAGAGTCTAATTTCTTCAGTTCTTTGTATACCTTAGATATTAGCCCTCTATCAGATGTAGGATTGGTAAAGATCTTTACCCAATCTGTTGGTTGCAGCTTTGACCTATGGACGGTGTCCTTTGTTTTAAAGAAGCTTTGCAGTTTTATGAGGTCCCATTTGTCAATTCTTGATCTTAGTGCATAAGCCATTGGTGTTCTGTTCAGAAACTTTTCCCCTGTGCCATGTGTTTGAGACATTCCCCCATTTTCTTTTCTATTAGTTTCAATGTATCTGGTTTTCTGTGAAGGTCCTTGATCTACTTGGAATTAAGCTTTGTACAAGGAGATAAGTATGGATCAATTTGCATTCTTCTACATGCTGACCTCCAGTACCATTTGTTGACAATGCTGTCCTTTTTCACTGGACTGTTTTAGCTCCTTTGTCAAAGATCAAGTGACCATAGGTATGGGGGTTCATTTCCGGATCTTCTATTCTGTTCCATTGATCTTCCTGCCCGTCTCTGTACCAATACCATGCAGTTTTTATCACTATTGCTCTGTAGTACAGTTTGAAGTCAGGGATGGTGATTCCCCCAGAAGTTATTCTATTGTTGAGAACAGTTTTCGCTATCCTGGGTTTTTGTTATTTCAAATGAATTTGAGAATTTCTCTTTCTATCTCTGTGAAGATTGAGTGGGAATTTTGATGGGGATTTCATTGAATCTGTAGATTGCTTTTGGCAAGATAGCTATTTTTACTATATTAATCTTCCTAATCCATGAGCATGGGAGATCATTCCATCTTCTGAGATCTGCTTCGATTTCATCCTTCAGAGACTTGAAGTTCTTGTCATATAGGTCATTTACTTGCTTGGTTAGATTCACACCAAGGTATTTTATATTATTTGTGACTATTGTGAAGGGTGTAATTTTCCTAACTTCTTTCTCAGCCTGTTTATCTTTTGAGTACAGGAAGGCTACTGATTTGTTTGAGTTGATTTTATATCCAGCCACTATACTTAAGTTGTTTATCAGCTTTAGGAGTTCTCTGGTGGAAGTTTTGGGGTCACTTAAGCATACTATCATATCTTCTGCAAATAGTGAAATTTTGACTTCTTCCTTTCCAATTTGTATCCCTTTGACCTCACTTTGTTTTCTAATTTCTCTGGCTAGGATTTCCAGTACTATATTGAATAGGTAGGGTGAGAGTGGGCAGCCTTGTCTAGTCCCTGTTTTTAGTGGGATGACTTCAAGTTTCTCTCCATTTAGTTTGATGTTGGCTACTGGCTTGCTGTGTATTGCTTCTTACTATGTTTAGGTATGGGCCTTGAATTCCTGATCTTTCCAAGACTTTTATCATGAAGGGATGTTGAATTTTGTCAAATGCTTTCTCAGCATCTAGCGAGATGATCATGTGGTTTTTTTCTTTGAGTTTGTTTATATAGTGGATTACGTTGATGGATTTCCAAATATTGAACCATCCCTGCATTCCTGGGATAAAGACTATTTGATTATGATGGATAATTGTTTTGATGTGTTCTTGGATTTGGTTTGCCAAAATTTTATTGAATATTTTTGCATCGATATTCATAAGAGAGATTGGTCTGAACTTCTCTTTCTTTGCTAGATCTTTGTGTGGTTTAGGTATGAGCGTGATTGTGACTTCATAGAATGAATTGAGTAGTGTTCCTTCAGTTTCTATTTTGTGGAACAGTTTATAAAGAATTGGTATTAATTCTTATTTTTACAGTCTGATAGAACTCTGCACTAAAACTGTTTGGTCCTGGGAATTTTTTGGTGGGGAGACTTTTAATGACTGCTTCTATTTCTTTTGGGGTTATGGGACTGTTTAGATGGTTTATCTGGGCCTGATTTAACTTTGGTAACTGGTATTTGTCTAGAAAATTGTCCATTTCATCCAGATTTTCTAATTTTGTTGAGTATAGGCCTTTGTAGTAGGATCTGATGATTTTTTGAATTTCCTCGGTTTCTGTTGTTATGTCACCCTTTTCAGTTCTAATTTTATTAATCTGGATACTGTCTCTCTGCCCTCTGATTAGTCTGGCTAAGGGTTTATCTATCTTTTTGATTTCCTCACAGAACCAGCTCCTGGTTTTATTGAGTCTTTGTATAGTTCTTTTTGTTTCTACTTGGTTGATTTCAGCCCTGAGTTTGATTATTTCTTGCTGTGTTCCATTCCTCTTTGCTGTGTTTGCTTCTTTTTGTTCTAGAGCTTTCAGGTGTGTTGTCAAGCTGCCAGTTTATGCTCTCTCCAGTTTCTTTTTGTAAGCACTTAGAGCTATGAGTTTTCCTCTTAGCACTGCTTTCTTGGAGTCCCCTAATTGTTGGTATGATGTGTCTTCATTTTCATTGAATTCTAAAAAGTCTTTAATTTCTTTCTTTATTTCTTCCCTGATCATGTTATCATTGAGTAGAGTGTTGTTCAATTTCCACAAGATGTGGGTCTTCCATTGTTTTTGTCATTATTGAATACCAGCCTTAATCCACAGAGATCTGATAGATGCATGGAACTATTTCAATTTTCTTGTATCTGTTGAGGCCTGATTTTGTCCCCAATTATATGCTTTTTTTTTTGGAGAAGGTTCCATGAAGTGCTGAGAAAAAGGTATATTCTTTTGTTTTAGGATGAAATGTTCTATAGATATCTGTTAAATCATTTGGTTCATAACTTCTGTTAGTTTCATTGTATCTCTGTTTAGTTTCTGTTTCCATGACCTGTCCACTGCTGAGAGTGATGTGTTGAAGTCTCCCACTGTTATTGTGAGAGGTACAATGTGTACTTTGAGCTTTAGTAAGGTTTCTTTTATGAAAGTGTGAGTCCTTGCATTTGGTGCATAGATGTTCAGAATTGAGAGTTCATGATGGTTGACTTTTCCTTTGATGAGTATGCAATATTCTTCCTTATCCTTTTTGATAGCTTTAAGTTGAAAGTAGATTTTATTCGATATTAGAATGGCTTCTCCAGCTTGTTTCTTAGGACTATTTGCTTGAAAAAATTGTTTTCCATACTTTTACTCTAAGGTAGTGTCTGTCTTTGTCACTGAGGTGAGTTTCTTATATGCAGCAAAACCCTAGGTCCTGTTTGCATATCCAGTCCATTAGTCTATATCTTCTTATTGGGGAATTGAGTCCATTGATGTTAAGAGATATTAAGGAAAGAAGATTGTTGCTTCCTGTTATTTTTGTTATTAGTGGTAGCATTGTTTGTGTGGCTATCTTCTTTTAGATTTGCTGGAAGATTACTTTCTTGCTATTTCTAGGGTATAATTTCCCTCCTTATATTGGAGTTTTCCCTCTATTATCCTTTGTAGTGCTGGGTTTGTGGAAAGATATTGCGTTAATTTGGTTTTGTCATGGAATATCTTGGCTTTTCCGTCTATGGTAATTGAGAGTTTTGCTTGATATAGTAGCCTGGGCTGGCATTTTTGTTCTCTTAATGTCTGTACGACATCCATCCAGGATTTTCTGGCTTTTATAGTATATGGTGGGAAGTCTGGTATAATTCTTATAGGTCTGCCTTTATATGTTACTTTATCTTTTTCCCTTTTGGCTTTTAATATTCTTTCTTTGTTTTGTGCATTTAGTGTTTTGATTATTACGTGACAGGAGGTATTTCTTTCCTGGTCTAGTCTGTTTGGTGTTCTATAGGCTTCTTGTATGTTTATGGGCATCTCATTCTTTAGGTGGGGGAAGTTTTCCTCTATAATTTTGTTGAAGATATTTACTGGCCCTTTAAATTGGGAATCTTCACTCTCATCTATACCTATTATCCTTAGGTTTGTTCTTCTCATTGTATCCTGGATTTCCTGGATAGTTTTGCGGTTAGGAACTTTTTGCACTTTGCATTTTCTTTGACAGTTGTGTCAATGTTTTCTATGGTATCTTCTGCACCTGAGATTCTCTCTTCTATCTCTTGTATTCCATTGATGATGCTTGTGTCTATGATTCCTGATTTCTTTCCTAGGTTTTGTATCTCCAAGGTAGTTTCCCTTTGTGATTTCTTTATTTTTTCTACTTCCGTTTTTATTTCCTAGATGGTTTTGTTCAATTCCTTCACCTGTTTGGTTGTGCTTTCTTGTAATTCTTTAAGAGATTTTTGTGTTTCCTCTTTAAGGGCTTCTACCTGTTTACCTGTGTTCTCCTCAATTTCTTAGCAAGTGTTATTTATATCCTTCTTAAAGTCTTCTATCATCCTCATTAGAAGTGATTTTAAATCTGAATCTTGCTTTCCTGGTGAGATGCGGAATTCAGGACTTTCTATTGTGGGAGAACTAGGTTCTGATGATGCCAAGTACCCTGGGTTGCTGATGCTTATATTCTTGAGCTTGCCTTTCACCATCTGGATCTCCATAGTGCTACCTGTGCTGTCTTTGACTGGAGCCTGTCGTTTCTATTATCTTGGTTGTGTCAGAACTGTTTGGGGTGGATGTTGCTGTTGTGGTTAGAGCTGAAGCCCAAGATCTGCTCAGTGCTTGGGCACAGACTGGAAGGAACCAGTGCCTTTGGGCAGGAGTGAATTCCTGGGTCTCAGTGGGTCCCACTTCCTCCATGTTTGGGGCAGGTGCTGCTGTCTCCTTACCTAAGATACTGCTGGTGTTAGAGCTCCTGGGAGTCCCACCTCCTCTGGGTTTTGTGGGATTGGGTACAGAGCTGAAGCCCAAGATCTGCTCAGTGCTCTGGTGCTGACTGGAAGGAACCAGTACACCTGGCCAGGAGTGAATTCTTGGGTCCCAGTGGGTCCTAGTTATTCCCTGTTGAGGGCAAATATTGCTGTCTCCTTACCTAAGATACTATGGTGCAAAGATCATGTGATATAAATTTTCAATAAATAAGTAGCCT
Source organism: Mastomys natalensis (assembly GCA_021653895.1). Lineage (NCBI taxonomy): Eukaryota > Metazoa > Chordata > Mammalia > Rodentia > Muridae > Mastomys > Mastomys natalensis. The sequence continues at coordinate 1,900,010 of JAJTUV010000235.1, read as the reverse complement.
AATGCAGAAGTATATGTAGACAAATTTTAATTCAGCAACATGACTACTCTGGCTGAAATACAAACACATCCTTAGTACCTACCTTTAATTCCAAACAATGTAGATAAAGTTAGTTTGTAACAGACAACAGCCATGTTTAAAAGTGACATGTACCAGCTGCATATGTAGCAGAAGATGGCCTCTTTGAACATCAATGGGAGGAGATGCCCTTGGTCCTGTGAAGGCTCAATGCCCAAATGTAGTGGAATGCCAGTGTGGGGAGGCAGAAGTGTGTGGCTGAGTGGGTGGGAGAGCACCCTCACAGAAGCAGAGGGAGGAAGGATGGGATAGGGAATTTCCTGAGAGACAATCAGAAAGGGGATAACATTTGAAATGTAGATAAAGAAAATATCCAACAAACAAAACAACAACAACAATGACAACAACAAAAGGTGACATCTCCTAGAGGGGAAGACAAAGTGATGAAACAGAAAAAGATTTAATAGAATGAGTCAGATATAGGATATACCCAACTCTCAAGAGAACATGCAGGAAAAAGAAACAAGAGAGAGTGGAGGGAAGTTCAGTTGAGTTCAGGCAATGCAGTGACATTTAGTTGACCTCAGTGCAGTTAGCTGCAGTTCCATTGGATGCAGGTGAGCTGAACTGAGTTTGTGTAGTTCTATTAAGTTCTGTTTAGTTTGTGTAGTCAGTGCAGTTCAATTCATGGAATTCAGAGGTAGTTTTTCCAAGCAGAACAATTCAGTAAGAAGAAAGGATTTGAATCAGTCAGCTTGGAGAGAAATTTTAAGCCAGAACAGCTGAGTTAAACTAGCCAGCCAGAGTTCAGGAAGAACTAGAAAGGGTGAGCTTATTCAGAGATAAGCCTCTGAGACGAACAATTACATCAGTGAATAAAAGTTACTATTACAAGCATACACCTGAAATCCTAGCACTTGGGAAACAATAGAATGAGGAAATCACCTTTGGTCATGCAAGGGTTTCAAAGCTGGCTTGTGTTGTGGTTAGCCTCAGCCTTGTATTTTGATCCTAGTTCCCAGTGGATAGCCCCAGCCTTGTATTTTGATCCTAGTTTCAATTTCCTGGGAGGAGCTGCAGAGGATGATTGAATCTGTACACAGGTGACATTTTGTAAACCTTCTGTCCAATTAAAACCTGTAAAATAAAGGCTAGAGCCAGAGATTGGGCAGTAGAAGGGGAGGCAGAGAAAAAGGCTTAGGGGAGGAGAGAGTGAGAGGAATTTGATATAAAAGGTAGAGGAGAAGCAGAGGCAGAGGTAGAAGCAGCAGAAGGTAGTTGACGAGGGGAGAGAAGAAGAAGGAAGTCAACGGAGGAAGGTGTAGGAGTAGGAAGCCAACGAAGGATGAGCCGGAGCTGGAAGGAACCCCATGTGGTCTGGATAAACCAAAAGTTACAAGGGATCTCATAGCTGGGGATTAGAGTAGTGTAATAGTAAATCTGCCCAATCTAGGCATTCAATTTATACCCATAATTATTGAGACCTTTACTGGTCTCCTTCGGGTAGGAGATTTACCAAGACAAATTTGGCGGTTTAAATAATTACAGCTACAGGCTTGGGCTAGTTGAGATTCTACATCAAAACAAAATACCAACAAACACCAAACAGCACATATAACTTCTGAAGTTATTTATCTGAGTCCATAAATATCTGTTATCACCATAAATCAAAAGACATTTTTAATTAGATTATTTATAGTAGGATTTTATGTTAAAATTAAGAAAATAATCTCAAATAGTCAAAGCAATCTTGTGCAAAATTACTCAATGTCAAGACATTATAGTAACCAGTGTCTGAAAATGTAATAAATAAGATCTTAAAGCCTGTCCCCCAAGCATTGCTATAGCCATTTTGTTCCACGTGTGCCAACTATTTCATATTGTTGTTGCAATATGCCTGCCAGTCATTGACACAGAAAAGTATCTTGACTCAGAGCAAGATCATGCTGTTCACATATCCTTTCATGTTCTGTGTGAAGTTTGTTAATCTTAAGAAGTTCTACAAAGTTTTACATAGGACCATCAAATCAAAGGTCAATATGAACTATTATGTCTGAGATGATTTGAGTCAGAGCCACCCCAGGTAGCACATCATGCAGATGCATATGAATTCACTGTAGGTTTTGTGGTTTTAGTCTTTATAGATGATAGAGAAAGATATTTGGAATCATAGCCTCAGTCCCCAAATTCTGAGTACTGGAGGTCCTGATCAAAAAGTCTTAGGGTGTGTGTCAATACATTCTCCCTGTCTGACTGAGATCAGTGTTTGTGTGGCTTGTGGGCAATTCCTGAACTCCAACATTGTAAAATTTTCTCTCTCTCTCTCTCTCTCTCTCCCTCTCACACACACACACAATATGTATATATATATACACATAATATAAACAATAAAACAAAATAGAGATTCCAGAAACTAGAGTCAATCAATTTTGGCATATTAAAATTATGTGACAGAGAACGATGCTTTTCAACAAATGATCCTGGAATAACTAACTACATCCAGAAGAATGAAATTAGACCCTATACTGTGCTACATACAAATGTCAACTCCAAACAGATCATGAACTTAAGTGTTAAAATATGAAAGCACTGTAAGAAAATGGTGAGAAAATGCTATAGGGAAGTGACATGGTCAGTGACTTGTTTTACATGACTCTAACAACACAGGCAACCAAACTGAAAATGCACAAATGTGATTAAATCACACTAAATAGCTTGAACACAGTGTGAGAAATAATAAACAGAGGAAGAATAAATTTGCAAACCAAATATGTGACAAGGAGCTAATATCTAAATTATATATGAAACATAAGGGATTTTCTAGTAAGAAAACAAATAACCCAATTTAAAAACTGGCAAAGTTGTAGGATGCATAAACAAACAAATATAAGTAGATATCTATTAGTGAGCTGTCTGAAAAAGACATCAAGAAAACAATTCCATTTATAACAGCTACTAAAATAAGTAAAATGTTTAGGAATAAATTCAACCATGGAGATGAAAAATCCCTACAACAAAATATTATATATTTATTAAAGAAACTGTAGAAAATAAGGCTAATATACGCATTGAGCCAAAACCTGCCTCTTCACTAAATGAGGTTATGGAAGCTGGATAACCCAAGGAAGAGGATTCCAACAGGAGACCCTGTCACTCACCAAGTACAAAAATTAATTGAAAATGTATAAAATACTTTGATGTAAGATGAGAAACAGTGAGACTGATATCAGAAAATGTGGGAGAAAGATTTCAAGATAGTGGCACAATCAGTCATTTTCTGCTTTAGAACTCCAAATGCATAAAAAGGCACAAGCAAGGATTGACAAATTGTCTCACCAAATTAAAAGGCTCCTGTGCAGCAAAGGAAGCAATCAAGGTGAAGACAATCTATAGCAAGTGAAGACATATCTACCAGCTATTCATCTAATAGAAAAATAATATCTAAAATCAATAAGGAACTTCAGAAATAATAATAGCAAAAATAATTAATCCAAATTAAATTAAACAAATAAAGTAACATGAATGTACATTTCCCTGAAGAGGAAATCCAAATGCAGAAGAAATAGATGAAAAATTTTCAATATCTATAGTCATCAGGTAATGCACATCATAACTATAATGAGACTTCATCTCACCCTCATTAGTTAGGATGCCTATTCCAAATCACATAATACAAACAGTGAATGTTGTCAAGGATATGAAGAAAAGGAACTCAAAATATTGTTGATCAAACACAGCTTAGTACAGACACCATAGAAAATAATATGGAAGTTCTTCAGTAGTCTAAAATAGACTATTATATGATCCAGATATTCTGTTCTTGGGCATATATCCCAGAGGAGATGTAGTCAGCATCTTTAAGAGATACCTGCATCCCCAAAATTACTCTGGTATTATTCACAATAGTCAAGATATAGAATCAGCCAATGGTCCCATCAACTGATGAATGGATAAAGTGAATGTGGTATATATATATATATAATATATATATATATATAATATATATATATATATATATATACCACATAGCTTGAATGTGGTATATATATTGCTTTATGAACTAGATTCAAGTTCAAGTAATTGAAAATAGAATACTTTCTTCGATAATTTTTATGGGTTATATATAAGGACTTTCTTGCAAATGATTTAAATGCATCTTTGATGCATGTCATTTTGACTTCTCTGCTTGTCACTTAAATCATCACTGTTAATCTAGAGCCTACCAGACACCTTCCCTGGACCCATTTCATTTCCATTTATCCCCTCATCAGGCGATGATTTGGGGATGACAGTTGAGAAGACTTAAGTCTGTTTTTTCCTATCCTACTATGGTTCACAAACCCATATTTGTTAATACCCTTTCAAGTTCTATTTGGAAACAATACCTTTCTTTGTATTGGAAAGTGAAAATAATTGCTTAAAACATGAAATACTTAGACTGCTACAGTCTTTATGCCTAAATCTAAACTGAAGAAACAAGAGAAACCAAAGCTAATATCATGGGAGCCATGACAAACAAAGATGCAACAGCAAACTTAAGTTTTCAATGAAATGCATCAAACAAACACCTTCCTCTAACACTACCCTCAACAAAGCAACCAGTTGATGTCCACTTGATCTGAGACTAAGGAGATGAATGTTAACAACAGTTATAACATTCCAGTTACAGGAGCTCTAAAATATACAGTGTCACTAAGATTCATGTGTTAGTGATTTATTGTTTGTTTAGTGCTTTAAGGCTTTATTGCTGTGAAGAGATACCATGACCAAGGAAACTCTCATAATGGAAAACATTTAATTGGGGCTGACTTACAGTTTCAGATCTCTAGTCCATTATCGTCTTCATGGCAGGAAGCATGGCAGCATGCAGACAGACATGGTGCTGGAGAAGGAGATGAGAATACTACATCTTGATCCAAAGGTAGCCAGAAGACTGTTTCCCACAGGCAGCCAGAAGTAGACTGTTTTCAACAATGAGAAGAGACTTAACATAAGAGGCCTCAAAACCCACCTACACAGTGACATACTTCCTCCAATAAGGTCACACCTACTCCAACAAGGTCATACCTACTCCAATAAGGCTACACATCTTAGTAGTGCCACTCTCTATTGCTAAACATTCAAACACATAATTCTATTGGAATCAAACCTATTCAAACCAACACACCTAAAATGATTGCTTATGATTAATTTATAAAACTCAATTTCCACTGTCTTTTAGTATGAGTCATAGTATAAAGTGTGATACCTTTACCAAATCACCGATTCCCTTCATAATATTTTCCTACTGGAAATGCAACAAATGTATCCTGTGCCAAAAACCATAAGCTTCAGATATATATTTTATGAATGTTAATGTTCAATCATAGAATAGTTATTCTGTATATTTTAGGTAAATTTAATAAAGATAATATAATTTATGCCTAGTATCAATTATTTATTAAATCTCAAAGATAATTTTAATAATTTCATAAGACAAACTTGGTGAACTAACTTTCATGTAACTACTTGTATGTTTTTTGTCTTGCCAATCTGAGGTTTGATAATTACAATATCACAGGTTGCATACACAGCTGCAACTTAGAGGGAATGTTGACTAAACTGTGCATTTAATTTCCACTTCTATAGCATTTTCTTATAACAATGGTTTAGTAAAGTCAGTATATAATGGTCTTATGGATTGAATAAATGTATAAGCTTTTATTATTTGATGAACCCACAACAAATAACTAAATGACTTTCTATTAGTCTGTGTTTTTTTCATGTCAGCTGATAAATTGTGATATTCTTAGATATGTACACTTACAATAAACTGATGAAAACATATTTTGTCCTCTGGTCCATGGTGTTTTCCAAATCTCACAAGAACCAATAATAAATTGTGTATTTGTCCCACAAAATTGAATGTGGTTACTCTTTTCCTCTGATCCTTTCCTTCCAGTTATAACCAAAGTTTACTTTTTCCCTAAGCTCAAACTTAGTTACTTGCACAGGTCCCTTTTATTCTTTATGTGATGTTCCATATCATGCTATACCTTACCCAGATGTGCACACAGTTCATAATCTATCAGCCCATCATCTACATACCTATCACTTACATATCTGTCATTTAGTGTACCTAAATTTCCTACACCTTGTGCTAACTAGCTCCTGTGAGATGTGCCATGAAACCATTAGCTACAAATACCCTTACATCTTGACTATTTTGGTAGGACATAGTGCTATTTGTGTATAATGAGAGGCTTCTTCCTCCACTGTTGCCATTAAAAATATTAATGAAGCTTATAAATATGAAATTATCATCAGAGAAACAAGGTCGTATAGAAATTAAAATGTTGACAAGTCCAACTCCCATATGTTTTTCTCTTCTCCTTTTGACCACCCCCATATTAAGCTTTAAAACCATACTGCCATTGAGACATTTTCAAATATGGTAATTTTAGATCTTCCTACTATTAAATGTTCAATGATATTTCCATTTCTTAAGGAAAGGAACACTTAAAAAATACTATTATGGCTGGGCAGTGGTGGCACACGCCTTTAATCCCAGCACTTGGGAGGCAGAGGCAGGTATATTTCTGAGTTCGAGGCCAGCCTGGTCTACAGAGTGAGTTCCAGGACAGCCAGGGTTACACAGAGAAACCCTGTCTCAAAAAACAACAACAACAACAAAATTACTATTATACTCTACAAAAGTAAAATAAGTAATAAATACTAAATTAATATTTGTAAATAAATTGGTATTTTTTTCACTATAAAAATCTTTCATGGATCATTTGTTGTTTGTAGTGTGATCAACCATCACCAAGACTTGTGTACAAAAACACTCATAAAACATCCATTAGTAGCACACAATTAGAAGATAACATTGAAGTGTAAATTTATAATTAATAACAAAAAAAAATGAGACTCCCATAGGTAAATTTGTGTGTGTGTGTGTGTTAGATACTAAAATTTCATTATACAATGCTCATTCTACTAGATTTCAATTGAATTTAAAATTGTAGCTATAGATTATGAGGTGCCTCCATGAGAAAGGTACTTCCTTCCAAGGCCAGTGACCTGAATTCCATCCCTGATATGCTGATGGTTATGGCATAGGAAAAGATTTAGTAAATTTCTCACTTGCTCACCTTGGGAGTACAACATAACACACACACACACACACACACACACACACACACACACACAATATATAGATAATAATTAGTTTTTTTTTTAAATCTTAGATATCATAAAAGTAATTAATTTCTGAAAAAAATTAGGAACTAAATCAAGACCAGATATTGCCAAAATTTATTTTGAGGAAATTATTATTGGCAAGAGAAAAATGTTACTTAATGGGATGCATTTTAATAACATTTCCTTGGTTAGTTTATATGATAGGAAATGATTCACAGTTTTAAATAACTCTTCTTTGCTTCCTAGGTATAATAATGTACCGACCCTTGTGAGAATTTGTATCAAGAAAGCTCTGAGCTATTTGTCTTTTTCAATCTATGAACCAGGACTTAAGAAAGATAAATCAGCATGATTTCCGAGGACAGGCCTTTAATTAAATGATGCTCATAACTCTCATGTAATGTTTTCTTGGACTTCTTTGTGAGAATCTCTTTAGCTTGGCTTTAGAGCTTGAATATATAAAACATTCACTAAAGCTCTGCATTGCTTCACAATTTAACCCCAGTTTTCCTTTCTTATTGAAAAGGCCACTTTCAGCATTTCCAGGGAATCTTATTAGGCATTGTGTTATCACCCAGCTAGATTCACCTCTTAAATGTATGTAACTAGATAATAGCAACTCATTTTAAAATCAGTTCCTTGAGGATTTTTTTTTTTTTGTGATGAGTTTTGACTGTGTTCTCCTCTCTCTCAGCTCCTCCCAAGTCCAGTCCCTTTATGAACCCTTACTATAAAATTATTTTGAAGTGTTACAGCAAAGAAGAAAGAAAACAGAAATTAAACTTAATTAGAGCCGTATAAGATTTGGGAAGGATTTTGTTATTGTGCTGTGAGTGACTGTCCCTGTCTGTTTTGGGGGAAGTTTGAATACCTTTGCTTAGATGCTGCTTACTCATCTAGAAAATTCTGAAAACAATTCTGTGATGAATCAGTTCTGAAATTAATATTTAAAGGACTCAACAAGATAAATACAAAATACATACATTGAAAGAGACCTAAAGAACAAACAAAAAACTTACAGATGCTCTAAACCCCTCCTGAGTTCAAGCTGACAGTAAATTTCTCTTTGAGATTAACAGATGACATGTGTTGTCCTTGATACTTGAACTCAAAACAAATGAAACTCAGAAAACTATAATTATATGTCAAATATATTTACATTGCTGTAACCACACATCTGTGCATTGTTCAGTTCTCCTCAGAGAATTGCTTCTTGCAGTAGATGGTAACTAACACAAAGACCATATCTGGACAATGCACAAATAGTGCGAATCTTCAGAAAGTGCAGCCTTAAACAGGATGTCTTTATCAACCCCTGAACAGAGGCAGAGGGAGGGGGAGGGGATGGGGGTTTGTGGAGGGGAACCTGGGAAGGGGGATAACATTAGAAATGTAAATAAATAAAATAACAAATCAAAAATTATGTAAATACAAAAAGATAACATTTGAAATGTAAATAAATGAAATAAATAAAAAATATGTAAATACAAAAAGAAAGGAGTAAAAATAGTCAAGGAGGCAAAAGTTGCAAGAGCCATAGGTAGTGGACGACCCCAAGAAAACAACATCTTTCAAACACAACAGGACCAAAACACATATCAACTCAGTCTGTGGCAGCCTGTGTAAGATCTGTAGAGGTTCAAACCAGACAACATCTCAGTATTGAAAATGAGAAATGAATTACTACTTGCTTGGAAAGAAAAATTTAATTTTCTACAATAGAGTGATACTGTATCTCAACATACACCAAGACAGATCCCGGGGCCAAGACTGGTCAGTACAAAAGAGACTCCTTGTTTTATTTGTATGCTTTTGTTTTGTTTTGATTTTTTTAAAATCTCACTGAATTTTTTGTTTGTTTGAATTTTCATGTTGGGGGTATTTGTGTTTGAGAGTAACAAAACACATAAAGTTGGATAGGTAGGGACGGAGGTATGGGAGGAGTTAGGTGATTGGAAAAAATATGTTCAAAATGCATTATATGAAAAAATGTTAAACTCCTGCCAAAAACTTGGTCAGCTGAGTGTAGATCTGCCTCTCTCCCTCACTCCCTCCGGACCCAATCATTCAATCTCAACATCTCAACCTCTGCTCTGCAACAGAACACCTGCAGCAGCTTCTCTGCTCTCCCTGCCCGCATCTCCTATGGATCCTACACATCTTTCCCTTCTAACCTCCCTCCAGAATTGCCATGCAGGCATCCTCTGCTAGTTCACTGCTGCCAGGGAAGCAGAAAAATTGACTGAGGATATTCACCTCTCCTTATGGTCCCCTAATTCTCCTCCCATACTCATACCAGCTCTGTAGCTAACACCCTGCTGTTGTCACTCCTTCCTCTCTAAGCCTATTCCCAACTGGTCATAAAAATCTTAACCGCCAACATTCTTTCCCTGGACTCATTTCATTATCCCAGTCTCCAACACCAGCAGGCATTCTCTGAGAACACCTCAGCGGAGCAGGTCACAGAAATAGATTCAATCCCATCCCCAGTGCTATAACACACCTTCTGGGGTGACCTGACTTATGCCTATCCCTATTCCATGAAGACTACATAAGTAGATTCTGATTGATCGTTCTGTTCTCCTCCATTCTCTGAACCCCTAGACCTTAGCCTATCCACATTTCTACATGTCAGCTCCCAATATCCAGAAACACATTTTACCTAGAATTCCCCAGTGGCCACACCCATCAATGCCACAGAAAATTTCCTACCTGACAACACACAGTCATCATACTTTCCTAAAAACCTCAATGAAATAGAAACCAAGGAATAAAGCAATCACACAAGAAAAACAAAACCAGAAATCAGCTCCAAGATCTATAGTCATCTCAATCCCAGATACTTAGATGCCAGCATAAAAATACAATTGATAACAGCCAGGGCAATATATGTTCAGTAAAACTCATCAACTCTACTACAGCAGGCCCTGAATGTTCCAATGTAGCTTAAGCACAAGAAAATAGACCTTAAAACTGCTTGTATAAAGATGATAAAATTACTTAAAGAAGAAATTAATAAGTCCCTGAAATAAATTCAGGAAAATGCAAATAAACAGTATAAAGAAATGAATAAAGTTGCTCAAGACCTGAAAATGTAAATAGAATTAATGAAGAATACTCAACTGAGGGAATTCTGGAAATGAAAATTATAGGAATTTGAACAAGAACCACAGAGAAAAGTTTCAACAATATACTACAATAGATGGAAGAAATAATCGCAGGCCTTGAAAATACAATAGAAGAAATGGATACATTAGTTAAAGAAATTGGTGAGTCTGAAACACTCCAACACAAAGCATCTAAGAAATCAGGCACACTATGAAAACACCAAATCCAGTAGAAACAGTGGAAGGACAAGAAACTCATCCTAAAGGCCTAGAAAATATTTTCAACAAACTCATAAAAGAAAAATTTCCTAACTTCAAGAAGGAGATGCTTATAAAGGTACAAGAAGGACATACCAAATAGACTGGACCAGGAAACAAAATACCCTCTGCACATAAAAATCAAAACAATAAATGTACAGCAAAAAAGAAAGAATATTAAAAGCTGCATGGGAAATAGACCAAGTGACTTATAAAAGCAGGCCTCTTAGAATTATACTTGACTTCTGAAGGGACGTTCTAAAAGTCAGAAGAGCCTGGACAGCTGTGCTGCAGATGCTGAGACCATAGATTCCAGCCCAGACTACTATATCCAGCAAAATTTTCAGTCACTGTAGATGGAAAAATAAAATACTCCATTATATAGCGTAAATTAAACAATATCAATCTACAAATCCAGCCTTACATAAGTTGCTACAAGGAAAACTGAAACCTAAGTGTTACGACACTGAAAACACAGGGAATAAGTAGCTCATACTAGCAAAATCCAAAACTGAGAAATACACACACACACGCGACCACCACCACCATCAACAACAGCAACACTAATATCAACAACAGCAGCAAAATTACAGAAATAAATTATCATTGGTCATTGATATCTCTGTATATCAATGGTCTCAATCCCCACCCACCACCAAAACACAGACTAACAGAATTGGTACAAAAACAGGATCCATCTTTCTGCATCCAAGAAACAACCTTTAACATCAAGGAGAGATGTTACCTTAGCATTAAGGGTTAGAAAAAATATTACAAGCAAATGCACCTAAGAAGCAAGCTGGTATAGCCATTTTAATATCAAACCCAAACTAACATCAAAAGCTAAAAAAAGACACTACATACTTATCAAAGAAAAACATCTATCAAGATCTCAATTCCTAACATCCATGCATGAATCAAAAGGCGACCCTAGTAATTATAAGAAACATAGCTTAAATCACATATTGACCCTATACACTGATAGATGGAAACTTCACTACCCCACTCTTATCATTAGACAGGTTATCTAGGAAAAAACTAAACAGAAATACTGGAAATTACAGATGTCCTAATCGAAATGGATCTGTCAGGTATTTATAGAACATTTCACCCAAACACTAAAGAATATACTTTCTTCTCTGCAACTCATGGAACTTACTCCAAAGTTGACCACAAACTCAGACACAAAGCAAATCTCATCAGATACAAGAAAATTGAAATAACTCACTGTATTCTATTTGGCTGCGTGTATTAGAGCTGAATAGTAACAACAATAGAAACAACAGAACGCATACAAACCCATGGAAGTTAAACAGCTGTCAACTGAAAGAAAAACTAAAGATAGAAATAAAGAAAGAAATTAAAGACTTTTAAGAATCCAATGAAAGTTAATACACAGCATACCCTAACTTATGGAATGCAGTGAAAGAGCTTTTAAGAGGAAAAAGCATAGTGCCAAGTTCCTACATTAAAAAGAACGAACGAACGAACGGCTGGAGCAATCTAACACTAGCGACTAAAGAACACATCTGAATTTAAAAGGAAGCAAGCACACTAATGAGGAGTAGAAATAACCAAACTCAGGGCTGAAATCAGTAAAATATGAACAAAGAAAACAATTCAAAGAATCAATGAAACAAAGAGTTGATTCTTTGAGAAGATCAACAAAATTGACAAACCCTTATTCAAATGAACTTAGTCAAATAAAAGGTGGTAGAGAATACCCCAATCAACAAAACTGTAAATAAAAGGATGTACTAAGAGATATAGAGGAAATAAAGATATTCCTAACGACATAACCTTAAAAAGCTGTATTCCACTAAATTAAAAAAAAATCTAAAACTAATAGATAATTTTCTTGATAGATACCACTTACCAAAGTTAATTCAGGACAACATAAGCAATTTAAATGGACCTATAACTCCTACTGAAACAGAAGCAGTCATTAAAAGTCTCCCAACTCAAAACATCCAGGGCTAGATGGTTGTAAGGAAGTTGGGAGTTTAATTTCAAAGCTGACATCTAATTTTAACTGTACAGATTATTTTCTTTACCTATTCACCTCAGTTGTACAATTAGTTCTCAAACATTAGCTTTAAATAGAAAAGCTATTCAACTTAATGTTTTCTTCATTATATAATTAATCATGTAATCTGAAAGAAAATAATGCTTTAGCAAATAAATGGACCTAGAAAACAATCATCCTGAGGAGGATCCAGAAAGATGATTACAGGACGTATTCACTTATATGTGGATATTGGTCAATAATTAAATGATACCAACCTATAATCCTATAATCCATAGACCCAGAGAGGATAGGTATAGAGAAAGGAACTACAGGAGAACACATGCATCTCCTAGGATGGGAAAATAAAATAGATTTTATGAGTGGATTGGGGACACTTTTATGGGGACAGAATGGAAAGATCAAATGTGGAGGGATATGGGATTCAGGGAGGAAATGAAGAAAGAGACAGCTGGGGCCATTTGAGTGGTACTATAGAAACCTAGTTTAATACTAACTTCCTAAGTGTATGAAGGCAATCCTATTGAATTATTAAAGCAATGCCAGAGATGGAGTATCAACTGGCCAGCTCTTAGGAACAAATGATGTTTCCAATACAAGGACTGGGTTACCTCCAATTGAGTTGTTGGTCAAAGGGGTCCCATGGAAATTCACAAAGAACTTTGGCTTTTTATAAGACAATAAGTTGCTCTCTGCAAAATAACCAAAGTGCTCCATTGATGAATAAAAGACTCACAAAACTATTGACCATGAACAAAGTGAGCTGGTGCCTACATAGAACCGTTCACACAGATTTTAATTGTCTTTGGTACAGGAAGGTACTCTTTGGACTAATGAAAGGGAATCATAAATATCAACCCAGCCACAAAATCTTTTATGCACAATTTTTCAGGCCTTCAAAAATAACCATAGGGCAACGGTGGCAGTAACCGCCATGTGTAGGAGTAACCAACCAATTTCTGCTTGACTAAGGCCCATCACACAAGAATGAACGTATACCGGATACTGCTTAGGTTACCAAGAAGCAGAGACTAGATAACCCAGAGACCTAATGTAAAACAAATACTACTGGTCTTAAAATATATTGATAAAATCACTACTAATAATACTCTACTAAACTCATAAATCAGTGCTTTACTCAGCCATCATCAGAGAAGCTTCCCTCTGTAACAGATGAGGTCATGAACAGAGACTCACCGTCAGACCTTGCACAGAGTAAGATCTTGGAACTCACAGCTCTAAATAGGATATCTCCATATTCCCTCCCCCTCAGACTCAGGAAACTCCATAGAATAGGAGGCAGAACAAGTGTTTAAAGGCCAGAGGGGATGAAAGACATTGAGAGACCAAGGCCCTCTAAATCAGCTGATCAAAGCTCATATGATCTCACAGAGACTGAAATGGCATGTGCAGGAACTATATGGGTTTGCACTTGGTCCATGTGTATATATTATAGATTTTCAGTTTAATATTTTTGTGAGACTCCTGAATGTATAAATGAGTGGATCTCAGATTCATGTGCCTTCTCTTTGGGCTCTGTTTCTTTTGTTGGGTTGCCTTGTCTAACTTCAATGTGAGAGTTTTTGTTTTATCTTACTATATTTTATTTTTTGAACAAAATTACAAATTAAAACAATAATTAAAATTATTTTAAATACTCAGCAGAACAAAGTTTGATTAATCAAAATTATAATTTTGTTAATGGAAGAGGAAGCTTTTCTGGAGAAGCCCAGGCAATGACCCAATGACAGACATAGATTATAAATAAATATCTGTTTAGGTCAATCTATCTAAACACTAAGGCCATAGGTTGACTCAGTCTTTCTTCTGTTGCTTATCATTTCTATACTGAGGAGCATCCTTTGGTGGGTCATCTTGCTAATTAGGAAGCTGAGGTGTATGCATATGCACAGTTATTCCTCTAATGTATGAGAGGAGGACATTTTCACTTGGCGATCTATTTGACTATTGCTCTTCCTGAATTATCTAAATTATGTGAAATTTCTTTTCAAGTGATATGCATATCGAAATATCCTTTGTAGAAGTATACATAAAACTAATTCCAATAAGGTAAAAGTTTTATAAAATACTATTTATCAAATTGTATATTGTAAGCTACTGCCATTACTGGGGTGTCAGCTACAAGCTTCACTGGGAAGCGTGTGTCAGTATCTGTGTCTTTCCTAAAAACCATGAAATAACAACTCTCAGATGCTTTCACTTCCTCAGTACAGTAATTATATTTGCACTTAATTTTGAGCTTGTTACATATAATATTTTGCCAAAGATGATCATTTGGAGTCATTTTGACACTGGCTTAGCATCATAAATATTGACTGTGAAAGAGCATTGCCTGCATTTGCCTAAAATATGAGGATTTTGATCCAATTATGTGAGAATTTGAAATGGAAAATATGCACAAATCTCTGTCAGTCCAGGATTTGCAGAGGTGGATATGAGCTGTCATTGCCAATATATTCATTGTCATCTTTGGCTTTTAATAATTGTCTAATGTGTACCACAGTTTAGTCACTACAGTGAGCTATCAAATGACAATATTCCACACATGAATCCAAACAACAAGAACAGCAATAATAATCCAGTATATTTTATTCTGTTCCCTGACTTTCTGTTGTTTTTCTAGAAACAAACAAACAAACAAGCAAAACCTAAATAAACAGTCACTGAACTCCAACTACCCAAGTCCTGAGTTTATATGGCTCTCTGAAATTTCTTCATGCTCTTGTAACTATCCAGTTCTCCTCCAAGTGTCATGTGACCATGTAGAGGAATGTGAATGTCCAGATTATTTAGCAGATTTCAGTCTTTGTATTCCTAACAATTGCCAGTTGATTATGAAACTACCCCTTTTGGCCATAGCCACTGTTTTTATCAAAGCCAAAGTTGCATTTTGCTTTGGAAGAGCAAAACAAGAGCAATATCAACTGTTGTTAAGAAGATGCATGCAGGAACCTGCACTAGAAGGTGGGTTGTTCTCTTAAAGGTCAAATGCTTGCATAGTTTCCTTTCTGTATGACCTTTTTTCATTCCAACCGTATTTCCGTGTTACTTTACTCACAGTTAGTATGAAAACTTATACGTAGTCTGAGCAAGAAAAGAGTGTATGGTGGGCATGAGACTGTGAGACATATATGATGGATGAACAATGTCAGTGGCCTCTGGCAGGACATGCATAAAAAAGTATGCACATGCAGTCATAGCCTGAGCATGGACAATGGAGACCGGACAGTATGGTTTCTCCAAGTCTGACCAAGGCACGGGCGGAGGAGGAGAGTGATAAGGATACATTATGTTGAGTAAAGAGTTTCCTGTGTAGAGACAATGGCCACAGTGACAGTAGAGTGCGGGTAAGCACAGAGGGCACTGCTCCAATATAGGAAAAACAGAAAATGTAGAAAAGGGGTAAATAAATGTACATTTGTTGCTGTCCAGGGAGAATTATAAATATAATGAAAGTAAATTAATAATCAGCTGTGCATTGGAAAAGCTGTTTGAGATGCTAATGTGAAAGGAGACATTATTTTGGATTCATAATCTTAGCGCCCTTTGACCTGTTTTATTTTATGCTGATGCTCATGTAAAAATCGTCAAAATCAGTCTGTTGGAATGCAGAAACAAAACTAGACGAAAAAACCCAAAAAGTATCTGAGTGAGTACATATAAAGGTCTCAGTTTTATCAACTCATGGCCATTGGCCACACAAGGTCACATGACATAGCTTTATAAAGTGTCCACTCCACTCCATAAAAAAAAAAAAATATGATCTCATGGTAAATTTGACTGACTCTAGTTGCATTACAGAAAAGAAGAAAATTGAAATGAAAACAATATGTCAAAATAGAAACATCATCAAAGCGAAACAAATTAACTCAAGCGCTGGGAATGTACCTTGGCAGAAGAGTGAAATTAATAACAACCACATCAATGATAACAACAACAACAATAACAACAACAACAACAATGTTAGAAGTCATGCTGAAGGGTTTAAATGAGGCAAGTTGGACATTCAATTAAAAAAAAAATCATAATAGCAAACAGTAACCCTATGACCAAAATAAGAACTTAGTAATGACAGTGACAAAAATGAAAGAAAAAAGAAAGCTTTTCTTTGAGATAATACTAACAAATACACAAAAATAATAAAGTGAGACAAAAATCCACTTAACGATGAACATGGCAAAAAGTATTTCAGTCAAGAAACAATATACACAGAAATTAGTCATTGAGATTATAAAGAAAATAGATATTCACCTCCTCAAATTTCTACGCCTCAAAGTACATGTTTAGAAGAGAAGTGAGTTGACAGAAGAAGAAATAGCCAGTGATTTAATTGAGTAATGGGGAAACGGGAAGCATGTGCTGCGTGATGGGAGCTGCGAGCAGAGCATCATTCTGCGAAAACTCTAGCAAAGTGGCAGACCCTGCAGCTAGTCTTCCAGGAGCACATCATATGCCCACTTCAAGGGTAGTTCCGTGAGCAGTTCTTTCAAAAATAGATCTTCACAAGTGAGAAAGTCATGAAAATTAAGGAAAGGCTGGAGAAATGTTCAATCTGTAAAAGTGTAAAGAAAAAAATAAATCACTTGTAAATGTCATTTATGAATCCATATTAAACTTTTGCCTATATTTATATATATATATATATATAAAATACATGCACAAACACACACACACACGAAACATTTAATAGGACCACTAATAAAAACTGATAAGGTCTGTTTTGTATGTAAGAAATCATCAG
Organism: Mastomys natalensis; assembly: GCA_021653895.1. Classification (NCBI taxonomy): domain Eukaryota; kingdom Metazoa; phylum Chordata; class Mammalia; order Rodentia; family Muridae; genus Mastomys; species Mastomys natalensis. The sequence goes on along the minus strand of JAJTUV010000235.1, from coordinate 1,882,657 downwards.
TGTCCACTGCTTGGCTTTGAATGTTATATTGTGCTCCTTTACTAAACCCTGCTCCCTTTCTTTCAGCAAGCACACACACAATCATGTATGTGAGGGTAGTGAACATTAGACCCTTTTCTTAGTAATGAATTTCCTTACAATTCTGTGGTTGGGGAGGTTGTTCTTTGTCAAAGTCTTACAACTTTCTCTATAATTTTAAACTCTTTAAATGTAATTCCAACTAAAAAGAAAAATGAAAAATCGCCAGTGTAACCTGTATGCTATCCCTATAATTTTCATATTCCCTTTTCAGATTATAGGCCAACTGTTCTCGGATATCAAAGCACGAAGCAACCTGTGCTATTTCTTGCTAGAAGGATATCAAAGCAGAACAATGTGTCCTGACAGATTCCCCACCCCACCCTCCTAGATCAGTTTTAAGAGCAATTGGATAAAGTATGTGCATAACCTGGAAACATTTCTAATGGTTCCTGGGTTACTTTGTTGTATGTGCACCAGTGAAATTTTGGCAATGTAGATAGACTTCCTGTTTTCAAGAGTCTTTCCGATCACATGCCTATATACTCTTAGCAAAAAGTTGAGGCAACATTGTTCCCTTTGAACCAGTAGGGGATAGTAAAGACAGAATATCCCATTACCACAAAAAGAATTCAGTGTTATAGCTCTGCTAAACATAAACTTTTGAAAGATTTCTGAAGTGACTGGCAGGTTATTTGCATTATTCACAGAAGCTGCTGACTATGAAAAACAGGATTAGACATGAAAAATTTTCAAATCTTCACTAACAGAGAGCACATCAGTGATCTCGTCCTATGGGAATTTTTTATTAAGTTAGATGAAAAAAATTCAGAAAAACAACTCAGAAGCAAAGTAGAAATGCTTTAAAATTCTTCAGGCTGGAGTAGATATTAGAGAGAGATTTTATGTGGGATTCATGTTCATAATCTACAAGTCCTGGAAGGCTTGCAACAGGTATATTTAAATTTGAACTCTAAGCCCTCCTTGTGGAAGTTTTTGATGGAACCACAGGACAGGACGAGTCTAGATTCTTTCATTTCTCTTCTTAGCGCCATAATTATGCCTCTCTTAAAATCTTGGAACTCATATAACTGTCCAAATTGTTTTTGTCACTGAAGTAAGTGAAATCAATATAGACTTCCTTTCTAATAATATTTGTGTTTGGGCAGTTAGGTCTGGTGGATCTCTTCAGCTGTGTTGTAAACCCAGAGAGATGATTCTATGTCCCTAACAACTAATCCACAGCTAAGTCTGAATATAAATACAAAGGTTATTTCTAACACAGTACAACATACATAATACTTGATATTTTTTATGTTTTCTATATTTTTAATTTTAAAACATTTTAAAATGTATTTTTAAAATATGTTTTCCATATTTGCCATCAAATTAAAGAGTTGTTCACATATTTTATCAACCTGGATGAATAATGTTTTTAAATTATTACAGTATTATCTACACAGTCATTCCAAAAACTCATTAGTATTTTAATGCCTTAATAAATTATCAGTAGAAACGAGAAATTACTACATAGGATAAGGTCTTGGTGATGTGAAAACATTAACCATCTGCTAAATACCTTATGATTGAGCATCAACTTAATGTGAACTATAAAGATGACACTGATTTGAACAGAAAGCTGCCAGTATATTCTAAAGTTAGAAAGAATTAATTGGCATAACCTGTGGCAGGCATTGTTGGTGTCCTGGCTTCCTACAGCAATGAAGTCCTTAAATGCTTAGCCATGTCAAAAGCTCTGCCAATGAGAAAGAGACAAAAAAATAAAATGTAGAACTTCTGAGAAACCTTTTCCAAAAAAAAAAAAAAAAAAAGGCACTATTGTAAATTTGTGTAATCTCCCTGGAGACAGAGTAGAATCAGGGCAAATTATGGGTACTTGAGAAGGGAAATAAGCCCCTTACCTTACCAATAGTCTGGTTGAAATCTCTTGCCAACTGCAATACTCTCATATTTGCTTATGGTCTTTCTTCTCTCCAGATTACAAAGTTGCAATTCGTTAGAATTCTAACTGGAATTCCCTTGTGGCTCCTGGTTTGACTATATCAGGCTCTAATCCCCCATAAGAGGGCTTATGATCCATACCTCTACCTCATGATCTCAGTTATTAGAAGGGGCTAGAACAGGGAAGGTCCCTAAGAAATCCACTGAGTAGTGAATCCCCAAAGCTTCTAAAAGCCTGTCTAGAGTCACATTAGTTGTGATGTTTCTTTGAGAATCCCATACCTGTACTCTTACATGTGTCGTTTAATTTTTTATAAGCTTGGACGCACTTGCTCATCATGAAGTGATTTTCTGTGTAGAAGACAAGGATCCTATTTTACAAGATTCCAGGTCCCTAAAAGATCATGAGAACTAGGATGGAGTTCTATGTGTCTGTATTTAGGGCTGCTACTATCCCTGTCTCAACTCCCTCTCTCCTTCCGCTTCTTGAAATGTGACGGTACCTATGGGCATTGTAGACATTTTGCAACGTTGCTCATAACACTGACTGAAAAAAGAAATGTTGAAAAAGGGAATCTGGATGGCCTTTCCTTCACTCTCCGCTCTACTCTTTGTCTCTGTGTTTCCTTTAGACAGGAGCAATTCTGGGTTAATATTTTTGCGATGGGTGGGTGGCCCAATCCTTCAACCAGGATCAATATCTAACCTCTGGCTATGGTCTCTACAGGTTCTCCCTTCCTTTTGTAGGGTATTTCAGCTAATATCATCCCTGATAGGTCCTGGAAGCCTCTTGCTTTTCTGGCATGTTGGACTTTCTGGTGGCTACGTCCAGTGGACCGTCTCCCATTGCTACATACCTCTGTTCAATTTCCTGCCCTTAAGTATGTCTCCCACGTCTCCTCCCACACCTGATCCTGTGCCATTTCCTCCCTTCCTCTTTCCCTCTCAAGTCCTCCCTCTCTCTACTTCTCACGATTATTTTGTTCCACCTTCTAAGTAGGACTGAAGCATCCACATTTTGGTCTTCTTTTTTCTTGCATTTCATATGATCTGTTGTATTATGGGTTGTATTGTGGGTATTTTGAGCTCTTTTTTTTTTCTTGCTAATATCCACTTATCAGTGAGTATATACCATGTGTGTTCTTTCTTGACTGGGTTACATCAAATAAGATAATATTTTCTAGTTCCATCCATTTGCTTGTGAATTTCATAAAGTCATTGTTTTTAATAGCTGAGTAGTACTCCATTGTGTAAATGTACCACATTTTCTGTATTCTTTCCTCTGTTGAGAGACATCTGGGTTGTTTTCAGCTTCTGGCTATTATAAATAAGGCTGCTATGAACATAGTGGAGCATGTGTACTTGTTATATGTTGGAGCATCTTTTGGGTATATGCCCAGAAGTGTTATAGCTGGGTCCTCAGGTAATGCTATGTCCAATTCTCTGAGGGACCACCAGACTGATTTCCAGAGTGGTTTTACCAGCTTGTAATCCCACCAGCAATGGAGGAGTGTTCTTCTTTCTCCACATCCTCGCCAACATCTGCCATCTCCTGAGTCTTTGATCTTAGCCATTCTGACTGGTGTGAGGTGGAATCTCAGGGTTGTTTTGATTTGCATTTCCCGGATGACTAAGAATGTTAAACATTTCTTTAGGTGTTCTTGGCCACTCGAGATTCTTCAATTGAAAATTCTTTGTTTAGCTCTGCACCCCATTTTTAATAGGGTTATTTGGTTCTCTGGAGTCTAATTTCTTAAGTTCTTTGTATATATTGGATATTAGCCCTCTATTGGATGTAGGGTTGGTAAAGATCTTTTCCCAATATGTAGGTTGCCATTTTGTCCTGATGACAGTGTCCTTTGCTTTACAGAAGCTTTTCAATTTTATAAGATTCCATTTGTCTATAATTGATCTTAGAGCCTTGGCCATTAGTGTTCTGTTCAGGAAATTTAAGGAAAGACCATACAGTGACTGCCCACCTGGGGATCCATCCCATATGAAGATACCAAACCCAGACACTATTGCTGATGCCAAAAAGTGCTTGCTGACAGGAGCCTGATATAACTGTCTCCTGAGAGGATTTGCCAGAGCCTGACCAATAACAGATGTAAATGCTTGCAGCCAACTATCAGAATGAGCATAGGAGGAGTTAGAGGAAGGACTGAAGGAGCTGAAGGGGTTTCCAACCCCATAGGAAGAACAACAATATCAACCAACCATACCACCCAGAGCTCCCAGGGACTAAACCACCAACCAAAGAATACACATGGACTCCATCTGCATATGTAGCAGAGGATGGCCTTATCTAGCATCAGTGGGAGGGGAGGCCCTTGGTCCTGTGAAGGCTTGATGCGCCATCATAGGGGAATGCTAAGGTGGTAAGAGGAGCATGGGTGGGTGGAGGAGCACCCTCATAGAAGCAGGGAGGGGTGAGGTGGGAGAGGAGGTTTGTATGTGGGGGGACCGGGAAGGCTGATAACATTTGAAATGTAAATAAATAAAATAACCAATAAAAAAGAGGGAATATGTGGTCCATATGGGCATTCACCAGTGGGTCAAATTCTATGTCGTGTTTTAATTGTTAGGAAATATCCTAGCAATCCCTCAGTTCCTTGGAGTTTGTTTTATTTAAACTTACATGTCACCATAATTTATATGATGTAAAGTGAAAATTTTTAGTAGCATAGTGAAACATAGAAAACTTAATCATTAGGGCTATATCACCTAACTATAACCAAAAATTTTAATGAGGACTTTACTTCTGTTTCCATACTTCTGAGATACTGAAAAACATCAGCTCAATAAATAATAATTTTTCATTGATAAGCAAACAATAATCATTCAGGCTTCTATAATAAGAACTAAGTTTTTTTTTTCCAAGACAAATTGTTCTATAACCAAGTAAATGTCTATACAGAGAAACTGGTGGACTTCACAACTGAGCTCTCTGATGGCCCTACCATGTGGCATCCACCATCCACACATACAGAGGCATAATACTTATTTATTTGTTTAAGCTTTTCTGCAATACTTGGTTTTCCAATTCCTTTCAGTTGACTTCAAAGATGCTAAAACAAAACATGCACACCACTGCAAAATCAATGTCTTTTGAGGGGTACAGTATACATTCGTACTCATGAAGTCAAGAGAACTACAGGCATTCACTTTGAGAACTCTGAACTGTAGTTTCATCACAGTTCATACATACAAGTAAAAAAAATATTAAAAGAAAAACATATTTATTTTTATTAACTTCAATTAATGGCTTTCCTCACATGGTTCAAATTGTTAATGTATATTCTACCATGACAGTTCATGAAAATTTTCACTAAAATTGACTAATGATCCTACAGGATGCATGTAAGCATCTGACATACAAATCACCATCGATATACACAGTGTTTATAGCAGAGGGAAGGGCACAAAGGTGAGGTACACGTAGAAGAAACTCCGATGTAACTATGAACAAAGTCTTTTGTCTATGCTCTTTCTATTCTGATGATACTTGTAGCTTCTTGGCTTCTGATTTTTACAGGCAATGAAACATTTCAAGCCGGTTTCAAGAAACAGTGTATTTCCAATGCTTTTGTGTTGGAAATCTGAGAATAGCAATCTTCTCTTTAAATTTTGTGTATTATTATTTTTTTTTAGATTGTCTATTGTATAATCTTTATTTTCCTCTAATATGGCAAAATGATAGAAATGTTTTCATGAACAATCACTGGTTTTACTTTGCATGGAGTCCGATGTGTTACACTTATATATAAGATCATACATTGTTACTAAGCACAGGCACTGTTTAGATTTCTGTCACTTGACACATCCTATGGCCATTTTGGAAGGAGGATCCTTAACTAAAGAAAATATTTATATCAGATTGTTCTATAGACATATCTGCAGTGCTTCTGCTTGATTAATATTTGATATAGAAGGACCCGTCTGCTTCAGTTCCTGCTTCCATGTGCCCTGACTTCTCTCACTCAGTGTTTGCAATAAAATAAAAATTTGAATGCTAAATAAACCATTCCCTCCTCAAGTTGCTATTGGCCATGGTCTTTATGACAGCAATAGAAAGCAAACTAAGAATGTTTCCTAATAAGGTTTCTCATGGAATTCTCAGTAACATCAACTACCTATATTTATGAAGCTACTACTGAATTGCTGACTACTGTTTATTTCAACTTCTATCATTACCTTTTTTATTTTTTCTAGAGGGAATCTGATACAAATTGGTATTAACTACCTACTAAATATATGGGTACTATTTAAAACTTTGCTATTAAAGACAGTTTTAGCTTGATATTTGTAAGATCTATGAATTGTATATTAAAACGAAAGGAAAACAAATGAAATAAAACAAAAATGAAGTCCCCAAAATGTGCCTAAAGAGTAAATACCCTTATAGGAAGGGTTCTTGATTGTAGACTTTGGAAACAGACAAAGCTTCTTACATCCTCACTGTGGTATTTTGTAGAGTTCTTGAGTGTTATCGTGATCATATTATGAGAAAAATATCATTTGGGGGAATTTTTAATAGTTACTTATAATTTGTTCTGATTATAAAGTGACACTAAGAAGTGGATCAAAGAAAAAGAGGATGAATTTAAATTTTGAAGAAAGGTCATTGTAACTGCAGAAGCTTGAAGACTGAAAAATCCCATATGGTAAAGACTGAAGTGACTGCAGAGTTTACAAGGTGTTTGAGAAAATGGTTTTCATAGTAGTCATTGTTTTATTTATATGTGCCCCTCAAGCTGATGACAACACATGAACTACTTGATAAAATAAGTCATATTTTAATATTCAGACAAATGATTACATGGTCACAGGAACAACCTCATACCCTGATGACACAATTCTTGCCCTATTTTATCATTTAACAGAGTTTTTAGATAAATGGCACATATATGTATTATATGCAAATCATCTTGTATCTGTTATGAAGCCATCTATAAAAGTCCAATTTATTCACTAATATCCCTTAAAACAAGAAAAAAATTGTAGAGGTTACCAATAGATAGTTTCCATCCATACCCAGAATAGCTGGAAATAAGATAAAGATTCGAATGCTAAGTAAACCTCAAGTTGCTATTGGCTATAGTTTTTATGATAGCAATAGAAAGTAAACTAAGGCAGAGAGTTTCCTTCTAAGATTGATCATGAACTTCTCAGTAACATCAACTGCCTACATTTATGAGGTAGTTGTATAATATACAATTCATAGGTCTTACAAATATCAAGCCTTTAATACCAAAGTTTGGAATAGTACCCGTACATTTATTGTGTAATTAAAATGATCTAAACAGAAAAACACAAGTTTCTGAGCACAGGAAATTATTTTCTTCTATATATGCATAGTGTCAGTCGAAAGTGCTTTATAAGAGCATCAGATAAAAGCATAAAGAATAGTCTATGTGGAAAATTAGGATTCCATAAATGGTACCACCACAGGTTCAACATAAGAGAGAAAGATCAATAGTAACATAAACAAAAGAGTGAAAACACGTTAAAATGCTCCCTGTGGGAAAGACTTTACAATGTCTATGAAATGACAAAGTGATTAGATCAAAGGCATGTTAACCGGGACTCATTTCCTTCTCCTGAAATCTCAAGGATACCATCTGAATGCAACTGATGTCTAGAAAATGACTGTCTTTTAAGGAATACATCCAACATGGAGAGCAATTCCCATATCCTTGATGTGTAGCTATGCAGTGACATTATATTAAACTTTATTTTTTCCTGACCAGAGTGGTCTCCCTGTGAAAGCAGCATGCTGTGTGTTACACAGAGTGACAACAACAAAAAAAACATCATTGAGGTGGTTGTAAAATCTGCACTCAATCCATGATTTAACTAGGCAAAAGGCTGGTTAGCTAAATGGTGTTTTTTCCTGTCCTCACTTTGGGAGCCCTGTCATTCATTATAGAGAATACCTTTTTCTGCTTGGGTATCTATGAATGAGAGTCTGAGAAACTGAGGAGAGGATTAGGCTTTTGATCTGCACAGTCCTAGTACCTGAAGACCATTACATGAAATTGCAGTGGCCATTAATCTTCCTGGGTGATGTGATCTGCAGGCCGGAATAAGAAAGGGCACTTAGCAGGACTTGGCAGTTTTGATGGTTATAAACGAACATATTTTTCATTTAAGTTAAAATATGTATCTCCCTATGATTATACAAGTAATCAGAAAAACTTATGTATCTTCCTCAACCCTTTAAGAATAAAAGATAGACCAACAAAGCTCTTCCCATAAGAGGTTGTATTATAAACAGAAAAGAAATGTGAATAGATAACCTTGCATACACAAAAAGACTTTGCAGATGGGATTAATTTTGTCTTTAGAAACAAAAGCTTGTCTGAACCACTGAGGCAGGGCAATGCAATATAGTGATCCTATAGCAGGAGGAAGCATGTCAGAGATAGAGCCATGTGGTGGCAGGTGCAAGTGTTGGAGAGATGTACTGTGAAGACAGAGGAGGAGGCCAAGAGCTAAAGAAAGCAAGCAGCCGCCAAAAATCTGGCAAAAGGAAACTGTGGATCCTAGACACTCCAAAAGGAACCCAGTTCTGTTGGTTCCTTAATTTAATTCTCTATATGAAAAAAAGAAAAAGAAAAAAAAAACCTTTGGTATGTCTGACCAGAAATAATGAGTAGACAATTTAATATATCAGCAGTGGGAATCTGTGAATGACACTGTTGAATAGATCATCATATAAATGTCACTACTGTTTTTTTTTTCCAAAGAGAAGATACTTCTATTTAAATGTAATCGTAACTTTAGTAGGAGTTATTTTGAGCTTTAAGCAATTAGACTACTTTTGGTGTGCATTTTACCATTTAATGACTACACAAGACACACATACAGAAATACATTTAGGAATTCCATCAGGTCACAGGTAAAACCATTGTACTACAGGAGCACAGAGCTGGCACCCAAAAAATGGCCAGAAATATGGTCATATAAATTCTCAGCTGTTAGCCTGTTATGGCATGTCATATTCTCTCAAAAAATTACATTCATTATTAAAAAAATGTAATGTTTAAATTTTAATTAGAAATAATGACATATGAGTGCAGTCCTTGTGGCCAGAAAACAGGGATATCCTCCACAATGGCCACAAGAAGACAAGCCAAATAACCCGAGAAAGTCCATGGGTTTCCAAAATGGCTTTATTGACATGACAGAATGTGCACCCCCCACTTAAGCCAGGGGAGAGCTGCTTAAATAGGAGGGGAAAGAGGGGGTCACTTAATTAGCAAACCCTCTGGTCTTTAAGTAACTCATTAATATTGAAATCTCTTGAGGCTGAAGCCTATAGTCACCCCCTCTACCTCTGAATGATGTGACTGCAAAGTGCAGATCAAATGGAGATCTAGACCTAAATGTCAGGATTCTGGAATCCAGGGCATATGGCAAGATATGTGCTGTCCCTACCCAGGCAATGGACACCTGTTGGGTCTCCGGTTATCTCAAAGCCAGTGCTCTACCGGAAACCAAATCATCCTATTATGGTCCTACATCAAGCATACATAAAGATATTTGAGTTCTGCAACATCTCTAAATTATATAATAGATGAAACACAGGAGACAGGTTCTCTGTGTCCAGGCTTCCTATATTGTAGACGGTGCAGAACTCAAACCCCTAATGTGAAGCTGCACCAACTAATTCAAACTTATAATAGGATGATAACTATTTTATAACTATTTCAATATGAGACTTGCCAAAAGATAGTCTAGAATGCAGTACTGCCAGCATTTTTTTTTCCACTGTTCAGAAGGTGTCAGTGGCAAGCAGTCTGTTTGCTAGTATTGGTTGTCCCTTCCCTAAAGGGTATGTGCTTACTGCCTAATTGAAGTAGGTACTCTGTGTGATGAAGAGTAAACAGATGTCAACAGGGCACAACAGCATTCTGCTTCTGTTTTCCCATGGTAACAGTGACTCTGAGAAGGCTGGTGATCCAGTCATGGTCCTCCGTGGGGACCTTGAAGAGCCTGGTTCCAGAGGGATCCAGCTGAGAACCTAGGCAAACCGGAGGTAAACTAGGCTTCAGTGAGTCTCTGACATCTGAGGGCACTTCTTCTAAGCCTCTGAGATTTGGAGACTTTAGGATAATCCAGCAGGCAGTTTTCAAAGTGTGGTCTGAATAATTGTCTGGGGCTCCAGAGTCCCTTTGGAAGCTTCTGGGAAATCCCTCCTTTCCAAACACAGATCTACTTAAGCTTGGGTTCCCTTCAGTCAAAGCACAATATGACTAAACACTTAAAGCAAAAGCTGAAGTCTGTTTCCCTTCTATCAAAAAGATGTCAAAGAATAGAACACATTAACACAGAGAAAACCACATAAAGCATTTAGATATTACTTGGCTATTTAATAAAATAATTTATTTATTAAAACAGCTTATAATAATACAGGGTGAATGGTCACTACGGTTTTAAAAAAGCAATACTATAAATCCTCTCATTTTCAATGTTTTACACAGTCAGCAACATGAGAGAGCATTCTTGATCCAAGAGGCTTGTGATTCTCTAGCCATGACTGCTGATTGGGGCAGAGGTTGCTGTCCTGCCTACTTTTTTTAGTTGTAACTTTCCACAGAAAGAGAGAAGATTCTAATAGGGAAACATAATGAGTAACTTCCTTTCTCCTGAGCTTTCCTGGGCAAGAACATGTTTTTTTCTTTCTGGGTGTCCTCAAGCTCCTTCCCGCTAAGTCTTAAAGCTCAGGTTTTCCAACTTTGATTTTTAATTCCTCCATTTTTTCCCATTTGTAACACATCTCAACACAACCCCTTTCATAGTTAAGATGAACAGAAATTGATCAAATTCTGAGACCGAAATAAAATTTTGAAACATTTCTGCTATTCGAAAATCTATTTTACTAGGAAACTTTTACCTAATAGTTAACTATTAATATATATTCCATACTTAGCCATATTGATTTGAGTCACAGAATGGAAAATATAAAGTGATCTAGAATATGTGTTACAGATGCTGTCAACTAGTCGCCCCTTTAAGGCTGAGAAAGTAGTTGGGAGTTTGAGGCTGGCTGAAAGCCATCTGCTGTCACAGCTCTCTGGAGAGCCACTTGGTCCTCTGACTGGCCCAAAGCCATTCTCTCTTCCAGAGTCTGCAAAGCTGACAGCTATCCTCTACAGTTATACAGAACTTCAATACACTCACCTCAACAACCAGCCCCCAAGCGTCAGTGGTTTCATGCTACACTACACCCACTCCTCACTCTGCACCGTATTCTACTCTTCCCCCATCACATACAGTTGAATAAACTTCAGAACCAGATATGACAGTGCAATACAATAAGCAAAATCACCATGCAGGTTCACGGGGAGCATCAACCTTATTTTCTTGCCAAAGGAAGATTTCCTGGAGGAATGAGCTTTGAAGCTGAGCGATAAAGCCTGTGGCAGTGTATCCAAGCAATAGTGCGACAGAGGGAACATTCCAAGATGCAGACATAAACCAATGGCTTCACTGGGAGGAGAGAGCACATATCTTACCCAAGCTCCATCTCTTAGACTTTTTTTTCTAACTACCGCAGAGAATATGCCAGAGCCATGCAGCACAATGCCATGATTTAATATTCAAATTTGTTTGGAAACTTTTTCCCTTGTGTCATGATGTCATGATTTCTTTTGTAATTGCTTAGCTCTGCGGCTTCTCAGTCTGCTCCCTCTCCTAAATCTGAGATATATGCTAACAAGTAGAGGGATCAGAATGACTCCAGGGAAAAGCCTTGTGTCAAGGCTATACTCAGTTTAGGAATGGTCCCCAAAGATTCAGATCTAAGGTATTAAATTAAAAATCCTCCATAGGAAAAAAAAGCAGCAGAGGTTGGTGTGTTTTCAAGTACTAATACTTCATTAATATGGAGCTATTCTGAAATAAAAGACAGGAGACTGTGAGAGAGATTATGTATGTTTGCGTATGCAAACCAAGGATAGCATCAGATATTCTTTAGGGGAAGTTCACCTTGATTATCTTGTTTCTGAGACTGGGCCATTCATGGAGACCTAGAGTTCACCAGTTAGACCTGGATGGTTGGGTAAGGAATCCCAGATATCCAGCCTTCTTTCCACCTTCTCAGCCTGGGGATTACCAGCATTCATTCCAACACAAGGCTTTAACGTGGATGCTGGAACCACACTTAGGTCTTTATATGGTGGTAAGGACTTTATATATTGTCTGTAATGAGGTATCTCAAGAATCAGTACAAGAGCTGTTGTAATAACTAGAGTAGAGAAACCATAGCCATCCATTTTATTTGATTGGTTTTACTAAAAGAGAAAGTGAAATTTTTCTAACCTCCATGAATGGAGGCAGTTTTCACAACAACCTGAAGCAAGATGCTAAGTGACATAAAGTTTTGCTTTCTGCAGAGCTGTGAGATGTCAGACATTTCTAATTCAGTGGTCACATTTTAAGTAAACAAACCTACTGATCCTTGATAAATATAATACTAGAAGAAGAACTTCAAAAATCATACCTCAAAATGACAGTGGCAGAACTTGAAACTATATAATTTTCTAAAATAAATGAAAAAAAAAAAGACTATGATGACGGTTTCGTCGATGTGAATAGATAACTGAGAGAAATGGTATGTGCATGATGTGTGTGTGTGTGTGTGTGTGTGTATGTGTGCATGTGCACGTGTGTGCATGTGTGTATGTATGTAAAAGGGAGGTATGTCTCCTTCTACTATGTTGGTTCTGGGGATTAATTCAGGTAATCAGGTTTGATGGCAATCTCCTTTACTGGCAGAGCCATCTCACCATCTTGAAAGGAATAATTTAAAGAAGGAAAGATGGACTCTAATTGATGGTTTTTTCCTGATTGATATGTATACTCTGATTGGTAGCTTCACAGGCTTAAGGCTATCATGGTGAAACATATGGCCAAAGGCATGAAGAGAAAGAATTTGTGAGGTATCAAGCTTTCTGGGTTACTACATATTAATCCCAGTTTGTGGGACAGTCCCACTCTTATTTAGGTGTAACCATCCCCACTCCGTTGGTTAATCCTTTCTGGGAAAAGCCTCAGAGGGATGTTTTAGCAGTTGCCTCAGTGCTTCTTATTCTGATCAAACTGATAAAGGAATTTTGCCAGCATAAATTCATCCATCATCCTCTTGGACCAAACATACCTTCGAAGGGTACTTAGTCTCCAGATAAAGACGCCATATTAGTTACTTTTCTGTTGCTTTTGATAAAACACCATGACAGGCAACTTACAGAGACAAGAATTAATTTGGACTTATGGTTCCATTATGATTGACACAAGCTGCTGAGAGCTCACATCCTTTAAACAACAAAGCAGAGAGAACAAATTGGAAATTTGAGGACTTTCACCTCAAATTCTGCTCCCAGTGATGTACTTTCTCCAGCAGGATTGACCACCTAACCCTCCCCAAACAGCAGTACCAACTGAGGACAGGGGCTCAAATACTGCAGCCAATGGGGGTAGTTCTCATCCACCAAGGTACCACCAAACTCATATTCTACCTGGCAAGATATAATTATTCTGATCCTGCCTTAGACTGATTTCTTTTCCAGCTTCTCAATGATCCTAACATTCCTCAAAAATTAAAATACAAACTTTCTTTGACACACAAGGCAAACCCTTCTGTAACATAAATTAGCAAAAAAATCAAGTTATATACTTACGAGAGATCCAGTGGCAACAAGTAAACATTTTCTTCCAAAATTCCAGGATGGAAACTTAAATGGGAACTTTGGATGCTGCCAAAGCAAACTTCAAGCCCTACAGGAATGATGCAAATTTTTCAAATCATTGAATCCTAATTTTGGCTCACAATTATCTGCCCGAAATCATCCATCAAGAGCCATAAATGGAACACAAAGGGTTGAAAGGGGGTGATACAGGGGAGGAGATGTTAGAGGAGCGAATTTGGGTGAACCAAATAATACAAGACCTTTTGAAAAGGTCATAGGAAAACCTTCTACTGTAAATACTTACACAAACACACACACACACCAACAGAGAGAGAGAGAGAGAGAGAGAGAGAGAGAGAGAGAGAGACAACACTGTAAGGGAATTACTATATATTGTCCCTACTAGATATGATAGCCTAACAAATAGAAAGCTCAACATTAGTATGGTTACTTGTTTTGGAGCTGCAGACCAATGAGGTCCATAGATCCCAAACTTTGCACTCTTTCCAATGCTATTGCTTGTGCTCCGTAATTTATTGCGAAGACCCATTGCTCATGATCAGATACTTGAGTAAAGCTAGTACTGACCTGGAAACTCCATCTCTACTTTCTAGCTTTTGTATTTCTGGAAGATGTTACATGTAGTAAGATAAGAGAAAAATAATAATTAGCCTTGCCTGTTGTGAATCCTATGAGCTACAATGATTACTGGCCATGTAACACATGCCTATTGGTATGACATAGATATCAATCATAGAAACAATCAGTCACTTCCTAAACTGTTTAAGTCTTTATCCACAAGCGTATACATTATCAGGCCAAGAACCTGTGGTAGATTCTTGATCCTAGAGAAGAACCCGCTAAATTGCTAAATTGACAAAGAATTAAACCATTTCCTAATGGTTTATTCTTATATCCATAGATTAAAGCATATCCCAATGTTTATTAGCTAAACTTTTATTTGGAATGGATGGTGATTAATATAGAGAACCAAGACTGGACAAGTTGAAAAGAATAAAACAGTGTAGAATGCTAATCCATAAGAGAAACATATATACTTTAACCTCCTTACAAAGCTCAAAGATTATTGTGGGAAAGGATTTGGAAAAGTATAAGACCCAACTTCAATGGAAAGATTAAAGGAATATTGTCTTCTGGACACACAAGATAGAAGCAGCACTTATGAATTACACAGTGGTTGTGATGTATATACAAGATCTGTGTGTGTTCAAACCAGACTAAATCCCAGCATGCAGATGAAAGTGTAACACAAAATTCCTCACCTAGTTGAGGAATAACAACTGGCAATTGTTAACTTCTAGAAGTGGAAGAGTCAGTTTTTTGTATAAGACTAGCCACTGATAAGTTAACCAGGGTCCAGTGGAAGGCTACATATATAAGAGTATTTGGGCAACACAAATTGGACTTGATAGGTTTAAATAAAGGACACAAGTGTGGTATTTGGGAAGGTGCTTAGATCTGGGAGGATTTGGAGGAATGGGAAGTGAATACCATCAAAACACATATATGAAATTCTCAAAGAACTAATAAAGTATATATTAAAAAAAAACATATTGTAGCCTGAATGTTAGGCTGCCTTGAAATTTTTCTCTGTAAAATTATTGGCATGTTACAGTCTCAATATCCCAAAGAGTTCTAGGAAATGAATGAAGTATAAACAAGTGAGTGCTTTTGTTGTTTGTTTTGGTGCCCCCCTTGCAAGATGGTGAGAGTATTAGCTCCTATCTGATACTTTGTGATTATAGCACTTATTGATCTAATTCCCATTGGTATTCCAATATTCTGAGTTCTCGAAGAATTGCCCATTAAGCTGTTCTGTGGTTTTGCTAACTCTCATCTCCAAGTTCTTCTATGTAATAAATTTAATAAATTGGTTTCAAAGGATTAGCTGCTTTATGATGGTTAGTTGCAACAATGTCCGTATTCCTTTGGCACGGACTTCCTGTTAACCTTTTCATCACTGACAGTGAGTATCCAACAGGAAAGATTTACAAGATGTTCTATTGATTTTGGCTAAAGATGTCAGGAGTTTCAATCCACCATGGCTGATGTATTTGTGGTATGTCTTTTAGTCTACCCAGGCTTTCAGCCTTTAGGATGCAGCTACTATCAGCAGAGTTCTCTCCTCTCCTTAGTTGATTATCCATGGAAATTTCCTCAAAGATACACCTAAAGCATGCCTTATACATTGAAGT
The DNA here is from genome assembly GCA_021653895.1 of Mastomys natalensis. Lineage (NCBI taxonomy): Eukaryota > Metazoa > Chordata > Mammalia > Rodentia > Muridae > Mastomys > Mastomys natalensis. The sequence continues at coordinate 1,866,768 of JAJTUV010000235.1, read as the reverse complement.
GCTTCTAAATTAATCACGTTGATAATAGCCGTCCACCATCACAGACAGGTTGAACCTGTCTACTACATAGTTAAGACAATAGGGTTGTTTAAATTAAAATGGGGTTAAGTATAAAAGGAATCTTTATCATTAACATTTAAATGAAGAGTGACAGTGAATTTTTGTTTTTTTAAAGCACTGTCTTGATAGGAAATATGTTTGAAGCAGAGTCTCACCCTGTAGCCCTAGGTGGTCTGGAAGTCACTTTTCACACCAGGCTGGACTTGAATTCACAGAGATCCAACAGCCTTTGCCTCCAGAGTTCTTGGTTTAAAGTTGTATACCAGTATGCCTGGATCTTGGGATTTTTTTTTTTTTAAAAAGTCTTCACTAGACATCACTGAAGTAAAAAATAAAATGGTGATGACATATATTTTTAAAAATTCAATGCACAATAGTCTGAAATAGATTGCTCTCCTAGTAAATAAAAAACACACTTTAATTCAGGCAAATAATACTTAGAAGAATTTGGTGTTATGTTCTATCATTATTGTCTGAGACTTTTTCTTATATAAATAAAATCAAATTGATGTTAAAATTTAATTCATAGTTATGTATATACATATATTATCCTCTTACAATTATTTTATTTTGAGAATAGTACGTGGATATTTTCTAGAATTTTATATTACAAATTTATATAATTTAAATTTATATATTTAAATTTATATAGAATTTATATTTCTAGGATTTCATATATTTCTTTTTCTTGAACTAAAAAAATCTTATATGCACCTGATTGTTACAATACTAACTTCCTTTGCAGTAAGGTGGTTATCACAGTTATTATTACTGTGTTTGTTCAACTTTGTCGAGAAAATTATATCACAAGATAGTAGGCAAGAATGAGATGCTAGAGTGTTGGGTGGACATATTGTGGGCCATAATATTTAAAAGATGTTACTTAAAATATATTTTGCTTAAATTTTTAATGAAGATTACTGATTTATTTAAAATATTGTGAATAAATCTATTAATAAAGTTTTCATGAAAGTCGGTGTATTTAGAATTTACGTAATTATAAGAAATTTTGGTGTAAAATATTAGAATTTATTTAAATATTAACTCACTCAATCTTCAACAATTATTATAATTTAATAGAATTTGGGGAGTTTGTTTTTGTTGTTTTGTTGTTTATTTATTCTTGAGACAGGGTTTTATTATGTAGTCCATGCGGCCGCTGCACTTAAAATCCTCATGGCTCAGCCTCACAAATGCTGAGATTAAAAGAACGTACAACACACTCAGCTTTCAAGAGACTCATTTGCAGGCCATTATTTAAGCGAACTACAGGTGACTAAAAAAAAAAAAAAAAAAAAAAAATGATAGCGTTTATCACTAGTCTTCTCAAGGTTTTTCTATTTTTTTTTTTATTTTTTGTTTATTTACTTTTTTTATGTTTTAAATCTGTTCAGTGTTACAGCATTCATTCTGAGGCGTTTGGCAGGGCTTGACATTTATAACAGAGAGCTGGGATAAAAATGAGCAGGAAAACTTAATCTTTATTAAAAATATACAGACCAAAGCATTACAGCGCACTGCACCTCTGACTCTTTGGACTGCCTGGATCTCCTGTCCTTCATTGGTCAGTCATAGATCACATGTGGTAATCCATGGCTACTTAGTCTCTTGTTTCTACTCGCTGCCATTTAAAAAAAAAAAAAAAAAAAAAAAAACAGAGAGCATTTTTTTTTCTTGTTACAAACCTCCTGTAGCCACACTAAACCAGTGAAATCTTGATAGAGCAGTCAGAGATTTGTGAATAGAATTTAATTAATCCCTCTTTGCCAAAATAGAGTAGTGCTAAACTTTGTTCATAGCCTTTCAATTGCTCTTATCAAATCTTCTAGGTTCCCTAGGTTGCTGATAGCTTCTTAGGAGACCAGAAAGCTCTCACTGCACTGTAGAGAATACAACCTCATATCCTAACATCTATCACATCTTCAATTGAAACCCCATCTCTTCAAAACATACAAGGTACTGATTGTTAATAAACGTCAGTAAGACATCCCTACAAGAAAAAAAATATGCATACAATTTGAACAACTTGTGTTTAGAGAAGTTTCTTCTGCTCCCACTTTAGGAACCATCCAGCTACTGTGTTTAAAAACATACATGGCACAAATCCATAATAATCATTCTGTGTACGTAAGAGTCCACAAATTCATATGACATCATCAAATTTGGCTCTAAAACTGTCATGCTAAAACAATCTGATTGCCAAGTAAAATGTTCACTGGTCATTCCTTCCCCAAAGCAGAGACGGACATGTTTAACCACAAGTCACTTAAAATCTGCCCGCCAATTCCTCCTTCATAACTGATAAGCAAACATTACTGGAGAGTTTGTTTTGGATTTATGGGCATTGACCAAACTCTTATCCTCTGAATAAGCAAACATTGAGATGAATTTTGAGTATTTTTTTTTTATCCTCAGTGTATCATATAGTCTGATATAAGGACTTTCTCCAAACAGTTTATAACACGGTTTTTTTCCTCAATTAGGGGCTAAAGAAGTAGAAATTGTTCACATTTATGTAAGCGATCTGAAATAGAACTACCGCTAAGCTAATTGATCTGAAAGTGCTTTTCCTGATCAATACTTTCTGCAGAAGGAATGCAATCATTGAGGCCTCTACAGAAAAAAAAATAGGTCAAGAATAACTTTAAGATGGTTTTAGTTTGGACATATTTTGCTATTATTAACACAGAGTTTTTTCAACAAATATGTCCATGACTTTTCCTTGATTTTTTTTTTTACAGTATATGGCAGTACTAAAATTATTGATTCTAACCTTTTTTTTTTCCAGTTGAGAACAGTCATTTATAAATATCCAGTTTAAATATTCTGTATTTTAAATTTAAACTGGAATTCAGAAATGGCTCCATGAGAAACCCCTGGCAGAAAGACATGTGTGAATATGCATAAGTAGATGTGGGAGCATATATATACATGCCAGTATGTATTTGTGCACACATAATCAGAAGGTTATCCTCAGGTACTCTGATTAGCCGAGTTGAGTGGCTGTGTCATCAGTATATTTTGTTGTTATTTCATCAAAGTTTCATACAGCCATGACTAGCTTCAAACTTCTTTTTTTTCCATTTCAGCCTCGTGAATACTATAATGACAAGTATATATGCCATACGAGGCAGTAATTTTTATAAGTTCTTCACATACTACTGATGTACACCCAGATATGGAATCTAAAGCATAATGACATTTTTTAGGAAACGTTTCTACTAGTCAATATAAAGATTTGAGTTTCAGTTCCATAGGAAATAAAGATGTGATATTTCAACACATAATTGCAGATATCGCATATGGACTCTAGATGTGTTTGTTTGCTCAGAGTTCATCCTAAAAAAGCAGTTATTCCCATTGATTATACAATTTTTATATAAACACTATATGAGTTAAAATGAATATAAATCTTATTTTAACACAATTATTACTGATGCAGGAAAACAAAAGAAGTTATAAATTTATGTACTGTTTAAGTTGTATCTTCATTGAGTAATTAGGTCAAACTTCAAAATATTTTGAAATCAGAAAGAATTCAACTTACATGGCAATGCCATTTATCCTTGCCTTAAACAAAAGATCATTATTAACATGTTAATATAGTTTATTATATTAACATATACATATATTAAGTTTTATATTTAAGCATATCTACAACCGGACAAAATTTCATAGATATTAATTAAATTCCCAACATAGTAGAAAAATGTAAACATTGGGATAGGAAACAAAGCGCTAGTAATAATTCAAAGTCAACAAAAAGAATTCCATGAAATAAAGTAAAATTAATTTTCTGAGTCTGAATTTATAAACGTAGGAAACAGCATCCACAATATGAAAAGGTGAAGACGTTATTTTCATACTGTGACTGTCTACATTCAATCCACAGGTTTAATTGGTTTCGTGCTAGAATTCCAACAGTGTATAGTGTGTGAACACAGGAAATGAAATGTAATTTTCACAGTACATCAAAAGTTTCATTCAGAATAAATATATCCTATTTTTATTTTGGAAATATATTATAGTAAGATTCAAGTGAGGACTGTGAATTTTAAGAACCTATTATGAAAGCTGTCATGATATTGATTCCATACTATATACACACACACGTATTTAAAATAGGTTGGAGGTGGGATGGAAGTGGTACTGTCAAAGAGAGAGGGCAGAGCATGGCCAGACTTCTGAGGAATGCAACGGGGAACACCCAGGAGTTGTTTTCAATTAAAGCTTATGTTTGTACGACTTCATCCTACAACTGCTTTGGGAACATTCTGTGGCAATGGTAGCCCTCGGAAAGTGAAGAAATTACACAAGACAGAAAAGCTTCACAAATATAATTACTTTTGAGTGGGAAGGACTGAAACAAAAGGGACAAGGACAAATTTAGTCTACTCCCAGCCTCATACTCCCTCAAGAGCTCCACTCTCCCTCGTTTTCCTTGGGCGATCGAGGTGGTTTCAAAGCTTCCCCCTAGTCAGTTAACTCACACAGTCTAAGAATTCTAAGAATCCTCATTTTGCAGTAATACATTAATATGATTTTAAATACTTATTATCACATGGAGTTGTCACATAAACTACTTACAGGTTAGAAAAATTTTAGTTCTGATAGCGTACGTTGCTGTGAGATTTACGGCGCAAATAGCAAGATGTGAGCAAAACGTAACAAACAAAATGACATCCGTTAAATTTCAGTCCCTTTTCCTTTAGCTACACTGCATTTTATCAACATTTTTCCAAGTATGCAATCAGTTTTTAAATAAGAGTATAGATCCCTTTCACTAGGAGTTGAAAACTGAAGAAGGTAACATTCTACTTTCTCTCACTGAATTGTGAGAATGTTTCTCATTATCGCAATAATAAGGTTCCGATTGAAATGGTTTCCTTTTAAGATAGCACATGCCAAGGCAAACGTGAGTTAAGTATTGTCCCACGTGCATCAATGGCCTGCAGTTTATATTGTAAGGGGGTAGTATCCTGCAATATCAACAACAGGTCTACGAGGGGACAGAATGAGAGCTGTGTGACATCTAGTGGCAATCTGGCAACAGCTGAGAGTCCCAAACGTGTTTCAACGGTTTATCTTGTTTGCAATGCTATTTATCACCAGCAATTTGGGCTACTTGAGATTTGTTTGTTTGTTTTTAAATAATTGTTTAAGTCATATGCATATGCCTAGTAATAATGATGCTGTGTTTTACTTGAAAATCTATGGTCACATGCCAGCTGGCATCATCGCCATAGTGTGCCATTGCGTTTGTGGTCATTTTAATAAATGTATTTCTTCTGAAAAGACATCACAATGTCATCAGATTTCCCAAATTGTAAAATGATGTTTCTTACTTTTGAATAGATTGAAGTTTCTGTCCAAAGTATGTATTAATATTAAACCTCACATTTCATTTTAGGCACTTCATTTAACAAATAGAGAAGAGCCACTATCGAACACACGGACTCGTCCCATAATCTCAGCACACAGAAGGCTAAGGCAGGATGATTGCAATGAGTTTGAATTCAGGCTGCACTCTATGGTGAGTTTGAAACTAGCCTCAAATATAAAAGCAAGCAAAAGTAACACTCTGTTTCAAAAAGGGTTAAAAAAAAAAAAGCAACAACAACAACCAAAAGGAAAACAGAAAAAAAAAAGATTATATATTCCTTGTTATTTAAAGCAAAATTAGAATAAAAAGCCTGACAAGTACTTTTCAAATTCATAAAATAAACCACATTTAATCAAATTTGTTAGACTATATCTTATTATTTATAGGTTATTAGCAAGCCAGTTAACATGTTTATGCAAAATCATAAAGTTTAAGGGAAAAATATGAAATTTATATAAACAGGTAGTATTTACTCATAATGAGGGTATAATTTACTAGAAAAAGGCTGCTAAATGGCTTACCTAGACCATTTATTTTGAATCTTAAAGACACTGTGTCTGAAATTTCAGAGGAGCTGAAAACATTGAAAATTAGGTCACCACCATGGATCATGCATGGTACACATGTGCCCTTATTCATACATACGAATGCATGCATGCACATAACCCAGAGTAGAGTCACTTTTCTAAGCCAAAAACAGCTAGGAAATACTGAACAATCCGCCGTGTCTCTGATTTGTGGTCATTATGATATAGTGATTGCATAGGCGAAATCTAGGTCTATTCAATTCTCCATCCACTTCTCAGTCAACAATATTAATCAATGTTTAGCGTGTCTCAGTGATGCTTATGGAACAGAACTATTTTAAATATCACACTGTTTTATGTCCAGAAGGACCAGTGACGATGCAGTTTTTTTCATAGTGGCCTTGATTCTGCTCAATATAAAGTCTAAAAAGAATCCCCAAATGGTGCCTGAATTCTTTTTTTTTTTTTTTTAATCTCTAATTTTTCTGACTCTTCTGAGCAATCTTTTTTCATAGTCACCTGACTTTAGGTATCTAGGCAATATATTTTTTTCCATTGACGTCTTGCTTCATGGAAATTTTCTATATGAAAATAAGAAAAGTTAAATTTCAGGTCAATTAGTAGGAATGTACTGGCATGGTCAAAGATTAAAAACAATCAATAATTGTATAATCAGGCTTTTTGGACAAGTGGTTGATATCGTTTTCTTTCTTTGACATTATGCTTCATTGCCTATTTATATATATATAAAAAAACAATGCACTACAAGATTACATATGGAAGTAAAATACTTACCATAATGAAAATACTTTATATGGCACCCATTCAACAACTAATTAGATCCTGGATGGAAGTTATTCCTCTCAACTTGCTAAATATGCTTTCCTACTTGGGCAGAGAATTCCAGTTAACAACTCTATTTATAGCCCATAGGAAATGTTCTGAGGCTGCATCAGCTTGCTCCACAGTCTCTGTGATTCTGAGGATAAATCACTATGAGTAAAGACATACAATCTAAAATGATCTATCACAACTGAAAATCAATACATCAAGAACATAAAGGAGTCTAGGATAATTCACTTGCCAAGCCATAAATTAGGCATGCATATCAATGCCACATGGGATGCAATACCTCATAAAAATAAGCTTAAAATTCTTAAAATATATGATTAATGAAACTACCACAGCTTGAAATATATATATTATACTGCTTACACTAACCAATATATTATACTCAGAGTTTTATGCTTCTGAGAAATGGCATTTACATACAGAGTATCAACAGTGATGATAAATCAGAATTTCTTGCTCCAAAGTCCAATTCTTTGGGTAGTGATTCATGTTTCACTTTTTAAAATGGTGAGTTACACTAATGTATTTCTCATAAAATATTTAATACTTCTTACAATTATTGCCAAAACTATGTTCTAGCCACTTCTATCAGGATGCCCACAGAAACTCTTCCCAAGACAATCATAAATTTTTGAACTTTGATATTTTACAATAAAGTGACAATATTTTATACTCGGAAAATTCTTTTGCCACAAACCCCGAGCCTCCTTCTCAGACTACCCATCTGCTGCAGATATCCACAGCTCATAATGTATGGGGTGTTGCGAATTCACTGGCTTAGTGTGGTCTGGGATCGGTTCCACGGACAGTCTGCACTGGCTGCCGTTTTCCTAAATGTAACCCAAAACATGTTTTGTAGGAATTCTTATTATTAGAAAGCACTAGCAACACTAAACTTGATCTCAGGATGAACTTCAAACTTGTGGAAATAAGCTTCCCACACCAAGGATTTCCAGTACAAATAATCTCCACACCAATAAATCATCTACATAAGACACAATCACGCCCTGCCCCTGGTTTACGATGATAAGAAAACACCATACTCTCTAAGTTCCCATCCTTGCTTCATGGGCAAGCTGCTTGTGCCCACTGCCACTTTGGAAAAGAGTCTTACCAACTTTAACTGACTAAACTTTAATCGGACTTTGCAGGTTTCTCCTTGGTCTCTAAAGTGTGGCCTATCTTTGAGTTTAAACAAGCATTTTAACGTTGACTGACCTATACTTGAAGATCTTGATTGGATCAGCTACTCCAAAAATATTTTTCTCAAGTATCTGATCATGCAACTTACACCAGGACCACCCAACACTGGTTATATAGAGCCTTGTTCATCCCCTTAGGAAGGAGACCCCTTCCCTGCTTAGACCTTGCCGACATTTGCATAGGATTGGCCTCCCTCTTACAATAGTTCCCTCCTCATATTGTAATTTTTTTTTTTTACAATATCTTCTTCTTAACTAAACCGGGATATTTTTATCCAACGTCATCAAAAAACGGGGAATCAGGTAATGTTGTTGAGGACTTAAACGCTCTGTAAGCCCTAATGAATACATGAAGACATTGTAAACAATTGTAAATAATTTCTCTTTCAAATTTTATGCGTGATTACAATAAAATATGATGAAACCTACTCTCGTTTCCCCTTTCGAATTTCCCCCATAAACAATGCATTTTAAACAGCAGTTTTATGTGAGATTCCTCAGATATCACAAAGTTCATTCTTACCGTGTATAATTTGATACATTTTTGTATAATCAGGAATTTCATAAGTCTAAATTTATTTTAAAAATTAAACCAGTGACATGATAAGATAATCTTTCATCTGCCTTTAAAAATCTTATAAGGAAACACGTATGGAGTAAGGATGGCGAGGACTCTGCTGAATCATTCGCTAGCTAGACAAAGAGCTGAGTGCCAGTGCGCAGAGTCTGCCTAAAACTGTGCACAGCACTGAATGCGTGTCTGTAACGATAATGCTCCTAAGGTAAGACAGAAGATGAAGGCAACAGGAACTGCAGAAGCTGGCATCTGCACTAGTGAACAAAATATCCCATCTCAAACAAGGTAGAAAGCAAATACCACAATCAGAAATTGTCTTCTGACCTCCACACATGTCATGACACAAACTTGCCCACATTCACGCACATTAATATGAACACACACACACACACACACAAACACGCACACAAACACGCACATACACACTCCTCCATGCCACACAACAAGCACATACAAATGAATGTTTTTCTTTCTACGTTTTCTTTCTTTTTTGACTCCTAATTTTTTTATTTAAAAATTTCATATGTTTTGATCTTTTCCCTTCCTCAAACTTCTTTCAGATCCTCTCCACCTTCCTATTCACTCAACTTCATGTTCTTTCTCTCCCTGTATCTCTCAAAGACTTCATTCATTTTATCACAGAACAAAATAAAATTCAACTTTAATAAAAGTCAAAAATCTCTTTTTCTTTTTTCTTTTCTTTGAGATTATAATTACATTATTTCTCCTGCCCTTTCCTTCTGTCAAGCCCATTCATATATTCCTACCTTTTTTTACACCCCCTTATTTGTATGAACTAATTTCAACAGTCTTTATAAAATTTATAAATTTCAATGTTTTGTGTTACTATAAAAGGTAGACCTCAGCAAGGATTTTTTTCCATTTAGATCCAGCTAGAATCTTTAAAATCATAGGTTCAAAGTATACTGTTTATCAGCAATAAGGACTTGCATTCCACATCTGAGAGGCAGTCAAGGACAACAGCAATAGCTCATATCGTTTTAGGAGTCCTCTGACCAGCAATGTGAACTATCATTTCTCATCCCTTGTACTGAACTTTATGTCAAGTAGTCTATGGGTCCTGTCTGAAGAATCATCATGTGAAATGACATAGTTTTATATATATATATATATATTATATTTTTTAAAAAAATTTCAAAGTCTCTTAACAGCTGAGTTTTGTAAAATACTAAACACGTTACTTATTTACTGACTCCAGAATGGAAGAACCAGAGTTTAAAAATAATATCAAATCAGAATCTAACACTGAGTAATATTAATAAAATTCTCTGCTAGTACTTGACTAATACAGATGCAGATACTCACAGCCAACCATTGGCCTGAGCCCAGAGACCTGAATGAAAGAGTTAGGGGAAGGACTGAAGGAGCTGAAGGAGATTGCAAACCTATAGTAAGAACAACAATATCAACTTACTGCCTCCCCCCACCTCCCGAGCTCCCAGGGACTAATCCACCAACCAAAGATTATAAGTGGATGGGTCCATGGCTCAAGCTGTATAGGTAGCAGAGGATTGCCTTATCTGGCATCAGTGGGAGGGGAGGTCCTTGGTCCTGTGGAGACTTGATGCCCCAGCATAGGGGGATGCTAAAGGGGTGAGACAAGAGTGTGCGGGTGGGTGAAGGAGCACCCTCTTAGAGGCAAAGGGGAAGGGGAATGGGATGGCGAGATTGAAGAGGGGAGACCAGGCAGGAGGACAACATTTGAAATGTAAATAAATAAAATAACCAATTAAAAAAAAGAAATCTATGAAAACACAATAAATAAATAAATAAATAAATAAATAAATAAATAAATAAATAAAATTCTCTAGCTCAATATACAGGATCAGGAATGCACTGGACTTAAAAGGACTGTGTAACTCCACTGCTGAAACTCTGCCATGCACAGCACACACTTTCTCTCAAAGGCTTAGGTCAATTCTATTATGCACCAACCATTTTCCTTTGTGTTCATCCCAATGTCCCAGAATTGCCAATAACCTGGGATCTGTACTGCAACTGAGGCTGCATCTTTATCAATGGCCTCTCTTGGCCTCTCACATGCCAGTGCTAGCTTTTATTCAATCATTCCTTCATGCCTTCAGACTCAGTCCCATGTAGGAGATTATTATACAGTCTCAAGCTCGTCTACCAGCTGATGCAGTATTTCTCCCTCCCACTGGCTGGAACATCATCTCTGTATTGAGCAAACACTTCTTAGATAAATTTCACAATTGATATAATGGTTGTTATAATAATTTTCACATCAGTGATGCTGGTCTCTTATTAATCACATTCTATTATTCAACCCAGCATCTACTGTTCTAGTAAAGCAAAGGCATCATCTGACAATGTTCTTAATCTGAAATATGCAAACAGTCATACTGGAGGCCTTAAGAGACTCTCAGTCTTTCCTCTGAAATGTCAGTGAACTTGATTTCCCATCACCTGCACATTCCTTTCTTAAGATCCCAAGGGACAGCTTGTTAAGCTTTAAACATTCAATACCCTTTCGAGCACAAAGTTACAAGCGCTTCTACAATCCTTTGCAATACATGGTGAGGTCCATCACAGCCACAACACCCACTTCTATATTAGTTTGTTTTCTTTTCTGTTATTAAGCGCCTAGTACAACTAATTGAGAGAAAATGGAGTTAGTCCACTGTATATACGTAGTCTGTCATTGAAAGAATCCAACGCTGAAATTGAAACAAGGTCATGGAGAAACATTGCTTACTGGTTCATTGCACGTGGCTTGCTCTGGTGGCTTTCCTGTACATTTAGGGTTGTCTTGCCTAGGGATGGGGACACTCACAGTGGACTGGGCCTTTTTACATCAATTACCATGTTAAAAAAAAATGCCTTAGAGACCTGACCACAATCCCATATAATGGAGGTTGTTCCTCAGCTGGGATTTCCTCTTCCATTTATGTCAAGTTGATAGACACTAATTATCACAATCCATATTTTAAATATTCTGGCCTGGGTCGCAAATAATTTTTTATCCTACGTCATATTATGTTCTTGTTAGAATTTTTATCAGAGAGAAGCAATTTGAGAACATGATGTCCATCACAGATTTTGAGTCTGGGTTTCTCAAATTTAAAAGGCACGACATTTGCCTGTTGGCAGGGAGGATTTCCCAGAACTTCTATAGGCAGGGTGAATTTGGCAGGTTTTGTGGCAGACCATCTGTATCAAACTTCTCATTTTTCTCTAGCATGTATGCTCTGTGTCTATATTCAGAACAGCTTCAGGATGCTATTTAATTAGTTCATTTTGTTTAAATAGGAAACAAAGTTTAAATAGTTTATGCTCATTTAATTTTTATTTTTGGTCTTTTCTGTTGATCAGTTAATACTTGAAATTACTGTTAGTAATTATGAACTGATATCTGTTGAATAGAATTTCTAAATTTCTTCTCAGTTTTAACTTCTTTTTTTTTGAATCAGAAAATATTTATCAACCACCAGAAAGTGTCAGGTAATACAATAAATACAATAAATATAACAGTGAACAATAAGACTGTTGATCAATAAAAATGCAAACAATATGAGATTGATTGTAATGTCACCTTAAAAGTATCTACTGACTGAATGATATTACTGGATGCTTGCTTGCTCTGTCAACCACACAAATTAGAATAATTATTCCCAATCATGAATGAAGAAACAGCCTCAAAAATAACAAACTACTTGGCCAAAGCCAGAGAGCTATTGACCAAGGGATCTAGGATCAATGCTTGGGTTATTGATTCCAAGGCCAGTGTTCTTGTCACTACATCCCAGACATTCTTTTAAATACTTAACACAGGAATTCCCTCCTACTATTCCCTGTATTTTCAGAATTATGTTCTGAGAGCACAGTTGTGATTTGAATGAGAATGGTCCCACACAGGCTCATAGTTAAATATTTAAGTGTGTGGTTCCCCAACTGGTGGACTGTTTAGGAAAGATTAGAAAGTGTGGCCTTCTTGGAGAAAGTGTGTCACTAGGAGTGAACTTTGAGGTTTCAAAACCTCACACCAGATCCAGTTTCTCTCCATGCCTATAGATCAAAAGTTTTAACTTCTTAATAATAAAATCAATAATTATTTGTTAGATTGTTTTTATTTATTGGACCTTTCTTTATACAATACAGGAAGCCTGATATATTTCACTTTTCATTAGGCCTTTATATGGTCCTTACATATTCTAATATTCAAATAAGTCTCCTAAAACAATATAGTAAAGGTATTATGAATTATTATGAATTCATTCAATGAAGTTATTCATTAAATGTTATTCAGTCTCAAGAAATAATAGGTAGATATTTCTGAAAGAAAGCCAAGCACAAGATTTCTTACAAAATTATCATTAGCTACACTGTTCATGATTTTTTAAAGCAAACATCCAATACACTATTTTGGGTGATCATTCAAAATCTGAAATTCATCACATAGCCTCAGTTTATACTTACAGTTCAACCTCATCATTCATGATATAAAACCATGTTTCTAGTTGTGTTCAAAGTGGAATAGATTTATTTATAAGAATTCCAAATGTTTATAAATTAGACATAATTACTACCATGAAATTCAAATTTTTCAATAAAAGAAAACAAATATTCCATTACTTCCTTTGCCCCACAGGAAATTACATTTTGAATGAAATTATTTTTTTGACAGAGATCTTTTAAAACTGAAAATGGGAAAGCATGGGAAAAAAAGAAAAGAAATCAAGAAAACATGGGGATACTTTTAGAACAAATTGATTTCATGTCTGTAATTCCAGGTGCCTAGCCAGCCAGTCCAGACATTTGGTGGGGTCCAGCATTAGTGTCAGAATCTTGACTCAAAGATTGAGTTGAATCGCAACTGAGAAAGACATCTTACATCAACTGTGACCTCCACAGGTATACAAACATGAGCACAAGACCATCATGCACACATATGCGTACATGTACATAAACATATACTAAGAAAAAAATCAATATGTACATGTATATAAACATATACTAAGAAAAAAATCAATATTCATTAATATTTAGATGGTCAGCTTTATTCATAACTGAATATTTTCACAATTATTTCTTTGAGAGAGAGAGAGAGAGAGAGAGAGAGAGAGAGAGAGAGAGAGAATCTGAGATGAGGAGAAGGTAATATTTAAGTCTTTTAAAGACTCCACAAGAAGGGCAAGTTACCTTGGAATGCATTTTATTACAGAAAGATAAATTTAAAAATAATTAAACTTAGCAGAGGAAAATCAACTTCTGGACTAGCAAGATAGCATGTAAAGGCACTTGCTGCAAATCTTGGAATCTTGGTAGCCTGGTGATTCTACTTTATCATCAGAACTTCTGAGCTCCAGGTGTCATCCATATAGGTGCCATTTTGCACATGTGGGCTCTCTCTCTCTTTCCCCTTATCCCCCCCCCCACACAAAACACATGCTCATGCACATATGCACACTATGATTAAGGTCCAAGGTGCTCCTATGGCATAGTTTTGCTTTAGAATTTGCACTGAGATCTTAGAGGAGAACCTACTACCATCTCTTTAGTAGACCAGCATAATTTCTAACTGGATACAAATGCTTGCCTTTATAACTATAGACAAGTATAACTCTCACCTTTCATCAAAGCAGATTTCCTTTTCAGCAAATGGAGACTATCACAGAGAACAAGATATCATGGGGTTTTCACCTCAAAGGATAAAGCACAAGTATTACTCCTAAAACTTAAGGAACATCACCAGACATGGGGCAAAATAATTTAAGAGCAAGTACACTTACAATCCCTCTGGGGGAAATATTGAAGCGACTGGAAATAGAGGTTGATGGAAGGGCAGGAGGAAGGAAAGAGAATGGTGGAGAAGATGCAATAATATGTGAATTAAAGTATAAAATCTATTAGAAGAAATGAAAATTCTAACTTTGTTTTCCTTGTTCTATCCTCAAAGTACAGATCAAATAAAATAACAAGTCGGCTTTTCATATACCTTCTGGGAATGATAAAATGATATAACCATGTATTAATCATTATACAAAATAAGTTATGGAAACATGAATTCAATATTTAGATTGTAGTATATGTTTAATAAATTGTTATTATTTTCAAAGACTTTCCAAAAATTACTCATCTATATGTTGTTGTGGATAGCCTCAGCCTTGTATTTTGATCCTAGTTCCACCCTTCTGGGAGGGGCTGCAGAGGATGATTGAATCTGTACACAGACGACATCTTGTGAACCTTCTGTCCAATTAAAACCTGTAAAATAAAGACTAGAGCCAGTGATTGGGCAGTAGAAGGGAGGCAGAGAAAAATGCTTAGGGGAGGAAGAGTGAGAGGAATTCGATATAAAAGGCAGAGCAGAAGCAGGAGAAGGAGTGGACAGGAGAGAAGAAGAAGTAGAAACAGGAGGCAGAAGCAGGAGGAAGAGGAGCAGAAGGAAGCCGATGACATCTGAGGACAACCACGCGGCCAGATGAACCGCAAGTTATAAGGAATCTCATAGCCAGAGATTAGAGTAGTGTAGTGGTAAATCTGCCCAATCCAGGCGTGCTATTTATACCATAATTATTGAGTTGTGTATTCCTTTAACTGGTCTCCTTCCGGAAGGAGATTTGCCCCGACAAATTTGGGGCTTAAATAATTCCTTCTACTACAATATGTTACTTTGCCTTTTACTATTTTTTAAATAAAGAGTTTGGGATTGAAATTTTATCCAATACAGTGGACTGTTTGCTAGCATGCTTAAAACTCTGGATTAGACTCTAAGCAGCACAAAAACCAATCTTTGGAGAGCTCAGAAGGTGGAGGCAAAGGGGTCTCTAGAGTTTGGGCCATCCTTGGCTATAGAGTGAGGGTCTGAGGCCAGAATGGGATATACGAACACTTGTCTAAAGCAGATATGGAAAAGAAAGAAAACTGCATGTGTGGTCACACACATACACACACACAAACACACACACACACACCACACCTTAATATGTAGAAGTTTAGATACTCTAATATTGTTGACAAAAACTAGGTATGTTGATACATAGTTTCTGTGCTAAGTTTCCAAATACATAAATTCTATCACTGCTTGAAAATTACATTATGAAGGATGACAGGCAAAAATAGAACAAGGATAATAGATCTGGGGCAAAGTGCAGGTTGAGGAACTAATGAGATGAGGAAGGAGAAACTGTGGTTGGAATTCATTGTATAAGGAAAATAAATCTATTTTCAATAGAAAAGGAAAGGAAAAAAATCAAGGAGTTTTGTATTTGAATCTGCCTCAAATTAGTTGTTTACATAAATTCCTTGTTAATTACATTTGTTTTATTGCTTGGAATTACAGAATAAAATAATATAATGCACAAAAATAAAATGTTTCCAAGCATAGATTGTCTTTGTGACTGTATACAGCCTAATTTTGTATGAACTTTGCTCACGACCATGCTTAAAGCCACAGAATATTCTCAGATTATAAATTGTCTTATGCCTGAATAAAGTTGACTATTGCATGAAAAAAATTTTCATAATATAATTAATAGTTCAAAAAGTTGACTCTAAAAGTTTAGTAAGTGCATATCTGACTTGCTTAACTAAAAAGTCAATGTAAAAAAAAATTGTTAAAAGCAAATTTGAATTTTCAGAAAATAGTTAATACAGTTTAAGAAGCTGAAGAGCAATAACATTTTGTGTTTATTACTCAGTGGTGTGTGGTTTTTCGCTGTCTTGGCACCTATTATAATGTATTTCATAGTTTAAATTTTTTAAGCTGCCAATTCTTTAAGGGTAACTTGAATGTATTGCCTTTGTATCTTTGCTTAGAGCATTAAATCATCTGTTTTGATGTGAAGCCGTCATTAATAGTTTCAGAAAGACAGGGTGAATTAAAAACTATGTAGATGAAGCATTATAAACCAACAGGACTGATGAATGAAAGTTGGGTGTTCTGATAAGTCACATGTTTCGATTAATGAAGGATGAATTTATTTACATGCTGATATCTTCACCTGTGGACAAGTTTCACTGATGTATGGGTTTCCATTATTCTCCATAACTTCCCAGTCTGGGGGAGGGGAACACAGAAGAAATACACTGGTGTCGATTCTCATTTACATTACATTTTATTACACTGACTGTTTTAAACATTGTGATATTCTATATCATTTAGACACAAAGTGGAGTGACTTATTACTCTCGTCCATATAAACAAGCAAACACGTATGTTTATTCTGCCTTCTGTAATGGTTAAAGAGATGAGACTAAATTGGGCATTATTGGTTGACTGCGGGGCATGATTTCAAGATCTTTTCGCAAGTTTATTTAAAAGTAATTTAATTAGCTTAAAACCACATGTCTCATAGACATCAGTGGTGATGATTTTGCCTCGTTAACTTAGTCTATGTTTAAAAACATGTAATGAGACAAATACTGGTGGTGTTTGCTTTCCCTCACCTGGAAATTGACTCAAGACACAGCCTGCTGGTTCCAGTGAATCAGAAGTAATTGGTTGTTAAGTGATCTTTAAAGAAATGCTATGTCTTAATTAACCAGGATCTGTTTCCTCATGGTAACAGTATCCATTAACCAATATGCTCTTTAACAGAGAATTTTTTTCTAGACACTCCACTTTTACTTGTTTGAACATTTCATATTGTATACAATGAATCACTTTATATTAAAATCTAGTTGCAAAATTAGGAGTTTTTTATATCTTCAAAAATCTAACTCAGTAGTAGGAAATAGGACATTATCATTACATACCCTAATACGAATTATATAGCTAACCAGGGTACAGAAAAGTAGAACCTGTGTGAAAGAACACTCTTCCAGTCTGGGATTGCAGCTCTAATTCTGTTAACATATGTAGAAAGAACTTATTACACAATTTTGTCTCAGAATTTTACTTATCTCAAGTAAGTTATTAAAATCCAGAGTTAAGACTCTAAGACTGCATGAAAAACAACCCATTATTTGACTATATAACTCCAGCTGCATACAGTTATCATAGACTATGTGTGAGATCCATGGCAATATAATCAGCATAAACATTTGACTAGAAAACGTCTTTCCTATGTAACTATTGTTATCTCATTTTATCCAAATATTCAAAACTTTCCCTTTAAAATATTGCATTCTATTATGGAGTATTGTAATGGCACTGGAATATGGGTGAAATCTAAGATTACTTATAATGTGACTACCAAATGTTTGTTCAACATGCTGCTTTAAACTGAAAATTATGTAATATTGGGGGAATATTTTTTCTCCATCTTCTCCCTTTCCCTCTCCTCTCTCTCTCTTTCTTTCTCTCAATCCTCCTTCTTCCCTTCTTTCTTTCTCCCTCTCTCTCATCATCCCTCCCATCTTTGCCTCTCTGTATCTCTCTATGTGTGTCTCATCTCTGTTTCTGTTTCTCTCTCTCTCTCTCTCTCTCTCTCTCTCTCTCTCTCTCTCTCCTGTGTGTGTGTGTGTGTGTTGTGTGTGTGTATGTGTGTGTTTGTGTGTGTGTGTAAATAAATTTCTCCCAGGATTTTACCCAACATTCTTATATTTAGACTAGAAAGGGAGGTATCTGTCTTTATTTTCAAATCCCTACAGTACAATTATAATCATATTTTCATTTAACATTCTTATATTTAGACTAGAAAGGGAGGTATCTGTCTTTATTTTCAAATCCCTACAGTACAATTATAATCAATTTTTATTATATTCCTTGTATTTCTAGTTTTTCAAGATTCCTAAAAATATAATAGTTCTATTAATTATTAGAAAATTTAAAGATTTTTTTTCCCAAATTATGCTGTGTGTGTTCGGAGACTATGCGTTTGTGTCTGCTACTCTTGGTAAGGTATACCACATAATACGCTATCAAAAAACATTTTTAATGCTATAAATTCACAAAACATGGACTCTATATAGCATTCACCATTTTGCACAAAATAAACAAAGCTTCTTTTCTGTCCTTACCCTTTAGCATTCCCCTGATTCTTCTTCACTAGACTTGACCCCTGCACCCTTATTTTCTCACTGTATCAAAGTTTTTTTCAGGTTCTTTGGTACTTTCATGATTTTTCAAACTTTCAAACCTCAGTCACCTTATAAAGGGCTGTTGAGACCTTGATCTTCAGGAAAACTCTCCTGACAGCTATAGCCAAGGCTGTACTATGGGGAGTGCTTACATTCATCACCAGAGCCCTGTACGCTGGAAAACTCTGCAATGAAATAAAAATACATCCTTCATACTACCATCAAAGGCTCATTATATGGAAGGGGTCTGAACTGTTTACAATCTCACACAAAACCTCCTCCACTACAAACACCAGTGCCCAGTTCATCAGCAAATGTGTTCTTTCAATCACTTTTCTGTTTACTGGTTGGTCTTGACCCAAATTCATAGCGATTCTGGCCGGCGTGCACAATTGCATAAGGTATCATTGCTCTCCATTTTAATGCTCGTGAACTCTTCATTCCTCACTCGATATGGCCAAAATCTATTCTCTACACCAATCAAGTCATGATGGAATATATATATAAATTGGATGGAGTTAAATATGAACTGCAGCTTCTAGAGGCATCCGTACTTTAAATATCTTATAGTTCATTTATAAGGAAACACAGACCTACCGTGGTCTCTAAGGGTCTACATGAACTGGCCCCTGGTTACCTCCTGATTTCATTTTCCACTTTCCTCTCCTTGTTCCTTATGTTGTTACCTGAGCCTTTTACTATTCATGGAATATAACACCTCACACTCACACTGGCAAATGTGTCCTGTCAGTTTCACTGACCTGTAATTTTCTTCCGTCAGATCTGCAAGTGCTGGCTCATTTTATCTTTCATGTCTGAGCTCTGCTGTTAACTTTGCAGAGTCCCCTTAAGCTACATCTTAAGCATATTTGCCACAACCATGTCTCCTCCTGCTCTCCATCTCGGAGAATGAACTGCTCAGCACGCAATATTCTGCTTCTCATTCCAACCTACAAAGATTTAAGAGTGTGGAGAAGAGGTCCGAGAGAGTGTTCCTTCACACTTCCCCAGTATCCATGTTCTTAGTTCTCCATTTTCAATATTTTGAATGTTGTTATAATTCTGATTCTGGTGCTGTGATAAAAAACACACTGACAAAAAGCAGCATAGAAGAAAGTGTTCTTTGTGGCCGGGAGAGGGTGCCTTCAATTCCACATCACAGGCTATCACTAGAGAGGTCAAGACAGGGCTTCAAAACACTAGTCACATAACGTCCATAGCCAAGAGCAGAGCGAAATGATTGCATACATGCTTCCTGCTGGTTTACTACTCAACTGGCCCTCTCTACTCTAATGCGGTCAGGGAGCAGGATGGGCCAATTAATAATCAAAACAACACTAAGCAAACTTGCCTGTAGTTCAACACCATCTAAACCATCCTTACTAGTATACCATTCTGCAAATGATATCTCAGTCATGTCAAGAAGACAGTTAAAATTAAGCAGCACCAACTTTATCTATCATAAACAGCAAAACAAGCAACCAAACTATATTCTTTAAAAATACATGAGAAAAAAACAATGAACAAAAGATTATACAAAATTATTCATACACATGAAAGTATTTCTTCTCTTTTAGTATTTTATTGTTTTCCAGCATTTCTTACATGTAATACTTGTATGAATATGTTTACATCATTCTACCCGACCTCCAATAAGATTCTTTAGAAATTATATTAGCATCCCAACACTTTTACAGTCACTTTAATACTTACTTATACTACCTATAACTTATACTTAGTGAAAATTGCCTCTTTATTTTTTTCCCATTCAGTTAAAATGATTAAGTAGATACTGCATATGGGAGACACAGCTGGTGGCTCAATAGTTTATCACTAAGGACACAGGGGTTTGTACAGTGACAATAGCCTTGTTTTTGTACTGAGTGAAAGAGTTAGTGTGGCTGTCCCAGAACATAGAAGAATGAGCAGGGAGCATCAAACCATAAATCAGAGTGAGGAGGTAGAAGAATGGCCTTTAACTTCATCTCCAGCATTGTTCCTGGACAAGAGCTGAGATATAAACAAAACAGTAAGGTCACAAATGTTTCCTTAGTCTCCTACCCCTTCTAAGCCAGAGCAAAAATGGTACAGGCACAGTAGATTAAAATAGCATCTACTAGTGTATATTACCACAGATTTCATATAAAGCTATTTTTTCTCTTAGCGGTCCTTTCTCTGAGGCCTCATTCACCTTCTGAATCATCTTGCCGCTGATGCTCTAACAATTATTTCTGAATCTCCATAATGTATGATTGGTTTTTTAAAAGTGCTGGGACTCAGTCGATGGTTTGGAGTCCTGAATGCATGTTAGAATCAGGAATTCAAAGGCACTCTGTAGTCTGGCATGGCAGCTAGCAGCAGTGAAAATTCCTCAGATGACGTTGATATGCAGCCAACTTTTAGAATCATGCGTCTAGGCCAAGGACATTAGCCAGCCTAATGAATTCATTTTGGTTATCTCATCCGTATTTCTGCTTTCAAACTGGATGCCGTTTAAACCACAGTAAACAAACAATAGATGGTTCTCTTATCTAGAATGGTATCTTTCATCTCTTAGTCTTGAAGATCAACTATGTAACTATGTAAGCACATATGTAACATTACAAGAACCGAACAGGTTATATTTAGGGATATATATGTATATAACACATGTGCACGCAATAACAATTAGTGAAAAAATAGAGGCTAGGAACTTCAAAGAAAATGGGGGAGTACATGGGAGTGTTTGGAGGGAAGAAATAGAAGAGAGAAATATTGTAATTATAATTATATGTATTATAACTTCAATAATAAAAAAATTACAGTAAAGGTCAGCCATGGAGAATGAAATAGCATAAACTAAATAATTAAGCTTCTTTTTTCTCTTACCCTAGCATGTAGTGCTGTATCTATTTTAATAATCTGCGCTTCCTCAGCATACGCTATTATATTTAATTCTCTGTGGTCTGCCATGATGTCTTTACAGTAACCTTATCATTAGAAGAAGCATAAGGAAGTAGCATTTATATAACTACAGGGACATGACTTACTCAGGTCTGCAAAAGAGTTATCTCAGGGAAATTAATGAAACTTAAAAAAAAATTAATCTTCTTTTTACTTACTGCAACGAAATATCAGTTGGTACTGAACCAAATGCCACAGGATATATTGTAGATAAACCAGCTTAATAATAAATGTAATTAACATTGCTTGTAGCCATTACAACCCAAAGAAAGGATAGTTTCCAATGCACCAGGGCATGTTCTAAAACTAATCCATGGCCTTTGTGTTACAGTTGTCAATATGAAACAGCACTATATGCAATCACCTTTGTAAATATGGCTAATTTGAATGTTCTTTTAGATCCTTGAGATAACCAGTGAGTCATATCTTAGAATATTATTTTACAAAATCAATACTTATCTTGATCCTAGCTTCATTCCATTATTTCATATGACTAATAACTGCTTGGGACAAAGTTCACTGAAAATTAAAACCTATGATGTCATGGTTTGACCCTCTCACCTAATGATTTCTCTTTTCTCTGCCTCACACTCACATTCATTAATCATGAACTTGACGCAATGCTACAAACAAAAGAGTTTGTGTTTATGTTTAAAAAAGAAAACAATTTGCTTAGGAAGTCACCTCTGCACTTCAGATTTTGAGTACAGATAAGATTAAGAGCTATTTTCAAGCTATAATTTTATAATGCTAAATGGTATTATTTTATACTTACAGACAAAACAATGCTCATTATAAATAATTGGTTCAGTCTCCTCATTAAGAATGTTCTAAAACTTATTAGACACATTGTATTAACTGTCAGCTTGGTTTACGTAGAATAAAACATAACACAAATGAATGTATTTAATAGAATTAAAATATATTTTATCTTAAAATATTACTATTAATAATCTTATACTCAATGGATATTGTTAAGGTCAGGAAAGTGATACCGACCTTGGTAATTTGACAGCACATTGTCAGATTACGGTAGAAGTAAAAAATTTCCTGACTCTTCACTTAACATTTTTCAGTTCCATGAGATTTCTCAGGATTTGTCCAGAAAATGACAGGTCCCATTTTTCCCATGGCATGCTGAATATGTAGAACTGCTGCACTTGATCTGCACTGTGACACTGACTCAGAACACGTGTCGGGGCAGAACCAAGGCCATCTGCTTGGACTTCAGAACCTACAGAGGACAACCTCAGCATGGGGTCTGGATTGTAATCCTTGCAAACCACAAAACAGCTGTCATGCATCTTTGGTAGCCCACTTAAATATAATATGTGGGAGGGGGGAAAAGTTACCAGGCTGTGCTGTACAGCTTATATTATTTTTTACTCATTTCCATTCCCACACCTTTAAACTGGTGTCTAACCTTTTTCACTCCCCCTCTTTTTACCCCTTTTTAAAAAGACTGCTTTAAACATTTTGTGTTTGTTTTGTGTGTGTGTGTTGTGTGTGTGTGGGGTTGGGTGTGTGCACACATGTGAAATACCGTATTACTCACTCCTTACATGGCAGATAATTGCCTGTAAATTTTACATCAGCTTCTCTGGTAGTTGTTTTTTTTCCAATTTGGCTGATGAACATGTTTTCCCAAGAAAGTTAGGTAGATAGATGATGGGTAGTAGATAGATAGATAATAGATAGATAGAAGATAGATAAAATAAAACAAAAACAGGGAAGAAGAGATTTCTTTAAAATTAAAAAATTTTCCCCTTTCTTTTTTTTTCTTTTTGGGAAATTTAAAAATAAAAATTTTTAAATTAAAAAATTAAAAAAAATTTTTATTTTTTTCCCCAAATTTTAAAATTTTTTTAAAAAAAAATTTGGGTTTTTAAAATTTTTTTAAAAAAAAAGGGGGGGAAACCGGGGGAAAACCAAAAAAAATTCCCCATTTTTAAAAATTTGGTTTCCCCTTAAAATTTTTAAAAAAAAAAATTTTTAAATTTTTTTTATTAAAACCTTTAAAAAATTTTTTAATAATTAAAATTTTTTTTTTTAAAATTTTTTCCCTTTAAAAAAAGGTTTTGGGTTTTGGGGGGTTTTGATTTGACAAAATTTCCCCGGTGGGAAAAATTTCCCCCCAAAAGGGTAAGGAAAATTTTTTTCCCCCTTTTACCCCCAAAAAATATATTTATTTTCAAAATATAATATTTAAAAAAAAAGAAAAAAAGGAAACCCTTCCCTTTTTTTTCTTAATTTTAAATTTAAAAAAGGGGCCTTTTTTTTTAGGGGAGGGGGTTTAAAACCAAAGTTTTAAATTGATTTGGGGAAACAGGGGGAATGGAAAAAAACTTAAAAGGGAAGTTTAATTTTTGAAATTTTTTGCTATTTGGGAAAGTTTTAAACCCCAAAGTTATAAGGAAAGCCCGGTTTTACCAAATTTTGGTTTTTAATTGTTTGCTGGGGAAAAAAAATTTCCCCAAAAATTTTTTGTTTTTTCCAAAGGGGTTTTTAATTAATTTTAAAAAAAATTAAAAAAAAAATTTCCCCCTTTTTTTTTTGGGGGAAAAATTTAAATGAACATTTTTTTCAGTTTTTTTTTAATTTACATGGTAACTAAAAACCGGGGTAAAAAATTTGGGGTAAGAAATTTTTTAAAAAAAAATTTTGATTTTTTTTTTATTGAAAAAAATATTTTAAAACCCCCAATTTTTGCCCTGAAGGTAATTGATTTTTTAAAAAACCCCCAAATTTGGGGTAAAAAAATAAAAAATTTTAATTTTTTTAACAAAAAAAAATTTTTTTTTTTTTCAAAAAAAGGAAAATTTTTTTAAGTTCCCTTAAAACCCCCATTTGGGGATTTTTTAAAACCCCTTTTTTTTAAAACCCCCCCTTTTTGGGGTTTTTTTTTTTTTTTTGGGGTTTTTTTTTGGGGGTTTTTTGGGGTTTTTTTTTGTTTTTTGTTTTTTTTTTTTGTTTTTTTTTTTTTTTTTTTGGGTTTTTGATGTGGTTTTGGGGGTGGTACTTTCGAAAAAAAAGGAAATGTTAAACTGTCCCTTAGAGGTCGCAATTTTTGAATTTTCGGGAGAGTCCCAAACCCTTTTTAAAAATGGGGGTTTTAAAAATGGGGGAGTTAGGTAAAAGGGGGGAAAGATTTTTAAAGGGGTTTTTAAAACCCCTTTTGGGGGGGAAAAAAAAACCCAAAACCAACCAAACCCCAGGGTTAAACCACCAGGGGGGGGGATTAGGGGGCCCCCCGGGGGCTCCACTGAAAATTCCAAGGGGTTGTTAAGGTGGGGGAAGACCCCCTTTTGGCCCCCCCATGGGCGGACTTGGGGGGGGGGGAAATTTCGGGGGGGGGGAAAAAAGGGTTTTGGGGGTGGGGTGGGGGGGGGACACCCCCAAAAAGGGGAGGGGGGGGGGGAAAAGGGAAAATTTCCGGGAAAAGGGGGGGAAAGGGGGGGAAAAAGGGGGGAAAAAATCTGAAAGGGAAAAAAAAAATTTCCCCAAATTTAAAAAAAAAAAAACCCAATTTTTTCTTTAGGGGGTTGGTTTAAAAAATTTATCCCCCCCAAGACAAAAAATTTTTAAAAATTTGCCCCCACTTGGGGGTTCTTTTTGGGGGTTTAGGATTGGTTTGCGGGAAGTATGGTTACGGTTGGTTTTGGAAATTTAAAATTTTCCATCTGTTCCCCCCTGCTTCAGTTTTTCAAAGACATATTGTAACTCTACTCCTGCATTGTTTACCACCTGCTTCACATTTCCACACCTGATGATGACTCCTTTTCCTCTGAACTATAAGCCAAATAAACTCGATGTCCTGTAAGATATTTGGTCAGGTATTTTTATCAAAGCAACACAAAGGTAACTAATACAAGATTAGTAGAAACACGTGTATAAAAAGTTGGAAAAAGAAGATAATAAAGAACTTCTCAGTGAAAAATAGAATAATGGTAAATGAAAACAATATGCTGCAGCAAAATTGGTGCCTACCAGCTACTTAGCCTGATTTAATAGTATAGAGAACTTCTAGCGTAAAATCAAGTGACTCACGAGCCTGTCTAATTCTAATGACAGTAGCTTTTGGATCATTATGGGTGGGTTGCAGAAGATGTAAGAGAAAAGAGGGACACGTCACGCGTTTAATATAAGTAAGAACTCTGACTGGCAAAGATCACGTACATTAATGTGTGGCTACATCTTCTGTTGAACATATGGCATTTGTCACATTTCAAAGGTAATAGAAAATAGCCACACATGGCAGCCTTACAGGGAAAAAATAGGTGTAAAACCTGGTTCAAATAAAATGATTCAGATAGAAGACCTGAACTTCAGCAAAGCTGGAAGCTGAGGGAAGACAGAAACCCAAGCTGTAAAGGGAGGTGACAATGTGGCTTTAATAACCAACAAAGAAATTTGTCACTGAACCCAAACTTTCAGCTATGTTTGAGTAATATGGTGCTTGATGAAGGAAATGTGAAAGCAAGATCAGGTCAGAGGAAGATATGATGACTCTCTCAGTCTATTAAAACAGCGGTATATTTGTATGGCCCATGCGTACTGCTCCAACGTGCATCTAATCAGCACACAGTTTTCTTTTCCTTCGTCACAATTTAATGAATACAAGATCATAGCAACCTTTGCCTTCCCCCCCCCTTATCAAAATCAAGCAGTTTTATGTTTTTATTTGAAGAGAGCACCTTACAGTTCCTCTGAAGTAAGTCAGAATTGCCAGCTTCACTACTGTTTACTAGGGCCCCTGTGAGGTAAGAACGGCTGTATTTGGCATAGCATAGAGCATGACATCGACCCAAATAACCAAAAGCTACATATCAGGTTGTGGTGCTTTAAATAAGAATGGTCCCCAATAGTTCATATGTTAGAATGTCTGGTCACTAGTTGGTGGTACATTTTGGAAGTATTAGGAAGTATGGACCTCTTAGAGGAGGTATGTCACTGGGAGTGGACTTGAGGTTTTTAAAAGCCCATGCCAGGCCCAGTCTCCCTCTTTCTGCCATATACGTGTTGATATGATGTAAGCTCTCAGCTACTGCTCCACTGCCATTCATGCCTGTCTGCTGCCATGATTCCAAACGATGACAGTCATACTCACTCTCTATTAAAAACTTATTTTCTTTAAATAAATTCCCAAATAAATGTTTTCTTTTGTAAATTGCCTTGGTCGTGGTGTCTTTTATTGCAATATAAAGAGTCACTAAGATACAATTGGGTAGTATAAAAAACTAAGAATAATGGAAAGGATGACCAACAACTGCCGCAGTGGACTGAGAAAATATGAAATCTCATTGAAATAAAAAGAGTAGATTAAAAACATTTTTTCTAGAATTTTCCTTTTTAATTTCCAGATCCTGATTATTGATGGTAACTGAAACTGAAGAAAGTAAAAGTGCAGAAGTTGGGGTGTGTAGTATGCTACTGCATTATATTGCTTCCATATTGCCCATTTTAAATGTAATTTCAATAAATAAGGAATCAATGTCAAGAAATCAGAGATACTGATAAGTAAAAAAAAAATTGTAAAGATGCTGATAGCAAAATAGTTATTGAAGGAATAGGATGTATTTTCTCACTGACCATATGTTGTGGATCTATTATCAAAGTACCCCAATTATTTTTAATAACAATATAAAATATTATTACAGTTTTTACAAAACAAAATAATTGGTGTCTCTATAATGTACAGTCATATCATCCTTTTTCTGTAATAACACTAATTTGCAATATGCTTTCTTCAGTGTTATACTAAAGGTTCAACATGGCTTTATGGTAGTTATAATGATGCTCCTCACAATTAAAAAAGGAAATTTTTTTTGAGTAGTACTGTGATGATGGATGTGTAGAGGACTCTGAGTAAGCTAACTTTGACGCCTTTGAATATCAGTTGGACAGGTGCTAGTTTTGACTTTTAGTCATTTTAGAAGCCTCTACTTTGATTTTCATTGTGTCTGAAAAAATGTATATTTGCATCAAAAATACACAAGGGTCCTTTCTCCATACCACTTCCTCTATTTGTTCTTGTTTTATTGAACACATTTTTTGTATGTATTGAACATTTCAGTTTTCAATTCAAAAGTATCTGTAGTCATTTTCAAACTTATGAATATGTCATTTTCTCTTTTAGTGTGTTTTGACTTTCTCATCTAACAAAGATATTAATCCTTCTGTCAAATGAATACCTGGGAATCTCTTATTGTACAAGCTATGTCTTCATTTCGAATATTGTACCTTTGACTATAAAGAAGCTTTTTAAATTTCTTTTAATTTAATTTATTATTAGTGTGATTATATTTGAGCTTGCATGGGTCATGATGCCTTTGTGGACACATGTAGTCGTTTGTGCACTAGCTTTGTGAAACTAGAGTCTCTTTAGTTCCTGTTGCACTGTGTACTCCGGGCCCCTGAGCTTCTGGATAACTGTTCTGTCTCTACTCACATCTCTCTGGAGGAATGTTGGGATTACAGATGTGTAGTGCTGCATCTCAATATTTTACAGTAGGTCAGGTGTTCAACTCAGGTGGTCAGCATGTAAAACAAGCCCTTTTACCCACTGAGCCATTAGGATGGCCTAAGAAACTTTCAAACTTAATACAATTCCATTTGTCAATTCTTAGTTTATCTCTAAGTTGTAATTTTACTCTGAAAACAATTAGCTAGCACCTAGGTTTTACTGTAGTATTTTTTCAAAATTTAGGGTTGTTACATGGAGGTCTTTAATCTATTTGGTCCTGATGTTTGTGCTCCAAGAGAGAGAAGACATCATGATATAGCTTAATTATTCTGGAATCAAGTCTCCATATGGTATTCTAAAATGATATATAACACCAAATATAGAAGAGTAAATTCAACAAAGTATAGAATGATCATCATTTGTTTTTTGTTAGGTACTTTCCAGGTAACTACTGAATATCACTTTTAAAGACAATTTACTTAAATATTATGTAATTTTATAGAAGTTAAAATCTTATTATTTTAGGATACTGTGTTCCTCTAAATTTGTATGTTGAAATGTCTGCTCCTAAAAAGACAATAGCCAAAGAACGTAAGACATTCTAAATCTTGAGAGTATCTCCCTAATTTGTGAGATCAGCACGTTCATGGAAAAGTTCTAAGATAGATGCTGGTCTTTCATGTAGCCTGTCATTTCACTATGTGATGACATGGCCAGAAGACATGCTCAAGAGCAGATTGCAGATCCATACTAGACATCATATCTGATATTCCTTGATTGCAGACTGAAAAAGATAAAATTTTTGATTTAGAAAGCTTCTCTGTATAGTATTTTCATTGTAACTTCCTGATGAAATTAATTGATTTGTTTGTATAATATATATATAATATAATATATATATAATATATATATTATATTTAATATAGTTTTTGAAATGTAAAAAGTCTGTAAGATATTTCTCTGTGACTAATCTATTCATGTTATTAAGAATATGGTTCACTTAACTATTAAGACTATAGAATATTCCTGTGAGAATATTAGAAGCATTTAAAAAGAATAAATACTTCTGCATATTTAAATCATAATCAAGTAGAAATTTTTTAGTTATAACAATATAAATAAAAGTAGGTTTTAGAGGCAAAGAGTAACATATTTGGAGGGCAGCTATGCTCTCTACTATATCACCAAATGCAACCACGAGGAGGATATTTAAAGAACGGAACACAGGAAACAAAGACCAAGAGTGAGAATGATTGAGATGTCCCTTCAAGGATAGGATGCTAACAAAGGGGAAATCAAAAGCAGAATAAGAGAAGGTTGGTATTGTAATTAGCCAAGCTTTAATTGTGTCACAAGAATGAAGGAAAAACTTGAGTGAAGAGTAGACTCCAGAGAGAAAGAGGCAAGCTTTTCTCTGCAAAATATAATTCTGCCCAGCCTCTGCCACTTTTCAACTCCTACTCACTTGTTCCCTTGGAAGCACAAGTCATGGAAAGCCTAAAGCAATCAGATTTATTAGCTATTTCATTAAGTTGTATTAGGAAAGGGGATAAAGGACACAAGACATGACTTTACAATCCAAAGAGTTGTAGGTGAAAAAATAAAGACCCACATTAAGGCACAGTAGCACATACTAGTAATCCCTGCACTTGGGAGGCAAAGTCAGGCAGATATATGGAATTTGACGTCATCCTCACCTATGTTCTCAACAACAAGAGTTTATAATTTATCACATCACCCTCCTAAGGTAAGTATTGAATCAGACATAAATATGAGATGTTTTCCTAGTAGAACTTGCCCTAGCAACTCCTCAACCATGATTAACCTCTTTGTGCATTCAACATGCCCCTCCGTAGACTAAGTATCCATCCGGAAGTCCTGGCTCTTTCTTGTTACCTGCCCAGCTTTATTGTTTTCCACTGTGGAGTGTGTAATTAAATCATGTGATGGAGAGCACCAGACCACCAGTGAGATAATATGTCTCCGTACCAGTTGTTTTGTTCTCAAAATTACTTTAACCTCTTAACTCATGGCCAATTGAAATGTGTCCTGAAAGGCATAAAGAGGTGGCTAGTTCTGTGCTGCATTCAGATTAAATGTGGAATTGAATAACTATTTCTTACACCTGGCTTGATCTTTTTCTCAAGTTACATTCTTATTTTTTCAGCATCAACTTCTACTTGACATTCTTGATATCATTCTTTATATAGTCTCTTATTTAATTTTTACAAAGTCTTTTCAGGTTAAAGTACAGAGAGTAGAATTCCCTAATGGTATACAGCTCATATTAAAATTCAAAGATTTAAGCAAGATCTGCCAGGGCCAAGTCTGACTAAACAGTAACTGTCACTTAATTGAATGTATTGCCCTGTACTACGTTCTAAATCTGAGAAATAACATTTCAATAAAGGGATTATTAGGATGATGGGTAAAAGCTCAACTTCTATCCCATGTTATATTTCCAGAGTTTGCACTCTGGTTTTTATGAGAGTATCTTTATTCTTGGGAAATGTATTAGATGCTTTCTAAGTAAGAGAATTAAATGTATACAATCTATAGGCTAATGATGCTATATTAATAACATATGTTCATATGTACACACTTTAAAATGCTAATGACTGGTAAAGTCATGAATTTTTTGAGGAAATTAAATGAAGAATATCCTGAAATTTTTATGTGACTAAAATCTTTTCATAATACAAACCAAACAATTTGCAAAAGAGGTAAATTATCATTAGAAAATATTGTGACAAATTTCCCCTTTTTGCTGATTTTATTTTATTTTATTTTATTTTATTTATTTATTTTTTTTTATTTTATTTTATTTTATTTTATTTTATTTTATTTTATTTTATTTTATTTTATTTTATTTTATTTTATTTTATATTTATAGAGGTCCATGTACTTCAGGCAGGCCTGAACTCATTATATAGACAAGAATATCCTTGAAAGCCTGATACTACTGCCCCTGACTCTCAAGTGCTGAGATTGCAGCAGTGCCCAGTCATATTTGTAAGTCTTTAGTCCAAGAATTCGAGGGACAAAAGGAGATGTGAGTTTGAGAGTTGGTGCCATCCTGGTCTGTATAACAAGCTCCAGGCCAGCCAAGGCTAGATAATGAGACTCTGTCTCAAAAGAAGAATTCATGACACCATTTTGGCATTTTGCTACTATGGCTATATAATTATGTTTTGAGATTAGGAAATGTGATACATCTTTCTTTGAAATTTTCTTGTTCTGATTCTTTCCTTGATTCTGTGTGAATTTTAGAATGAATTGTGTATTTCTATTAAATTGCTTTTGGAATTCTGATGAGAAACACATTGACTCTTATGGCCATTTTAGGTAATATTAAAATCAACAGTACTCCAACTCACAAACATGGAAATCTTTTCATTCATTTGTGTATCCATTCCTTTCATCAAAAATGTATAATTTTTGTGTGTAGGTCTTTCATTCCTTGGATAACAAAATTCCCTATTTAGAAAAACGGAGCTCATACCTAGCTGTATATTTTCTTTTAGTGTTCGAAAAGACTGTGTTTATCATCTGTTATTACATAATGCTTAAGCAAGAATTGTAATATTACTTTTATGTTCAATGGAATGAGAATGCTTTGTTTTGTAAATAAAAATTCCAATCAAATGTTTTACAATTTTATTCATCTCCTGATGCCTTTTGGAATATTGTTTAAATGTTCTGCAAATGGCATATACTTATAATCATTTAAATGGAGAAAGCCACTCTGTTTATACATCTGTTAATACCATCTATGCATATTAAACATGTCGCTGTGATAGCTCTGCCCTCTCTTCCCTAATCATAATAAACACACAGTGATACACAAATATGAGAATTACTTTATTTCTGCTAAGTAGAGTTTTTTTCTTTCCCTCTAAAATTGTGATCCCTCACTAGGAAGGAAACGATAAAACTAATGATATTAACACAAAATAAAATTTGAAGATGTAAGAGATATCATCAATATAGTAAGGAAACATTTAATTGTGAGAAGTAAAATCACTTCCAAGAACACTACCAACAAGGAAATCATTTTTTCTTTGACAAAACTTTCTGATTTTGTCTTTTTAATACAATCAAAAATTATAATTAATTTTCTTTGGCTTTAATGCCTGCAGCAATTGGATACATATGCAGAAGTTCAAAATGGTTTAGGGTTCCTGAATTTTATTATAGGTTTTCATTGTCAGAGCATAACTATTTATTCTGTGAATTTACATTGCAAATTGAATACTGTGCTTTAGGTTTGTGTTTGTTTTGCTTTTGTCTTTTGTTTTGGTTTGTTTTGGTTTGGTTTGGTTTGGTTTGGTTTGAAATGTGAGGCTTGTGAGACTGGTAAGCAGTTAGGGGCACTTGCTGCTCTTACAGAAGCCCAGAGTTCAGTCACCACCCATACTGAGAGGCTTACAGCCTCCTGTAATTCTACCTCTAGAAGATTTTACAGCTCTTGGTGGCCTCCATGGGTACCCTGATAATCTCATATACATATAAATTAAAAAAAAAAAAACTTAAGAAGATTTTTTAAAAATCATATGTAGACTTACACATAAATAAATTAGGTATCCATACTATTTGGTGCTTTATTGTTGTTACTCATAGTTTACCTTGTAAGACCAGTATAATAGCACTGTTAAATAAACTCCCATATCATCTAGTGTGATAAATCTGGTTTATAAATCTGAAAGAAAGGTTTAAAATAAATGATTCCATGAAGTGTAATAGTACACAGAACTATCTTATGTTGTCTTTCCCACTCTCTGTCTCTCAGAGCAAGCTTCATACAGAAAAAAAGTATATCTGTTCAATTGTACATATTAATCTTACTGTGTGGTTAATAACTAATTGCTACTTGAAGACTGAATCACTGTATTCCTAACAGACGCTGTCTAGATTAGAATCATCTACACTTGTAATGACTTTCAGATTACTAAACAGTGAGTTAGAATAAGAAGTAGCGTATATAATTTAGAACTGTATACCCTTTTACTTGTGTGACTAATAAGTCAGCCTCTTACAACATTTTACAATAAATATGAACTATTGAAAGCACTTTTACCATTGATCAACATATATCAGGGTCAAATGGATCCAACATAAAAGGCATTTGGTATAAATCTCTGGTATATGATTAAGTTTTTCTTTTTCTTTTTTCTTTCTTTTTTTTTTTTTTTGACAGTGGTTATCAACACTATTGTTTTCATCTTTCTTTAGGAAATTGAACAGTTGTGCATGTTATTTAGAAGTAGAAGTTTCTGCTTATGTCATGTGATGCAGACTTGCCCAGACAAGACCCATGTGAGGACAAGTGATATTTGGAGAGAATGTATGTTAGACTCAAGAAACACTGACTGGTGCTTGCATAGTTAGCTGTGCAGCTCTTCCTTGGTCTCCTGTCTTTGCTAATCTTCACTGAGAGAGGCCTGGCAGAGAACTCCTGGCATCCTGGCTGCTCTTGGCTACTCTCACTGACTCAGATCCATCTGGGAGAGGTTTGACAGTTTCTGCTGGATTGTGCCACCATCGTTGATTTGTGTTTGGTGACACTTTTGAACTGGACTGTTAGTATTCTGACACTACTGAACTGGATTGCTGGTATCCTGACAAATGGAGATTGGAATCACTCCAAAGAACTACTTGTAAACAGGTCCACATCTCCTTGTCCTATTTACCATCTTTTCTCTCTTAACTTTGGATGATGGGCTGGAAGGCCGAAGCATTTAAGAACTCTTATTAAAATAGGTTCTGAAAAATCTAAGCCTACATCATCTGAAGCTAGAAACATTTATCTGTAGACAACTTTCTCTTTAATTCTCTTCTTCCCTTCAACCTTTGCTCTATTGTCCAAGAAAATTATTTTTGTCAGGTGAATTATCTTTATACTTTCTTTAATTTTTAAATCATACAAATTATTATTATTAAATACTAAAATGAACAATCTACCAGTTTTCAGGTATTTTTCACTAATATGCCCATAATCCTATAAAATGATATATTAAATGTCCTGATAGTTAAAATAAAAGGAGTATAAATTCTTATCAAAATGCCTTAAAAATAAAACAAAAAGTTGGTTCACTAAGAAAAGATAAATAGAATTGTCTCTTCATACAGGCTTTGATTAAGAAGGAAAACGTGACTGGTGGTCAAAGGAGACCACAGTTTCCCTTCTATCTCCTTCTGGAAAGAGGCTCATTTTAAGCCTTTCTTCGTTGTTTTGAAACAGCATGACTGTCAAAAGCAACAAGATTCATCTCTGTCTTGGCCAAAGAGGATGAATGACTGTTTCCATCCAGCTAATTCTTATCTCATTGAATGTGCACAGGAGGTAACTCATTAACTGAAAGCTGTGATTCAAATTGTAGAGCCATACTTAGGTACACCTATGACATGCAGACACACACAGACCTACATATGGTTTTAAAAATATTAAAAAAATTTTAAAAGAGGGATTAGTACTAATTGAAATTAGATACCAAGGATGCAAAAGGGATATTTTCAGTGTGAACAGCAAAGTTTTAATATTGAAATAT
The DNA here is from genome assembly GCA_021653895.1 of Mastomys natalensis. Taxonomy (NCBI): domain Eukaryota; kingdom Metazoa; phylum Chordata; class Mammalia; order Rodentia; family Muridae; genus Mastomys; species Mastomys natalensis. Next base: position 1,832,208 of record JAJTUV010000235.1, on the reverse strand, counting down.
GCTCAGACAGAAGTTGAAATGAAATCCAGCTAGTCTTGCTAAATTAGGCTTCATTTCAGTCAAGCAAAGTGGATTGGACATAATGAGGTCAATTTATGAAGATTCACAATACTGGATTTAGGACCGTAGATTTTGTCCTGTGGAAGTAAGAAATCATAGCTGTTTTGTAACAGATGACTAACATTTTAGAAGTATTTGTAGTAATCTATTTTTCTACTATTTTAACCATAGATGAGGCTGGATACATACAGGCATGTTTACGTTTGATTTGGAGGTGATAAAAGCCTATGCTTCATGAAGACAGCTCCATCAAAAATCCCTCTGATCATCCCACATGATGGTGGACCCTATCAAGACAATAACACAAGCAGGAAGGCTTTGCATGAAAAGAAGCTAGAGACTACAGGAAAGCCTCCTTAAAAATGTTCTTGTGAGACTAATCAGAGTTTTATGAGAAACATATTAATTCTTCCCAAAGATAGTACTCATACTAAACCAGTTACATCTCACTGCATTTTAAATGCTCTGCTGAAAGAAAACCATCCAAGAACGGAGTCTGATGGGTGAGGGGAATTCTGAGAGCCTATGAGAAAATTCCAAGAAAATAGAAGAATCTTGTGACCTCAGTTTCTTCAAAACATAGGCTTGTTCTTGGAATGAATTTTCAACTTCCTCCCAGGTGTAGCAGATAGATATGAATTTGCTTCAGATTATTCATTATTGCTCGCCATTGTTATTTAATGAAACGTTTATGCTTCTTTGGAAAACCGTGTTTCTGCAATATGAGACATGTCCTTGTGATTGTACATTTTACTCATGCTATTCTTCTTAACACTCAGAGTATAAATTGTTTGATGCCCTGAATAGTCAGCTACTGCATGAGACTTTAGTCTGGATCATTTACCATCTTTACTCTTTCACTGCCTTTGGACCGCTAAATACTCTACCACCTGTTTGTAGAATACACTGGAGGCCAACCATTTTCACTTGGTTCTGATTGGCTCACTCCCACTTTGTTAAACATGGCATTATTTTATGAGGAAATTAAGTTGAGCAGTGATATTAGGGAAAAGCATTTGTTAATCAGAGATGCATAGTAAGCAACTTATTTATTGAGAAATATTTGTTTAATCAGCCATTATTTTAAGGCACTTGAAGCTCACCAGTAAACAAAGCAAGCAGAAAACTCTGCACCCCTGAAGCTCATATTCTCATGGGAAGCCTCATGCATAAATACATTTGGTTCTCCTGTCAAATTTACAGAGTGGGAATCATTAACCATATTTTAAAGCCAGGTCATTAGAAAATAAATTAATTTGCCAAGGTGACACAGTTACTAATTGGCAATTAGAAATATATTTTCAGGAGTATGTCAAAGAAGTTGGAAATATATTTTCTGGAGTATGTTAGGAAGTTTAAATAGGAGGCTAAAGCAGTAACCCAGACATGTTTTATTAAAGTCTAGCATAAAGCAGTGTAAGTAAGAATATGAGAATAGGCCGAAGAGATGACTCAGCTGTTAAGAGCGCTATCATCATCCTGAGGACCTGATTTTGATCCTTAGCTCCCACATGGTCACTCACAACCATCTGTGACTGCAGCTCTATCAAATGCTATGTGTGTCTGACCTCTGCAGTCAAACATGCATGTGATTTACATACATACACTCAGGTAAACACCAATATACATAATACAAAAGAATAACAAAAATAGAGATCAATGGGCTAACTCATATTAACAAGGTAAAACACAAGCAACTGGTGCTAAAGGAAATTGAAGAAATAAGTTAAAGAAAACAACTGTTAATTCCAACTTGGAATAACTATAGGAATGTCAAAAATACACATTTTACTTTGGAATAAAATGAATATTTGATATCTTAGGTGTTAGTTTTGAAGTGATGGACTGGTATTGAATGAAAATATAATAAAATAACATGTTAATGTCTTATAAGTATGACCTTGTACAAACTTTGACCCTAAGTGACTTTACTCTCTCTCTCTGTGTTATCTTTTGTTTAATTATAAATTGAGATGACAATAACACCATAATTAACATTACTGTTACAGAATTAAATGTAATATTGTAAAATAAGTATAAATACCTCTCCACATAATGGTGAATAAATACTAATTATATTTTTGTTAGTAAGTGTCTAGAAGAAAATTTAATATTAAGTAATATATTTATTAGCCATAAGTATGAAATCTTCTGCTCCGAGACCAAGCAAAGAGGGGCCACCCAGAACCCCCTCTGACTGGTGATCTGAATTCTTGCTTAGGCTGCAAGGCTAAGCACTGCAAGGGAATATAAATAAAAGTTAAAAATATCTCTCTGGGTTCCCTGAGGGACAAGCCTGACTGCATAGGGGTTGATGTCAAAAGTATCCCCTCTCCAGGAAAAAGACATCAGGATGGGTATGGCCCTCATGCCTCACAGGACAGGAGGACCGGAGCCATTACAAGGTCCCCTTCAATTATTGGAGGTCAGGCCTCTAATCCCATCTTCACAAGATTAGAATCGCCACAGCCCTTCTATACTTAGAGAAGGGAGGAGATGTCAGCGGCAGCCCTGCTTATACACTGAAGACCTAAAATCAGCCATAGGCCTAAAATCAGTAATAGGCCTGACATACATGCTAACACAAAGTCTTGGGTCTCTGTGGAAAAACACTGAAATAGATGGCTATAAGCTATTGTAAACAGGCAGGTTTTGTGGAAATTTACCAGCTTGATTAGTCATAGATCTTGTAAATAGGTAGCCTTGGCAGATAGTACCAACTTAGACAAGGACAAGTGAATCATAGGCAGAGTCATAGTGACCTGTCCCCTGAACCTTCACCCAGCCGATACCCTGTTCTGAAAGATATTTATTTGTACTCCCCCTATGCTCTGGTATCATTCCCTTCCCCATGTCCTACCTTTTTGTGTTTATAACCCCTGTATGAATAAATAAAAGTTACAATTTGATTTAAATAATTAAATAAATAAATAATTTAAAAAAGAAACAAAGAGGAAGTATAAATACAGAATAAAAATTATTAAGATAGTAGTTATCTTGTAAACATAAGTTAAAATAGAAACAACATTATTAATCCTACTGATGCTAATACTATGTACTGATTAAAGAATTTAGTGACACACAGGAAGAATCCACGGCCAATCCTTCTGAAAACAGTTGATACTTGATATTTATTCTTTATCAAACCCTCGAATTCTTCGTGTATTGTTGGGTTATTTTTTTCCTGATTGAACAATTTGCTCACAGTGAAAATATAAGCTCAAATCATGCCATTTATACATGGCAGAGCAAGAATTTGTGTCTAGAGTAATGAATGCTGTATTCCAGATACTTAAGCATGATTCTCTGCACTGTAACTCAAACTGCACACCCCAAAACTGGGTACTTTATCTCAAGATAATCTATGAATTTGGGAGTCAGAGGGAGGGGGATTGATACAGGATCAAGGTCAATCTTTTTGACATACAAAGTTCCAGGGTACCCAGGCAGCCAGGACTACATAATAAGAGCCAACAAAAACAAAACAAATATTCCAAAATGTGCATACCCAGAAACATGAAAGACAGACATGAATGACCTTAGACAAAATTTTTTTAAGATTCATTTAAAGTTTCAAAACATGGTGATCTCAGGAAGATAATTTGGACAGCCTTACTCTGTGTACATTTTGGATATCTAAATACTTAAACTCACCTCAACTTGATCATAAAGGGAAGATAATTCAAGCTTTATGTACATAATTTAACAATCTTTGAATCATTTTATTTTCTTCTTCAGGGAAGTCATGTCTTAGGAAGTGTTTAGCATGAGGGGTAAGTTTGGCAGGAAAACATCGAAGTCCCATCAGGAACAAAAAATATAATTACAATGAAGTTTTTAAAAAAATAACACATAGCCTGGCAGTGGTGGTGCTCGCCTTTAATCCTAGCACTTGGGAGGCAGAGACAGGAAGATTTCTGAGTTTGTGGCCAGTCTGGTCTACAGAGTGAGTTTCAGGACAGCCAGGGCTATACAGAGAAACCTTGTCTCAAAAACAAACAAACAAACCAAAAACAAACAAAAAAAAAAACCACAAAACCCACATAAAGGAAGACTCAAGAGTATTTCATAATATTTTGTTTATGTACAGTGTATTTTATTTAAATATCTTAGTGAACTTTATTACAGATCATAATTATAATCAAGTTTACAAACATCCCACTGAGTTAGTTGGTATTTTGTTATTATTACAGATAATGAGAAGAATATTAATTCATCAAGGTCATTCAAGAAGTCAGAGGCTGAAGTAAGAAAAGAATAGAAGATTTTTAATTCAAGTCATCTGATAAATATAACCACAAGCTTACAATGGGAATGGCAAAGTTCATTGAAATGTCAGAAGATATTATAATTGAAAAAAGAAATATACCTTTGGGAAGCAACTTTGATGCTTTTAAGTGGGAAATGTGATATTCCTACCCCTGTGTTCTCAAACACCCATGTTACTCCATAACTCAAAATATTGAAACATGTAAGAAGAAACAGTTACTAAACTATACTTTTCTTAAGGGTCATATTTGTAAATAGAAAGCTGTCCACAGCAGGAAAGTGTTCTCTCTCTCACCAGGAAAGCAGTCATGTTGACACAGTGAGTTCTGTGAGTGGATACACCAAGCTAACAATTCTCTCAATCTGGACCAATATAACTGCTGAAGTTCACAGTAAATAGAACTAAGCATAAAATACAAAGTTTTTAGATTTAGAACAAAAAGCAAAACCAAACTATAAAGTCTCACATCAGTGCGTAAACTATAATTAGTTTGGGGTTCATAATCTAAGTAAAACAAACAAAAATTTTGTTATATCCAAGAAATGGGTAATTTCTGATAAATTAAAATACATAGATGAGAACAAACACCTGAGACTCTGACCTCTACAGGTACAGCTCTACATACATGCACATATACTACAAAAGTGTAGAAGAAATCTCACATAACAAGTGAGCTTCTATTTCTCACCAATATTTCCTTCACTTTGCTCATTATATTTTCCCAAACATATGTTTTATGTAAAGGACAGTTCTTTTATTCAACTCTTATGAAACTAAGGAATGAAACAAATTTTATAGCATTTAGATCTGTAAAGAAAGATAAAAGTCTTGTGTACATGAGTATCAAAATAAAGGTTCAGAACAAAAAATCATATGTATAGATATTTCACACATTTAATCAAATTTTGAAATTTTCATTTGACTCAATGCATACTATGCTAATTAAACATTGATAATATAATAAAATGGAGATAACCTTTTCCCCATTTTTCTCAAAGATCAAATTTATGTTAGGTAGATTCTCTTAGGCAGTTAGGGCAGAGTCAATACACATCCCAAGACTGACTTTTCTCCCAAATGTAACCAGCTTTTTCTTTTATTTCTGCATAGATGTCTCTGGTAAGCACAGATGCAATCAAATCAACAGATAGGCTTTTCTTCCTCAAATGCCATCCCACATTTTTTTGCTTCTATTTATCTTTGCCTGATAAAATGAACATCAAAACGTGAGTTCACAAGAGTGGAGACTCCCAAGAATACATGTGATTGCTACAACAATACAATGTTTAAAAAACAAAAGAAGACTAAACAGAATGATTCAAGACGATTCTCTGAATAAACCCATCTTCAAGTGCAATCTTTTTAACCCTACTAGATTTGCCATCAGTTTGACATCTCTTGACACTGTCTGAATGACAAGAAGGCAGTTCTCTGAAAAGTTCATTTTACTCATGAAATGTGGCTTATACTTAATCATCACAGAAACAAAGCTAGAGCCATTCCACATTAGAAACCAGCAGTGCCCAGTAGAAGATATATATTTAAATTCTCAGTAGGCAAATGAATCTCAATAATGATCAAATATTAACTTTGTGTCTTCTTTACTGAGGACTTTTCTATATAGAAGTCCAAGGTAAGTATTTCCTTGTCATTGGAAAGGTGATATGCATGTGCTTAAGAACACTGACAATGGAAAAATTGCCTAATTTTAATAAAGTTTACCTTATCATACATTAAAAATCGTAAGTTCTTCAGACACATGGATATGTTGCTAGATATTTTATTTTACATTTAAACTTTGTGCTTTATAATACATGCTTGAAACGGGAATAGCATCATGTAATTTTTATTAGTTTGGTGACAAAATACTAACAGGAATCCGAAGGATAGAATTTAATATACATCTTGGGCAGTGACCTGTTGTCAAGGTGAGGTCTATGAGTAGCAATTAAGGGGAAAGATAAATTTTACAAACATAGCAAATATTCACCATGACCATTGTTTCAGGTGGAGTAAAATGTGTGCTTGTTTAGATTCATGTTGTTTGAGTTTTCCATGGCTTGCAGTGAAAATATTTAGAATGGAAAACTATCTCACAAACTCTAAAAGCACTGACAGCAGGACACAGTGATACAAGGTGTTGCTCTAGGATACAGGGATTTGAGGCATGATATGAAGAGTTCGAAGCCAGCCTGGTTCATGTCTCAAGAAGGAATCAGAATGAGGAGAAAGGAAGACAAAAAAACACTATGAATTCATAAAACTAAACCAATAAGAGATTCACAAGTTGGAAGGCAGGACAGAATGGGCAAACTTCACACCCACTCATCTGCTCATCTCTTCATCTGTGCATGTTAAAGTGTGAAGAAATTATTTCCTTTATTTTATTTGTTAAGCTTAACAAGATGGAAGATATCACAAAGGGAAAAAAAACAAACTATTTGTTAAATTTAAGAGTTTTTTTGGTCAAGTTCTTATTTTTATAATTACTTATTTATTTTGTGTGTTTGTTAAGGTATGGGAATGTGTGTGCCATGCCATGTGTGTGCTGGTGGCCAGAGGACAACTTGTGAAAGTCAGTTCTATTCTTCTATCTTGTTTCCAGCATCAAGGTAACATCCTCGGGCTGGAGGCAAGATCCCTTACCAGCTGAATCATTTTGTCTTCTTGTTTACACTAAAATTTTAAACTCCATATTAAATATCAATGAAGATAGTGTGTACTATTATCTTTAACCCAATTTGGGAAGACATTCTCTCACCTTCTTCTACTTCATATAATATTTACTATAGGATTAGCACATAGAGCCTGAATCTCACTGAGGCAAGTTCCTTCTCTCCTTAGTTCTTCAAGCCTTTTTATCCTGAAGGCATGCCATACTTAGTAGAAGCTATTTCTTTCTTGATTAAGATAGTTGTGTGATTTTTCTGATCTTATATCTATTTGTATGATCCATTGTACTGATTGAGTTGTATACTTGAACCAATCATATAACCCTGAAAAGAACCAAATTTGTTGTTTTATCTTCATGTGCTTTGAATAGCACTTGAAAAAAATTATTTAGAATTTTTGCATCTATGTTTATCAGAATATTATTATATATTATCTATTGTATTCTTATCAAGTTAGTATCAGTGTAAAGTTTGTTTCATAGAATGACTTATTTATTTATTTTATCATTTTTATTGAATATTTTATTTATTTACATTTCAGATGCCTTCCCCTTCTCCCATTTCTCCTCCCTAGAAACCCCCTATCTCATCCCCCCTCCTCTTTTTTGCTTTTATACCATTTTAATTACATGCAAGTATTAAGGCCAGTTCTAGATTGAGGAACTAGCAATACAATAGATGCGAATAGCCAAGGAATAAGGAAGACAATAAACCCATATAATCAAAGAACAAGCAATGCAATAAACAAAATTCCCGTCATCACTGTTTCTAAAGGCTTATCAGGATGACCAAAATATCTGAGCCAACTTCCCTGTCCTAGCACAAAGCCATTTTCATATATGAAGCCTACTTCCTTGTTCCAGCCTAAAATTTAGATGCCTGCCTGAGTTACTTCTTTTTTCTAGCCTAATGTCAACTTCCTGACTGAAACCCACTTCTTTGTCTTTGGCCAATGTCATATTCCTGCCAAGCAGCCCATTTCCTTGTCCTTGGCCCATGTCAGATTCTTATCAAGCAGCCCCAAAAGCTCTCCACATCTCCCCCTTTTTCATTTCATAAACAAGATTGAGCCTGTCTTAGGTCATTCTGCCAAAAATGCCTTCCTTACCCATCATGGAATATACAATATCAAAAGCAATGCATTTCTGTCTTAGGTTGGTAAGGGTCTGTGCAGAATCTTACCCATCCTTGGCTTGCAGCCTGTTAATTAAATAACTCTGTCTGGGGGTTCATTTTCAGTTTCAGGCCATGTACTTTGGCTGCCATTTGGTAGTATTCCTTCTTGTTTTATGCAACAGATTTAGGAGCATTATGATAACTTTTCCATAAAGGTATGACAGGATTGAATTCAGCAGTGAATCTATCCAGCCATGGGCTTTTCTTTGCTATACTTTTTAAATGACATTTCCTGTGTATGTTTCTTGCTTCTTCAATCTCTGTGACTGTTATAGACCTGCTTACTTTGTTTATATATTCTTGATTTTGTTTTGGTAGGTCGTACATGTCTTAGAATTTATACATTTCTTCTAAATTTTCCAGGATTTTGTTTGTAATATAAGTTTTCAAAGTATCCATGAATGATTTTTGTCTTACCTAGTTTTAAGTCAATCAGACACACACTGAAGTCATTTTAGAAGAAGGAATCTCAATTGAGAAGATTCCCCTACTGGATTGGCCTATGGGTAAAACTGATACATTTCTTAATTGCTGTGAGAGGTTCCAGTTCACAGTGAGTGGTGGATGCCCTGGTATGGTAGTCCTTTGTGCTATAAGAAAGCAATCTAAGCAATCCATGAACAAGCCAGCAGGGCACATACCTCCAGGGCTTCTGTGTCATGTCCTACCTCCAATTTTCTTCCTTGAGATCCTGCCCTGACTTCCTGTCATGATAGACTGTGACATAGAAGTGCAAGTTGAAATAAACACTTTTATTCCCACATTTCATTTGCTCATGTTAAATCACAGTAATAAAAATTTCTAAGAAAATTCTCTAGCTTTCATTGGGATCTACAGCAATATCCACTTTCATCACTATTTTTTCTTTTTTAATTTGTCTGTTACATTTCTTTACACATTAGAAGTAACATGAGTTTGAAGAACATATAGTTGTCAAGTATAGTGATCCCAAATAAAAGTAAATTTCTTATGCTTACAGTAATTTAGGATCAAAAATTTTCATGTGTATTAGGATGTAAGCAGCATTTAACACAGAACTAAAGTTAACACATAGAACTGAAGGCTTATTTCCTTGCTGGTTTGTCAGCTAGTGGCCAGCATGGCTTCTAACAGCATCTTGAGTTCTTGCAAGTGAGTCTCTAGTGCATTACAGGCAGCAATGCCCCAATGAACCAACAAGTCAGGATCTCCCTAATTTTTTCTTCTGCCTCCAAGTTTCCAAAATTTATGAGGTCACATGTTCACATTGGGCCCTTGTAGGTAATCCAGGATAATTTCCCTATTTTTTTCCAAGGGGGGTGTTATTCAGGAGATAGGGCAAAGGTAGGGGAAGAGAAATAGAGGAAGATGGCGGAGGAAGAGCTAATTTCCCCATTTTAATGGTAGAATTTATAGTATTTATAATTATAATTTTAAATACCTCCTTTTCTATGTAAGGCAGCTTATTTAAGGAATTAAGGATATACAGTCTTTAGAAGTTGAGCACGATACCCATGCAGCCTATCATACATTGTCAGTGTCATACAAACTCAAACCGACCTTTCCCTCATCAAAAAGTGTATTCCCAAAAATACTTTGAATAATTTCTATTTCAAGAGAATACGATGCTTTCTTCTGTATTTTACACATCTCTACTAAACTTTCCTCTATCGCCATGCTACCAGTGTCTCTCTGCTATGCTAAGGGTGAGCTTTCTTAGCATCTACTCTCCATTTTTGTTTCCATATGGCATGCTGCAAATTTTACTTCTCTTTACTGTTTGGTCATTAAAGTAGGGTCAGTTAAAAGTACATGCTTGTAATTCTAGATGTCTTTCCTCTGTCATTATATGTTTCTATCAATGATGAATTATTACAGTGTGATGTGTTGAAAGTACCACAATTATCACACATCAACAAGATGAGCAAGTTCTCAGCAAACTAAGATGTTTAGTCAGTTTATTGGAAAGTACATGATCATAATTTCACTTTCTTTGGTTATTGTTCAACCTTACAATGTTGATTAACATGATTTATTTAAAATGACCTTATATAGGAATGCTAGCAGCATAGCAATTTCAGGCATGGTTTATATGAAATCAACAGGTTTTCAATGATCAAAAGGAAAGGTAGCCTTCAGATGTGAGCTGCTATATATTCACTTTTGACTTTATGACATATTGAGGCAATTGGTCCTTTTCCTATACTGACATTTTAATGCAAGGGTTCTAATTTTGCCAAATTCTAACTATGTCATTTTTCCTTATGTTGTCTTTTATAAAAGGCATATATACTTGTACTTTATATGATTCACTTTTTAAAATGGACTAGTTATATAGTTTATATAACTATATAGTTATATAGTTTAAAATGGACTGTCCTATAATTATCCCTCATAGTTCCGTTTTGGTTATGAATGAGACTTTTACAAGGCATGAATAAAACCATTAAAACAAAAGAAAGATAGAGTTACATATAGTGTTGTAACAAGATGTTGATTGAGAAAAAGTCATATTAAGGATTTGTTTGGGTATCACATAAATTCTATTATTTAGGATAATTTTTATGTATTGATCTATCTCTATATATTTAGATTACATTGTATATAATTTTTTATATAATTACATAAATATGTAATGCATATTTATTATGTATAAGTTATATATTAATTTTATACAGAGACATGTAAATACATATGACTGAACTTAGATTCTGCTTTACTTAATATCTTTTTCTCAAAGACAGAGATTTTGCATATCCTGTCTCTTCAAATTATACTAGACTAAGACATTCAAAGGAAACAAAATTGCAAAAGTTAGTGAGAAGAGACTCCACACTTATGCTGAGAGCTTATGGGTATAATGTATATAGTCAGTCTTCCTTTCCCCTACCTCATACCGCATTGTCATTTTCTGAATTGAATAGCTGAACCAATGTATCAGGACTTCAAGATCAAACAAATGGAAAGGATACTATAAAGCATTTATATCTGCACAAGAAAGATAGTTGATGCTTTCTAAATGTTTGTTTATATCTATAGGCCTTAGTCATTGAAGCTATATTTTGGAGTAGGTAGGTGGTGCTTAGTGAGAAACTCATACTTGTCAAAGTGCTGAATTCAGTGACTGTTGTTCTCTAGTCCTACATGAGATATTTATATCACCCTCCACTAAGGTTCAGAGAGCATCACAGAGGAGGAACCAAAATGAATGTAAGATCCAGGGGACAGAGAGGAACACAGTGATGTGCAATTCTTTGATAGGGCTGTTGTACTTATAACCCCACAGAAGCTGTGGTTATCTGCACAAGACTTGCATAAGAAAAAGACAGTAAATGTTGCAGCAGGGAGTAAGTAAGGCAGGTCAAATCATTTTTCCTTCAAGAGGTACCCACTGGTAGCTTTTCTAAGTTCCAATGATGACCTCACACCCATGTGCATGTGAACAGAACTATTTGGAGTAGGTGTGTTATAAAAACAAGCTGGGACATGAAGTTGAGGAGATGTCCTAGGGAGAGATGGATATGATTAGAATACACAGTATAGATATGAAGTACTCAAAAAATATATTACAATAGTACCTAAAAATAAAAATATGAGTGTTAGAGGACATAGGCAGAATTGGAAGGGGGAAGAAGAGGTAGAAATGATGTGAATATGGTAGGCATGTAGGATATTTACATGAAAAATAATAAAACTAAACACTCATTCAATTAAATCTTTACATTTAGCAAAAATAAGACTTTCATTAAACCAACTAATTCATATAAATATTACAAATACAAAGTTATAGAACTATAATAATAAGATATCAATATTTACTTTTAGATGGTAGAGTATGAAATTATATGGATTTTCTGTGTTCCTTTATTTTTATATAATGATGGAAGTCAATTGTTTGATTTGTTAAGTATTCATATGGCATAAGTGTCTAATATCAAACAACTTTTACTAGGAAGCATCTACTCATAAATACTCAGAATCATACATAACAATCTTATGTATCATGAACTCTAATGCCTATTTAAATATGGCAAGAAACACTACATGGTGACAACTGCCGAGTATGCTCAGAATCTTGTATAAACTGGCTGTGTTAGAATCAGAATCAACAAAATGTCCATTGAGTTCCTACAGCAGAATCAGCTTGATTCAGCCTACAAAACTAACGTAGCTCTACACACCTGACAACCGTTCTGTACACCAACGTAGTTTTATGTAGCAACATCATTGATTTTGTAAACTGTGTTATATCTAGGATGTGTAACCACCCACTAAAAACTAATTGGTAGGCAGAGATGCAGAGGAAATGACAACCCTTACAGCTTGTAGGTCACACATTTTCAGATGTCTGTCAATAGGTTAATCAGAAACTGGCGTCTAGAGTGTTGTGACGGTAAAGATGTTTCAGCAAAGTCTATATTATTCATTACTTTTTTTGGAGTTTCTCTCAAATGTGTTTTTGAATTTTCTAGTCATCCTTAAATGCCCCAAAGGTATTAAATAGTAACATAGTAAGATTATGTCATTTACTTGTAAGAACCGAAAGTTTTACAATGTTTTCAGGGACATAGAAAAATGATATAAAATTAATAAGCAATGAAATGAGTTATAGCACATAAGAAAAATGTACATTGCCTGTTACATATGATACTTTTTAGTTAAGAAAGATTGATGAGAAAGAATATACCCACTAATTCAGCTCTGAGCAATGGAACAGCTAGAAACCAGAGGGTGGACTAAAAGACCAGGCCTGGGCTGATTTTATTCCTCCAGTTACATGGAGAATGGGAACTTGGCACATTTAATAAAATAACAAACAAACAAACAAAAAACCACATCTTAGACTTTCCCCTGAATCCCACCCATAACTCACCAGTACCTGTTTATAAGATTGAAGTTAGGATTCAAAACAATAATTTACTTTCAGTTCTTAAATCAAGTCAGCAAGTCACTAGGTCTGAGTGAATAGTGTTTTCATTTTGAGTACCAGCTACCATCAGGTTCTTATATCTACAGAATGTGTATCAGCAAACACACAAGACATCTATCGATAGATCACATCACACTTGGATTGTAGAAATTCACTGCCAAAGTAAACACTTGCTGTGTTACTTAAACTGGCAATGTGGAAAGTCCTAAATTACGTTGAGAATTATTAAAATAATAACCAAGGCAACATTTTATGAACAGAAAATGGACATCCTAGTGCCACACCTCTCCAAAAGCTAGTGCCTTACTTCTTTGTAGGCACACATTCAAGAAATAACTACCTAAGCTTAAAGTACCTGTTTTCATTTGAAACAAAATGGATACCAGTGTACAATTTTAAAGCCATCTTTTGTAAGAGATGGTCAACAGAGTGTCCCAACTGTACAAGATGTCTCCTGTTCCTTCCAAATATTTCCACCTGGTTTTTACCTCTGTATTCTAATGTATTTCAGATGAAGGTAACATTGTTTCCTATGACTTTCTAGCATAGGAAAGGGTATTTTTGTTTGTTTTGCTATGTTTTGCACAAATGTTAACAATTATAATGTTTGATGAATTAAGCATCTACACAATTTATATTTTTGAGGTACCATACATGTTCACAGGACTGTCATTTTTACATTTAAATTAAATTAAATCTGCCTTTAATACGACAATTGTCATTCAATAATTCAATGTCTTTATTAAGCAACACAAAAACTAAAAATGATTGAGATTATTGTCCCTTGGTTTAGCCCAGCAAGATTGCAAGGGATCCTTTCAATATGTTGATTGCTTCTTAAATTGGCAATTAAATGTGTTCTTCACCAAAACAATCTTTAGAGATCAAATACCATAAAATTGACTATTTTTAATATTATTTGATTTTCTTAAATGTCAGGTTACTGCCTGAATTCTTCCACAGAAAAAGACATACTGATAAGAACATAAAATTTACTTAGGAAAAAAGTGGTTTCTAGAGTTTTCAAATTTAGAAATTGACCAAAAAGTATCTAGCCCACAATTCATGATGCAAATAATGATAACATGAAAAGTGTAAAGTCTAAGAAATACCACTATTTTATATTTTCTCTATGTAGCAAAGCTGCTGAAAAATTATTACTTAAATTATAATTATGTACCTCATGTAAAAGATTCATTGTGCCATATTTTATGTCTGACAAAGAAATTATAACAGAGACAAAAATGACAATATTTTTAATTTCTAATAATATCTAGATTTCCTTGCTGTAATACATTCATAGATAGGACTTTCCTTGTAATTAATTAACATTTGATTGAATTTCCTAATATTACAGTTTTGTTAACATACAAAACCTGCACAGTTTGCACAAGCTTTTCCCATCAGGCATGAATGTAATTATCCCTTATCTTTCAACACAGCCAACCCTTGTAAATATAATTACAAAGTTTTATGTTTAGTGAAGCATACAAAATCTCATAAAATTAATATTGTATTTATCCTCTTACCTTTGTTAGTTATTAAAATTCACTGGGGACTTTTAAAATTCATCCTCTGTAACTATAATTTCTAGCTAGAATTAATTTTTACCTTGATTTCCAAATTTTAATAAACATAGTTACAGGTATTCATAATTTGGCAATTGTTAACAGTTTAGGCTTTTGATATAAAGACTGAATTTGGATTATAAGTCTTAACAATTAGGAAACTGGGAATAATTTCATAGAGCATAAAGAATAAGAAAAACATGTCACCACCCAGGGATCTAGGTAATGAAAATATTTTTTATGTCATATAATTGAGATATCTTTATATCTTTTTCCGTTTTATTTTGTTACTATTATTAAACAATGCATGTCTGTATTTGTATGAGTGTGCATGTGTGTGTTTGTGTAGGGGATATGTGTATGTGTGTACATATAGGTTTATATCCATGCATGCATGTGAGGTCAGAGGAAGACACAGAGGTAATGTTACATCACTCTCCACTTCATTTCTTTGAGACAGGGTCTCTCACTAAAACTGAAGCAAGGCTGCCTGCAGTCCACTTGTGTCTGCAGCTCTAGTGACGGGGTTTCAAGCACATACTTTTTATATGAGCACTGGTAATTAAGCTTGGGTCCTCAGCCTTATTTAGTAGGTTCTCTACGTGCTGAGCCATCTCTTTAGACTCAGGTCTTTTTGTTTCTCAATAAACATCTATAATATATATTAAGTTATAGCACATGCTATTATAAAAGGCATTTTTCACTGCAAGAGTGATTAAACTGATTAGTTTATTTTAGTAATATGTATTAAATGCATCAATAGTCCACTATGGAAATACTCTTTAAATGCCACGAAATATTCCTGGAATGTTGATGAAAATTAAAAAGTCTTTATTTATTTATTTTTTTTAGTTTGAGAAAAGATAATTAACCAAACAATATAATGTACAGAAAGCTAAGTGCAGTCCTGAAAGTTAGCTTGTTTATTTTGTTATTTTTGATTTGTTGTTATTTATTCTGTATTAAATATATAAAAACTTCTGTATTGACATTTATGTGCCTTACTGGACAAAGCAGACTATGTAGCATAAAAAGGACAAATGTATTGTTCAAGTTTCATTTCTGTTGCTGCGATCAAATATATTGACCAAAAGCAATTAAGGAAAAGGGGTTCATTCAGCTTAAAATTCCAGGTTATAGTTGCTCTGTTCCAGAGATCGAAGCTACAAAAATCTTAAAGGAACTAGTTTGGGCTCAATTTCTCCACTTTTACACAATTCAAAACCTCTGCCTAGGGAATTGTGATGCCCACAGTGAGATATGCCTTATCATACCAGTTAACTTAAGAAAAATCACTAACAGACATGCTTACACACCACCACAATGTCAACAATGTCCTTTTGACCCATTCTTCCCAGATTCTATTTTGTGTCAAATTGACAATGGAATGAACTATAAGATCCATGGACCAGAAATAACTGAGAGAGAATATACGTGTATCTAAGATAGAGCAGTTGTTTCTGCTTATAAAGATGTTGAGTTTTGCAAATTGGAGGTTTGTATTACTCATAACCACATATTAGATGAAACCCCATTCATTCTGAATACTAAATCAACTTTACATTCAGGATAAACCTGGAATTAAAAATATTAGTGATGAAATGTGATAAAATAGCAAAATCTGACTTTGATAAACGTGAACTTAGGGCTCTATCTGAAAATGAAGTACCTTAGGTAATTATACGTTCAAAGAAATTAAGTAGACAGGTTAAACTTTTTAGAAAGATGAGTATAAAGTCAAATTTAAAAGATTATAATAAATGTAATTGTAATCGAATTCCTTTAATGTCTAGACAACATTGCACACCAAGCATCAACGCTTACAGAAAAACATGATCATGTTTTAGAACATGGTGGAAACAATTGGTGCCACCCATCCTCAATATGCCAATTAGAGGAGTCAGATTAATAATAAAAAGCAAAGAAGGAAACTTTATTCAATGTAACACAGTGGGAATAGGAATAAAGAGACCTAGAAACTAGACAAGGCAAGATCCTGAAGTAAAACCATAGAATAAGTAGAGAGCCAATGATATGCACTTCTAAGCAGTCAGGGGACATGTGCTCCTGCCCATGTTTGCTCCATCATTGTTGGTTGTTTGTCTTATCCTAAAAGGAAGTCTAAGAGGCTGTTGGAGCTGTGTAAAACCTCCTCTAGCTGCTATCTTTTTCTTTTCTGAGCTTGAGATTCTTGTGGAAATTCTCATTTTAATACCCTGGTAGTTAGATTGAAAGAGACAGTGACCTCTTTAGAATATCTTAATTTTTGCCAAGTATACTAATTATAGAAACTGACCAGAGAGCAATGAAAACTAGGAGAGCTCTTCAAAACTTGAAGGCAGAAGGTTTACAGAAGTCCTCCATGGGTTTAAAGAAAGCCTCAGAGGGGCTCTACCAGGAGCTGACTGAGACAGATGCAGATACTTACAGCCAACCACTGGACTGAGGTTGGGGACCCTATGTAGGAAGTAGGGGAAGGATTGAAGGAGCTGAAGAGGATTGAAACCCCATAGGAAGAACAACAGTGTCAACCAACATGGGCTGCTCTGTGATCCCTGTCACATAAGTAGCAGAGGACTGCCTTGTCTAGCAGTGTGAGAGGTTTCATCTAATCTTGTAGAAATGTGATGCCCAGGGAAGGGGGATGCAGTCAGGGGTCATGGGGGAACCCCTTCTCAGCAGCAAAATAGAGTTGGAATGGGATGAAGAACTCCAGGAAGGGGGTACCAGAAAGGGGGGGCACATTTGGAATGTAAATAAATAAAATAATTTAATAAAAATAAATCTTAAAGCAAAAAGAAAGCAGAAGTATCCCAATGCTCTTTCACAGAAACTTATTGCAGAAATTGAAGCAATTTAAAAAGCATACAGGAATTCCTTAGCTAAAAAATACATTAAAGAAAAGGCAAACACAATGGAATGCATCAGTAGCAAGTTGCATGAATTATAAGAATTAGTAATGCTACAGGAAATACCTGAGCAAAAAGACTGAACATAAGTGAAAGTTTGGGCATTGGTAAAGGAGCAAATATTCAAGTTCTAAATTGAATTGATAGAAACCACTTAGAGGGACTAACAGAAAACTTCTCAGATCTAGACAAAGATGCGAATATCCGAGTAGAGGAAAGCTGAGGTTCTGTTTAGATTTTATTCACCAAATCAACACATTAGTCACAACAGACTCCAAAAGGAGGCTGATATAGAAATTTTCAAGTCTGTAATATAAAAAGAAATAATACATAAGGCTGAACAATTCACCTGATAACAGACTTCTACACAGAAAACTTACAGACTCAATTGACTAAAAGGAGGTTTTTACCTTATCGAAAGAAAAACAAACAAACAAAAAAAAACTCCAAACAAACAAAACAAACCTGTTTTGTCCAGAGCATTGTATCCAACAAAGGCATCATTTATAAATGAAGGCGGGTAAAGATAGAAAGATCATATTCTTAAGATATAATTGATTCTTTATGAAAGAAAATTTGCCATCCGCAAGAAACTGTACCAATGGTTTTGAAGAAGACATTGAAGTTTCTTAAATTCGCAAGACTAATTATAAAGATGAACTCACAGTGTCGTAATGCTGTAAATATGGTATATAAGCCATTGATAATTTATTATAGAAAGTGAAAGACAAAATAATTTAAAAATAAAACTACATTAGTATGTTAAGGAATAGGTACTGAATATCAAGGAAATACAAATGAAAACTTCACTGAGCCCCATTTATCTCAGTCAGGGAGGTGATCGTTAAGAAACAAAAAAATGGGGCTAGAGGACGGACGGCTCAGATGTTAAAAGCCTTGATTGCTCTTGCTGAGGACCTCGGTTCCATTCCCAGGACCCACAGTAGGCAGCTCTCACTGTTTGTAACTCCATTTGGATCAGATGCCCTCTTGGGCCTCAGTAAACATTTACATACACTTAGTGCACACACACACACACATTGAAAATTTATTTATTTAAAGAAACAACAGCAAAAGTCAGTGAGAATTCGGGTGGAGCAAAATTTTAACATGCTAACAGGATCGTAAATTAGTTCAACTGCTATGTAAATCAATATATATGTCCATCTGAAATATGAAAGTAAAGACTATAATACCCATCTATACTACTCCTGGATATATATCTCTCTAATCAACATATCACAGATATCCTTACACATCCATATTTTTTACACCACTGGTCATAAATATCCAAGTAATGCAATCCTCCTAGAGGTTCAAAACCAAATAATTAGATTGAGAAAGTCCGATATATAATAGAATTTTACAGGCAGGGAGTTTTCGCTTGCTACGAAAGCCAGAAATCCTGATTTAGAAAAATGCTAGCAATCACATAAAGAAGTTGAGTGTGGCTTCAGATGTCTGTAGCCAAAGTGCTAGACGGGGTAAGGGCTACAGAGTCAGGAAGATCATTGGTATTTAGGCACTGCCAGTCTAACCAACAAACAATGGGTTCCAGGTAGAGTAAAAGACCCTGTCTCCAGGGAATATGGTGGAGAGCAACAGACAAGGGCATTCAGTGTCATTTTCCGGTCATGATATGTGTACACATGATTACATTCACCAGCACATACACATGTACACAGTTTGCTGTTGGTGTAGCTGTTGATGTTATTGGAGGTAACTCACCATTGAAAGTCATTTTGTGTAAAATAACAGAGTCAATGTGTGTTTATTCATGCCTCTTTCCTATCAGTCAGCATTAAAAAATATCACAGTTCACCTTGGAGCGTTTGAATTTTAAATGCAAAAACTAAACAATGTAAACTAAAAATATTGGTTTATGGTTTACTATCACAGATCAATATTTGATACT
Organism: Mastomys natalensis; assembly: GCA_021653895.1. Lineage (NCBI taxonomy): Eukaryota > Metazoa > Chordata > Mammalia > Rodentia > Muridae > Mastomys > Mastomys natalensis. Next base: position 1,812,729 of record JAJTUV010000235.1, on the reverse strand, counting down.
GAAAAAATAAAAAAAAATAATTCTCAGTTAGAAGTTTATTAAATGAGTAAACAAACAAACAAAACCCCTAATTTTTAGTTCCTTCTAAGTGGAGTTACTGTGAGATATGATGAATGCAGTAACATTATTTTTGAGTTTTGGGTTTTGAAAGATGGTCAGGATTAGTCAACAAGATAGAATTACTTTCAACTTTTATATTACCCAAATTTTTCAGTGTCTAGGAGCAACTGCCTACCTGTAGCATTATTTTTATTCAGGGTATTGCAAAGCTCACATTTTTAGGCCATTAATGTCACAGCATATCATTTAAAAAGAGACTGCTCGGCCACAAGGGTCCCATAAACCAACAGGCACTTTTCCATTTTAAAGAAAAATGGGTTTTATACACAGAGGTAGTTATTTGTGGATCTTGTCATAAAGAAGAGAAAAGATTCCATACATTACCAGTCTATCTCTCCAAAGATATAATTAAGAATTATTCTTCGTCATTAAATAAATTCCAACCACCAGATACCCGTGAGCTCTGCTGTAGAAGCCTACCATGCTCCAGAGGGAAATAATTCCATTTACAAAGAACCACTACTCTGCTCGCTCAGCAGACTGTCTGCCCAATTCCCTAGCCTGTCTCCTACCAGCAGGAATGCTGTATATGATACCACAGTCCTGCCTTTCATCACAAAATACCCAGTTCACTTTCTTCACCCCCTCAAACTGTGCTACACGACCTTTCTTAATCAGGAAATAAATTCACTGTGCATGGATGACACGCAAATTTGTGAAACATTTCAACATGGAATATTGGAGAAAAAAAAGAAAATATATGTGTGTTATTAAAAGGAACATGATTTATAAAATTAAAAGAAAAACGGTTCCAGCGTGGTAGCGCGCTTCTATAATACTAAGTATCTAGGAAGTGGAGGCAGGTTAAGAAGTTCAAAGCCAGTTTATGATACATAAGACCTTGGCCAAAATCCAGTAAATAAGTAAATAAATACATGCAACCAAGTCTGTCATCGTCGTTAGCTTGTTCTTAATAAACTCGTGTTCCTTGCTTGTTAAGTCTCGGATACCTACTTACAAAGTATTATGAAACTGAATAAAATAATGAGCCTCGGAACAAGTCTGCAACCTTGGCTGCAGTAGGGAAGGAGAGTCACTGAAGATCAACATGAGCTACACTCCAAATGTTCAAAGCACCGGTACTTATACTAGTAGAAGTTTTAGAAACACAAGCCTTACATGGTGAGTTATTCTCTTGAAAAGATTGATCTTGGGTTTACAAAAGACCGAGAAAAATGCAGACATTTTAAACAGCACCGATCCCTATTTAAAACAGTACAGAACGAAAAAAACTCCTTCATATTGGAAAAAAAAATATTTGTAGCAAAATCGTGCAATATCATTTATATGAAATTATTTTCAAGCAATATTACTAACAGGAATATACAAACACTTAACGGCCATTTTACATTTTTACGGGCATGTTTTACATATCTGTATAAATTATTTAATAGTTTCACAAAATTAGCATTTAGCATTCACAGTAAGGAATTTTTCAGGAATAACATTTTTAAATGGAGGCAAGTGACTATATGATTATTTATGTGAACATTTCACGAAATTTAACTCAAGACACTGGTCATAGGTCATGTTGTCCTCCGTTTCACCTCATAAGTGACCCTGTTTATGAGGTGATCAATGCCAGACCTATCTTCATGCAAGTTCAGCAGATTAAAATGATGACCATAAGTGTTTTCTCTGTGATGGGTTCATTACTTCAGATGAGTTTGAGCTGTGGTGAGATTTTTTTTCTGCCTGCTTGACTTGGAATTAATAGTTTGTGTGCATAATGCCAGAAAAAGCAAAACAACAAAAAAGTTGCTGAATAGTTCAACCTTCCCCCAGAATGTAGCTTATATATTATATACCTAGAAACCTTTGAGACTGTCTTTTCCATCTTCTTCCGCGATTGATGAAGTCATCTGGTTACTTCTCTTTTATAACTATATCACCGCCTGTGGACATGTTTGTCTATATCACTTCTTGTAAGATCATCACTGCATGAAATTGTTTATTTTATATGACTGCCAGAATTAAGTGTCTTAAAGATAGTGCAGCCTTTCATTTTCGTACGGCTCACACTGATTCAGTGCTTATCTTTGGGGAGTTCAGTGTTTGTCTTCTCTTGTGGGAACTAATCATATCCTCAGAGAAAACAGATAATAGCTTGAACACACACACACACACACACACACACACACACACATCGTAAATATTTAATGCAGGAGAGAATACCTTCAGATGTTTTCCTGAAGAATAATATCTAAAAAGAGAGAGAGACTATATGTAGGAAGAACATAGAATTCATGAGATATTTATATTGCAGAAACTTTTGTCTAACATTTAAATACAGTGTGCTTGGTTTGATGAGGCTGCCATGTTATTCTGAGAAGCAACAATATTCCCTTAGAATTGATGGAGCCAGGCACCAGTTTGTCAGAAGGAGAAGCGGCTTTCTGTTGCTGTTTTGGTCATGTGTTTTATAAAGGAACATACTTAATTGGAGCTAACTTATAAAAGCTTATTCCATTATTATCATGGCAGGAAACATGGAGGTATTCCGGCAGACATGGTGCTGGAGAAGGAGCTGAGAGTTCTAATATCTAATATCTACAGGCAGCAAAAGTGACTATGTACCATATTTGGCATAGCTTGAGCATACGAGACCTCAAAACCCAACCCCACAGTGACACACTTCCTCCAACAAGGCCACACCTCTTAAAGTGACACTCCCTATGGGCCAATCATTCAAACACATGAATTTATGATGGCCATTCCTATTTAAACCACCACAGAATGCGTCTGGGAATTAAAAGGGAGAAGTAGACATGAATATGGTAAAAATGCATCCTATGGAATTCTCAAAGAATTAATACACAGATTTTTGGAAAGTAGCTTTTGATAGGAAGGGCCAGGAGGTTTTTTGTTACAGAAAATATGAGTTACCACTGAAACTTCTAGATAAACAAAAGATTTAAAATATTGGAAAAAAGGTTTATTCATCCTATAAATATTTGTTCAGCTCCAAGTCCTTGGCAAGCACTGTTCTAGTGCCCTGGGAGAGCATTGGTGAGCCCAAAGAGGATCCATACTGTACAGGAACTCACTATAACAGAAGAAGAGGGCAAAGCTGAGAGAAGAGACATTAAGTTGCAAAGGCAAAGAGAAATAGCATTGAGAAATAGCAGCTTTTACACAGGAGGGGATCTCGGGAGTAGTCTAGAGAACAGGCTGCACCTCAGTGTTTCCTTCTGAGGACTTAGTAGTGGCTTTCACTTCTTCCTTTTCAATCTTATTTTATTGACTCAAAGTTGAGAAAGGTTACTGTATTGGTTTCAAAATCAATTTTTTTTTAACCATTTGGAGGCTCAGAAATGAATTAATTTTTATTTTAAAACATCAATTACACATATAAAGTATGTAAATATAATTGTTTTAAAATGAATTGACACAGTGGAATAGCAAAAAGTCAATCAAATGATTTTCCCAATAATAGCTTCTTTTATTAAGAAAATTAATATTCATGGCCTCTGATGATCATGTTTATGACTGAGACATCTCTTCAGTCCAGAAGTAGACTATTCATCTATAAATTCCTGTTATAAAATTGACAAAACATCAACTGTAACATGACTAACATTTCCTCAACTGCTCTGGAAGGATCATTGGCACCTGTTCCAAATATATTCTAGGCATAAGTATAAACCTTGACTTAAGCAGAATATTAACAAACACCTCTGCTACATATGCAGCTGGAGCCATGGGTCCCTCCATGTGTACTCTTTGGTTGGAGTCAAAATCAATTTTTAAAAAACTTTTTTAAAAGTTATTTCATTTATTTACATTCCAGCCTTTGCCTAACCTCAGTCTCCCTCCCACAGTTCCTCATCCCACTTCTCCTCCTCCTTGCCTCTGAGAGGGTGCTTCCCACAAAACCAGGCCTCCCCCTTCCATGGAGCCTAAGTCTATCTAGGATTAAGCACATCTCACATTGTGACCAGACCAGGCAGACATCTGATATACATGTACCAGAGGCCTTGGACCCGCCCACGTATGCTCCTGGTTGGTATCTCCGTGTATGGGAGCTGTAGGGGTCTGAGTTGAGTCTACTGGTCTTCCTATGGGTTCACTCTCCCTTTCAGCTTCTTTAATCTTTCCCTTAATTCAACCTTAGGAGTTCTTGTCTTCAGTCCAATGGTTGACTGTAAGTATCTGTTTCTGTCTCATTTAGCTGCTGGCAAGGCCTCTCAGAGGACAGCCATGCCAGGCACATCATAGCATCAGTAATAGTGTCAGGCCTTGTTGCCCACCCCATGAGATGAATTCCGAGTTAGGTAGGTCATTCGACTGCCTTTCCTTAAGTTTCTTCTCCATTTTTGTCCCTGCTGTTCTTTTATGCTCAAATAATTCTGGGTCAGAAATTTGGACAGTAACCCTGTCCCTCCACTTAAGGCCCTGACTATCTAATAGAGGTGGACTCTTAGAGTTCCCTCTCCCTAATGTTGGGTATTTTGGCTAAGGTCGCCCCTCAATGAGTCCTTAGAGCCTTTCATCTCCCAGATCCCTGGTACTTTCTAGACGTGCCCCCAACTCCCACCCCTCGAGGCTGCTTATTTCCATTCATTTTGTTGTCCCTCTGGGTTTTTCTCCTGTCTGCCCCCATATTTGATCCTGTTCTTCTTTTCCTCTTCCCCTCCCCTCTCCCACACAGAATCCTCTCTTCCTCTGCCTACTGTGATTATTTCCTTCCCTGCTTTAAGTGGGATTGAAGATTCCTCAGGTGGGCCCCTCTGCATGTTAAACTTCTTTGTGTAGGTGGATTGTATCCTATATATTCTGTACTTTTGGCTAATATCCACTTATCAGTGAGTACATACCATGCATATCCTTTTGAGTATGAGCTACCTCACTCAGGATGGTATTTTCTAGTTCCATCCATTTGCCTGGAAAATTCATGATGTCCTTGTTTTAATAGCTGAGTAGTATTTCATTGTGTATATGAATCACATTTTCTATATTCATTCTTTGGTTGAGGAACATCTGGGTTGTTTCCAGCTTCTGGCTATTATACATAAGGCTGCTATAAACATAGTGGAGCATGTGTCCCTGTGGTATGCCGGAGTACCTTTTGGATACATACCCAAGAGTAGTATAGCTGGGTCTTCAAGTAGAACTATTTCCAGTTTTCTGAGGAACCACCAGATTGATTTCCAGAGTGGTTGTACAAGTTTGTAATCCCACCAGCAATGGAGGAGTGTTCCTCTTTCTCTAAGTTATTACTATCATCTGCTGTCACCATTCTGACTGGTGTGAGGTGGAATCTCAGGGTAGTTTTGATTTGTGTTTCCCTGATGACTGAGGATTTTGAACATTCTTTAAGTTCTCTGACATTTAAGATTTTTCTGTTGTGAATTCTATTTATCTCTGTACCCCATTTTTAAATTGGGTTATTTGGGTTTTTTGCAGGTTCACTTCTTGACTTCCTTATATATTTTAGATATTAGCCCTCTGTTGGATGTAACATTAGTGAAGAATTTTTCCCAATCCGTAGTTTGCTGATTTGCCCTATTGGCTAAGTCCTTTGCCTTACAGAAGCTTTCCAGTTTCATGTGGTCCCATTTATAAATTCTTGATCTTAGGGCCATTGGAGTTCTGTTCAGGAAATTTCTCCCCTGCCCCCATGCCAATGAATTTGAGAGTCTCTCCCAGTTTCTCTTCTATTAGATTCAGTGTATCTGGTTGTATGTTGAGGTCCTTCATTCATTTGGACTTGAGCTTTGTGCAAGGTGACAAACATGGGTCTATTTTAATTTTTCTGCCAGTTAAACCAGCACCATTTATTGAAGATGCTTTCTTTTTTTCCATTTTATATTTTTAGTTTCCTTGTCAAAGATCAAGTGTCCATAAGCGTGTGGGTTTATTTCCGGGTCTTCGATTCTATTCCATTGATCAACTCCTATGTCTGTGGTTACTCTGGACCTCCTTTGCCCTTGTTTATTGTGAACTTCCTTGCAGGCTAGCAGGCTGTAGTGTTTGGGTGAGCATAGGGATGCTCATCTGACCTGGTTGGGTAATTGGGATGGAAGGAAAGTGGAGCTGGGGCGAGGGGGTACCGCCTCAGCGGGGCTGTGTGGGTGTCCCAGCTGTCAAGGGTACTTGGGTAAGATTCTCACTATGACTTTGGTTTCCGCGGACCTCCTGGCTATAGCATTCTGGTGGGTGTAGGGCCACTGCTCTGGCCTGATTGAGGAAATGGGCCAGAAGGTGCAATCAGTGCTTTTTAATTGCCAAGCCATCTCTCTAGGACCCACGATTTCATTTGCAACTTAATTTTTAAACATTGTTAGAGTCAGTTTATTACTACTAACTTAGGTATTCTTTTTATATGAAAATGTTTTGGAGCCTTCTGCTAGAAAATTAGTCTTATTATACCAAAGTAAATCAATATAACACTTGAGTTGTGGTTTACTTTTAGAGATTAGAATAAATAAGTTTTCCCCAGATTTTCATAAGTAGATAATTCACTACTTAGGAAGGATTCAAATAAACTCACAAGGTAAGGAAATTAATGTCACTTTCCATATATTCCCTCTAACATTTTTCCCCTCTTTCTTTAACACTTCTAATGATTGCTCACTTGTTCTTAAAGGGATTCTAATTGATACAGTTATATTTGTAGGCAGTAACACAGTTTATGATTCCTGACGTTTTTCTAGTATATTTGAATAAAAAAATCACTTGCAAAATTAAAAGCTGAAATCTACAAATACCCAGTTAACTCACCAGAGCATCTGAGAATTGCTAAGTTGTCATTTGCATTTTTCAATAGTTGTTGTAGCTAAAGATTGGTCTTCTATTTAGAATGATCATTCTCAGGCGTCTACAGTTCCTTTGGACTAACACATCTAATTCTGATCTCCTCCTCATTGTCTCTTGACCTCCAGAGAGTTTATTTAGACTGGTTCAATGACACTCTTAGGTCTGAGAGAAAGAATGAGCTAGGGCTGAGGAGTAGATGGACTACTGACATACTATTGATCCTTCCATATTTTTTGAACAAAGCAATTTATAAGATTAGCTCAGATGGGAAAAGAGACCATGCCTCTAAAAGAAAAGAAAGGTCCATTGGGACTAGCCACTACATCTAAGCATCTTGATTGGCTGTGGTTTCTCTGGATGAGTGGTTAAGAATTATCTGTGGATATAATGATGAATACTTAGAATGTAGTTAGGGGTTGTGCTGCTTTAGTACAGTTGGAGTTTTATGTTTTCACTAGATCTGAATAGTTGGCTATACTTTCAGTACCAGGCATCATTTTCTTCTTGGTGAGAGGGTCTTAAGTCCAATTGAAGAGCTATAACCTTTAGGGTTATAGCAATCATTCCTGTGATTCAAAGGCTTCATGTCTATATAGGACTGTTGGTTGCTGTCTTCCTTTGGAAGTTTGCATGTCACCTTCTTGTACAATAAAAGCTAGTCATCAGGGAAAGGGTTTTTAAATCATTTCCAGACCAGGGACATCTGTTTCCTATGTCTGAAAGGCATTGTGTTTTCATTAATGGGGAGCTGCTTACAACTTCTAGAGTTACCCAAAAGCACTGGTAATGGCCTGTAATGTTTTTGAAGTTTTTAGAACAACTTTACATGGCAACTCAAAAGGGAGTTTCTCATGTCTGCTGTTAAGGTTTTGTTAGATGGTTTTTGACTCTGGAATAGAATTGTCAGCCCAGATGGGAAAATTTCATTTAAATTTGTATTCTTATTGATACATAGTCTTACGTGTATTATAGTTTTGTTTTGTTTTTTCTAGGTAGAATGTTAATATTATGATTCCTTAAAAGTTTTCCACACAACCTCCCTACTGCTATTTTATCCTTCTCTTTCTATCCTCTCTATTTATCTCACATTCCTCTATAAGTCATCCACTTAGGGCTTAAAAATTACTGCAAAAGAAGGAGCAGAAATATACGTAAAGCCACTTTTTCCATCTGACCTAATCTAAATCAAGAGATTTGCTGTGAGACCATTGAGATTGTCAAAACATAAACCTAAGAAGGACAACATGTCAATAGACATGATAATGTGGATCGGGGAAGGCCCAAGTGGCATTAATCCTACAGGAAGAACTATGGGCAACTAAGGAATAATCCTTCCTTGGAAAGAGAACACCAATTGTCTATTCAATATCAAATTGTTAGGACTGAAAACATACATTCAAATAACATTATACAAACTGAGCAGGTTGTATTTATGTCTTTAGAAACATACTGTATGTATGCATGTAAATTTGTCTTTTATTCACCAGATGTAATTATTGTCTCAGAGGCTTCCTGCTGAATAAGCTCCCCCTTTTTAGTTCTTTCTGAACTCTGGCTGGCTGAGTTCAACTCAGCTGTTCTGGCTTAAAACTCCTTGCCAAGCTGACTGGTTTAACCTGGCTTCTCTCAGCTTCTCACTGAATTACTCTACTTGGAATACTACCTCAGTTCCATGAACAGAATGAAATGCAGTGACTGCATGAACTGAGCAGAACTGCATGAACTCAGCTGAACTCAACAGCATTCAACTGAACTGCAACGAACTGCACTGAACTGAACTCAACCAATCTCCACTGCATTGCCTGAATTTATCTGAACTGTAATCACTGAATTACCGTCCACACCTGACTCATTCTATACTGCCTCTTGTTCTGTCTGTTCTAGTGAGAGTTGGATGAATCCTAACTGACTCTTTCTGTCAAATCTTCCTCTGATTATTCACTTTGTCAGCCCCTCAGTTAAACCTCTCTTTCAAACACAGCTGCTTCCTTCTACAAACTAACTTTACCTATATTGTTTGAGATTAAAGGTGTGTGCCTAGGGTGTGACTGTATTTCAGCCAGAGGGATTAAAAGTGTATCATTCCAGCTGGATTACACAAACCTAGAAGGTGTTTGGATATGATCCCTTGCCAAGGTAGCCATGTTGCTGGATTAAAATTCATATACACATATACATATATATTAATGTAACAATAAATAACAAAAACATGAATCAAAAAGAGAGCAAGGAGGGGTATATGAGATGGTTTGGAAGAAGGAAAGGGGAGAGGAAAATGAAATATTTCATTTAGCTGTTCTCAAATGTTTCACATTTGACAGAATTTTACAAAAAATAATCTCCATAGAGGATACTGTCTTAATAGGCACAATTCTAATTCCTTTGAACTTTTAAAGTTGAAATTAGAAATCTGCTACTTCATTTTTATTTTTATTTTATCAATAGTGTGGGTTGTCTATTTTTAACTTAAAACTGTTCTGTAGTTAGTATATCTATTTCAACAACATTCAAATATCCATAGTGCCCTGTCTGATATCTAACATAAGGTGTTAGATACTGTGTGCATTTGGAGACCCCACCTTTTTTTCCAGAATTCTCTTGAGAACTAAACTTAACACTAAGGTATCTCATCAGCTGTGGCCATCCTGTATTTCAAAACTCTTATTTACGAGTTTATTGCTACCAAATAACACATCTTCTTGGGCTGGCAAGATGGCTTGGCACCAAGCCTGGGGACCTGAGTTGGAGCCCAAGGACTCACATGATAGAAGGAAAGAACTGAAGTCTACAGTTTATCTTCTGACCTCCACTCATACACACACATACACACGTATTTGCAAATTAAATAAATAAAATAAAATATATCCTCCAAAATAACCAGCTCCATAACTTCTAGAATGATAACTAGCTGTTTTTCTAATACAGGAAAGCATACTATTTGACAAATGCCAGAGAATTTCACAAAAGTGTGCACACTTCTGTATTTTGTGTTTCATGCAGCCTTTGAGAGGCAATGTTCATTCTCTGCTGACTACTGAAAGGAAGGATTCTAGAATAAAAGTTTCTTTGCCCTGTGAGAGAGTGCAGTACCCTCACAGGCTGTTGAGAAAGGAAAACAGGATAAATCAGGACCTCTCTCTCTCAGTATCAAACAGTTGTGAGACATCACAGTTTCATTTCAAGTAGAAATATGCTTTCTTTTTTCTTTCAGTTGTCTTTTTGGGAAAAGCATAGAATGGAAATATTAAAAATCTAGAATGTACATAGTCCACTGTGATAACACAGCTCAATGATATTAACTTCAAGGTAAGCAAATATTGCAAAGTTCATAGGCATTGCTAAATCCTCTATTTTGAACTTAATTTTTGGTGCATTGATTTTTTTTTTAATGGTAATATATCTTGAAAAATTACAGCTCTCTTTAAACAAGCCTGTTTAGCAAGTTCATTCATTATTGGCTCATCTTTATACTTAGATACTGTGGTCATTTTTCACTTCTGTGAAAAGCTTGCATAAGCTGCAAAAACATCTCTGTAAATGCAAAAGCAGATTTTATGATGAATTTCTACCCAATCAAAGGCAATCCCTTCAATTTTATTCCCAGAGGAAAATATAACCTGTATGCGAACTACTCACAGGAAAACAGTATTCATATTAAGCAAATGTAAGTTGCATTCATACACTTATATTCTTTTCTTGTAATTTTTTTTTTTTATATCTTGTTGGAGATCACCATCTAACTACTACACACATAGTAAAATGTTGGTTCCCAGTGATTTAGGAAAGAAATGCATTCCCAGTTGGACAATGCCTTCTGCTGCTACAGAAGTCCTAGATCATCCCAAACATTAATTCAATGCTGTAAAGGGAAACATAGCTGATGTTTTGCCAAATGGATAGGTAGATAAGTTACCTTCTATATATCCCCAGGTTTATATCCCCAGGTCAATGCATCTCTCATGCTTGGCCAGAAATCTTATTTCAGCAGTGGACTGCAGGCTAGATGTTAGTGGTTGGCACCAAAAAGTGTACCCATGTTACCCCCTGAAAAACCAGTAAAGTATAACACAGAGAAGAAGGTGAAAAGACTTTGTGAGCTGACTGATGAGGAAGTAGTTCAGTGATATGCTGTCATCTGGATAGGACAAGGTCATTGCCATCATGAGCACACAGCAACTGTGATTGCCTATGTGTTACATGGGAGATAGAGAAAGGAGGAAGGACAGGGAAAAGTGAAGGAGATAAGGAGAGAGTGGGGAGTAGGAAAGAAAAAATAAGGCATTTAAGAGAGGGACAGAGGGTGAAAAGATGGGATGGAGGGAGACAATGATGTTAAGGTGTCAGTTTAGAAGAAGTCAGTATGAGTAGGAGGGAGATTTGAGGGTAATGGGTGTGCATGGGATTACGGTGGATTGTATATAAAAATAATGTCAATTTTTAAAGCAGCAAAAATGTACAAAACTATCCTAAAGTAATAAATCTCTAATGAATGTTGTCACTGAAAAACAGCAGCAACAACGAACAAACATGGCCATCAAACATAAGCAATAACTCTTGTAGATTCACATAAAATACCTATGACCTTCTGCTCCTTAAAATGCACTTTGTATTATGCAATTAAATTACCATGATTAAAAAAAAAATGAGTTAGAATTAGATTTTCATGTGATTGTTGTCAAATATATTAGTAAGTTTAAATCTATTAGCATTGAAGAAAATGCTGTTTGTAAGGCTAGTGCTTGAAATACATTAGACGAATGAGATCATCGCAGGCAAAATCCATTATCCTTCTCTACATTGCACCTCCTCTGACATTGGAAGATGTTTTCCTATTGATCTGAATCACTGTGGCTTTGGATTCAGTTATTCTTTGTATATAAACCTCTTTCATTTATTTATCTACCCAGATGATAATTCTAGCTAACTGCCTTTGATCATTCTGAAGGTTTTTAAATTCTATCTATATTTATTCAATATAACATTCTTCTTTGCTACAGTGACACCTTAGGTCTTAATCTAATATATATTTTTTTAAGATAAAAATCTCAGTGTCTTAAGTCACTGTTCTATTGCTATGAAGAAACACCAGACAAAAGTAACTCTTATAAAAGAAAGCATTTAATTGGGGGCCTGGTTTCAACTCCAGAAACTTAGTCTATTATTATCATGGTAGGGAGTATTGCATTCCATGATGCTGGAAAAGTAGCTACATCCTTATTCATAAGGAGAGAGACACTGTGCCTGGAATGGGCCATTCAAATCCTCAATGCTCACCCCCCAGTGTGAGCACCTACTCCAACAGGGTCATACATCCTAATCCTCTTCAAATGGCTCCACTACCTGGTGACTAAGTATTCAACTATATTGGCCTATAGGGACAGTTCTTATTCAAACCACCACATGAGGAAGATCTTTAACTGAGGGGAGAAGAAAGAGAACAATACAGAGGAATAAAATAGCATTATAAATGTTTCAGAAAGCAACATAAAATTATATTAATTCACAGTTAACTAAAGTACATATTTATATACATGTCCATATAATATAGTATAAAGCAAATGTAAAATAAAAATACATATATGTATGTGTATATACATATACATGTATTGTATATGTATGTACGTAAGTATGTAAGTGTGTATGTGGTGATATCATTTCACTCAAGAGCCATAGACTATCTAACACAAAATTCAGTGCCAGATGAGAAAATTCCTTTTTCGTTGGTTAGGGAAATCCAAAAGACCCCCAAAGTAATATAGAATATTGCTGCTGCATTTTGTTACCTTCTAGAATTTGAAATAGGAAAGTCTCTATTGCTAAAAACACGATCTAAATTGCAAACAAGGTTCAGAGAAAAGGAGCTGGATATAGCAGCCTTCAGAGGATTAACTTTCCTAGCACCAGAGGCTGCTATGCAAACAACAAAAAGAGAAAATTGATCAATTATTCTAACCAGCTGTGATGCCAAAATCCATAGCAATACCCAGCAAGGTAGTCCACCCTGAAAGATGCAATGATGGTACTTATTATATCTTTAAGGTAACCAAAGCTTTCTAATTGAACTTAAGTCTTGATTAGTAGGAAGGAATTCATGTCCGGTACATTATACCTAGCCAATTACCCAGGACTAGTGAGGTTATTCATCCCAATCTCAGACCCCTTCTCTCTCAATTACACCCTACCACCACTACCACCACCATCAAAGAATCCCAGGAATATGGCTTTTTAAACAAGACATAAACAATGATATCAACTGATATGCCAAAGGGGATGAGGTTTGAAATATCGTTTCCCATCTTTTTACCCTACATGAGTGTCTGTCCTCCATAGTAAGGTGTGGTTGTTGGATAGAGCAGAAGGAGATTCTTTTATCTAATCCAGTATGTTGGTAAATTTTTATTTGTCTTTTTATTGGAGTATTGAGATCATTATTATAGAGAGTTATTAATGAACAATGTTTATTAATTCCGGGGTTTTCTTTTTAGTATGCGTGTGTGGTGTGTTGAGTCCCCCTTCACACCTGTTTTGATTACCTATTCTTCTGGGATTATTTATTCCTTTCATCCTCTCAACTGTGGGTTAATTTTCTTCTGACTGGTTTTCCTTCCAAAGCTTTAGAACTGGATTGGCCAACAAAATTTGCTTACACTTGCTGTTTTGTAAAAGGTTTTTCTTGCTCTGTCAGTTGTTATTGGTGGTTTTACAGGGTATAGAAGACTGAGTTGGTTTACTTGTGATATTTTAAAGCTTGGAGAACATCTGTCCAGGACTTTCAGGTATTGGGAGCTTCCATGAGAAGTTTCCCCTAAAGGTAACTTGGTCTTTTTCTTTTTCAACTATTAATAACATTTTTAATATAATTTCTTTGTTCTGTGCATTTACTGTCTCAATTATTATGTGTTGTGGCAATTCGATATTCTTGTCCTGTCTATTTAGTGTTCTCTCTCTCTCTCTCTCTCTCTCTCTCTCTCTCTGTGTGTGTGTGTGTGTGTGTGTGTGTGTGTGTGAGTGTGTGTAAATATAATAATTAAAGAAAATAAGATGCATCTTTGAGAGGAATTAGGAGGAAAATGGGGTTGAGGTCAAACAGTACACATATATAACTTTTTTCAGTTTTAATAAAAATGCAAAAACAATGAAAGATCATATAAAATAAATAGTTCTAGTTATAAGATTTAATTCTCTGAACTCACCTTCACTGAGCAATCTTTTACTGCCTGCTTTTCAGAGTCTATCAAACAGTTCCCTCATTCTTGTTCTGACCACTTGTTTTTCAGGTTTTCCATATTTTCTAGCATTGACCTATATCTCTAAGCTACCTATTACCAACACTAAATCAATATCAAAGATGAACTACACATTTTCCCGTGTTACTTTCTATTTCCCGATTCGAGAGCATCACAAAACTTCCAATTCATTTGACCACTTTTGATATTAAACACATAAATAGAATGCCTATAATATATGACAATACAGACACTAAGTTACATTTTAATTTCAGGTAAACAGCAGTCTTTGTTTGTTCATTTGCTTGTTATTATATATTCTGTGAAAATGTGTTATGGTAGCCTGAGTATAGAAAGCTGATTTTCTACCCCAAATTATTTATTCCTGTCCTTCCAATATTTATTTTGTTAGTACTTAATTTCATACTGAAAACCTCCTATAAGTGCATGGGTAAGTGAAAATAAAATGTGGGTGTCATAAAAATGAAGAAATTATAAGACAGTTGTGCAGAACAATAAATCAGATGCAAGGCCATTCTAAGAACAGAGTTCTTTGCAATAGCCCACGTCACAAGTCCATGAAGTCTTCCATTCTTCATGATGTTTCAATTTCTAGATGGTGTGAGATATTTCCACAAAACTGCTTACTCATTCATTATTTTATTTTAAAACTGTCTACTAAAGACTGATGATATAGCATTTACTGTTAGAGGAGCTGAACATTAGTACAGAGCAAAATCAACTTAAGAAAATGTGTAATATGTTACTCCACATCATTTCAAAATCTCCATCTGATTGCTTAGAGTGACTGTTTGATCCTTATTTCCATCTTTTAATCTATAACCCTAAAACTATACTTATTATTCAACATACAACATTGCATCTTTTTTTACTAAAGAATTCAAAACTATCAGAAAATATACAGACATAAGACGATGAAGAAGAAAATCAAGTGTCTTCATCTGTAGTGCTAAATGAACATATTAGAAATACAAAAATGGGAAAAAATTCTGATCAGTCACTCATCTTCATGAAGCCCACAAACATACTCTCTGATGTCTCTTGAATTTCCTTTTGAGCACTTCATTTCCTTTACTATTTGTTCTTAAGCTTATATTAAAATATCTTTACTAATCCCCAACTCCAATTCATATAATATAAATCATTATCAAGAATAGTTTCTGGAACTAGTCTTAGGAGAGAGAGTATGTTTGAAACTGTTACCTTTTAATATTGGGACAGGAGATCCTTGGTCCCATGAAGGCTGGATTCCTAGTATAGGGGAATTCAACAGTGGGGAAGTGGGACTCAGGAGGTAGGTAGGGGCACATCCTCATAGAAGCAGGAGGAGAGGGGATGGGATAGCGGGTTCGGGGTGGGGCGGAGAAATGGTGTAAGGGGAATAACATCTGAATTGTAAATAAAATATCCAATAAAAAAACAATGAAAAAAAAAAGAAAATATAAATCTTGGATGACAGGTAGGCCACCGGAAGGGGACAAATAAATACAAGATATGGCACAGAATCAGAAATATAATTCATATTCTAAGCAAGAGCATGTAGGAGAGGAAGAGATAAGGCTACAGAAAACAGGTTAGGTTGGAGAAGATTCACTGCAAGGAAATAAAAATAAATGAAAAAGAAAGAAAGAGAGAAACAAACAAACAAAACAGAGTGGATACAAAATGGGTACCTGTGCCGATTGATTAATGGTAAATAGGGGCTGATTATGTTGTCAGATGGATAGTCATGAATGAGATTATTTAGATACGATAACTCTGCAATATTACAGATGTTGATGGACAACTCCAGTTTTAGTCCTCTGGATCCCATCTCTCCCCACAAAGATTCATTAAAAACTCTTTTGCCCAAATTTTATGTTTTGAGATTTTCCATCATAGCATCATTATTGTAGAACTGTCATTCAAATCATCTTTAGTTTTTCACGGGGTTAGCTGTAATTAGAGTCTAATATTTTATACAGAAAATGTAGAATTTGATGTTAAGGATGCTTTCAGAACAAGAGTGACTTTCTACCTGCCCCCTCATTCTTAACATGGCTTATCTTTTGTTGACATATATACAGTTTACATGATCTGATTTTGCATTCATGTGTGTGCCTGGTGATAGATGTTCTCAGAATGTCTGACAGTATTTCTTGTAAGCATTAGACATCATAGAGAAGAGTGCTGGTGGAGCAAAAGACTTTGAAATGTCATTTTGGATCAGTGCACAGCATGATTCAAGGTTGTACAGACGGAAGAGTCTGAGGAGCTTTTATTAAGTATGTGTGTCAATATTTTAAATTGTGATGTGAATCTAAACTGCCCAATTCTTTTTAAGCCAATTGATGTGTTTACCCTAGTTTTTCCCATGAGATATTTTTATGTTCGTTGACAAGTAAGATTAATTAATAGGTCTCTCACTAAATTGAATTTAATTATTTGGTACAAGAGTCAACATGTAGATTAGTCACCATACACCATAATTTGATAATTGATTGACACGTCTTATACATAGTTACAAGATTCAGACAAGTAAGAACAAGTTTTAAGTCATGCAAACAGAGACCAATACTGTAGTAATATGCAATCATTGTAATCTGGCATGGCAAGCAGAAAATGTAAGTGGATATTTTCAATTAGTATTCTGGAAAGATCTAATATGATTCCAAATTTCTGAAATCATTTAAGTATATATGAGTAAATCCATACATTTGTATTTTACTAGTGGTATGTGAAATATTTTATGATTACTATCTTTCTTCTTAACAGCTTTGCAATTGTAGTGGTTCATCTTTTCTAAAAGAAGCCTGTAGGTTGTAAGCATACAGAAATTTATAATTACTTGCTTAATGTTTTATTGGGGGAAGAATCTTATATAACTAAGGCTTACCTAACACTCACTTTGTAACTAATTATGACATTTCCTCTCTGGTCCTTCAATCTTTACATCCCCACTCCAATATTGCAGATGTGAACTGCCACATCTGGTTTTAAAACTGGGGGTTTTGAACCAAAAAGTCATTGCATGCTAGGCAAGCACTCTACCAACTGGCTACATTTCTATCGCAATATCAGTTTAGCTTTACAAAAGTACTCTCTTGACATTTAATACTTTTAATTTAAATTCTTTAATATTAGATTAATTTTTTCTTGTGTGTATGTTTTGCATATATATATTATATTATATATATATATATATATATATATCATTGTCTCTCTCTGTGAATATATATTCACAGAGAAGAGAGAGAGAGAGATATTACTATTAACATACACTATACATACATACATACAATGTATATACATGTATATACATACATACATTCCACAGCATTCTGGTGCCAGGGATATTTTCCATCTTACTGCACTTGGGATCATTTAAAGAAAAAAAATCATCAAAAAGTAAATTCACAAGCCTGCTACTAGCCACAAAACATACTTACACTAAAGTATATAAGAACGGAATGGAGAAGGCAAAGCGTCTGATCTGTCTGGTGTCAACTGGGAATATGAAGCTTAAGATATACAAATGTCCCAAGGCTTTCCCATTTGTGTGTCCACAGAAAGCTGCAACAGCAAAGGTGGCATTCATTTTTTTTTTCAGTTACAAATTACATTTAGTAAATAGGCATGTTTGGCAAATTCAGAAATTGTAAATAAATGGACTGATTATAAACTGGCTCACGTCTTTCCCTGATTTTCTTTGATATATATATATATAATTTGCTTTACTTCATGTTATTGTAGAGGATTTTTATTAAGCCTAATTGTCCTGTTCAAGAGAGCTATTCAATCTTTTCTGAGGCCACAGAGGATTTATTGCTTTCATATTTAATAGCCTGACAATTGCCTTAGACTGTGTTTCAGACTTCATTGCACTGGCTCACTTTCTTATGTATTACACGTTTCCTTTCAATATACAAGTCCAGGTTCTTTTTCTGTCCTAGACTCATAATTACAAGTGAAATGTCTCCATGAGAGACAGAGATTATACAACAAAAATCCTAACCTGAGGCATGGGAAATCTCCTTTCAGCTTGTGATCAAGGGAGTCCAAGAGACTCCCAAACCAATATAGGATATTGCATTGGCCTTTGTTGTCTTCCAGAATTTGAAGACAAGTCCTTATTGTTGAGGGCATAACAGAATTCAGACACAGGACTTGGAGGAATGATGTTGGAAGTGACCTGAAGTCTTCCTTCTTGAAAACTAGTTCTTGTTTGATAAAATAGGGTATTATGATCACCTACTATTAATAGGTTGATGTTATTCAGTGTGTTTAGATCCAGTAGAAAATTTTAAGGCAATTTGTTTGCACATACGATGCAATAAGTTTGTTATATCTATGTTTAGAATAGTAAAGTCTCTTGGTTAATATTCCCTTTATTAAAATAAAGTGTCCCATTTTCTCCCCTCTGAATAGTTTTAGCTTGTAGTCTTTTTTTATTATTTTATTTTCAGATATTAGGATAGTGATCCCTGCTTGCTTTCTTGTCGCATTTGATTGAAGGACTGTTTTTCTGGCAGACAGGATTTACTTACAGCCCATCAAAGGAAGAGAGTTAAGGTGGAAAGAACTTAAAACAAGTAGCCTCATTACGTACATATCGAGAGCAGAGAGAAATGAATGCATGCATGCTTTTATTACCTTCTCCACTCTCATACAGTCGGACCCAAATCTGGAGAATGATGTCCCACACCATGGACAGAGTTGTCTCATACCAATTAATTGTAATCAAGACAATCTCTCACAGACAACCTTATCTGGAAAACCACTCATTGAGACTCTTCGGGGTGACTCTAGATTATGTCCATAAAATTATGTTTGACAGAAATAACCACCAAACATGCAGACTGCCCTTAAATCCACACAAGGTAACCAAATTGGAAGAGCTTCCTGAGAAAGGCGGAGGTCGAGATGTTCTTACCAGGTTTTGGGACCAGATGAGTTTCAGATTCTGGAGTACCTTCTCATTCCTATCCTGTAACATTTTCACAGTTACCAGTCTATGAGGAATCCCAGAACTAAACTCTGAAGTCTCAGATGTTCCAAATCTGAAATTATTTGAATATTATACTGGTCCTTGGAAGAGTCAACCATTGGATTGCTTTTCGGATTTGTGAGTTTAGGATCCTCAGTAATGAACAGTAGATTTATCATGAAAAATCATCTTTACTTGGTGAAGTTTTTCAGAAGAATAAATTTGCTGAACATAACTCAGAGGATACAGAATGGCTAAATACAACAAACATATTGACTGTTGTTTGTAATGAATGTCTATACATGTATAAAACACTAATGTTTTATGGAATAATTAGACAATATAGTAACATAAAATGAAATCTAATACCTAGGAATTGGACAAAACAAACATAAGGAAAAGAGCCCAAGACAAAGCAAATGAAACTGAAACCCGGTCATTCACACAATCAGAAATCCTATAAAAACCCTAACCAGAAAACCATAACATATACAAAATGACCTGTAAGCATGCATTTATATATGCCACAAAAATGTTGGCAATGTTTCTTCTGCTTCTGTTTTGTGGAATAATTTAAGGAGTGTTGGCATTAACTCTCATAGATAGATAGATAGATAGATAGATAGATAGATAGATAGATAGATAGAATGAGAGAGAAATGATAATAGGAGATCTTTTCATCTTTTATATTTTCTTCAGTTTCTTCCTTCAGTGTCTTAAAGTATTTCATTTGCTTGGTTAGAGTTACCACAGGATATTTTGTATTTTTAAGGCTATTTTGAAAGGTGTTCTTTTTCTGATTTCTTTTTCCAATATGCTTGTCATTTGTATATAGAAAGGGTATTGATTTATTTTCTGTACACTAATTTTGTATGCAGATACTTTGCTGAAACTGTTTATCAGCTATAGTTTTTTCAGTGAAAAATTTATGGTAATTTATGTATACTATCATATCATCTTCAAATAATGATACTTTGACTTCTTCCTTACCAATTTATCTCCTTGATCTCCTTCAGTGGACTTATTGCTCTAGCTAATATTTCATATACTCTGTTTAGTAGGTATGAAGAGAATGAGCACCCTTGTGTTGCATTGTGCTTGATTTTAGTGGAATTGCTTTTAGTTTCTCTCCATTTAAGTTAGTGTTGGCTATGGGCTTGCTGCAAGCTATCTTTATTTATGCTGAGATATGGAGATTTGATCCCTGATCTCTCCATGATTTTGAACATGAAGGAGTGTTGGATTTTATCAAAAGCTTTTTCTGCACCTAATTGATGAGTTCACAGCTTTTCTTCTTTTAGCTTGTTTATATGCTGGATTACATTTATCAATTTAAGTACATTGAACCATCCATGGATCTTTGGGATACAGACCACCTGATCATGGTGGATGATCTTTTTGATGTGTTCTTGGGATTAAGTATTTATTGAATACTTCATCTAAATTCATAAGAGAAATTTGTCTGTAATTCTTTTTGTTGGGTTATGTGGTTTGAATGTCAGGGCAAATGTGGCCACAAAAAAGTTGGCAGTGTTCCTTCTGCTTCTATTTTGTGGAATAGTTTAAGGAGTGTTGGCATTAACTCTCATTTGGTAGAATTCTGTGTTAAAAACTTCTGGCCCTGGGCTCGTTTTTAGTTGACAGATTATTAATTATTGCTTCTATTCTACCAGAGGTTATAGGTCTGTTTAAATTCCTTTCTGGTCTTGATTATAACTTTGGTAAGTGGTTTATATAAAAAATTATTCAATTCTTTTAAATTTTTTAATTTGTTGGAGTACAAGTTTTCAAAGTATGCCCTTAGGAGTCTCTGGTTTGCCTCTACATATGTTCTGTTCCCTTTTCATTTCTAATTTTGGTATTTTTATATTCTTTCTCTGCCTCTTAGTTAATTTGGATACAGTTTTGTCAGTCTTATTGGTTTTCTCAAAAAAACAAAACAAAACCACAAACCTCAGTTTCACTGGTTATTCGTATAGTTTGTTTGTTTACTTTGTTTCAAAGTTATTGAACTCAAGTCTGAGTTTTGTTATGTCCTTCTATTAACTCTTTTTGGGGTTGATTTCTTCTGAACAACTTAGTACTGAATAAAAAATACTTCAGAACAAAAAGTAAAGACTTTTTAGAATTGAATGAAAATGAATACAAAACATACCCAAACATCTGGGATACAAGGAAGTTGCTTCAAAGTGGCACATTCACAGCACTAAGTGGAGGGATAGGGTTACCAACCCTAGGTCAAAATTTCTGACCCAGCATTGTTCCCGTCTAAAAGAACTGTAGGGACAAAAATGGAGATGAGACTAAAGGAAAGGCAGTCCAGTGACTGACCTAATTTGGAATCCAATACGGGGCACCAAGGCTTGACACTATTATTGAAGCTATGAAGTACTTACAGACAGGAGCCTAGCATGGTTGTCCTCTGAGAGGCCCTACCAGCAGCTGAGTAAGACATAAGCAGCTACTTAAAACCCACCATTGGACTGAAGTCGAGGAGTCCTATGGTGGAATTAGAGGAAGGATTGAAGAAGCTGAAAGGGAAGGCAACCGCATAGAAAGACCAGCAGTCTCAAGTAACTA
The DNA here is from genome assembly GCA_021653895.1 of Mastomys natalensis. NCBI lineage: Eukaryota > Metazoa > Chordata > Mammalia > Rodentia > Muridae > Mastomys > Mastomys natalensis. The sequence goes on along the minus strand of JAJTUV010000235.1, from coordinate 1,791,057 downwards.
GGACCCAGGAAGCTTCCAGAAAATAAGTCACCAACCAGGAGTATACATAGACTGCTCCGATACCCCTTGCACATGGACAGCAGTGGTCTGCCTTGTCTGGCCTCAGTTGCAAAAGATGTGCTTAATCCTAGAGAGACTTGAGGCCCCAGGGAAGGTGAAGGTATGGGTGGGAGAGGGAATGGAGCATCTGCCTGGAGGCAAGGGAGAGGAGGATTGGGATTTGAAACTGGGAGGGGGACCTGGAGGAGACCAATGACTGGAATGTAAATAAATAAAATAATTTTAAAAAAGAAATGAAGAAAATAAAATCAACATATTCAGCAAGATAGAGATAGAGATAGAGAGAGAGAGAGAGAAGACAGAGAGAGAGACAGAGAGACAGAGGATCTGTAGAATTGAAGAAAATAATATATTCTGTACATGGTAGGAAAGTTGCACTCATGAAACTGGAACAACATGGCTCCCTAAAGACCTGGAAAATGAAAATATCGACTGATAATTCAATGTAAATGTGGAAATTCTCAGATCCCTAGATAAATATCTACAGACAATTAATGACTGCACATAGAGCAAGAATCACTCTTCCACAGGAATAAGCCTCTAATTCGATTATTTTGTAACAAACAGTCAGCCATAAAAATATACACATATAAACAACAGCACTCAATAAATTGTGTGTGCATATATATTAATTATATATATTAATTATATAATATAGTATAGTATAAAATATATTACATATATGTATAGTATATATATAAATATATTATATATATATATATATATATATATATATATATATATATATATATATGTAGTAATAAAACTTAAAGGAGTGGCTGTCATGAATTTGAAATAGAGGACAGTGGGGACGCTAGGGTAATTCATGTGGGGAAAGAATGGAGTAGTAGTGATGCAAATACAATACTCATGTTAATAATTCTTATAGAAAAGCAAAGAGTAAAACAACATATCTCAACTTTAGAAAGTTCTCTCCATGACTCCATAGCCAATCATACTTACATGTTATCCAATACTCTCAAAAGATCTTAGTAGGCTCAATGTGACTATTCCTTCTCCATTCTATTTTCATATATCTTCTAAATTACAATTTCATTCCTGTAAGACCAACAAAGATGAAAAATACCCAGTGCGTGGTAGTTGCTATAGGCTATGATAATAATCTATTTACTCAGTTCTGTATGTTATTCGAACTCTGTCTTTATTTGCTTTATTTATTTTCAAAAGTGAATAAGCTACTATTTCTATACATTAATTGCATGAAATTTACTTAATATTGTCAATTTATGCAGGACAAAAGGAAGGCAGTTGTTCTCTATAGTATCTGTACCGACATAAATAAAAAGAGGTGTTGTTTTTAATTGTATTGCCTTAGATACGAATGACCTTTAGCTGCTTCTTATTCTGAAGTCTCCATCTCTGAATGCTGGGTTTATAGGCCTGTGCCACCACACTTGGTTTTCCAGAGCTCCTTAGTCAGGGAGTTAGTTTTGTTTATGTTTATGTTTAATTATAAATAAAATGTAAAGGTAGATTTCATTCCATTTGAATCTAATATAGAAACTGGGTCACACCTTTTGATTTGCCTTGAAGGTAAATGTCAGTAAGTAAATTTCATGCACTGCACGCATGTTGGCCCTTGCCATGATGATAAATGCAGTCGAGCCCAAACAAAGATATTTTAGTTTTGGTGTTTTGAAGTAGTCATTTTGGGATTTAAAGCAATATCTCAACCTAGGTACTAAAGCTCTGTGATACATAATGCAATGCATATATCCCTCTTCTGTAAGTCAAAGTGGACATTCACATAAACAAATAACCCTTGGATAGAGAGTAAAATACACAAAAGAACGGATTTTATTTAATCTTGTATGTATAGTTGGCCATAACTTCTTTAATTTTCAGAGCTTCAGAGCACACTTGTGGTATGTGTGTGTGTGTGTGTGTGTGTGTGTGTGTACATACTTGTTGAATTTATGAGATCAACCATACTGGCAATGCTTGTTTCTAACAGTCAGTCAACTCTAACTCTCAATCTTGCTGCAAGATTATAGCCATTGTTACAATAACTTTATTGCTATAATCCTTCCTGTATTGTTTCCTTTACTCTGTTCTCCCAGCCTCTATCTACACCATGCAACCTTTCCTGTTCCATTACCCACTTATAATTCGATATACCACAGTGTTCTAGTCTCCCTCTCTAGAAATCCCCTCTATATATGGCTCCTTACTAATTTTCTGACCTCCACAGGTATTCCAAGTAGGTAGTCATCCTTGTCAGCACAATTGTTGACACTTTTCCTTCTCTATGTTGTTTTCTTGGGTAATTTGTTAAAAATAATTTGTCTCTAAATATTTAGAGTCGATCTTAGCTACCTATTTTGAGCTTTGGTAGTGTGATGCTTCTACGCTTTATTCTCTTTGTTTGAGACTTTGTTTGGATATTGAGGACCTCTGGTTGTTCTATATGAGTTTCAAGATTGTTTTTCAAAATTCTGTGAAAAATCCTATTTGCATTTACTTGGGGACTAGTATAGCAACTGACAGCACTGCCTGAGGTACCAAGCTCTGGTGTAGGCCTGGGGATTATAGAAAGACTCAGACTCAGACTGGGGTCATCCTTGTGAGAGGGATGGTTCAATATATACACCAAGCCAGGGAAGGAAAAATACAAACTCAGGAAAAAAACAGGAACTCAACACGGGAGAGGGAAGGAGACAATAGGATGTCAAGTATAAATTCCCTTCCTGGGGCACCATGCCTTAGTCAGGATGTTTTGATCCTAGAGGAACTGCAGAATGTTACTCAGTAGACAGCAGCACACAGAAAGTCTCAGCCAGAGCATAGCAGCCCTTCGGGGTCCTACAAGCAACTATCTCAGCAACAGAGGAAGTAGAGGCACCATGACAAAAAAGACACCGGCATCCCTGTATTTACTGTGGTATTGTTTATAATAGCCAAGATACTTCATCAACCTAGATATATCTGTCAATGGACAAATTTATAAATAGAATATATGCATCCTCTTTGACTTTAACTTTTGGATCAAGAAACACATCTTTCTTGAAAATTTCCCTACTACCTCATCAAATATTGTCTCCCACACTTTTTTTCTTTCTGCCTATATAATTACTTTCCAATAGATTATTTTCTTTTCTATCTCCAAATGTCCTGCTTTCTGTCTTCATTTCTTTCATTCCGTTAAGTCTTTTGTCTACACATAGTTTCCTTTATCCTCAGCTGGTTTTACTCCTTTGTTTTAGAAGTAAGAACAACAACCGAAGTTCCTTTGCTGGGACATTTTCCTGACCCATCCTGGCACTGCTTTACTGTCTCCAGTACAAGATGCTTATCTACGTGCCTCAACACATGTGAAATTGTTCATAGTAACTTCTCCATCCAGTAACCCTATTCATAAAATTTCATTTCATCTATGTTCAGATCATTGGTTATGTATTTAACTTTTTTCAAAAATATTTATGGAAGACTATTTTAAGTATCTTTATGAATTTAGTCATCATGCCTCAAACATTTTCAACTAGTATCTTTTAATAACTCCCATCATTTATTTCATATCTGGAGCAAGATCCAATTCTCTTTATTTAATTTTGAATGCTTTTTATTTTTTAAGAATTTTATATATTTTGATCCTATCCCCCAACATCTCCCAGATCCTCCAACACACCCTTATCTACCTGATGTCATGCTCTTTCTCTTTCTTAAAAACAAAACAAAAGCTCCAGAAATGGAGTGAGTATTGTGTTGGATTCCTGAGCATAAGACACATTGCCCTAGGACGAGGTTGAGATATATAGTGTCATTCTATTGAAAATCAAAAACAAAAACAAAGCAAAACTGATTTTCTGTCTCCCACCAGCTATCAACCCCAAATAATTCTTGTCTAGGGCTGGATTTGTATACTATTCATTCTCCAGACTGGTATTTTATTTGTCTTGAATTTATTCAGGTCTTATGTTTTCTTTAACCACTTGAGTTTATATATTTGCTCCAGCCCTGATATGACAGGAAAATAATGTTTCCTTGAAGTTGTCTGTCATGTCTGACTTTGAAATCTTTCCCTTCCTCTTCCTCATAGATTTCAGTCTTGCGAGAAGAGGGCTTGATAAAAACATCCCATTTATGGCTGAGTGCTCCAAAGTCTCTCCCTCTCTGCTCATCATCCACGTGTGTGTCTTTATGTTGATCACTATATACTGCCAGAAGAAGCTTCTATAAAGAAAGTTATGTGAGGCACTGATAATACAAATACATCAGTAGGAGTCATTTCATTGCTATGTTGATCCAGAAAACTAATAGTTGCATGTATCTTCAACTCTTCCCTGTGATTACAATCTATTATTATGTTCTGGCATCATTAAGAGTGTTAGGTAATGGTTCTACCTCATGGACTAGGCCTTAAATCCAATCCAAGGTACTTTGATACTCCCATATCATTTCTGCTACTTGCATCACTGAGCATATCTTTCAGGCAGAAAATAATTGTAACTTACAGAATTTGTAGCTGGATGACATGATTACTTTTCTCTCCCAGTAGCATATTGTCTTTGTCAGTGTTCTATTGCTGTGAAAAGACACCATGACCATAGCAACTCTTATAAAGAAACCATTTAAGTATCATCATGGTAGAACGCAGGCAGGCATGCTGTTAGAGAAATAACTGAGAGTTCTACATCCAGCTCAGCAATTGGCAGAAAGAGTGAGACTTTGGGCTTTGACTGGGTTTTTTGAAACCTCAAAGCCTACTGCCAGTGACACACTTTCCCCTACAAGGCCACACCTCCTGATCATTTCAAATAGTGCTCGGCCCTGGTGATCAAGTATTTAAATCAATGAGCCTATGAGAGTCATTCTCATTCAAACTAACACATATGCCTAGTACCTTCCAACACTCTGAACACTAGTCAACAAGAGTTAAACTCCCGATTGACCACTAGTGTGATTTCTCTGTATTTAATGATGTAAGTATGTGATGTTTTCAACAATAGGGTCTTAATGTCAGGTTACAGGGGTTACATTTACATTGGAAATAGTTTAGGGGCAAGTTATAAGAACCCTTTGATCAACAATTCAAAACGATATCACCCATTCCTGGTACTCAGGGTTATATTTGGTAGCCCATGATATCTAGTTGAATATCTACTCTGTATCACTGACCCTTGTGTTCCTTCATTTTTAACTGTGGGTTTATACTCAGTAATATCTGTGAAAGGCAGTTAATACATTAGTAAGAGGCTATAATGCAATGTATCTTCCTCTCATGCTACATTCTGCCCCATCCTTCCCCAGTGTGTGATGCTTACTTCTGTCACACTTTGGAGAATTTTAGTAGCCCTGAGCAGTTTTTTAATATTAATTTCTAAGTTTGATAGATTCTGTACAAAATATATAAGGTAGATTTAATACAAAGTTTAAAATCTTGGGCTTATTATTTATAGTAATCAGGAATGGCTATTTTTTTTTTAACCAGGAGTTAGAGGAAGAGGCAAATATTCTAGTTGTTTTTCTTCTTCAAAATATAATTGTAATTAGTGCAACATTTTAGTGAAGTTTGAGGTGCTTCAAGAACCTTCTGACTAAGCAGATTTTGTCTTTACCTTTCAAGAGCATCATTTGCTCATTGCTTAAATCTCTACAATCTAGCCAAGGTAGCTGATACTGAAAAGTCTGTTCTGAGTCCCTTATACCTCCAGTGCAGCTGGGAGATCAGTTTACACTCCTGATCACCCTTATAGTTTCAATCATGGAAACAGCTTTCATTCTGGTGTAATAATCACATACATTCATCCTAAATGTTTTCTTTTTTAATATTTGATCTACTCGTTTAAAGCTGTATAGTACCTTTTTTTTAAACCTCCAAATTAGTTGATGTTCTGCACTGTTTGATATTGAAATCTTGAACACTTGATTCAGAAAGCAGTGTTCAGATTTATATACAGCTATGTGGTTTTTATAGGAAAAAAATCACTCATACAGAAATCCCATTTGATGGAGGAAAAACAGCTACATGAGTGATTGTAGATAAACGTGACAAGGTGGGGTTCACTGAAGGCAAGGCAATAAACAAAAATAACTCTGAGAACTAGGAATACACATGGAGCGCTAGGATGAGTAAGTATACTTTTAAAAATACAATTTATCTACACCTGAGACACACCATAAATCTTAGAAAATAAAATCATATATTAACTTTACATTAAATTTAAATCAACTATAATTTCTGTCTTCATTACTGAAGACAACGCTGAAGAAGGGGTTGGATACGATATGTCATTCCTGAGATCTCAGTACTTGGGAGGCTGTGACAAAAAAGAAGAGTTTGAAGCCTCATTGGGATACAAGCCAGACTCAGTGTCAGTGACAGCTATAGACTTTGACTGTCTCAAAATCGGTAAAAATTAGTTCAGCCGAAGATAGTTAAAGATGAGAGTACAAGGAGAGGTCTGCTATACCAAGTTTAAAGTGTAAGCATTCAATCAGGGTAATTACACCAACATGTGTGCATTGTAAAGAGTGTTTTATGCTGATAACCAATGTGAAAGGTGAACTGAGAAGAAAAGGATTAAGAAGCCATTGCAGTAAGTAATGAAGGAAGCCTAACTCTCAGCAATGGAATTGTGAATGAGGGAGAAAGATATAATTAAGCCATCACTTACAGTAAATGTAACACCTGCAGGACTTGGAATTAGTTAGAAAAGTGTGAACTCACCCCCAATTGTCCAATTTGAATATACCTGAGCATTTATGTTAATTACTGAGGAAGAAATTACAGCAACCACATTTAGTTTAAATGTAACATACCTAACGTTAGAAAAGATAAGTCATTTTCTTTTCATGGAAATGACTTTGGGCTAGGACAGGGAAGTTGGCTCAGATATTTTGGTCATCCTGATAAGCCTTTAGAAACAGTGATCATGGGAGAGTTCCCGGAATTTTGTTTATTGCCTTGCTTATTCTTTGACTATTTGTGTTTAGTGTCTTGCTTGTTATTTGACTATTTGCATCTATTGTATTGCTAGTCCCTCAACCTAGAACTGACCTTAATACTTGCTTGTAATTAAATGGTATAAAAGCAAAAAAGAGAAGGGGGGATGGGATAGAGGTTTCTAGGAAGGGGAAATGGGGATAGGGGATGACATCTGAAATGTAAATAAATAAAATATCCAATAAAAAAAGGAAAAAAAGATAAATGTGAAATATATTTGCATAACAAGACCTTGCCCTCGAACCCACACATGCAAGTAAAAATGTTTTTCACTCATACAGGCTAGTAATTTTGCCAATGGAATGTCAGGATAGTTAGTGTTCATTGTCAAACTAGTTACATTTAGAATCACCATGGAAGCCCACCTCTGGATATGTCCAGAAGAGCATTACCAGAAAGGTTTAAATGATCTGGCAGAATGTACCTGGAACATGGGAGCCACAATGCCATGGACTCTCTTCCCAGAGTGAATACAATGGGAAAGTGAGGGGAGCACTAGTCTTCTTTCTCAATATGAACTGTTAGTGCTCATTCTCCCCTCCTCCCTCGTTCTTCCCTTCCCTTCTTCCCTCTGTCTCTCTACATCTAGACTATGGATGCCATGTGACCAACTGTCTCTAACTCCCAATGCCACGACTTCCCCATCATGACAGTCCAATTTAACTTGTTCCTTCTTCAAGTTGCTTTTCTCAGATATTTGTTTTGACAACAAGAAAAAAGTACTACAAATGCCAAGATGTGTACCTCTATTTTTCTCCATTCACTGGTAAAATTAAGCCTTCTGCAAGATTCTCAGTCCAAACACACTGGAAAGAAGTCTGAGCAAAAGTTAAGAGGCATAAAAGCATTTGCACAGAACAATAGTCAAATATTCTTATTTTACCAGATGTAGATTAGTTCCAAAAACTACACTTTAATAACTAGTTCAGTGGATTATAATGCCCTCCTCCACAGAACATTCTTTAGAAGCACTGCCCTAGATCCCTCTGTTCCTTAAATGAGACTTATATCCAAATTTCTTCATGAACTTTTTTACTTGAATTCTAGTCAGTATCCTAGGCAAAGCAGAAACTCTGACTTTTCTGGCTGTTGAGGTAGCTGTGGTATGATCCTGGGACAGGCAATGCCCACGAAAATTGTATCACTGTATTTTACAGCACAGTAAGTCACCTGAGCCAAGATGAATGTTATTAATGAAGTTGCATACAGACAATAAACCGGTTGAACTGAATGGTGTCGTGTGTTGATCTATTGCATAAACACTCCCCTCAAATATCATATGCTGTTTTTCTTGGTTGGAGTTTAGGGTGAACTCACAGAATCTGTCAAATGTACTGTGGATAAAAAGGAGAGTGTTTTCAGAAATAAAAGATAGATGTGAGCTATGCCAGTCTTTTCAGTAAACTGACCTTCAGGAATCTATCTAACATAATAAAAATGCAATCTAGGAAGAGACTTTGTGCCTTCCAAAAAACTTAACTCACATTAAACAGTAGATTTATGTATAAAATGTAAATCTACAAAACTCCTCAAAGACAGCATAGGGAAATGTATAACTGGTTATGAATTGCATTTGACTCTGACACAAATAAGATAAGATTGCAGAACCAAGCCCTCAGGAAAAAAATGCAATGAGTAGGTTCTTTTAACAAATACTTGTGAAAATAAAGGCACAGAGAAAATATTTCCAAAACTTTGAGCTCAAAAAAACAACCAAACTTCTGTTCAGTTAAATATGCCAGAAAGTAATATATAGACTGCTGAGGGACAAAAATCAATGTATTACCCATTGCTGGTCCTTGAATGCTACAGTCTCAACTTGCCAGACAAGATGTACCTATGGGTACAATAGTGGACTGGCTGCTTTCTCAGTATCCAGAGACTTTCAGATTGGAGGTGAGGGTAGTCTCAATACTTCCTATTGTAAACCTGGGCAAAAGCTCATGGAAGGTGATATTGTCGGCCCTTGGAAACCTACTACTGTTGTTCAGCTAAGTGGCTACATAGTTAAACTACCTTCTAAATATGTCTACGCACATTTATGAAACTCTTCATCTTGATCAAAGAGGCTTCTATTTCCAATGGGGAGAAGTCAATGTAGAAACTGACAACTATTCAAAATCACGGAGAAAAGTGAAACTGTAAGTGATCCCTCTAACACCTTGATGTCCCAGGCTTGAGGAAAGCTACAGAAGAGGAAGTAGATAACCTGCAACAGCTAGAAGATGAATAGGAGTGTGTGAGATACTGTGTTCTGGACATGACATGGTTGTCGTACTAATATTAGATATAATGACAGGCATAAGACCTATTTGCCCAGATCAATCCTGTCAAAATTCCAGCATAGTTAGGGGTGGGGACAGGTTCATGAAGCCCCATCCCTATCTGAAGAACTATTGGCAGATGATGGGTATGAATTTTTTTTCTTTTTTGTGAGTTTTTGATAGATTACCCATGTTCCGGTGGATGACTATATACACACACACACACACACACACACACACACACACATTCACATGGACATCTCTATTTGACTCAGTGTGTTACTAAAGGAAAGAAGAGAAGAGAAGAGAAGAGAAGAGAAGAGAAGAGAAGAGAAGAGAAGAGAAGAGAAAGAAGAGAAAAGAGAAGAGAAGAGAAAGAAGAGAAAGAGAAGAGAAGAGAAGAGAAGAGAGGAGAGGAGAGGAGAGGAGAGGAGAGGAGAGGAGAGGAGAGCAGAGGAGAGGAGAGGAGAGCAGAGGAGAGGAGAGGAGAGGAGAGGAGAAGAGAAGAGGGAAGAGAAGAGAAGAGAAGAGAAGAGAAGAGAAGAGAAGAGAAAGAGAAGAGAAGAGAAGAGAAGAGAAGAGAAGAGAAGAAGAGAAGAGGAAGAGAAGAAAAGGAGGGGCATAAAATTGTAAGATGAATATTCAAAGTTTAGTTTCTGGGGAAGTTAAAGGAAGAGAGAGGAATGGACATATATAGCAAAGTAGAGCATGGAACATGTGTAAAATTTTCAAATAGATAAAATTTGTTACCTAAAAAAATAATCTTAAAAGATACAAGAACCCTTAATAATCACCAATGCGAACACAAAATCTCAATTTAAAAATGAGAAAAATGAATGGACAGAAACTTTAACAGGGTGCATTCAAACAGCAAATTAGTAGACAAACTGACAGGAATGAGAAATAGAAGGCAGACTCACAGTTTCTTATAAGACTACTCTTACCAGATTATTGTTTTCTACATGGAAAAAAAACGTTAGCAGTTTCTTATAAAGCTAAACGCACTCCTAGCATATCAGTAATAACCCTACTGTTATACTATCTGACATTTGCCTAAACTGAAAGCTTCCATCTATACAAAAACCTGCACACAAATGATTATTACTACATCATCCAGAAACCTAGATGACATTCAGTAGATAAATGAAGGAGTAAACTGTGGCTCATCCAGACAATGTGCATTATTCAGTGCTAAAGGCAAATGAGGCGTGGCATGGTGCAACCTTAAGTATGCATTGCTACATTTAAAGAACCAAACTCAAATGGCTACATACTGCATGATGGCCACATTCTGACACAGTATGAGTGATGCAAGTATAGAGACAGACAGATTGTTAAATCCAGAGGCCAGGGTAGAAGTATGGCTAAATACATATTTTTGTATTGGGAAGTTTAAGGCAGGTTAAAAAATACTATAATAGTGAATATGGATCATTACACATTTTTCAACACTCATAAAGTATACAAGGAGGATCCTTGAAAAACTCATGGAATGCTTTACTTGAAAATAGTAGGTTAATAACAGGGCATCAATAGTAACAAATAAACCCTGCTAATTCTAATGTTAATAAGGGAGATCAAGAGGACAGTCTGTACGGATATGCCAACAGCATCTTTTTTCATTACTCTTGTGTTCAGCTAAAATTGTCTTTTAAACTTGCCTCTCATATTTACAAATATCATGCCAGAAGGTATTACATTTAAGTGATCTATGAAAGTAGGGAGCTCTTTCTTATTTTTATCTTATGTCAAAGTAATAGGTATTTGGCATTATGTTCTGCAAGGCTGAGAGTATAAATTAATTGACTTTAGGAGGAAAGACATAGAAAAGATCACTGTATTCTTAATAAAGCTAGCTTCATAAGACAACATCAGGTGCCTTGACCACTCAACATTCACATCCTTTAATTTTCCACATTGTTTTCTTCTCAAACATCATCTGACCTAATGAGAAGTTGAGGAGAACGCAACAGATTCACAAAAACATCTTTCTTCACACAAGTTGTGAAAATCTTGAAATGAAACTAAAAACAAAGGCATGAAAATCAATCAGCACACCTTTATTTTTAAGGGATTTCAGGTTAAGGCATACAAATTCAAAAACACTCATTCTCTTACATACACAATTATCCTCTGCCTCTCTGTCTCTGTGTCTGTCTGTCTCTCTCTCTCTCTTTCACATACACACACACACACACACACACACACTTCCTAATACTTCAAGATGCAGAGATATCCACTGAGACAATGCATCTTGAAAAAAAAATCTACATTTTCAAGAGAGGATCTAACCCTTGAACTGCCAAGGAGATAGTACAATCATTGTTCTGGAAATAGCCCATTACTAATATAAGAGAAGCTCAAAAGAAGAAGCTGAATTTAATATTCTTGAGCTGTCCACTTGTGGTGAAGCAGCTTAAGGAAAAATGCAGAAAGTAACAAGGACAGCTTCATTACTAAGAATCAGTTCACATGGGATTGATCATTAGGATCAGTGAGACACAAATCCCTCTCAACGATTATAACAGGAACCATTATGACCAGAGATAAATTCTAAAGCACAAATTTGGATGTCTCCCACAAATATTTATATGTATGAAATGTCCTTCAAATATTCAAGATCAGCTGCATGCATAAGAAAGTGATTTAAATGTCTATGATGGCCATCGTACGTTGCCAGAGGGCCAGCCTGAAGCACTGTGTAAGACTGAATGCAAGTATGAGGCTGCGCTCCAGCGTGGAAAAGGCTGTGATGAATTGCAGGGAATTTCTCAGAGGCATGAGGAAGTGTGGTGTGCCCATCTCTTATCATGTTGACATTGAATCTACTTCATATAGATCAAATTCAAATTCAAGACAAATGGACAGAAGAAGAAAATGTTAACAGTAAAGAATTGTCAGAAGAGATTACCAGCAAACCTAACCTGCACAGATGCAGCTCAATCTGTGTTGATGCTGTGACTACATTGGATGATGTCTCCAGGTGTTGAAACTTTCCTCCCAGTTGGCCTCAGCCCATTGTCCAAACTCCACTCTTTAGACTGACATGGAGTAATCTAATCTTCGATCCACATACACAATTTTATTTCTTTAAATACAGGTTAATATTATAACAGGTTTTTTTTCTCTTTTTTCTATCTATCTATCTATCTATCTATCTATCTATCTATCTATCTATCTATCTATCTAGTGTATGTGTGTGTGAGAGAGAGATTGACAGTCCTCCAGTTGTCAGAAGATTTTTTTATTAGTTAAATTATTTATTTACTTTTTATCCCTACTTCAGACTACCCTCCCAGCCCTTCTCTCTCATTCCCACATTCACCTTTCCTACACTTCTCTTCAGAAAAGGTCAAGACTCCGTGGAATTCAACCAGCCTTGCATAACAGTCCAGTAAGACTAGGCATGTGTTCTCCTATTGAGGTTAGACAAGGCAGAACAGTAAGAGAAAAGGGATCCAAAGTCAGGCAATGTAATCAGGGATAGGTCTTGTACTAGTCATGGATCTCTAGAGTCACAGAACTTATGGAATGTCTCTATATATTAAAGGAATTTATTGTAATGACTTACAGTCTATAGTCCAACTAACCCAACAATGGGCAGCTATGAATGGGAAGTCCAGAAGTCTACTATTGTTCAGTCCACAAGGCTTGCTTCACCAGGTCTTCTGTATGAGCTGGAATCCTGAAGAGGTAGGTTCCAACACATATACCGGAAAGTAAGTGTAATCAGGCAAAGAAGAGTGAGTCTTCTTTCTTCCAATGTCCTTATGTAGGCCTCCAGCAGAAAGTATAGCTCATATTAAAGGTGTGTACCACAACACCTGAATGTGGAATTTGCTTTGTCCCAGGGTGACCTTGAACTCAGAAATCTGGTTGTCTCAGTCTCCTGGAATTAAAGGCATGCATTACCTTGTCTGGCCCTAAGCTTTTCATGGCCACTATGTCTCAAAATCTCCATGTCAAGATCCAAGTCAGAAGCTTGTGTTTTCCAACCTCAAGATCTGGATCATAGGTGTGTGCTCCATTTCTTGATTGTAGTTCATTCCGGATGTGGTCAAGTTGACTACCAAGAGTAGCTGTCACAGGCTTTGCTCCTGCTTTAAGGATCCCACAGGAAGACCCAGCTGCACAACTGTTACATATGTGCACAGGGCCTAGGTCTGTTCCATTGGCAGCTAAGTCTCTTAAGAGCCTCTATGAGCCCAGCTTAGTTGATTCTCTAGGTTTTCTCGTGGTGTCCTTGACCCCTCTGGATCCTTCATTCGTTCTTCCCACTCTTCCACAGGATTCCACAACTCAAGTTAGTATTTAGCTGTAGGTGAAGCTTCTGTAATGATAGTTATGCTAGGCTCTTGATATTATGCAAGTGTAGCAGATATCATCAATATTATCAGTGGCAGGCTTCCTCTCATGGCATGGGTCTTAAGCTGAACTGGTCATTGATTGGCTCTTTCTCAAATTCTGTTCTGTCTTGTACCTAGGCACATCATGTAGGCAGGGCCAACTATTGGCCTAAGGTTTTGTAGTAGCTAGGTTGGTGTCCCAATACCTCCATTGGAGTCTTTCATCTCTTTCTTTAGGTTAGGTAAATTGTCTTCTACAATTTTATTGAAAATATTTTCTTAGCCTTGGAGTTGAGAATTTTCTCCTTCCTCTATTCCTATTATTCTTGGATTTGGTCTTTCCATAGTGTCAAATTTTCTGAATGTTTTATGCCAGAAACCTTTTAAATACAACATTTTCTTTGACTAAGTCAGTTTCTTTTATTGTATCTTTCATGCCTAAGATTCTCTCTTTCATCTCTTATATTGTGTTGGCGATACTTGTGCCTATAATTTCTGGTCTCTTACTGAGTACATCTCCAGGACCCCCTTAGTTTATGTTATTTTTATTGCTTCTAAGTCAATTTCAGGTCTTGAACAGTTTTATTCATTTCCTTTACCTGTTTGATTGTGCTTTCCTGTATTTGTTTAAGGGATTTATTCATTTCCTCTTTAAAGTTCTCTATCATCTTCATATGGTTGAATTTAAAGGTCATTTTCTTGTGTTTCAGCTGTGTTAAGATAACCAGATCTTGCGGTAGTAGAAAGCTGGACTCTGGTTGTACTAAATTGCACTTGGCTCTTATTGATTGTGTTCTTATGTTGTCCTTAATCAGCTGTTTTATAGCTATTATAGATTTAGATGCTGATTTCTGAGTTTATCTTTGTTGGGCTGGTGTTATTTTCCCCTGGCTTATGTTTCCTTTCTATCTTACCTGAGTAGCTTGGGGTTCTAGTGACTAGTGAGTCTTCTGATCCATCAAAATATCTCCCCTGAGGTTTTCTTTTTTGGCTTTTGTGGCCTCTGTAGCTTAGGATGCTAACCTTGTCTCAGGGATCAATACTACCCCTGTAACCTGGGGTCCCTATTGACAAAATGGCCACCAGGAAAGCAGGCAGAGTTGTGGGGTGGAAAATGTAGTCCAGGGGTTGGAATGTAGTTTATTGCTGTTGGTTATACTTTAGGACTTGGCAGACATGGGCATGGAGGAGGGGGATCATGCCTGGTTGTCCCTTGTACCGTCAGGCCTCCAGGAACACAGGCCTAGAACATGGAGCATCTCATTGGTTTTCTAAAGTTTTTATGTTTTCTATCCATGTCTAGAATGGAATAAAACCTATTCACATTTCCTGAGGATTCAGGCTTGAACTTAGAGGTTTTGTATATTGAAGAGATCCCAGAAGAGGAAAGTCTGAACTAGATATTCTAAGTTTGGCAGTCCTATGATTTTAGTTCAGTGCTGGCCTAACAGTGGCCTGTGTTGAGTATGGGTAGAATTTTACTGAGTACTTAAGGCATTCCCTAAGAAGTAGGCATTCTTAAATTTTTATTTAGGCTCATTATTTATTTTTGTTTCTATGAGTATGGATATAAACCTGTGTGACATTTGCTGTGTGTGTATGGGTATGTAGGGCGACCAGAAGAGGGCATATGATTATTCTCTGGAGCTAGAGTTGGAGGCAGTTGTGAGCCTCTCCGTGGGTGCTTGCATTCTCTGGAAGAACAGAAATTGTGCTTAACTAATGAGTTATCTCTCCAGACTCAGGAAAGAAAAGATCATATCCCGATGTGAAAAAAAATAACATATTCAAATGAAGGTTGTTCGAAGCCTTGAAAGGTTGTGGAGTTTGGACTTCAAGGAGTCTCAGCTCAGCTCAAAGTCCAGGGCACCAGAGATTGTCCTAAGTGCTCTCTCAGGTTACCTCAGCACGTTTTCCTGTCCCTCTTCAGTACAGTGACATACTAAGTCATACTGTATGAAAATGTGTGATCCTGAAACTTGACTGCAAATGTGAATCAACTCAAAAGTCTTTTTAAACTTTTATTGTGCTGAAGCCTCAGTCCTGGACAATTCTGGTGAATCAGGAAGTTGATCTCGTGCACTGAAAAGTTGAAACTTTTATGCAGGTTGTGATTATGAACAGTCAAAGTCACTGTCTACTGCCATATATCTGGGCTATTACTTTAGTTCATAAAATGACATCAGGTACTTTTGCTGAATCTAATGCCCCTTATTTTATACTTAGGTGAGGACACAAAGGCTAGACCTAACATGCACCACGATTAAATTTTATCTTACAGGATTTAGTCCATTATTGTAGCCTGTTACGGGATCTTAATTGAATCAGATTCTGTCACCCAGCATATTTCTTAAACCTTCCAGCTTCGTGGCATCTAAAAATGTCACAAGCATTCCTTTGATATTTTCATCCAAGTCATAAAGCAAATCAGTGGGCAGAAAACAGCCTTCAAGCATGTCAGCTTGACATCTTCAGACATGAGCATCCAAATACAAATTTACATAATTATGCTTGCCTGTGGTTCAATTTGCCATTTTACTCATAGGAGTGCTGTTAATGACCTTTAAAAATTGGTGAAATACAAATATTCTAAGTGCAGCCTATTTTTCTGCCTCCATGACTGGAAGCATGGAAGGGGCATTCGGACAGGAAAGGATATTCTCAACATGCGTTTACTGGTATGCTGAGTTTTGCTTAGCATTGGGATACACAATGAGAAACGTTTAACACATAAAATGCTGATCACTGTCATATGCCACCCAAATATCCGCCCTTAAGAAATGAAGAACTATGATACAAGTCACTGGTGACTCACTAGCTTCAATACTATGGAAGCTGTCCCAGCAGAAAATCACGCTAACATACCAGGGAAGTCTTTCTTTCCAGGAAACCAGAGTCTAACTGACTGATAAGCTTCAAAACAAAATTATCCAAACCACCCATAGCTTCTGAGTTATCTCATCTTTCTAACTGTCTGCAGGGTCAGCTGAGGTTTCCATCAAATTCATATCAAAGCTACAACATAGTCTCCCTCCCTCAGTTCAAATCTACCTCCTTTTCTTATTAGCCATCTAGTTCAGTTGGAAAATTATTCCCCCTAAATCTGGATGCTAATCTTAATGTCAGAGCCATCCATTCAAAGACTCTACAACCAATGACATACAGAATATAGCAGGGCTCTGAAACATATAGAAGACCAGGAACTTTCCCTAGACATGAATAAGTGTGGAACTGAAGACAATGAAAAAGAATCAGTTACAAGATTCTACCTACACCCTATTTTACTAATAGCTGGACATAGTGGTATAAAGGTAAAAGGCATGTTGCTCACTCTACAGGAGGGAAATAAGAGTTGATTGAAGTCACCTTAAGATACCTCTCAGCTTGTGATAGTTCCAGAGGAGTTCACATGAATAAGCTTAAAGAACCTCTCTCTACCAATTTGTTCTGCCCAATAAATTACTGCCTTAGAGGTTCAAAGTCCTTTTCTTTTGACTTGTCACTTTTCTAAAACTCTGTTCCCTGTTGAAAAGACAACATAGAGTGAAATTTTTATCTCTGAGAACTTTTCATTCTTTAGGTATCTATCTCCCTTATGTGTATGAAATATTTATGTTAAGAAACTTCCATTTGCTTCCCTTGATTAATCTATTTCATAACAAAGGTCTAATCCAGCTAAGAACCAATGGTACCTTTGCTAGTCCCACAGAAAGGGAATTTGTGAGACCACTGAGATGATCAAAAAGGGAGCAATAAGATGGCGGTGGATTGACACTGTTGTGATGGTGGACACACCAAGCAACGAATGTAGAAGGTAGTATCCTAGTAGCTAGATGTGACTAGAGTTTTAAGAAGACTACTGTTAACAGAAGGAATATTGCCATCTGATTGAAGAGGATGACATTTAAGCACAAGCATTGCTGCACTCATTCCTACCCTCAGGAAGTGATTGGAGTCAAAGCCATGAATGGGAAGAGAAGGAACCAAAACTGGGCAGAGAAAGAAGTTGCTGCAGTTGTTAGTTCCAAAAATGAGATGAACAAACTGGGATGATAGAAATAAGCTTTTATTGCTTCATGCTGGCCAGTTATATGTTTGAGACTATAAGATGTTACAATCATTGCCTGATTATAGACAACACAATGAAGAGGCCTTGGTGACTTTGGGAGGAAAAATAATTAGAACTGTCACCTCTCTCAGAACTCTCCCAAGGAATGTGAGCATACTATTCACTTGGAGGGACCACAGCTTTCAGAGCCCTTTATAGTCTAAAGCCCTTATCTGACTTTGTAGCCTCTGTAGAATAAACCTATCACACGAGGAGTGGATTCTCTCCATACACAGCCTCTTCTTTTCCCATAAACGCATGCTAGGTGTGTTTCTAGGCAAATGCACAAATGCCATAGCCTTAGAAAGTCCATCTCTTACCCAGGTAGAAGATACCCATCCTTGCTATTTTCTCTTCCCTGATGCAAAGTTTTTCCACAGCACTTATGTTTTATAAACTTATATCAGAAAGTAATAAAAACACAAAATAACAAATTCACATAATAAATCTATATATTATAGAGTGGTGAAACTTTTGACATTGAATTATAGGCCAAGGACTAAAATTACATTTCTAGGGGGCTTGCATTTTAATAATAAGTATTAGATGACAGACTCATACTGTAATTATTTGACAATACTTTATAATGCCAAAAATGAACAAAACACACACACACACACAATCATCTTGCTTCATAATAAAGAAAATATTTTCTCAAATCTAAATAACTTGTAGAAGTGTTGACTACTCTATAAAACAAGAAACAGTGAACATCACCATTTGTACTTTAGCCTGAGAGCCAAGTTGTCCTAAGTGCTTTGAATTTCTCTGCACTGAAAATATGACCTTGTGCTCAAAAACTGTCTACATTGGTGCTGGTTACATGGCTCAGTATTTAAGAACACTGGTTATTCTTCCAAGGAACTGGATTCAATTCCCAGAACTTACAGAGTAGGTTACTATCATCTGAATTTTCAGCCCCAGAAAAATCTAACACTGCCATCTGTTCCCCAAGGACACCAAACATGCACTTGCTGAACAGGCATACATACTTATATGCATAATTTAAAAAACAATACATTTAACAATAGTCTATTTTTTTTTCACACAATTGATTTATTGACTACTTATCTCTCACTGAGCTTCTTTACAAGACAGACACTGTCATGCTCACCACAGGCTCCTTTGCTTGCTGCGTAGAAGAGTCTGGCATATACAAAGCATTACACACTTTAAACAGTTGTGATTTGTCCTCTAATATGTTTGAAATATAATAAAGATATAAGAATAATAGCAAGAATAACATGCGCTGAAACAATAAGAAGGTGCAACCAGATAACTGAGAGAAGAAGGATGTGTCAATTAAGAGAAAGAAAGAAAGAAAGAAAAAGAAAAACTCATAATTGATGAGAGTGAGAGGAGATTGAGCCAATAGAAGGAAGAAGATGGAAGGTCAAATAATGCAGACATACTGCTAAGGACTCTTCATTATACACAGCCTAATTGAACTATATTAAACAAAAGGAAATAAATAATTTGATTCATATAATCTCACTGGTAGAAAAGGAGTAATGCTGGCCTTCGAGTGCTGGAATCAGTACCATGGCCTTCGAATGCTGGAATCAGTACCAGGGCCTTCGAGTGCTGGAATCAGTACACGGCTATTATCTGCTATTTCTTCTGACTCTGCTTCTTATTGACTATTTATTTTAATATTTTCTGCTGCAGGCTGACCTTGTTATGTACACAAGTCCCGGTGATTTCTAAATGGATGCCTTAGAGGATTGTTCACATGTCTGTTTCTTTCCTAATCCATGTTGACAATGGATTGGCACAGTCAAGCTTTATTTCAAGAGTATGTGAAAAAGCATAGTCTCAGGCCATGAGGGTAAGTGAAGCCACTGAAGAGCACAGCCTGGAGCACAGTACTGAGAAGCCTCCACTTTGGATACGAGCTGCTGGAAGCCCACACCCCCACAAGGGAAAGTCACATACTACACAGAGAGAGACAGGTGAATAGCTTGGTTGATTAATCAATAGACTGACTGACGTATCTGAAGGAAATTGGTTGACTACTAAATTGATTGATGAATCTGAATGCAAACCCTTCCAGAACAATAGGCATTTTCAATGCCCAATACTCTGACCTCTAGTTACACAAATTATTAGTGTTCTTTGTTGGGTTTAATTGTTGTGAACAACACTATTAGCAATTTTATCTTCAAAAAAGAATAAAAAGACTTAAATTCTCATCAAGCTCTCTATCCCTAAGTTAAATCTTTATATTTCTATTTGGTAAATGTCTCCATTTGCATAAATTGTCTGTGAACAATCGGAGTTAATTAAGATAATTTACCATGTAAAAGTAAAGCTGCCTTATCAGTAGGTATCAGCTTGTTAAGCAAACAAAGAACACATTTCAAGAAAATAATCAGCCCTCGTTACCAAGTTGAACACAAGTAGGGAAAAAAAATCAGACTATATCTTTCTAGGTTCTTCAACACTGGAGGTGTTGTGCAATTAGCAAGCATCATCCTTGGTGATATGTGTGCAATACAATTCTATAGCTTATATAGTAATGTACATGTTGGCAATCTTCTTGTATATGAGATGTAATAATGTTTAATAAAATGAGAGAAACTTTATAACTGATAAAAGTGCTCTCTCATAAATCCCATAAAAACTAAATTTCTGTGAGGATGTGTCACAAAGGTATGCTCCATATTACGTTGATGTGCAGTAATAAAGTAATTTAAAAACATATAATATATATATATATATATATAAAATTATATGTAAATATATGCATAATATATAATATGTCATACAATCATAAACATATATACATATAATATACATATATAAGTATAATAATTTTATTTATATTTTGGTTATATTTATATTATATATAAATATAAAAATATATATTTAAAATTTTCATGAAATTTTCATAATATGCATATATAAGAGAGTTGATATGTTGAGATTTACTCTGGTTATCAGAAGAACATGAAGATATCTGAAATTTATGAAATATGGTAGTGAGCCCAGTATGGATTACTTAAAAGAATAGGAAAATCTCTCATGATATAAAAGAACATAAGCAGCCATTAAGTAGTAGTATCAATGTTTGAAAATAAAATAACATTTTAAATTTTACAAATATTATATCTTCTCCCATGAATGGGCTTACCATCTATTATAAAAGATATAGGTTACATAATTTTAGTCTTCTTAGAATGCAACTCATCACATTTAGGTGTTTTTTGGTGTATTGTGTTATTTGAGGGCTAAAACACAAAAGAAATTATGGTTGATTCAGAGAAGTAAAAAGATTAGCAGAAAGTAAATTTAATAGACAAATAATCCTTGTAACTGTGAAACAAATATATGAAGATGAAAGGTAGCTAATCTAGCATGCTCAGTAACACACTGACAGGGCTTCATTTCCCTGTCTGTCTTCTCTTTGACCCAGAAATCATGAAACTCTAACACTTAAAATTAATTAATTCAATTGTAAGTCAAAAAAAAAAAAGGAAAATGTAAAGCATTACAAGAGTAAAGAAGGGAAGAAAGGTATGTTTCTTTAAGAGATGACACATTGGAAAAAGACACACAGGGTATAAAAATTATGGAAAACATTTTAGTTCATTAAAAGTGGATAACTAGCAAGTATGACTGTAAAATATAGTAAGAAGACTTCAGAGAAAAAAATGAATTCCACAGGGTAAGTTAATTTATAATCATTATCGTCATCATCACATCGATGTGCCAGACCCAGAGATAGGCTAAGCAGTGTGATGTGCCCCTGTGGAAGCAGGAGGACTCAGAGATACAAGCTATCTTCTGTTGCTTCTGCCCAAAGTAAGAAAATCTATGAAAAGTAGGAACAGGAGTGAGAAAGTATGAGAAAAAGGGAATGGGCAGAAAAGATGACGAATGAGAAAGTGTTTACAAGAAACAGAAAAGCACATAAACATTGTTACATAAAACACACTAGGAAGGCAAGTGATAGAGAATAGAAGTAAGAAATGTTCAGAGTAGAAGTAAAATCTTTAAGGTATTACAGATATTACTGATAAAAAAAACTGATGAAATTTGACATACAAAATTTGGATGTATAAAATATTAAGGTATAATGGATAATGTTAAAGATACAATTAAACAAAATATTACTAAAATAAATTAGATTTAAAAATCTAAGATTCTTATGATCCAAATACAATTTTTCTGAATAACATCTAAGAACAACAAGGAGTAATTTTTAATGAATAGACACTTCATTTTGTAACATGGCATGACAGTGTATTTGCAAGTGCTTTAATGTAAAGGAAATTTCATATTATTTGCTGTTTAACAAAGGAAAAATTCTTTTTTTTTTACAAGAAAATTCTTAACTGAAAGAATGGTGAGCAGCATATTCCAAGAAAAAATTTCTTCCAAAAAAAAAAAAAAATCAGAATCTTTTGTTTATATACAATGTGTTAACACTCTAAGATTCCAAATCAAAGAAATTATAACCCAAGCAATTCACTGGTAAACAAATTCTAACTAGAAATCTTAAACACTTTTGAATTTGGAAGGGTAGTGTTCTTATGAACCTATCTTGAAGAACTTAACAGAAGAAAAAACTGACCTAATACATAATTTTTGAAATCAGAAAATGTGTAATAAATAACATAAATTTATGTAAATACATATAGCAAATAAGAATAATGTCTTCAAATAATTTTTGCAAATAGAATTCAAATCAACAAATGACATAGCTTGTACAAAAACACAAGAACTAAAGTCAGTTCTACAATTTAAATATTCTCACCAGTAGCCTCTACTCCTATGCTCAGATACCCAATGGAAAAGGGATAAAGAGATTATTGTGAAGAGATATCATACATACATATGTAAAATTTTCTTTTGACATTCTATTGTCTAGACTTATGTCACAGAGCTAATCCTAAAATCAAAGCTGAGAGGGAAATGACTTGCTCCCCATGTTTAGAAAGAAGAGAGCTAAGAATAAAAAAGGTGTTAATGAGGAAGAGAGTTTAAGACTCTATATCAGAAAAGAGAGAAGAATGGAAGGAAAAAGGGAAAGAAGGAAGGAAGCAAGGAAAGAAGGAAGAACGCAAGGAAGTGTTGGGATAGCCCCAGCCTTGTATTTTGATCCTAGTTTCACTTTCCTAGGAGGGGCTGCAGAGGATGATTGAATCTGTACACAGGTGATGTCTTGTAAACCTTCTGTCCAATTAAAACCTGTAAAATAAAGGCTAGAGCCAGAGATTGGGCAGTAGAAGGGGAGGCGGAGAAAAAGGCTTAGGGGAGGAGAGAGTGAGAGGAATTCGATATAAGAGGCAGTGGACGATGGAGAAGGAGGCAGAAGCAGAGGAAGAAGCTGGAGGAAGTGGAAGCAGAAGGAAGCCGGCAGTAGAAGGAAGCTGATGACGAGGAGCTGGAGGTGGAAGGACAAGCACATGGCCTGGATGAACCGCAAGTTATAAGGGATCTCGTAGCCGGGATTAGAGTAGTGTAGTGGTAAATCTGCCCAATCTAGGTGTGCTATTTATACCATAATTACTGAGTTGTGTCTTCCTTTACTGGTCTCCTTTGGGTAGGAGATTTACTGCGACAAATTTGTTGGTTTAAATAATTTCTTCTACTACAAGGAATTAAGGAAAGAAGGAAGAAAGGAAGGAAGGAAGAAAGGAAAGAAGGAAGGAAGAACACTGACTGAGAATGCAGCTCAGCTGACAATGTTTGTAGAATATGCAGAAAGCCTGGGCTCCATCCCCAGCCTCCCATTAAGGAAGACATGGTAGCAGACACCTATAACACCAGCATTCTGGAAGTACAACAAAAAGAATAGAAAATTGAAAGTCATCCTTCTTTACACAGTAAGTTTAAGATTACCCTAGACTGTATGAGACGTTTTCTCAAAACAATGAAAAGAGAAAGAAAAAACAATGCACTGGCTTTATATAGAATAATCAAAACAGATATCAGAAAATGAAAGTGAAATTAATAAATATTAACACAAGACATTTTGAATTCTAGCATAAAGCTAGTAATTACTCAGATAAATAAGAGGAAAACCACTAATTAGCAATAAAACATAGCGTCTCTTCAGAAAAACATTATACAGCATCATTTAGTGATTATAAGTGAGCATATATAATGAAACATAAGTTGGTGGAGAAAAACTAAATCAAATCATAAGAAATGACTTTTTGTAAATTAATAAAAGAAATTTGAATAGTGGATAAGACTGACAAAATGCAATTTATAGCTTCAAACAAATTGAATGTATAATAAAAATTAGTATAAATATGGTTACATTCAAAAGTTGAAGAAATTAATTAAGGTCAGACATTGATTGAAAACAATATTCAAGAGAGTTCTTTATGCTGAATCAGAATGACTCCAGATGGCAAAACAACCAGCCTTGAAGAGGTAAGAATCACTAGAGAGAATAAACAAAATTGGATGATAACTGATTAATCACAGAGGACATTGATATCTAAATCAATATAAACTGAATGATAATAGGACACCATAACAAATAAATTGGAAGAGCAACAGAATCATAGCACTGTAAGTGTCACACTTTAAAGAAAGCACTTGAAGACTATTTAGAATGTAACAGTCATGATTGAGCACTGTAATTTCTAGGATATTTCCTAAGAGCATAAGAGTATATACTACGAAGATAATTTAAAATACATGGAATAATAAATATTCATCATTTATTTGAGACGGTTGAAAGGATTGAGAAGATGAAAGGATGAATTTATAAAGGAGAACAAAAGGAAAGTCATGGAAAACCAGTACAAGTTGCTCTGAGTAAATATAAAAAGATCAATAACTGTACTACACCAATGAAAGACAATGGCATAGGGAAATTTTATTTGACTAAGAAGTCCATTATGCATCAGAATTTTTTCTTTTTTTATTGGTTATTTTATTTATTTACACTTCAAATGTTATCCCCCTTCCCAGTTTCCCGTCTACAAACCCCCATCTCTCCCCCTCCCCCTGCCTCTATGAGGGTGCTCCCCTACCCACCTTCCCAGTTTCCCGTCTACAAACCCCCATCTCTCCCCCTCCCCCTGCCTCCATGAGGGTGCTCCCCTACCCGTACCCACCCTCTCCACCCTTATCGCCCTAGCATTCCCTTTCACAGGAGCATCGAGCCTCCACAGGACCAAAGGGCTTCCTAACCATTGATACGCATCAGAATTTTAAAGATTAAAAGATGAAACAAGAATAATAACCGTAAAATATTGACTGTGAGGAATACAGTAGAATCAGGGTTTTAGATTTCATCTCAGAAAAGTTGAAAAATAAAACATGTAACTAAAAAAAGACAGGAAAAACTAAGAATGTGTCTAGAAAAAAAGAAGACTCTATGTTCCCATAGGACCTTTACCCAAGAGAATCAATATTTATAAAAATAACAAGCTTGGCTTCTTTTGTTTCCTGTCTTCCTATGTGGATTTCTGTTCTGTGTTCCCTCTTGCAGTTGTGATATTTTCTGATAAGGCTCTCACCAATGTTGAACACTTACAGTGTCAGACTCAGGAATCTTTAGCTGTGTGAGTTAAGCAAACTACCATATAAAGAACCACTTTGAATAGTTCTCTAACACACACACAAACAAATGGACCAGGACAATCTGTACAAGACTGGTTTGATATAATCTCAAACAAAAGAACAAAATTATGCAGGATTATACTAAATCAAAATGGTAAAGGAACAGGAAAGAGACAGGTAGATGTCCAGTGTACATACAAAAAACTATTGAACACCTTAAGTCATTATAAAAATGTTACTCCAATTTGCATCTTTAGTGTGAATCAAATAACAAAATACAACAAGTATTAGCAAGAACTAAGTATCCATGAACTGAGAAACTGGCAAAGAAAATCTGCTCTATATTCACATGAACTATTGCTAAGCGAGAAAAAGATAAAACACCATCATTTTCAACCTAGAAGTCAGTGTATAAAATAAGCCAGTTGGGCACAGTAAAATAACTACGCGATGATCCAAATTATTTTTGAACCTTAAAATAGATGATCTCATAGAAGTTAAAGGGACAGTAATCAGCACAAACTAGAGAAAGGAGATAGAACAAGAAGGAAGGGATGAATAGGGACGAACTTAACGTTAGGAGAGATAAGACATGGCATTTTATTGCACAGAAAGAAAACTATGCTTAGCAATGTATTATACATTTTCAAAATATCTGAAAGAATTCAAAGCATAGCGCTACAAAAAAATAAGAAAGGTAACAAGTGGTACATATGCAAATTCCTTTTTTCCTTCATAACACAGTGTATAAGGAAATCTAAATATCATGCTATCCAGCATACATATGCAAAGCTTTACTATTAGTCCAAAAGGCATGTATTATGCTACCGAGAATTGGTTACAATGCGCTTACAAATGCCCACTATTGTATAATTTTATTAAGACTGTGTAACTTCCTAAAGATTCAGGCTATATTTTAAAGTATATGTTTAACATTTTCAATATTACTTTAGTTCCTAAAATAGTTTAATTTTTACTGAAATATAGTTATTAGCCTTTAGTTTCTATCGATTTGTATCTGGAAGCAAGCCCCTACCCCTACTTCCATCCCGACCCTATCTCCTTTCCTCACTCCTACTGTCAATCCCCCACCCCCAATTCACCCCTCGATTTCTCCTTTCTCCCTTCTCCTCTCTGACAAGGTCTCATGTGGTCATAATGTTTTGAGTTTACTACATAGGTAAAGATGAACTAACACTCTTCATCTCCCTGCCTCTCCCTCCCAAACACTGGGATCGCGGACCTGTACCGCTCCTCTTCGCCAGAATGTGTTATTAGACCCATCACTAAAGTACTTGAAAACTAAACTGTATTTTCAGAGGAAAAAAAATGTATTTCCACAATATTTGTTCCTCAGATAATCAGTAATTTTATTCTCTGGTTAGTCTTAACACAATTACTTTTTAAGGCAGATATAAATTCGGAATAGCTGTATAATATACACAAGTTAAGGAAGAGACTAAAGAAAGCCAGATACATTGTGAACCAAATTTATGGAGTGAACAAAATCTAGGCTACTGAAAACAACTACCTTTTGTGGAAATTAGACCAATCACACTGAAACAGATTGATTGGGAAAAACTACCGATTGGTTCAGAAAAGCCATCTCCTCCGTCACCTTTAATTTTCTGCTGGGCACAATCTAGGGTCATACAATATGAACTACATCAATGTTAAGTCCATCTTTAAAATCTGGAGACGAAGCAGAGCTGCACAAAATTTTTAAAATCCTATTGAGAAGTGAATACTTTGGCAGCAAGAGGCAAAATCTAGCATCACCACTTGCAATTTTAAAGGTAAACAAATTCTCTAGTAACTGACTCCCGATACACAGCTTTAATTGTTAAAACACAAACACAAACCTATCACACTAATTATGTCTTCATACGAACGGCTGTTTATTTGCGGGCAGAAAAGCAGCAGCCGGCCCGGTAGAGTGACACAGCATCGTGCAAAAACTGCTAAAAGGCAACAAGGAACAGTCATTTTAAAAATTAATTTAAAACAATTTCAAAACGTGCCAAGGGAAAACAAAAATCATTAACCGGTATTATTAATATTCACAGCAGCTGTTCCACAATCATGAATCAAATCCCTGCGTTCAAACTTACTTTTTAATATAGCCGCTTAAAATACCCTATTAGTCTCTAGTTCATCATACACCAGTGGACTGAAGATAGCTTTAATTTAAATTTCTTATAGGTCTATCAAATATTTTATAAAAGGGTGTACACTCTCCATGTGAAGGATTATATGTAGGATTGGCTTGCTGCCATCTTGCCTTAGAGAAATCTACCCAAAGCCCATCATTACTCCCAAACACAATTGTAATAGGAAGCAATTAGAGGTCTTTTTTTTTTTTTTCTATGCATTTGACTTGTTCAGTAGCCAGCCAGCCTGCAGCTAAGAGGCCATGATCTTCTATTCTCTTGGATCTTCAGGGCTCATGTTTGTGATGTCCAGTGTCTTTAGTCAGAGTCCAGAGTATTTTCATTCCTCTCTATAAATTGATGTGTTTTACTCAAAGCGAAGCTGAATATCAAAGTACTGATGTAATATATGACTATCCAGCTGTGTCTGCCTAAATCTAAGCAAGGCGGGAACCTCTTCAAAATTTAGTCCATATGTTCTTCTTTGTGCTTGAAAGTAAAGGAAGAAAATAGCCGTGTACCAGAGTCTACTGTAAAGCCTTCACTTCAGAATTTCTAAAACTTTTGTCACTTGCTTTACAATCATAATCTAAACACTTTAGTGCATACACAAACATGCACGCACACACACATACAGTGTTGAGGTATAAAATATGTCAATATTTAGCTATACAAATAATAACATAGCATGTAACATGTCTGTGAACAGACTCAGATGTATGTATCAAGGCCTTTCTAAACCAGAAAAAGGCTCACAGTTAACTTTTGTGCTAAAGAAGAATCAACTTGTTATGTAAAGATATTGAAGACTCATATCTGGTTTAGCAACTCACCCAAACATAATTAATTGCACATGCTCTTGCAGGTGTTATTCAACTCTCAACCTATCTTATAGCCGAATTATTTCTGAATTATTAATCTTATTTTCTGAATACAAATGTATTTTAAGTTCTTCATTTACTTTCTTTTTTTAAATATTCAGTTCCTGGAAAGGTTTTTTTTTTTTTTAATTAGTAAAATTTAGAGATTAAATATTCTCATTAAAGGCAAATTAGAAAAAAAATTTAAAAAGGCAAATTAGAAGTTTTAGAAAAAAACAGTTTCTCATTGTACTGTTCTTTTTTAAAAAATGTTAAACATTTTGCTACTTGTATGCATTAACTTCATTAAGTAATGAATTTCCTATCTATCTATCTATCTATCTATCTATCTATCTATCTATCTATCTGTATCTCTATCTCTGAGTGACTGCATGTGTGTATGTATACATATGTATATGTGGGTATTCGTGGAAACCAGAAGTAGATGTCTTCCTTTTACCCTGCACATTATTTACCATGGCAGAGTCTTTTATCAAACCTGGAGCTCAGTGATTTGGCTAGGTTGATATTCTTCATTTCCATATCTCCAGCTCTTGGGTAACAAATCTACTATACATACATAGCTTCTAACCTTTCATGCTGGAAGTGCCCCTATGCTTTCTCAGCAAACTCTTTTAAAAAACCATTTTATTGATTCCTTGTGAATTTCACATCATGCACACCAACCCCACTCATCTACCAGTCCCTTCATATCTGCCCTCTACCCTTGCAACTTCCCTGCCCTCACAACAAAATAAGATATAATAATAATAAATCTTGTCATGAAAACCGTAGTATATCACAATATGTCCCATAGTATATGCTTTTGTCCACACAATTGTGCTTGCAAATGTCCATTGCACTGAGTCATTGTTCTGTGTCCAGGCCTCTGGCTTCTGCTATATTACCAGAACTGGATCCTCATGGGGACTCCACTCATACATCTTGTTTGTTAGCAATCAGACACCTCCATGGCCAGCCCGAGGGACCCAGCAACAACAGAATACATCATCACTAGCTGCTGAGACGTTTCACATTCCCACTCTCCCCTCCTGTGGCATGTCTTCCTGCACATGTGCTCCATCCCATGATAAAAGGCCCAGTTCCTCCTACCTCCACCCTTTTGACCTCCACCTCCACCAGAGGTAGCTTCTTTATTCACACCCCACTCCCTAAATAAACCTTCTACTAGAGACTTGTCTGGTATGACTTTATGGACCCTGCCATATAGATCTAACACTGCTGTTACCGTGTGTCCTATGGAGATCCTACAGTTTTGGATCTTCAAATCTGGTCTTTTCTCTGGCTCCATAGTAGTTCATAGACGGAGTAGATGTTGGGATGAGCCAACTCAAAGTCCTGAATGTGGGCATTGGAGGAAGTTGAGTTGGTCAGCTGGCCAGATCTACTGCTCCCACACCACCAGAACAAGCTTTCCAACACTGCTCTGGCTAGCATACTCAATGTTGCTGGCTAGGGGCAGGGTCAGTTCTCTTGCTCTCATGTCCTTGGGCATTCTCCCCACCTGCTGCAGTTGGGAAAAGGTGGGGGATGCACAGTAAGCACTTTATCCTCTAAGCTGTATTCTCAGCTCCCAATACATACTGTCAGACATGAATATAGCATATTTTTATTGTAGTCATGCTCTTCTTGATCCCAGTTTTCTATTCATTCTTTTCCTTAGAGTCCATCTGTAATAGCAAACATGTGTATTAACCCTCCTAAATTTGAATTATTGCTTAACATCGTGAGTTCCAGTACCAAGGATGACATGATCGAATTCTTTACTTCTGTGTCTATTTTTTTTTTTTTTTTGAGACTAAGTCTCACTTTATAGCCTAGATGGCCTGGAACTTGTGACAACCTTCCTGCTTCAATTTCCCAAGTGATAGAAATACAGGTGTGAACGACCACAGCAGGCTCTAATTTTATTCTTCTTTGCATCTGAGTAAGATTCCACTGTGCTTCTATACCACTTTTTCTTTGTTCATTCACTCCTTGATAGACATATTGGCTACTGTATCTCATGCTTCATGTAAACATGAAGTGTTAGGTGTTCGTCATTATGCTGATCCATATACCTTTGTCTATTTTGTCAGTAAGGGAATATCTGGATTATAAGGAAGTTCCACTCTGAAGGAAATTCCACATTGATTTCCATGATATTTACATTAATATACAGTCACACCAACAGTGCATATGGGGTTATATAAATGCCCTTTGATAGTATATGGTTGTTACTAACTATAACACAAATTAGTTATAGTTTGCACAAATTAGTCCAGAGCATGAATTACAGAATTGTTAGCAAACATAGATGTATGACATTTTAGATCAAGAAGAGAACAACACAGTCATCTTCTCATATGTGAACTTGACCACTTGTACTTCACTCTAATAATAATTTTAACGTTAATGATATTTTTATTCAGAATTTTTACCATATTTGAATACTTGCTACTCTTTAGTGATTTTAGTAACTTAAATATAAAATATGCGTTGTAATTTTCTAGCCTTTGTAGAACATTATGTTATACTTTTCAGAAAGTTTAAGCAGGCAGTCCTTTATAGATAACCTCTCTACTAAGGTAAGTATTGTATGAAAAGATACAAATGGTTTTTATCAGAATACATCAAGAAGGTTACTGGGAATGAATAATTTAAAAAGCAAAAAAGTCAGGGAAATCAGCTCATAAAGAAGATTTTTACATTTAGAGATAGCATTATTTGGCAATGTCTGCCAGGCTAAGAAAAGGCACAGTCACTGATAGATTCGCAGAAATATTGTAAACACCCTGGCCTAGCACAAACTCTCCAAAAAGTAAAATCTTAAAAGGATCCAGAAGAAATTTGAGATCACATTAGAAGAACAGCAATTAAACTGCCAACTGGCTTCACAGCAAAATCAATCCAGTGAGGTAGAGACCAATCAACAACGATCTCATTGTTTTAGAAGGAAGCTTTAGCTGTGGCGTGTGCCTCTCAAGCAGCAGTCATGGCAGCACAAAATCCTTTCTTCCTACCAGGCATTGAAGACCTCAAGAGTGGGGCTGCTAGTCAGTGGACAAGGTTGATCCCTCCCCTTGCATGGTTGTTGATTCTATGCAATTATTTGAGGCCTAGCACCAAGTTGTGAGAGGAAGGAATTGTGAAGGATCATGATATGCAAGAAGCTATCACTGCCCTAAGCATAATCTCCCCTGGCCTGAAACTTGTGCAGGATCATTCCTATCCAACTGTCAGATAATGAGCCTATTACATAGTAGCATTGGAGATGAATGCATCAATCTCAGTGGTATGGGGGTGTGTTGAGATTGATGTAACCGAGTTGGATCCATATGGCTCGGCTGCTTCCCTGTCCAGTCCGTGAATAACACCATCACCTTCAATGCTGGCCACTGGGATACCTGGCTGAACCACCTTGGCAGGATTCCTGTGCAATCATGCTACAGGGCGGAGCCTGCAAATGCACCAGCAGATGTCCAACACCAACCAGTTTGTGAAGAGCTCCACCCATGGGCTTTAGATGAGCACATCATACCTGACATTCCAACAGGCCAACAAAGTGGCATTCGGGCAGCAAATTCCCTGCAGTCATTGCACTGTTCCTGGTGTTGGTTTCACACACTCCAGGCTGCAGCACAGCTCATAATGTGATTACCAACCTCACAGTCCTTGCAGTTGCTATTGTAACTAGTGGAGACAATATCACTAAAGCCAATGTGCAGAAAATCCTGGGTACTGCCGCACGTGAAACCATGGTAAACACTCTCCACATAACTCGGGAGCAGATATTCCGTGGTTGGGACTTTCTGACTGTCCATTGGTATCAAGGATCCTTCTTCAAGTGAATGTTCTCTGGTCTTGGAGAGGCTTTCACTCCTCTCTCTCTCTCTTCATCTCAGATTGGTTTGCCAGAAGACTGAGTACCGAATGTTGACAGGTATTATGATAACTCTGCGTGCCATCCAAGGATTTTGGACTTCTCCTGGCTCTCTCTCTTTGAATTTGTTCAGGGTTGATGAGTACAAGAGCATCCTAGCATTTGGTGAATACATTGCAGGAGTACAAGCTAGAGGAGGGCATTGGGCAGGATAGGAGTTTGCCTTTTGAGAACAGCCACAGAGGTTGTTCAAGATTGTAGAATTCTCCAACCTGCTGTATCTACCCTGCAGTTGACCATTAAAGTGGGAGGGAATACCACTTTGCAGCAATACTGGGTTAAACAATCAATCAAACTGTTCAACTGAAGACCATCATTGACAAGTGAGTTTAGGAATACATATTTCAGAGGACTGTGCCAGCTGAGTTCCATCTGTATTACCCACCCCAGGCTGGTCCTGAGGCAGAGCTAGACTTGATTTACAACCTCCAACTGTGATTTTTGAGCCAAGTGCAAGTTACTATCTCACATTTTACTGCCTCATACAAATCCCCACTCTTCTAGAAACCATCATTTAGCATGTTGGTTTAAAAAAAAAGAATCCAGTGGAATATATTATCAACGTACTAATGAGTATATCTGTTAAATGAAAACCCAAAGGAAAAGTGTCCAAGAATTCTAGAATAACTCAGAGTAGCAGTACTTGAATAGCATGCTAGAGGCCCTGGGTTCCATCTTTCATATCAACACCAACAACACATACAGACACAAAGACACACACACAATATGATGGTGAGCCCAACTCAAGGAAATATTACAGGAGAAGAAACAGTGTAGGAGACTTGCATTGCCTAGAAATATTAAATGCTGTTTCCTAACCGTCAGCATGAGAATGAAGAGCAGCGATAGTGGATTGCATTGGGCATCTTCTTGACCAATCAATACTTACTGCATAGACAAATACAATTGACAGGGTATTTGGATATGGCAGAGAATAAATATTTACATGTCTTCATGAGGAAGGAAGAGCTGGAGAAGTACTAGAAAGTTGTTTCTCAATGCTCATCATAGTCCTGGAATAATATAAAACAGGAACAACAGTAGGCATCAGGGTTTCTGGAATGAGAACAACATGTAATATTGTATACTATACCTCTGAATGTAGTGCTATTAAACTCAGACATCTAGGTGTTCTAGGCTTAATTGTGGTAATGCCCAGAGAAGACTTAGATTATGTCTGAAAGAAATGATTCTTCCTGTCATGTTATATGCTTCTAGGGTAAATATATCACATGCCACATAGTGGTGCTTACAGATGATTCAGATAATGAATAAATACTCTCCCAGATTGCAGAGTAACATTCATATATTATTCATAGCATATAATGATATCTATTTGTTGATTACATTGGAAACAAAGATGTAGCCAAGCAGTTTTGAAGGAGAGGAGTATCAAGTTTGCATTAGGTATTTAAGGCTATTCTTACTACAAAGATAAATATTGGGGTAACCCCAAATCATTTGTTCCTATGGACAAAGACTATTTGTTCTAATGTTCTAAGAGAAGAAAGAAGCTTACGACTCTCAATAATTTCTGGAGGAAGAGTTTGAATTCTTCAATGGTCACCAACTTCTGCAGTCATTCCTGAGAACCAGTTGCAGGAAGTGATCACAATGTTCCCCACACAATGACCTCAGTACTGATGCATAGAAACTGACACTATGAGGCAGATTTTCCTGGAAAGCAGAGGACACTTCCCCATGATGTTTGACTCACTCCATGTGCATGGCAAGGCTACTCTTCTTCAGCAGGAGATGAATGTAATATATAAAATGTTTTCATGTAGGAGTTTATTCAGACCAGAGTTAGTCAAGTGGATCTTTAGATGGCTACATAATACCTTAAAATCTTGAAGTTCCACCTACAAACATACATCTCTAACAGATTTGCAAAAAAAAAAAAAATGTCTTTTCTGTACATCTAGATCTTTTTACAAATGGTGAGAATTGACAACCAGATATTTCCAGTGTAGACTGATGTTAATCACACCACAGATAAAATGCAGAATATTGTGTAGTTGGACTTTGTAAGTGTGGAGGAGTGAAGTTGTTCGGCCATTTGTGATTATGACTCACAATGCACCTTCTGTCAAAGTATTTCTTATGTCTTGCTACCCAGGAATGAAGGTATTTACTTTGGGTTTGCTGGAATGCAAGGATGAGGTTCACTGCTCAAGTCTGATCGGTGTGCTTTTCTCTGGTGCCTTTTCAAGGTTAGTCCTGGTGAGAGTGTTTTATGAGTCTGCTCTACCCACTTGCTGTTTGCACTAATGTACTGAGGCTTTTTCCTTATGACTTTTGAGGTGGAACTCTGAAGAATTTGCTCTTAGTTTACTAAAAGTTCACACACATACACACCTACAGCCTCACACACACACACACACACACACACACACACACACACTTGAGATTTTCATCAAAATAAAATTCAATTATTTAAAGATGGAAAAATAAAAAGTATGGTCTAATAGATGCAAGACCCATAGAAAGAATCGGTAAATGTGCATTTGTTTGTGTTAATTTTATTTGGAAATTGAGAAAAGCTTAAAAATACAAAAGAAAAAAAAGAGTCCAAAACATTAAAATGTGGGAATGGTTATGTATTTCACTCAGTTATAGTGTGTGTACCTTGGGTTTAATACCAACACCACATAAGTTATTACTGTAAAAAAGCCCCAAGCTTTCAAATAACAGAAAACAATGTTGAAGTTATGAACTTAAAATTGTAACCTTTATTGCATTGATATAAGTGAAGTATGGGCTCCACTAGGAAAATCAAAAAATGATAATGCAGAAGAACTCATGTCTATTCATGTAAATGAATAGACAAGAATGTACTCTGAATATATTTTAAAAGGTTGGATATGTAAATAAATATTATATAAATTATATTTATTTTGTATAAATATTTATATATTTGTCACATAAATATTATAAAAATGTCTTAGTAAATGTTCTTTTGCTATGAGGAGACACCATGATCATGGCAACTCTTATAAAGAGAAGCATTTAATTAGATCTGGAATATAGTTTCAGAAGTTTGGTCCATTGTCATTGTGGAGGAGAGACTGACAGTATGCAGGCAGTCATGTTACTGGAGAAGTAACTGAATATTGTACATCCAGATCTACAGACAGCAGGGCGGGAGAGCCACTGGGTCTACAGACATCAGGAAGAGGGAGCCACTGGGTCTGGCTTGAGCCTTTGAAAACCCAAACCCTACCTCTTTCCTTGAAGAAGGCCATACCACTTAATTCCTCTCAAGAAGTGCCATTTCTTTATGATCAAACATTGAAACATATGAGAAATGGGAGCCATTCTTATTCAAAGCACCTCACTATAATGAATTAGATAAAAAAATCAAACAGCATTAATAGGGATGGGCACATAGCTTGGTGGAAGAGCACTTTTCTTTCCCCTTCCTCAAATAAGGAATTATTAGAAATAAAGATGGCATTTCATAATGATTAAGAAATATACCCTTAGGGGAGTTATAATTTCAAATTTTGACATTTTTAAAAGTAAAATCTTGGGGTGTTGAGATAGTAAAGTGATTGAGGCACATGTATGAGGACCTGAGATTGGATCTCAAAGTACCAACAACAACTAACAAAAAATATAGAGATAGTTTTTTAATCGTAGCACTCCAGGCTGGAACACATGGAGACAGACGGCTCCTGGAGTGCCTTCTTCAGATAGTCTTCCTAAAGCTGTGAATTGCTTGTTTAGTAAAAGAGACCTTGTCTCAAAAAGTAAAGTGGAGTTCTAGAGAGGAAAACGGCCCATGTGGAACTTGGGCCTTTACACAGACACATTCAGTCATACACACCTGAATCCATACAGATGCATATCACACACACGCACAAAACACACACACACACACACACACACACACACAAGAGAGAGAGAGAGAGAGGAGAGAGAGAGAGAGAGAGAGAGAGAGAGAGAGAGAGAGAAAAAAAAAATAAAATCCAGCGATGTGAACAAGTAAGCAGGTAATGTCACAGAAGAAATTAGTAGCCTCTGGGAGATCTATAGCGGGATGCTGGAATGGAGGGCAGGAGAGTATGGGTGGGTGGGGGAACACTCTCAGACAGGCAAAAGGGAGAGGGGAGGACATATGTGGGATGGGGGTGTGGCAGAGGGGTAACCAGGAAGTGGGATATCATTTGAGATGTAAATGAATGGAATGATCAATAAAAATTAAAATAAAAAAGAAATCAGTAGCATGTCCCTCTGCAAATGCTAGAGCAAACAGATTAAAAAAGTAGTAAGAATACTGACACTTTAGAATTTACCCTAGTGTTCTATTGTTTACGATATATTATTTATTTATTTAGTACTTTGTTTTGTTAGTATATAAAGACTTGAATTTCATTGTGACATTTTCATATGTTTGTATGGTTAGACTTTGCTTTTAATTGACAGCCCCACCCTCACCTCCAGACCTTTCTGACTGATCTATGTCAATTCCCAGATAATGATCCTTCTGTTCTCCTCACACACCATTCTCACTTCTTCTCCCTCCATGTTAATCTTTCTCTCCTCTCCCCTTTCATAGACTTTCTACTAGATAGATAGATAGATAGATAGATAGATAGATAGATAGATAGATAGATAGATAGATAAGATAATAGATAGATAGATAGATAGATAGATAGATAGATAGATAGATATGATAGATAGATAGATAGATATGGATATTGATATGGATATAGATTAAATACAATATATTTTTCTATACAATAATGTTTTTATACAGGTAAATTTTATTGTTTAATTTGAAAATATTTTCTATTTTACACTACACATACATGTTTCATGGGCTGTTTGAAATGAATTAGTTAAGTGACTGTTGGCTTCTAGATACACACACACACACACACATTTCTGAGTCTGAGATTTTGAATATGACCTTTAATAAATTTTGTTATTTAGATACATATAAAATTTTATTCAAATGTAAATATACAATTTCATCAAAAATATATGAGATATTTGAATATTTCCCATATAACGAGTCATGTAGAAACTGCCATTGAATTATAATAGATTTTAATTTTATACACCATGTATTCCAAACATGGTGTAATTGAGCCTAAAAATAACTAACAAAAACAATATCCAGAAAAAAATGGTTGCAAAGCTAATAAGATTATATTATGAATAATTTTAGCCTACAAAAACTAAAAGTTTAAGAGAAACAAAATGTAGTAAAATATGCTAAATGAGATAGAAAGATATAAGCACACTTTAAAAGTGCTGTAACAAAATAAGCCCGCTATGTTGAACTAAACATGGTTCCAGCAGTGATCTCAGTTCTGGTCTTCTAAATAAGTGGAGCGGTTCATCATAAATACACTTTCAAAAGAAAGTAGAAAAGAGATAAGCTCAACTTCATGAAGTCAAAAGTATTTTTATATAAAAATCTAGGCAAAGATATTACATGATTAAAAAAAAAAACCTTAAAATTGAGAATCATTATTTCCTGAAGATGTTTTGTAAATAACTATTATCCTTAGACAACCTCAAACCTTCAATTGTACAGTGACTAAGCCTTTAGCAAAGCACACCCAAAATGCGCCCGATGCTCACAGTACACCATCTACCATCTAAGCACTAAACTCAGTTCTCACAAGACTGTTTTGCCCTCATCCTCCAACGACACTGTGACACAAGTTAGTGGTTACCCCATCTATTCTTCAAATCACATTGTCTTCCTGAAACAGGGTAACAATGAATGGAGTTTCTACATGTGTTCAGAAATTTCTATTGACAATCTGCAAAAGAATTGTGTCTCTAGGAAAAAAAAATAACAAAAGATGCAGAGGAAAATAAAAAAAAGAGTGTAACAGTTCCGGCTGCTCAGAAGTTGCCTGTTGTCAGACCCTGAAAATCCTGTAACCAGTAGCAGGCTACAGTAGCCCTCAAGAGAAACAAAGGAGCAAAGAAAACATGGAAACCATCAGAAGCAATGTGCCTAGAGATGATGTTGCTGCAGATTGCTGAGTTGCTTACCCTACTGCGAGGTGCCACTGGTTGCGTTTTAATTTATCACTCAGCAGTGTTTACTTGTCCTGTTTCTTGATGTGCAAATCACTGCACAATAATTAATGTGACACACTAATGGGCTAGAATACAGCCTCCACTACCTATGAACACCAAGTATATTTATGAAGTTTTATAAACTGCTTCAAGAGATCCCCAGAGGAAGGCAAATGCAAACATTTCCATTATTCACAACAGTTCTGTGAATTCATATAAAGCTTTTTGCTCCAGACTTCTGAGAGCCACTTTACAGGACTGTTTGCTTGTAAATTGTCTACAGTGTGCTTACTTCATTGTGTTTTATGTACGAACATTAGCTATAGGCTTGAATTTCAAAAACTGACAAGATGTCTCCTCCCTCCCCACATCAAACATGCACTGGTGGAACACGTTGAGAATCTGCAGGTGCAAAAGGCAGCTTGCCTATTCAAACCACACTCCTATCTCATTTTGCATGTTATTTTGTTTTGTTATAATACTTTTTCTTTTTCTCATGACTGAAAGTAACTAGTGCAACAATAATGGTATGTTAACCACTGTCAAAATTGACATAAAAGATATGAAAATCAGTTAACTTCAAATAGTAAACTCAAAACTCATAAAAACTGAAAATACTTTAAATTTTTTGATTACTACGAAGAACAATTTTATTCTATGAATAAAAAATTTGAAGTGAATATTCATTAATAAAATTTTCATTAAGAATACTGCTTATCAAGTCTTTTACAATGCATAAGTCTTCAAAGGACTGATTTGAAATTAACTTATAAACAAATCATAACTGCTAAGTTATTTTAAACACAATAATTAATGTTTTTAAATATAATTAGATTGTTGTTTAGATAAAAATTGTGTTTCTATAAATGACCTAAGGTGTGTAAAACATCATAAAAGAGGAGTGGATGACAGTATATTAATGAATATATATGGAAAATGCGAAGGGCATCAGACATGTTTGTTTCAACAGCATATCCGTAAAAGAAGCACAGCTGTAACTTCTAGTGGTTTAAAGGTAATGTTTATTTTTCGTTTATAGAAAGAGGCATTATCTGCGGTCTTGCTAAGCCCAGCTGAGATATTCTAAGGTCATGACTTGCATTTGAGTTTACATGTCTTCTCCTTTTGTTTGAATCCCACCTCCTACTCCTGGCACCATGCTCTCAGGACAGATGACAGCAGCCTGAGAGGGCCAACCAGGGGATGAATCTACACATCAAAATGTTGTTCTTGGCACATCCACTAACACTTCACAGACCAAAACAAGCTCTGTGGTGGAACTCAAACTTCTTGTTTTCCCACTTCTGTCTACATATGGTCTGATGGCTGACTCTTGGACAGAGAGACAGTTGAAGAATCAATAACACAACTGAGCGCTTTGGAAAAGTAGCTACTGTATTTCTTAAAGATCTTTTTTTGTTTGTAAACATTTCTGAGACTTAAATATAAACTGTACCAGATTTATTTACTTATTGACCTAGAAAATTAAAAGCTTAGGTAAATTTTTCTCATCGATTTCCCTCGTTTGGAAACACTGAGGGAAGATTTCCATAGGTGAAAAGAGTTAATTTGGGGCAAAAGTTAAAGTGAAGTGTAAGCAGTAGCTCCTTGGTATTCAGAACTGTGTTTTCT
Organism: Mastomys natalensis; assembly: GCA_021653895.1. NCBI lineage: Eukaryota > Metazoa > Chordata > Mammalia > Rodentia > Muridae > Mastomys > Mastomys natalensis. Next base: position 1,751,158 of record JAJTUV010000235.1, on the reverse strand, counting down.
AGAGTCTAACTCCATGAAATATTTATAAATCCTTTAAATACTTAATACTCTAATACTTTTAAATATATAGTATTAAATCTAAGTGAAAATATTGAAATAATTTGTACTATCAAATAGTTTCTAACAAAGTTAAGAAATTTATATCAGATAAGAATTATAGAATGTTACCTGGGCATGGTTACCCATGCCTATAAACTCAGTGATTAGTAGGCCAAAGCAGAAGAATTATTATAAGATTGAGGTCAGCCTGGACTATAGTCTCTGAGTCTAAAATTCATTTAAAAACAGAAAATATCATCCTGAGTGAGGTAACCCAATCACAAAAGAACACACATGGTATGCACTCATTGATAAGTGGATATTAGCCCAAAAGCTCACAATACCCAAGATACAACTCACAGACCACATGAAGCTCATGAACAAGGAAGACCAAAGTCTGGGTGCTTAGGTCCTTCTTAGAAGGGGTAACAAAGTACTCATGAGAGCAAATATGGAGACAAAGGGTGGGACAGAAACTGAAGGAGGGACCGTCTGGAGACCATTCCACCTGGGTATCTATCCCATGTACAGTCACCAAAGGTAGACCCTGATATGGATGCCAGGAAGTGCATGCTGACAGGAGCCTGATATAGCTGTCTCCTTAGAGGTCTGCCAGAGCCTGACATATACAGAGGTGGATGCTCACAGCTAACGATTGAACTGATCATGGGGTTCCCAGTGGAGGAGTTAGAGAGAAGACTGAAGGAGCTGAAAGGGTTTTCGGGCCCCATGGGGAGAGCAACAATACCAACCAACCAGAGCTCCCAGGGTCTAAACCACCAGCCTGAGAGCACATAGGGAGGAACCCATGGCTCCAGCTGTATATGTAGGGAGGATAGCCTTGTTGGGCATAGGTGGGAAAGGAGATCCTTGGTCCCATGAAGGCTGCATGCCCCAGTGTGGGGGAATTCCAGGGTGGGGAGGTGAGAGTGGGTGGGCAGGTGAGGGCACATTCTCATAGAAGCAGGAGAAGGGGGGATGGAATCGGGGATTTCTGGGTGGGAGGAATGGGGAAAGGGGATAACATCTGAAATGCAAATAAAATATCCAATAAAATATATATATTTAAAGAATAGATTAGTGTCAATATGAAAAAAATCAAAAAAATGTGAAGATTGAAAACAAAGAAAAAGAAAACTATAAACTAGAAAAAAGACAAAAGGACATTCAAATCATTGCTTTAGTTATGAAGATTAAATATGTTCATGGTTTAACTGATATAAAAATGAACAAAATGAAAAATCCTAAAATTTATTTATATATATATATATATATATATATATATATATATATACCAAAATGGTGAATTTCACTTATACAACTAGAACAGTGACATTACAGCTGATTTTATATACATATGAAAGGGGGCTAGAATATTGAACAGGGTCCATGCATGCTAAACACGTACCATAGCAATGATGAATACCTTTAGACCCTAGAATTCTTTCTTTGGTGTGCTACCCATTTGACTTCTTCCTGCTATTTGACAAATTATAAAAGAGTTCTAATCTATTATATATTTGTATGCACTTCAAATCATGGTGTCCGTTTAAATTTTTTAATTAATTACTTTATTTATTTACATTACAGACATGGCCCCTCAGACCCATTCCACAGTTCTTCATCCCATTCCCCCTTCACTTTGCCTCTTAGAGGGTGCTCCCCCCAAGGCCTTCTCTGGGACCTCAAGTCTCTACAGGATTAGCCACATCCTCTCCATATATAAGTTTCAGGGACCTTGGACCAGCCCATATATGCTCTTTGGTTGGTGGCTTAGTCTCTGGGAGCTCCCAGGGGTCCAGGTTAGTTGAGATTGTGGGTCTTCCTATGGAGTTGCCATCCCCTTCAGCTCCTTCCCCTTACTCTTTCACAGAGGTTCCTGACCTCAGTCTAATGTTTGGCTGCATTTGTCTCAGTCAGCTGCTGGTAGAGCCTCTCAGGGGAGAGACATGCTAGGCCCCTGTCTGTAAATGATGTAAGCAGAAATATTGGCAAGGCATTTCCTGCTACCCAATTCTACTTATCTATAGAACTTAGGACCTAATTTAAGTGATTATGACTATAATATAAATTATATTAGTAAATTATTATGTGTCCTCTACCCTTGTTGATAGCAGATTTTGGGAACAAGATGGCTCTCATAGTTTCAGACTCAAATCTCAAGGGGTTCCAAGACTCCTTGTCCTTTGGCAGGGTGACATTGACCCTATAGCAATGAGAAAGGAGAAAAGCAAACAGTTAATGGTATTAAAGGCATTAGAATCTGGAAACCAGGTAGAATATATTATTGTTTATGCCATAGTATAAAAATGTCTGTGGAGGAAAGAAGAATTCAGAAACTCCCCCCATCCCTGAGGCTGGAACACTCTGCTTTGAGATTATCTGTACCTTGAGAACTCAAGCAGAGCACCTCAGTCACTTTCTCCTGGATGTTGTAAGTGCTGTCATTGATGACATTATGCTATGTGCTGTCTGTTAATGTTTGTTTTGTCTTGTTTGTTTTTTTTTTATTTGTTTGTCTTTTTTTTTAAATTTTGCTTCTACTGTCTGAAGAATGCCTATTGTAGATTATTCTCTAGAAAGAGCAACGATTTGGGGTGACAGGGCCATACTTTAACATGAAATTGCTTTAATTATAGATATGATATAAAATGCATATTATATTCCAATTGATCTCAAATTTGCAACAAATGACCCTTAAAAATTCAAGAGTCTATGGCTTGTTATCAGACCTTCACCATAGACATTTTCTATAGTTAAGTTTCACACTTAAATGTGACTCAATAATAATAAATAACTTGTCAAATGCCCAGAGTAAATATTTTTCTTTTATTAAAACAAATCTCATAAAATACTTATAGTTCTCACCATAAACTTATGGACATTTTATGTAAAGAAAAATAAAATTTGTTCAATTGACATAAACAATGTAAAGTTCTAGATTTTGCTTAAAATTCAACTGTTTAGTCTTATTGTAAAATCTTATGATATAGTTTATAAATTATATACAGACAAATTTTAACAATTGTAATGACTTTTATATATTTATAAAAGTTTTATACTATAGTGAAATTATACAAGTTCAATAGTCTAATAGAACATAAATGATGGACTATGAAACTGTGGCTTTAATAATAAAATATATATCACTAGCAATTTCTTTAAAGTCATGACAATTCTCTCGCTTTCCTGTGAATCTGACTGCATTGCCCTATCCTTCTTGTGATGATATATGTCATGACACAGGTTAAGGTGAAGGGTTGCTATTAGGTTTAGCATTAGGTTATTCCAGAATTTCTTCATGGATCTCCGAAAGGCTTTTGGAGAAATATGACAAAATCCGGCTACTTGTTTCATTCCACCCAGTACAGGAATCATCGTTTTCCATCATGAGCACGCCGAGTGCACTATCCAACCTTAGTCACTTCAAAGCCACACCATGCCCAGACAGCGCCAGGCTTTCATGATGTTTGTGCTTAAATAATTCTTAGCATGACAAGCAGTGGACAATTCATAAATTTCCATGAATTGCTTGAACCTCAGTTGACCAGTTGAAAACAATAGAAAATTAGAAATTATAAAAAAAAAAAAAAGTTAACTGAAGCACGATGAAAGTAAGGTTGTGGTTGTACATGATTATGGAAAAAAAAACACAATTAGAAGGAAACTAATCTGAAGTCAATGCTTTGGGGGTGAAGGAGAAGGGAAAGCAGAGTCAGGAGACAAATTCAATATCATGCTAGATAATGGAATGGACAATAAGCAAGGTCGAGGTCAGGGAAGACAGCCAGTAGATAGCACACAAGTGTACTGTAAGAGAATAAACTGCACCATTTATTCTGTTTTAGGTGATATCTATCTCAGTAACATATATTATGTGATATGTATGTATATATATTGTATATTATAGTATATATATGTGTATATGTATATATGTATATGTATGTATATATGTATATGTATGTATATATATGTATATATGTGTGTGTATGTATATGATGTATATGTATATATATGTATGTATATATATGTATATGTATGTATATATATGTGTGTATGTGTATTTATGTTTATCTAAATATATAAACATATTTTTAGAAGGTTTACAAAAAACTACTTGCAAAAAAAGTATCATTATCCTGGGGACAGAAAGTTTTGAATTGCTATTATACTGTGACATCTGATAGTATAAAATCCCAAACACTATTTTAGTGAACTTAAGTTCACTAAAAAAAAAAAAAAACAGTACTAGAGTGCAGGCTATTGCTTTCAAAGCTTACCTGCATTAATCTAAATCTAGTTAACAAACGAATAGCAGACTCTAGAAACACATTGACTATTGAAATTCTTTCTCTTCTCAATGATGTTTTTGCCTGTATACCTTTGCAGACAAGTGAACATATTTTCTAACTATTTAAGAGGTTTTGACAGAAGGAACTTACTCCTATCTCATACCATTTTATTACTGAAATTTTAAATCAGTTGTTTGTAAACTAGTACTTTACTTATGAATTCATGAATTAAGGACATATATTCAATAAATCTTTCTTACGAGCCATTATATACCATGTTCAGAAATGAGGTTACATATTTGATCAGTAAATGGAAGGCATAAGAAATCTAGGACAGGAAGTAGCATTTGGAAAGCTGTATTTAAATGGGAAATTTAGCAATTTTATTGAAGTCTATGCCTGGGTTATTCCATCTACTTTGAAGGTTATAGAAGCACATGGGTGGCCAGAAGAAATAATCTCATTAGTTTGTGTGAATATTTTAAAGCCATAATTATATAAAGCATCTCAATTTCCCACAAATGTATAAAGGCTGAAATCAACAAAATAAACTTAAGAAAATTATATTTAATGAAAGAAATCTGTAATAGTTATTTGCAATGACCAGAAAGGAGATGATACAATTCATATAATATTAAACACAATAAAATATTTCATTGCATTGCACTTTTGGGTTAATTAAGTGTTAAGAGATTTGTTGCTGGGACAGCAAAATGGTTCCATGAGTATAGCATTTGCCATGCAAGACTGACTGCTGAGTTTGATCTCTGGAATCTATGTAAACGTTCAAGGAAAGAACCAACTCTACAATGTTTTCCTCCAACTTTCATAGACAGTCCTGGGCTTATTTGCCCCTCCCACTTAAAATGAACACAAAACAATGATGATATGATGATGATGATGATGATAATAAAATTTAAAATATTTTACTACCATGTTATATTAAATTTAAATTTTGCTTTAGTGAAGTGCTATATGATATATGGCTTCAAATCCTTTCATTATTCCTGTTGTAGATGTAAACAGGTAGATATAAAATATAATGGTGTGTGTGTGTGTGTGTGTTGTGTGTGTTGTAGGGTTGGTCAGGTGCTGCTATATTTTCAAATGCTAAGTACTGGCCCTTAAGATCTGGTTGCCCACCCCCGCCCCAACAAGTATTACCTGCTCCCCAATTTAAAGTTAATTGGTTAATAAAAGGCTGGAGCCTGTGATTGGGCAGTAGAAAAAGGTGAGTCTTCAGGATCAAGTTATAGGTCTCAAGAGAGACCAGGGGAAGAAGGAGAAAGGATGTAGAGAGAGGAGACTGCCCTGAGAGGGGACGGACCATGAGCACATGGCCAGGAGAAGTGGAGTGTGAGGACAGATTGATGGAACAGAAACCACTCGGGACAGAATCAAACAGCAAATAACAAGGGACATACGGGTGGGATGCAGGTTAGAATAGCTCACAACCTGCCCAATCAAGGCTTACAGCTTATAAATAAAATACTAGCATTTTGTATCTTTTGTATATTCAAGCTAGAATCAATAATTCATTTACATTCATTTATGTGCATGTTGGGGAGGGAGGTGATACCCTCTAACCATGTCCCTAAACCAACGAAAGGAAGTACATCACTATTTCTTAAACACAAGGACACTTCCAATCTGTTTATTTACATTTCCAAAGCACAATGTGTTCGTTTGCAATTTCAGTTTAAAATTATACAGGAAATTATCAACAAAATCAAAACAATATAACAATGTCTATAGCAATATATGTATATGTAAGATTTTTGTGGGTTATTTTTTTTTTTTTAATGTTTGTTTGGTTTTGGTTTTGTTTCTTAAAATGGCTGACCACTGGCTTTTTTGGTCTTGTACTGTCAGCACTGGTTTAGGCATAGGAGACAAGGAGATGAGATTCAATCTTTCATAACAGTCACTGCAGAGAACACATGGATTTTATTTGTCTTTTCAATAGACAAGGTTATTAAACATGAGTTTGACACAAGGTGCAGATCAAAACCCAACACGTTGTCAATGCCTTCAGCGGCCATTCCATTTTCATTAGCTGCTGACAAGTGTGGAAACGGAGAGCGGCATCAGCCCATTCACCGAGCTCAGTGATAATTCCCCTCCCTTCAGCTGAGAGCAAGTCAGCTGTTCTTCTTCATTAACACAGGATATAGACATTTCGACAAGTACTCTTCTGTCTTAATGAGTGATACATTCACTGGTTAGACACACTGCAGGAGCTACAGAGGTAATGCGCTATGTTTGTTCGTAAGTGGTCAGTCATCAAATTTTAGCAGCATTAAATATTTCATCGCACTTTAGCTTTCTTTTCCTTTCTTTTTTTGGATTATTTACTTATTTATTTATTTTTAACTTATTCACTTTACATCTTTCTCACTCCTCCTTCTTTACCCCTTATCCATATCGCCTTCCCTCCTCTCTGAGCTCATGGGGACCCCTTGGTATGTCTCCATCCTTGCACATCAACTCTCTGCAAGGCTAGCACATCCTCTCCCACTGAGGCCAGGCAAGGCAGCCCAGCTAGAAGATTATATCCTATGGACAGGCAACAGCTTTTTAGATAGCCCAGCTCCAGTTGTTTGGGACCCATATGAAGACCAAGCTATACATCTGCTACATATGTACAGGGAGACTTAGGTCCAGTCCTTGTATGTTCTTTGATTGATAGTTAAGTTTCTTCTTATACTTCTCTTTCATTTCCCCTATTACTTCATTCCTCCTTTCCTTCTCTTAAGAAATCTTATTGATTCCTTCTAAAAGGTATTAGTAATATTATTAGTGGGTTTTCTATTTATTTGTTTTTAGTTTGTTTGCGTTTTTGTTTTTACATTTCAAGGTGACTTTCAACGACGGGCACATAGAGTACAGTAGTAAATTAAAAACAAAATATCTTTATAAAGAAATGTGCACTTAAGATGAACACTCTACTTTGAATGCATTTCTATTTCTTTTCAATACTTTATATCACCTGGAGTGATTAAATTACACAACTCTTATCAAAAAGAAAATAATGAAATAAGTATTGAAAGAACAATCTACACAGTACAGCTCTCACCCAGTGACTTATGTGGAAATTACTTCATTGAGGTATCTAATGCAAAACTAGCAACTATGAAACTTAAGACAAGTCAATTAATTCATAATTGTGTTATTTTAAAAATGAGGACAATGTGCGAGTCATTTTAATTCTTGTCTTACACTCGTCAGATTTTTATGTACAATTATATGTTTTGTTTAAACCATACATTCAAATCTATATATCATTTTAGAGCTAGTAGTTGCCTATAAATTGTGTTGTGTGTGTGTGTGTGTGTATGTGATTTATAGCCATATATGTATTGTATATGTATATATATATATATATATATATATATATATATGTATATATGGCATTACGCAATTACAGGGCAACAAATGCCTCGACATCAGAGGCTAACAAAAATCTCACTTCCAGGAATGGAAATAGGTTACATCTTTTGTAGTTGTTGGCCAATGAGGTCTCAGAGTCAGCCCCCAACATATGCATACATTATAGGGTTTTGCCCTTGCTTTCAGTCACTCTCCAGAACTTGATAGTAACACAGAATTTCTGAAGATACCGTATCACTTGAGTCATAAAACATAATGAAATTAAATCAGTACAGACCTGGAAGCTTTATCTTACTGGATAACTATCATAGTGCTGGAATGTTCTATGAAGACTACAGGAGGAGAAAAGCAAACTTCAATCACACCCATCTGTGTACCCAGAAAGCTTCTGAAAGGCTGTTCTGGTAAATTATGCCCATGGGTGCAGCAGTGACATGGACATTCTAGGAGTAATAACTACTTTACGATTAAGTCCCTCTTCAAAATGTGAAGTCCATTTCTGTCACCAATATCAGGCCAAGAACCTGTGGATAGACAGGACATGGTACCTAAGGGAGAACAACTACTACTGTGCTACTAAATGGACATAGTATTAAACAACTACTACTATGCTACTAAATGGACATAGTATTAAACTAAGCTGACTCCTAATGACTTATCTTTAAACCCATAGATGAATGAATTTCTCAACCCTCATTACAGGAGTTCCCATTTGCAGTAGATGATCAACACATAGACCCACATCGGTCCAACATGCAGAAAGCAAGAGACTACAGAATGCTTAACTCTAATTGGAACATATATTCTTCATCGCCCTATCAAAGGCTCAAGGATTGTTGTAGAAGATGGGACGGGCAGAATATAAAAGTCAGAGTCAGTAAATAACTATGAAGAAACACCTGGACACTGCAGGCAACTGCACATATGACCCCAGAAATTTCTGCAACATGCAGAAAATCCATAAAAGCCCAAGTCATACCAAATTCCCAAATGTAAAGAGCAGCTGGATACATCATCTTACCTCTAGCTGTAGCGTAACTGGGAATGTTAATAACTACGAGAGGGAGAGGCAATTTTCTTTAAGATTTTACCCTTTGATAAGTTGACTACACTCTGGTGAAAGACCACACTTCCAAGAATATTTGAAGAGCATAAATTTGTCTTGAAAGGAAAAAAACCTAGAAGGATGTAAGGATGGGCAGCAGATAAAGTCATCTGAGGAGGGGGCATTAATGTTATTAAAACAGATACAGAACTCAAAACTTTCAAAGAACTAATTAGTAACCATCTCAGAGTGATTGTAAAACACAGTTCTAATATGACTTAATATCAAAAGCCTATTGCTTTCTTAGTATATATTCATCTTTAAAACACATAAATGAAACAATATTTAAACGTTGGGCTCTGGATAGGACTTCTGGACTTGCCTGAAACCTCACTATATTCCAGTTTGTTACAGTGGACAAACTGCTTTATTTCTCTTGCCAACCTAGAATAATAGCACTATGAAGAGACATTAAACAAGTTATTCCAGGTGCAACACATACAATAATGCCTGTTATATATGATGAATGTTAAGATAAAAAGAGAAATAACAAAACTGGTAAAATGTTAATTATGGTGCTGCCCAGATGTGTTGGAAATGTAGGGGAGAGAGAGAGAGATACGTATTGAGAGTGTTTTCTTTCTGACTGGAAAGGAAAGAATGAGATACTAACTACTATCATTTAATGTGTAGGTAGAAGACACTAAAGTTCCCATAATGTGTGGGAAAGCACAACGAAATGACAAGCCATTCTGCCAAAATGCCAGTGGCTCCCAGTTGATAAATATTACTATAAGAAATAAGCTCCAAGCACAAATGGAAAGTCTCTGGACAGAGATACTTAAAGAGGAAACAATGTAATACATACAGCTTCTTGTGGTTAACATCATTATACTTTAATTATCTGTTTTCATTTATGAAATACCTTAATTTACAAGAAAATGAGTAAGGTTAGAAAATAATTCCTTTCATTCGGAAGGAATTATAACATTATAGCATATTGAATCGGCCAAAAATTTGGAATAACTGGTGACTTGTCCCTTATTGTAGCTGTCATTTGTTACGGTTCTGAGCAGGACTTGAACAGATATAAAAAAGATCTGTTAACATCTGAGACCAGCTTAAGTGAGAAGAAAGAGAATATAGACATGTATTGTTACACATCCATGCCAGTTCGCTGCTGAAAAATAGTTTTCTCAGCCCACTCTAGTGAATATGGAAAACAGAATTTTGTTTCCTTCAGTGATCACGATACACTTGTATTATGAGTTACTATGTCACATGGGCTTAAAGATAAAATGCAAACACTCTGTCTTAATGAAATAAAGCACGTAAACAAACACATTATTAGCCTGTTGAGTATGAGAGAACATATGTTCAGTACTCTCAAATGTTGGTATGGAGGCAAAATATTATCCTCCATTCACAATAATTGGGAAGCTTTTCTCTATCTAAATTAACTATTGTTTCTTCAGCAATTGAGATTTGAAAGACTCACTGATGACTATTTATTTTTGACTTAAACATTGAGAACTAAATGGTTCAGAATTCTATGGATAAGAAAGGTAAGAATAAATAGTGGTAGCAAAGAGAGAGAGAGAAAATTAGCAAGAGGATATGGATGGAGGATAGCCTTTGGCATGGGTGAAAAGGACATTGGAGAGGGTGGGGATGGCAATTACCAGAATTTATTTATATATATATATAAAATAAATTACTATTCAAATATAAAATATATATGAAATTATCCAAAGAAAAATTCAAGAAAAGTTATCAGAAAGAAATTATAATCATAACTGCCATTGGCAAAGCTTTCTGGTTTGTGGAAGCCATTCTTCAAGGAGAGAGAGTTCTACATTGTCACCTCTACAAACACGCTGCAGTAGTATGACTCAGTGGAAATGCAAAATGAGCCAAACTGCAATACTGAATTAATTTCCAATCTCAAAAAGAAATTAAAGTTTCTAATTGCTCCATTAAGACAAATTTTTTAAGTGTACTTTACTGACTGACTAGTTTTGCCCAATTTTTTTTTAAAAAAGTAATTTAAGTATGATTAATAGCACAGAGATTTGGACTAGCAACAGTGAGCAAAGCCATATGTGGCCAAGGACCAGTGTGATTTGCAGAGCAGGGTCGGAATGTCTTCCTGTGCTTTCCTCAGTACTCATCCTAGACAAATCCTGTGTACCAGTGTGAGTCTACACTGGGATTTATTTTAAATGTAAAATACTCACTAAAATTTGGAGGTTCAGTATAAAGCATTAGTATATCAAGAATTTTATATCTGTCTTACAAAGACTGGTTTGGATGTAAGAAATATTTTATAGAATTTAAATGGTTTTACCTGTTTCATTTTTACTTAGGTTTATGGAACTATCGTTATCATATTTTCTGAAGCTCTGTGTGCATTCAGAATATGCAAATGAATAAAGATAGTTAATGGAGAACAGAATGTTTAGCAAATCAGAAGCAGGGATGATGTGTTGTAACTGACCTCAATCAGCAAAAAAGAAAAAAAAAAAAGCAAAACACAGACAAATAATGTGGAATAATATACGTTAGAAAAGAATAGTGCTACCACCTATTCCTTGATGAATAATACACATTTTCTATAGCTTAATTTGCATATTTTCTTCTACTTACCTTAGCCCATCACACCATATCTCCCCATTAAATGAATTGATGTCAAAGCGACTTTGTCATCAATTAAATTCAGTTAAGTAAAGCTGAATGTAGTCACTGTTTTAACCAACATATAAAAGTGTACATTTTATAGAATACATACTTGATAAGAACATCATGAGATATAAGCTAATATTAGCAATCAATTAGATAGCATTTTGAGGAAAATTAGTTTAGTACCAAAGAAATTACTGTGGCATCATTACCTTTCATTTTCCATTTTCTAAGTTAGATGCTATATTTTTATAGTAGAAGATTTTCTATTGTATAGAACATTGAGTTCTTCAGAAAAAAAATTCAATGTAAGTAGTTTCTTCTTCCAGAACATCTTTATAATCGTTTTGTTATTATTCATAAAAATTCTCTTCTGTATTAAATATTCTTTGTAATAAGTAAAGAAAATGCTGAACATTTTCAATACTGAGCTATTTCTGAGGTAGCTATGTGAGGATCTGTTTTATTCAATAATGATTTAGTGAAGGTATACTAAATCAAGGGATGAGCAGATATGTTTGCATCTCCCTAGAGAGACCACTTGGGTGCCCAACTGGGGATGAGAATACCAAGCTCTACAACTAAGCTGTCTTGCTGTCCTAGAAGAGTGGAAGTTCACCTTATTGTGTACTGCTCTGCAGTTGACTTATACAGTCTAAATACTTGTTACCATGCATTTTGTTTTGAGTATATTGAGATTACCTAGACAGCAATCAGAAAACGAGGCAGATCATACGCCCAAACTCCAGGGGTAATGTGGAAATCCCCAAAGCGAGCAAAGGTGAAGATGTAAACTGGGACTTGTAAGGAAAAGAAGATAGCCTTCTTTAAGAGGAGAAAGGGCCTCACTGATGAACTTGTTTTTATGCCAATAGCAAGCAGTTATTATTACTATGTCTCTGTAATAGAGCTTGAAATCAGGGTGATGCCTCTGAAGTTCTTTATTGTGCAGGATTGTTTTAGCTATCCTGGGTTTGTTTGTTTGTTTTGTTTTGTTTTTCCATATGAAGTTGGGTATTATTCTTTCAATGTCTGTAAAGGATTGGTTGAAATTTTGATGGGAATTGTGTTGATTCTGCAGATTACTTTTGGTTATCCTGCCGACCTGTGAATATGAGAGATGTTTCCATTTCCATTTTCAGATATCTTCTTCAGTTTCTTTCTTCAAAGAATTGAAGTTCTTATCATACAGGTCTTTCACTTGCTTAGAGTTACCCCCAAGGTATTTTATATTATTTGTAACTATTGTGAAGAGTGTTGTTCTTCTGAATTCCTTCTCAGCCCCTTTGTCATTTGTTTATAGGAGGGCTAATGTTTTTCTTGAGTTAATCTTGTATCCAGTCAGTTTGCTGAAGGTGTTTATCAGCTGCACGACTTCTCTTTGGATTAAAACAAAAGTGGTATGTTTACAGAATGGAGTGTTACTCAGTTGTTCAAAACAATGATATGATAAAATATGCAGGAAACTGGATAGAACTACAAAAAAAAATGTGTCCTGAAAAAGTTAACCTCGGTCCCTAAAGATAAACGTGGTCTATCACTTATAAGTGGCTATTAACTGCAAAGAAAAGAGTAACCATACTACGATCCACATACCTGACAGGCTAAGTAACAAGAAGGGCTCAAGGGGATACATGAATTTTCCTGGGAAAGAAAAACAGAGTAGATATTGTGTGTGAGCTGAGGGCAGGTGGGGACAGGAACAGGATGAATCCGGTGAATAGAGGACGGAGAGAGAGAGTACTGGAAGAGACAACTGGAATTGGTGGAGGGTAGTTTAGGAACAAGGTAGAAACCCAGTATAATAGAAACTCCTAGCAGTCTATGAGGGTGACCCTAGCCAAGACCCAAAACTTCCACTGGAGGATGTGAAACATCAACCCAGCCACAAAACCTTTCTCTTACAAATTTTCCTGCCAGTAGGATGTGCTGGGGTAAAGGTGGCACAGAAATGAGAAGAGTGACGAACCAATGATTGGAGCCGAGCCGCTTCAGACCCATACCATGAGAGGGAGTGCACCTCTGACACTGCCTAGAGGACTAGAAACCAGAGGCCAGTGGCCCGAAGACATAGCATGTAACCAAACCCAACTGACAAAATAAATGTTAATGAAATGATATCTAATGGTATTCTGTTTACACTCATAGATTAGTACCTAGCCCAATTGTTATCAGATTTTTCATCTACAAACTGATGGAAACAGATACAGAGACCCACAGCCAAACATTAGGCAGAGTTTGAGGAATCTTGCTGAAGAAGGAGAGGAAGGATCAGAGTAGCCAGAAGGGTCAAGTACACCATAAAAAGTCCACACAATCAAACCTGGACTTGTAGGGTCTTCCAGAGACTGAAGCACTAACCAGGAAGAGTCTCTTGAGTCTAGCCTAGGCCCATCTGTGTAGATGTTACAGTTGCAAAGCTTGGTGTCCTTGTGGGACTCCCAATAGAGGGAGCAGGGCTATTTCTGACATGTTTGCCTGCTTTTGGAGCCTTTGTCCTCCTACTGGGTTGTCTCCGCCAGTTCTTTTTTTTTTTTTTTTTTTTTTGGTTATTTTATTTATTTACATTTAAAATGTTATCCCCATTCCCAGTTTCCTCTCTGCAAACCTCAGCTTCTTAGCCTCATTAACGCTGTCAAGTATGGGTTCCATCACATAGTGCAGACCTTAAATTCAATTGAATGGTTGTTAGTTACTCCCGTAATATGTGTGCTACTGTTGTACCAGCAGGTGTATCTTGAAGGCAGGTAGTTATAGTAGCTCACAAGGTTGGAAGCTGAATGGCATTGATAACTACTTTTCTTCTCTGGTAGTGTGTATAGTACCTTCTAGCACTACCAATGATAGTTAATAGGAGTAAAGAATTTACTTGGGCACCAGCTAGATCCTTTAACCAATGACCTAACAGGATGTAATTAATCTATTGCTGGTACTGGAGTCTTTACTTTGGTGTCACATGATGTCTATTTTGAGTATTGTCTCCCCATTATACAGTAACTCCACTTAAATCATAAATATATATGTTACATTTTTCCTTACATGGTTACCTATTAATAGTCATCTAACTTCTGTACGTTTTCAAGAAATGTATATCTAAAGCTTAAGACTAACATGCACATATAAGAGAAAACATGTAATATTTTTCTGGGTCTGTCCGGGTTACTCCCTCAGATGACTGTTCCTAGATCTATCCATTTACCAGAAAATTTCATGTCTTAGGAGCTGATTCCGTTGTGTAAATGTACCACATTTTGATTATCTACTCATCAGTCATTAGACATCTGGTCTGTTCTACATTTCTGGCTATTATGAACAGATCACCAGTGAACATTGATGAGACAATGTCTCTCACTACAATTGAAAGTCCTTAAAATATATGGCTAAGAGTGATACAGCTGGATCTTGTGTAGCTCTATTTTCTACTTGTTGAAGAACCCCCTCACTGATTTCCATAGTACCTGTATAGTTTGCAGTCCCACCAGTGGTGTATGAGTGTCCCCTTGACTACACATCCTTGGCATCTTCTGCTCTCACTTTTGTTATTAATCTTGTTTCTTCTGACTGGGTAAGATAAAATCTCAACATAGTTATGATTTGCTTTTTCCTGATGGCTAAGAATGTTGAACATTTAGGTGTTTCTCACTCGTTTGTGTTTCATTTTTTGAAGCTCTCTGTTTAGTTCTACACCCCATTTTTAACTCTTCTTTGCTTAAAATTTTTCAGCCATATGTTTTCATCATATTCTTTACCCACCTCTAATTCCTCCCAGATCCTCCTCCACCTCCTTGTCACCCAGAAGCATGATATGTCTTTCTCAAATAGAAAAAAAAAATAGACATCAAAACAAACTAACAAACAAACAAAGCCAATAAAACAAAAAAACAAACAAAAAAATGGAAAAAAAAACAGTACACAAAAAATCGAGACTATTTTCTGATGCCCAATGATACTGAACATGTAGCCTGCCCACGATTGTGTTTGATATGTCCAAGTATACTCCATTGAAGAAATTGATATTCTTTCACCTTGCAAGCATCAACTGAAAACAGCTTCTTGGGTAGAAGTTTAACTTTGTGTCCATATCCCCCTCTCAGTCCTGGGAGTTTTGTCTGGCGTGAACTAGTACAGGTCTTGTGCATCTTGACACAGTCGTTCTGAGTTCATATGTATATCAGCCCTATTTTCTCTAGAAAGCACTGTTTCTCTGGAGTCATCCACCACTTCTGGCACTTGTAATCTTCCATCCTCTTCCACATAGATTACTGAGACTTTGGAGGAGTGTATGCCCTCTTTTTCCCTTGGGTTATTTGTTTCTCGTTGTTCAGTAAAGCGAGACATGCCTTCTTACACTTCATGAAATAACATGACTTGAAGGAGTCACTTTTACCCTTGACACATCTTTTCTAGATACATATCACAGTTTTAATAAAATTGTAAAATAATTTATACTCTCTAGATATAGTTTGCTTTAATTGAGTAATAGAAGTTGAACTAGATTTTGATGAAAAGTATTTTAATGCTCTTCCCAATTTCAAACAAGTATAGTCAGAGTCTGCAAGTGTTTTTAATTTTAAAATACAGTTTATCATGAAAGCTTAATTATTAGAGTCTTTGTGGAGTTAAAAGTAAAAAAAAAAAAACTTGTATAAAATATTATTAAAATATTGCATTGGTAAGCTGTCTGTATCTTTATATTTATTTTCTATCAGTTATAAAAACTTACTTCCTGTCTGTTTTACATCCTCTAAGTCACAGCCCTCTGATTTATTAGCAAAGACTTTCTTTTCAATTCACTCTGAGCCTTTTCAATGCCAAGCATGCAGAGACCCTACTCAGTCTAAAGACCTTCCATTAGTGGCAGAATGGCAGGTCCTGCCTGGTTGCTTTCTAAGACTCTCAAAGACTCCATGCCTTTCATCACCAGGCTTCTTTCTCCGGGCCCCACTTTCTGGTGGCCACTTATCCTTCTCATGAGCCTCTTCTTGAGAAAACATACAAATCGAAGCTGACAACTTTTATATGAATTTCACACGAGTAACTTCAACGGCTCCACTGTTCCATTTCCCCAAAGATCAAAACACAGAAATAAGAAAATCTGTCTACCTAATGCAGAATTTGGCACACGGCCAAGGTTTTGTACACTATCAAACAGTATACCCATATATCATTGCTCATATATAATTACCAGCCAAGTTTTCAACTTTAAGAACTAACAGCTTGAAAAGGTCTCCTTAATTTATTGGAGTGTTTTCTGTTCTTTGATATTTATCAAGCTTCCTCCAATGTTGAGAAATGTTAATGTGGATTAGAGGTGTCTTGATGGTAAAGTACTTGCTACGCAAGTATGAATGAAGAAAGTTCAAATCTCAGAAACCTACCTAAAATCAGATGTGGCACTGTACTTCTTTACTTCCAGCAGCCCGACTTGAGATGAGTAGCAGAGACAGGACAACATCCTAGAATGTTATGAAGCAGCTAGCGAGGCTTCACACATAACCAGCTAACCTTCACACATAAGGTGTGTTACACACACATTACAATAACACATCACACACACTCTCACACTACACCTACACATCACACACAATAAATAAAAAGTGAACAAATAAGTGAAATTTAAAAGGAAGTACTGAGGGTTCCATTCAAAAGGATTTTCATCTAGTCTTTAGAAATGTTTGAGATTCGCTGGTGTATGCTGCCTAGTTGGTGTCTCAGTGTGTGAGAGATCATTATTTAGGTTATATTGCATTAATCTTCATAATAATTAACCATATAAAATATTACTATTTAAAATATTATTTGTTCACTTTTTCCTCCAGATTTTTAAGTATGATTACTTCAGAGCACATAATAAATCGTAAAAATGTGACAAGATTAATAATATCTATTTCATGTGGTACACACTTTAATCCCAGCACTTGGAGGTTCAGTTAGGAAGATCTGAGTTTGAAATAAGGTTGGGCTTCTTAGCAATACCCTGTCTCAAAAAGGAACAAATCAATAAATAAAATAACTCTTCCTTTCTACAAAATGATGTTATGACATGAAGAAAGCTAGCCATAAATCAGAAAATGTGCTCTCTCTGCACACTGAATTTGCTGACATCTTGATCTTGGATTTCCTAGCCTTCTAAACATTGAGAAATGAGGATTCTGTGGTTTGAAAGACACCCGTTTTTCTGTCTGTGAGAGCAGCCTGCATAGACTAACAATGTTGCTATGTGTTCATTTTCTACTTAATGCAGCAAGATTCTCTTTAGTGCATTTCTTCTGTTTCTAGGAAGGCTAACGCCCTTCAAGACTTGATATATGGTTTGTCTTTATTTTCATATATGCAGTTGTTTCAGAACTACTTGTTATAAAGCTTTTTTTCTCCGTGGTTATTTTGACACTCTTGTTGACTCTCCATTGATTCTATATGCATGTGGCTATTGCTGGACCCTGGTCTTCATCAGTTCTCCTCTGTCCTACTTGCTTGACACCCGACATCTACAGTGATCTTTGAAATTAAACAGATTCCACCAATGATATCTTTTTAAATATTTCAAAATATTCTTAATCTGATGCATTTCCAAGGATGTGAGGAGATATGTGTGTTATATCTAACTTGAAATTTTCTACTAAGAATTCAAATTTCTGGAATTTGAACTGAGATTATTGTATTCTTTGGGAGGAGTATGGGAATTGGGTTTCTTCTATAACATTTCTATAAGGTTTCTGAAAAATATACCAGAAACACTTTACTTTTCTTTTCTTTCTGCCATTGACATAAAACTTTGACTAGTTTGTCCTAAGAATTTTATGTTTTGGTTATATATAATGGTATATATAGTCTCCAAAATCAGTAGGTAGAGGTGGGAAAATTACTGCAGTTTGGTACCAAACCAACCTACATAATGAGCTCCAAACCAAACTGACTACTTGATAAAGTCTACCTCCAAGTAAGCTTTTTTCCTCACTAGTGTAAACTTATCTTGGAAATTAGTTTCGTTTTTGCATTATAGTTTGTTGGTATATGGAAATATAGTTGTTTTTATATATTGACTATTTTAGATATTGACTATATTGCCATGTGTCAACTCCTTATTGGTCACAGAAGATGTCATTCATGAAATATAATCACTTTCATCTTCTGTGTTGATATTTTTCTACTTGTCTTTTTGCACTGAGTTTAGCAACACTTAAAGAGGAGACTAGTGTGCACTTCATTGGTAGGTGAGGTTATAGCTATAAGTTTATTCATACAGACCTTTTATTAGATTAGGAACTATTTTTCTTACTGTATGTACTGTTGAGAGTTGTTTTATTTTATAATAGAATGGATTTTTAGCATTAATATGAAATCCTACTTTGCCATGCCATGAGGTAGTCATGTAAACACCCATTCCTTTGTCGCAAGCTACAGAATGACAAGAATACTAAATTTGAACATATTCATTCAAAAACAGAATTACTTCAGCAGGGACATCCCAGAGTGAACATTCTACTAAACATGCCTGTCAAAAGAAACCCTAGTGATAGAAAATATAATTATAGTCAGCACATGGGTTCCTTGAACAATATTAGACTGGACAATAAAATTATACTTAGCATCCATTGAGGGATAGTAAGGCTAGCACTGCATCACAACTACTCCAGCAGATTAAGGAAACTGATATGACAAAATAGGAGTATGTAACAGATTAGTTCAAAATATAACATTAGTTTTAAAATTTATTATTTGAAATTCATACTGTGACTAAGAAGAAAAATTCTTTCTTACTATGAAATTATTCTAAACAGTTTAATGACAAGAAACACTAATGTTTCCAACTTCACTTCCAAATATTCTCAGAAAATACATAAAAATATTGCAAAGTACATGTGCAGATAAACACAATGTGAGGAAATAAATAAAATAAAACAAAGACTAATGAGATTCTTGGTGTATTTAGAGTATTATTATAATAATACCACTGTCATTTGAATGAGACTTGAAATTTTTTATTTTCTAAGTGAGTTGTACTTGTGAAAAACTTAAATATATGATAAAACATATTTGGTGATCAAGAAAGGTAATATAATAGATATCTGAAAGAATGTCTGAATAATAAGACAATGTTACTTGATACCCATTGCTTAATGAAATGTGTTAGAAAATAGATTCATAAAAAGACAAAGAAGCTTTCACTGGAACAAAGATAAAACTTAAATTAATGAAATAAAGATGAGAAATGTATAAGAAACTAAAATTTTGAGAAATTAAATATTTATCAAAGGATCAACCATTTTGCTCTACCAAATTTTGCTAGTATTAGTTTGTGGCTTAACATTTTGTTATTTTATTCATGTCACATATGAGATAGGCATTCATCAATGAAGCACTTATTAATTCCAGAAATGAATTAAGTTTTCTCTAAATGGGCAGTACATGCGTTCATCTCTAAGCAATATACAATTTACAATGGACAATAAAATTATATTTTGCCACCATTATACACAGAAGCCCAATTTTATTGTGCTTTCAATTGCCTTTACACACCATTACCCTATGGTCTAGAATAGTGGCCCATGAATTTCAAAGCAATGTATGGGATTTTGCCATACAACTCTCATTGGAAAAAAAGTCTTTGCCTTGTGCAATGAAACTATAGGGTTCACAGACTCTGGAAATAGAAATGTCTCATTAGGTCATCTTGCCCATTATTTTGAAAAATTATTATACTATACATGTTCTCCATTTCCAAATGTTTTACTCAGAATTTTAACAACCCCATCATTATAACTTTCCTGAAAACCATTTCATAGTGCCCTAAGGATTCTTTTATAGTCCATGTATATTTCCCACAAAGAATTTAAAATAAAGAGTGAAATAGCAAATGATTTTGTGTTTCCATCTAAACTGAATTTCTTCATTGATTTCTTTGATGTATTCTCTTCTTTCTATTTCACAAAGCTTGGCTTTAGATGAAGAACCAAAGCAAAAACAGTGATACTAGAAAGTTAGTGTCCTTCTCTCTCTCTCTCTCTCTCTTCTCTCTCCTTAAGGCTGTGCCTTATCTGATGAAGCAATATATAGTACAGCTGCAATGTTTGCACAGGCCTCCACCAATGATATTGTATCGATATAATATTTCTTAATAACATTCAACAAATCTATTCTTTTCTAAAGTAAAAAACATGACACTAAAAAATAATTGTTATATTTAACAGTAAAATGTAGATCAAGAATTGCTTTATGAAGAAAAATTATAATCAACATTTCTGATCAGCATGTTAAATGTAGATTCAAGCAGAGGTTTGTCTGAGAATCATGTCTAAAAAAAAAAAAGTAAACTTATTTATATAAAAAATAATATGCCAAGTGAATGGAAACATAAGGGTCTTTGGAAAGTCAGTTGGATGGTATCTTGCTGGAGCAAAAACATAAAAGAATGTAAAGTGTACACAAGTGTGAAAGGATAGGCAGACTTGTGAAGGAACGTTTGGCTGAAGCAGACACAGAAGAGAGGATATTCTGCTACAGCAAGAACATGAAAGGACACATGATAAAGGATACTTTGCTGACAAAACTCATGTACTGGTTTGCCTTAATTGCGTAGTTGAGCTTCGTTTATTCATACTCTGCGACTCAGGCTGATTGGATGCGTGTGTTGAGTGAGGCAAGACCTGTGCTGAAGTGCAGGTGAAGGCACTTGGAGACATGTGATATTTGCAGAGTATAAATAGGACTCAACGAGTGATGGAGATACTTGCTGGTAAGGCTGGCTGTGCAATGCTTGTGGTCTCAAGTCTTCACTGATCTTCACTTCCCTAAGAGAGGCAAGGTGGAGAACTTCTCCTGGTGTCCCTCCTGCTGACTCGAGCTGAGGCTGAGGCCTGGCTGTCTCTGCTAGGCAGTGCCACCACAGCTGACCGTGTTTGCTAACTCAACTCTATCGACAGGACTACTGATGTATCCATGAAGTGTTTGAGTGGATCAAGCGCCATTGCTAATCTGTGAACTGAACTGCTGATTTCCAGACAACACAGACAGGAGTTGCTCCAAAGAACCTTTCTAAAGATGTCCGGTCACCCTGTACCTTTCTTTCCTACTATCTTTGATGGATGGTGGGCTATTAGGGAGGTTGAAGCATTTAAGAAACATCATTAAAAATAAGGTTTGAAAAAATTAGAGTTACAGTCAAGTCACGTCTCTTGGTAACAGCATATGATCCAATCCCTGATACAGGGGAGTGATGAAGAATTCCAAGTTCAAGGCATGGACTGGTCTCCAAAAGTGAGTTCAAGGATATTCAGCAATTCAGAAACACTTTGTCAAAATGAGTATAAAAATAAAAGAGGGATGAGTACTCTCACCTAAAATGCATGAAGCCCTGATTCAGGCCCTAGTAACACACACACACACACCAACACACACAACACACCAACTATAGAGCCAAATACATTCATTCCAATAATAATTTACAATCTGTAGAACAGCTATAAGAACTGTGCTGTATTCTTATTCAGTCCTTGCTTTTGAGACTTGGCTCACATGCTTTTGAATTAGGATTATTGTGTGCACAAAACATTATAAAATAGCCATGATAGACAGATTATTATATCACTAAAATAAACAATATTTGATCTCAGGATTTCTATATATTTCCATGATAATGAATTGTAAAAAATCATATATGTTTAGAATATATCTTCCCTCCCACAAGAAAACAAAAGTAATTACTTAACTACTAATATAAATAATTATAAAAGATTTACCTTAAGATACAGTAAATGATGTTAAATAATTGACATTTTAATTTTTTTAATTTTTAAATTTTTCAGATTTTCACTTTATCAACAACAAATATCTCTGCAAATTCCCAAACTCAAAACTGGTTCATATGTACATTCTAGCCATAATTCAGATAAAACATAGCTTGAGAGAAAGAATTAAATAACATTAGTCAAAACCCATCATGTGTACAATTGTCAATGAGAATAAAATTTTATTCTCATTCTTAGGTAGGAAACAGAATTGGAAATATCTTTAGAAAGTTTATTTTAATAGGTCTGTATCTCTAATGAATTTATAATTGTATTTACAAGCAAGAAAGAGAACCCTAATAGTAAAAGAAATCCTATTAATAAAATCTTGCCGAGTGGAAGCACCGCAGTCATCCTTAGTTACATCTACAATCATGCAGCATAGACCATTATCAAGAATCATCAATATTTTCAGGTTTGCCAAGACACTAACTCAGAACAAACAAATACAAATTGTAATGCGTGTGTATGAAGAAGACAGAAACTGAAGAATAAATATTAACAATACTCTAAGCTGAATTTGTTTATAGTTGCATAAAAATTAAAGAGGATTCTACTTGTGATGAAACATGATATAGGAAAAGATGAAAAGAATATTACAAGGCTAAAAATCTTTGAGCATATAATTACTGAAATGAAATATTTCTTAGATGTTAAATATCAAATTGATAGCATAAAATATCCAGATAAACAATCAATTAAATGTAATATTAATCTCAGTTATATTTTAAACCACATATAGAAAGAATAAATAGTTACATGGGCATTACTATGTTAAATGGTGGAACTAAAAATTAAACCCAGAGATGTCTAGCTTCAAGACTTGTTTTCTCATTGCACAAAATATCCTCTGTTTTTCATATCATTGTGCTTTGCATATATTTTTATCACATTATAAAACAAAACAATATGTTTCCTCTTTGAGGTGGCATTTCATATTCCATCCAATAGTAATATCAAGGTTACATATAAAACAAATTTTTAGAGTATAACATCACAATTCTGAATCATAAATGAGACAAATCTATTATTGAGTTTTACAGTTGTCTTGTGTAAATGTTGTCACATGCTGACTAGTAGCCTACTGATTTTTTAAATCTAATACGTAGTAAAGTAAATTGTAAAACTCTCTTTAACTGAAAAGATTAAGTGAGACTAGTTCCAGGAGCCTTACTCCCTCCTTATTGACTGCATGATACCTCCTGGTCACAAGACAGAGACAGGAATTGCTCCTAGCTGTGGATCTAAAGAAAGTTATTATTTTTAAATAACTGTGCATTTTTCCTCAGGTACATTCCCTGAATTTTTTGGAATATTTCCTCTACTCCTCTCCCAAGAAAATTTAATTATATGATTCTTCTATAATAAATGTTACTTTCTGAAACTGTTTTCAAGGACTATTTACAAATAATCATTTATAAAAATTCCTACCACATGTTTTTACAAATAAAAAAAGGAAATTGGGTATATAAAATATATGGTTGTTAAGAAAAGCTTCATACAAAAGGTATACTGATGGTTAATGACACTTATAGTATTTCTAGCTGGCATAGTATCTCTGTGAAAAGCACCTCAGAAAATAAATTTCTATATAAAATTCACTAAACTATCTTTCCTGTAAGCATGAAAGAGAATTACTGGTGAGTTCTTCTTTAAAAGTTCCATTTAGACAACATCACTGTTTTGAATTAATAGTCAAGCTACCCATTAATAGTCATTACCCATTGTTATTGTTCAAAATGTATCTTTTTCTGCTGTAAATTTAAATAATGTCTATACTAAACTCTTACACTGCTAAATGCACTAACAGGGAGTTGAGGAGTCCATAGATGCTTCATGTACTAACTTACCAAATCTTCCCTGTAGATGTCTTTCTCTTAAATGTGTTAGGGGGCTTTGCAAAGATCATTTAAAAAATCAAAGTTAGTTCTCTATTTTCTAAAGCAAATGGCTTTTTAATTCTCTAATGCGAAGTAGCTTTGTTGTGGGTTTTGAATATAGCCTTTCTAAGACAGCACTTATAATTATGTTTGAGCACCAGTGGAAAAAAGGAAATACAATCAGACAATGAAAATGGAACATCAGGCATTAAGCTGCCAACATATTTATGTTCTCAAGATTATTCACATTAGGGTATTACATTTAAAGATCAGGGTAAAGTTCAGAACTGTGAGTATTCACATTTTTGTGAAGCCTTTGGGAAATGCAACAGACAATGTGATTTGGGCTTAGAATCGTTTTGTAAAAAGCTTCCAAAGCCTCAGTCTTCTGACCTTCACAAGGGCAAACCTCCCACCAAGATTTCACCTTTTTTTTCTGTTTTTCACTCCAATGTCAATGTTTCTCCTTATTATTGAAATTTAATCCAATTCAACAAATTGATCCTAAGACAATGTATTTTATAAAGTGGATTTCTTACTCAAAAATATTGACAGATGAAGCCAAATGGGATATGTTATAATTTATCAAAGCATTTTCTTGATCATCCTTAGAAATAACATGAAAAGACTGAAGTTCTAACCCATAACCCTTAAAATAAAAAAGGATTCCATACATAGCGTGTGTTTGTGTGTGTTCTGTAACTATTTAAATTATTTGTCTATCTGCTGAAAAATTCAATGTTAGATGTGTGTGTGTGTGTGTGTGTCTGTGTGTGGATGGTGCGTGTTTCTTGTATGTGTGTGCATAAAAATACCTTAAAGATAATTGCAAAACAACATTTTACAAAGAGAAAAATTCTTGTTTTCTAATGTAATAACATTTGACAAAATTCCTCCAGCAGTACAATCAAGGGCAAGATTCACAATATCAAAACTGAGCACAACAGTGAATTTCTCAGGTATTCCATATTCTAATGTGTGCTTTTAAGCAAGTAATTTTACAACAGCATGCCATAGGTTTTTCCAATAGAAAATGTAAAAATTTATATTCGTCTGTAATGGCAAATATTTTTTTTCTTTACTGGTCAAGTCTGAAAAATGAATGTAGCACTTTAAAGTACATGTTGAAAATTAATCAGAGGCTGTATGGCGTCAGACTCACAAGGTAAGAATGTGATTTGTTAAAAGTTTTAAGCTTAGTCATGGAGCAAGTCATTGGCAAAATAGATACCAAGAACACTCCTTACTCCCCAGCAGCTAAAACAGTCTTAAATATGTTTATAAATTTCATGTCTCCATAGTGTGTTCTAGGTATTATACATAACATGCATTACATTTGTACTTTACATAGAATTCTGTGTTTCACATTTAATAGGGATTTAAGGCAAGACACAGAATAAAGCTATTTTATAAAAAAAAAAATCAAATATGCCATAAGTCTGTTACAGAATAAAAGTATTTGAATGAAAAATTAAGGTTCCCTAGTTCTGAAGCCTTGAGGCAATTAAGCAGAGATTCTGAAGGGAGTGGTGTGAGTTCATTCCTCCTTCCATGAGTGGACTGTGAGGTCAATCCATTCTTCTTCCCAGTCTTCTTAAAATTCTAGCTTTTCTGCTCATGGACTTCAGAGGGTGGGGATTTAATTTTATTGTACATTTGGAAGATTACTTAATATTCACTTCCAGTATGAAGTTAATGAATATCCTCCAAAGCAAAGATGAGTCAAGAATAAAAAGGGTAAGCCATTCTAAGAAGAAGGAAAATGTTCAAACCCTGAATACTTAAAGTTGCTTTACAATTCAAAAGTTTCTTTTATGCAAGAATGACAAGAAATAGAAGCACGAATCTGACCTTCTGAAAGAATTGCCACAGAAAAAGAAATCCCAAAAGAAGCTTCTGCTCTAAACAAGTTGTGATCATAAATATACACATAGCTAAATGAATACAGGTCTGACTAGTATTTGAGAAAATAAATTACATTAAGTGTAATGTTTTAACAAATTTAACATAGGTATAAGAAAATACTTGTTCGAGGAAACTTTGTTCAAGCTGGTGGAGGAAAAAGAAAGTTCCTACAGTAAAGAGAGGTGGAGAGATGGCTTGGTGGTTAAGAGCATTAGCTGTTCCTCCAGGGAAACTATTGATTACAGCACCCACATGTTGGCTCACAGTCATCTATATAAATGATCTTCTATGGACTCTAGTCGAAGAAGAACTGAGGCCCTCTTTTAAATTCAAGAGCACCAAGCACAGATGTGGTACACAGACACACATACATATGTAAAATTATTTATTTATTTAATATAAAGAAAAGGACACAGGTATCTGGAGCAAATGAAGAAGACCAGAGGATTTTAGAAGATGATGTTAATGAGTCTTCACTCACCAAGATTTTATGAAAAACTTTGGAATAATTTCAAGTGATTTTACCCAAAGGCAATTCATGAATTTTAGGCCAGGCCTGTGGAAAGCAAAGGCAGAAGTGAGAACTCTTTTTAGAAGCTTTCTACTAGACAAGCAAAATATGACAGAGTGTTCATAAATGGTAGTTAGTAAATGGTGGAGTGCTCTTACAGGTTGTGGTTTTTTTGTAGGACATATATTGACTGGTTTGAATTATAGTGAGGGATTCAGGCAAATAAACAAGTCAAGTAGGATTTTCAGGTTCTCAAGAGTAAGTGAATAACCATCACATTTAGACCTGATAGAAGATAAATATAGATAGGTAGGTAGATAGATAGATAGATAGATAGATAGATAGATAGATAGATAGACAGATAGATAGACAGATAGATAAGGTAACTTAGCCTCAATCTCAGTATTAGTGACTAGTTTCATCTGAAAATTCTGAGGCCTAATCTTAGACTTGTACCATATAGGCTTAGATTTTTTTCAAAACCTACTTTTAATAAGAGTTCTCAAATGCTTTGACCCCTCTTCTAGGCCACAGTCCAAAATCAGGGGAGGAAAAGATGGCAAATAAAACAAGGGGTGTATAACTGTGTAGAAGTAGTTTTTTGGGATGATTCCAATCTCCATTTGTCAGGATATCAGCAGTTCAGTTCAATAGTGTCAGGATACCAAACACAAACCAGCAGCAGTGGCATGATCCAGCAGAAACAGCCAGGCTCCCACCTAATAGGCATGTGTCAGTAGAACCAGTAAGAATCCCAGGAGAAGTTCTCTGTGGTGCCTCTCTCAACGGAGTGAAGATGGGTAAAGACTGGAGACCAGCTAAGCATTGCAAGCACCCCATCACTGTCTGTTGACTCCTAGTTATAATCTCTCCAGATATCACGTGTCCTCCCATGGGTCTTGCCTCAGCAAAACACCATGTGAGTCTGCCTGAGTAAGACATCAGGTGAGTATGTATCACCTGACCTAACCAGAAGCTTCTACTTCAGTTGCATGAAATCATTATAATAACAATTCTCATACTTTGCTATAAAGTATTGGTGAGGTATCTACAGAGATTCTGGCTGACTTGGAGCAGGAAATCCATGAGCTTGCATTTTCAAAAGATATCCTCATATAGTTTTAAGGTGATGAAAGCCCTTGTAAAAAGGTACTCCAACTTCCTTCCTGCCTGCAACTTCCTTCCCTCTTTTAGAGACCAAGGCCTTACCGTCAAGGCATGAGGGGCACTTGAGACAAATGACCCAGACAAAATGGTACAATCTTAGTTACTTGACCTTAACCCTGATTTTTAATCTGACTTTTCAGTGATCAAGTATGCCAAGAGTTTTTCAGTAGAAAAGTAGAAATCATTGAACTTCTGGCAGTCAGAGTACTACTGCCCCTACAAGTTGAAGCATGAACAGCACTGGACTCATTGACATCTCACTAATCAACCATGGCAGGGGCTATATTGAGCTCATGAACAAAGAAATAAAAAGACAAGCAGGTGCATCTACAGAAAGCAATATTGAAATATGTTGTGACGGATGATGAATTGCTTTTAGAACTGAGAGACTGTTAACCATGTAGCAAATTAAACTTTTCATTTATACTGTAATTAATATACACACTTATGACAGCTATTGAGGCAGTGCTCCTCCTCTTGCTAATTTGTGTTTATAATTTGTGATGTTCTAATTTTAGATATTGGTATTTAGATCTATTTTTAAAGTTAACATTTTTGTGCCCAATAAGTATAAGGAATAACTTATTGCCCCAATACTATAGATAATTATTTAAAGAGAAAAGATAATATAATTATGTTATTTGATATCTATTATTCATCAACTACTAGAATTGTTTTATATCATCTTAGTAATGTATGTAAATGATTCCATAGCTGATAGACAATTTAATAAGTTACAGGATATTGATTATGGATTTCTTTTTACATTGTCATTGGAAATAATGCAAATTTAGCCTTATTTTCATCCTTAGGATGGAAAATGTACTTTGTACTAACTTTATTTTCAGTGCATTTTGTTGAATGTAAAAGGGTAATGAATACTGGGATATATTGTGATTATCGAAAAACTGAAAATAGATGGGTGGGCAGCACATAACCTAACCATGTACAGTAACTCCCAGTATTACCACAAAGAAAGCAAAGCATTTAAACGTTCCACAAAACAACAGAGTTTATCTCAACAAAGAGCACTTCTGTTTAATCTCCACAATAGCATACAGCACGGGGCTCATGCAGACTTCTGCCTTTCCTGATGTCCTCTTCCTACAGGTTTGTCGTTCCTTCAGATTTAATGTTAAAATAATTTTCACATCTAAAGTCAACTCAAACAGAGGTGTAAAAATTTAGCACTCCCTAAAAAATGTAATAAAACTTCTAACTTAATCTAATACAGAATTCAAGTTACGTTTTCACTTTAAAAGCAGAATAAGGGCTGGACAGATGGTTAACTGGGTAAAAGTACTTCCTGCCAAACCTGACAACTGAGTTCATTCTCTGAGACTCTCTGTGTGGGAGAAGAGAACCAACTCCTACTAGTTGCCCCATGACTTCCACATGCACATGGAACATGCACAGACACACACAAATAATTCATAAATATAATTTAAATATTTAAAATAAATGGTGACTGCGGCCTATAAAAGATGTCTTAGTAAGGAACCTGATACATAAGCACAAGGACCTGAGTTTAGGTCTCTGGTATCCACGTAAAATTCCCTGTGTGAAGATACTGGTCTGGAACCCTAGATCTACAAGTTAAGACAGATATCTTCCTGGAGTTCACCCACCAGACAATCTCATCAGGCAGTGAGTGGATGTCAGTTTCAGTGATGGACTCTAAATGAAAACATAAGGGGAGGGAGCAACAGAAGAGAACATCCAATCAACCTCTGGTTTCTGTATGCACATACATACACACATGCACTACACACAGACACACACACACACACACACACACACACACACAGAGCCTATGACAGCCTATGTATGCCAAATTAGCAAAGTCCTCATCTTAGTTTTTTCTCTGCGCTTGTCATTACATGAAGATAGAAGCTAAGTAGAATCTTATAGATTTAATATAAATTAAGGCTAATCTCTTGATTTGTCTGCCTCCTAAGACTAAAGTAAAGCCTTGGGGGAATATTTAAAATGTTGCAGCTATTTAAAAATGTCTACCTTTGACACTTCAAAAGTGTCAAAACATTTAAAATAAGTGGTGTTGAAAAATAAATTAATTCTGTTCTCCACATTGCTGTTAAAATTAAAGCAATTCGAAAGGAAATTAAATGATTATTATTTTCAGAGCATCCTGGGAATTTTGTAATTATATTTTCAATTTTAATTTTTCCACAATATAACTATTATAATAACAAAGGAATATTGATTAGATATAATCAGTAAATATTCTAATAAAATGAGATCAGTGATGATACATGCTTGAAAGAATATCAAACATAATTATGGATTAAATTATAAATTGTTTTAATACTTGAGTTGAAAATTCTTCCTATAGGATTATACATGGTATTTAATAACTGCATATTTAAGTCAATGAGAACAACTGGACTAGAAAGAATAGTATATGACTTTATGCATGTGCAATATGAAATTGAAAGTACAACTAGACAAGGCTAGGGGTTAAGGCTAATCTGGGCTCCTTTCCCTTTGTGAGTGTGTGTGTACGTGTGTGTGTGTCTGTGTGTGCATGTATTGGAGTGCATGCCTGTGTGTGTGTATTTGTGTATGTCTGTGTATGT
Organism: Mastomys natalensis; assembly: GCA_021653895.1. Lineage (NCBI taxonomy): Eukaryota > Metazoa > Chordata > Mammalia > Rodentia > Muridae > Mastomys > Mastomys natalensis. The sequence continues at coordinate 1,720,866 of JAJTUV010000235.1, read as the reverse complement.
TAGTAAAGAACATTAGATGTGAGATACATTCTATTAGTGAATCTGTAACGAATACATCATTATTAGTTAAAGAAAAATCTTCTCCAAACTTTATTTTACATAACTGAACTGTTACATCTATTTAAACAAATTTTCATCTCCTATTTATTCTGAATGTTATTATCAGCATGTACAGTCTACACGGGTATATTTCCACTGTATTTCTCATTTTGGAGAGTATGTCTAACAACTATTTTTCTCCCATTACGTAAGCCACTTTCAAGGAGGTAATATAACCTGTGTGCTTCTTTGGATGTTTCAGTTTCAGTGCAAACTCATAAAGCCACAGGAAATCCATCTGCGACACAGAAACAGACTCTGATAAAGAGCTTACTTTCTGAGCTAAGTCACTTAGAAATGGGTGTGTTCATAACTTGTGTCGTCAGCCTACATATGTGATCTCATAAACATAGAAATACCTGCTCTATGCTGGATGGTCTGACTTGGCTATCTTATAATATGGAGAAATCCTCCCACATTATGCCTAATTATAAAAGGTTGAGTTATAGCTTATTATAAAGCAGTAAGTCTGGAATGCCAACATCAAAACTGTCTAGTGATAGCCTTTTACATTATAGCAATAGTTGCTCAGTAGCTGTTGCCATATATATATGTCTCTGAATGCTATTAATGAAAAAAGACAAAACTATACAGACAAAAAAAAGAACAGTGATTACCACAATAGAAAATTTGTAGATTTTTAAGCAGTAAAATTCAATTGTATGAAATACGATAATAGAGACATGTCAATATACATTTCACAAACCCTTAAATAAATACCATCAAGAAGGAAGCCCAATGTAATCTGCAGGCTTTAGGTGACAATAAAGCTCAGGGAAGCTTCCCCATCTATAACAATAATACCATTCTGGTACACAATATTGATAGTAAAAGAGATTGCACATGTGTGAAATACAAAACTCTAAACTTTCCATTGTATTTTTCTGTGAGTTAAAAAGACTGAAGAATAGGCCATCCAGAGACCGCCCCACCTAGGATCCATCCCATCTGCAAACACTAAACCCCCACACTATTGCTGATGCCTAGAAGCACTTGCTGACAGGAGCCTGCTATGGCTGTTCCCTGAGTGGTTCTACCAGCACCTGACAATACAGATGCAGATACTGACACCCAAATCATAGGACTGAGCCCAGAAAACACGATGGAAGAGCTACAGAAAGGTCTGAAGGAGCTGACGGTGATTGCAATAGCATAAAAGAACAATATCAACTAACTGGACCACCCAGAGTTCCCAGGAACTAAACCACCAACCAAAGAGTACACATTAGGGATCCAGGACTCCAGATATATATGTAGCAGAAGACGGCCTTATCTGACATAAATGGAAGGAGACCCTAAGTCCTTGGAGGCTTGATGCCCCAGTGTAGGGGGATGCTAGAGGGGTGACACAAGATGCGTAGGTGGGTGGAGGAGCACCCTCATAGAGGGAAAGGGAGGGGGAAAAGGGGAATGGGATAGAGGGTTGGAGGAAGGGTAACCAGGAAGGGGGATATCATTTGAAATGTAAATGAATAAAATGATTAATAAAACAATATTGTAAATAGTGTATCTGAGCCATTGAACACGTTCTTACTGTCCCACTGCAAAGTATCAGATCTTTCTTTAATGGCACTAATCTTTTCCATAATTACAACTACTTTATCATTTCTATTCTCCGAAACTGCACTGATCTGCACAACATTCCTGCACGAGAGGAATTGTTTCTATTTGCTTCCAATTTCAATAATAAAAGCAACATAAGGGAAAGAGGGCACATCAACTTATAATTCCATGTTACTGACCTTCTTAAAGTGAAGTCAGGGGGCAGAAACTTGAAGCAGCTGGTCACACTACATTCACAGTTCAGAGCAAGGCAAGCAGCAAATTAATGCATTCCTGATAGTTTCAGCACGCCCTTTCCTTGTAATACATTCCAGATCCCTGCCCATGAAAAGTGCCACTCTCATTGAGGGCGGACCTTTAACCTCAACTAATCCAAATAAGAAAATCACTCACAGACATAAATATACCCATGAAATATAGGAATTCTTTACTGATCTTCACTTCACAGGTAATACTAGATTGTTTCAAGTTGACCATTAAAACTAACCAAGTAAAAATTAAAACCAATGTTCACATGCCCAATTATTAGAGTTATGACAGAGCAAGTGTAGTGCTCATCCAAAACACTGTTTGATTTTTTTTTATTTCTAACTTCAAACACTAAAGTAAATTCCTCCACATGCTTTTTTTTTTTTTTCTAACTGGAATTTAAGAACAAAAGTTCTATGTAAATTCTCTCGTATTTCATTTTATATAACAACTTAACTTCTACAAAGTAGCCACTCTTAATTGTAGAGGAATTTTAATCCAGCAACATGGCTGATCAGACAAAAGGAATCACATTCAAACACCTTCTACATCTGTGTGAAAGGATGAACTTATCAGCAGTAAACCTCCGAGATGACAATTACATCTGGCGAATAAAAGCTACATTTATACTTAGTCCCTGTCTCCTCATGTAAAGTTCAAGTTTAAATCCATTTCACATCTTTCCATTCTAGTTCACAGATGGTAGTTACCCAACCTGTATATTTCCTCCCTGTGCTAATAGTTTTATGTCAACTTGACACAAGCTAAAGTCAGTGAGAAAGGGAAAACTCAATTAAGAAAATGCCTTCCACAAGATTGGGCTATAGGCAAGCCTGTAGTGCATTTTCTTAATTGGAACTGATGGGTGAGGATCAAACTATGCGACTGGTGTCATTGTTGGGCTAGTGGTCCTGGTTCTATTTTTTTTTTCAAAAAGCAGGTTGAGACAAGACATGAGGAGCAAGCCAGTAGGCAGCACTAGTTCATAGCATCTCCATCAGCTCCTATCTCCAGTTCCCTGTCATGTGTGAATTTCTGTTCTGACTACCTTCAGTGAAGGAGCATGATATGGAAATGTAAGCCAAATAAAATCTTTCCTTCCCAAATCGCTTTTGGTCATAGTGTTTTCATTACAGTAATAGGAACTCTGACTAAACACTCTCTTTCTAAATATATCTCCAAAATAATTCCCTACAGGCACTATTACAATGAGCATCTATTAACTCTATTCTTTTTTATACATTTTAAAATTCTTATCAGATAATTTTCATTTCTCACTTAAATATCTAGATGTATGAGATATGTCTCATTAACAAATACCTAGAAACTGATACTAAAGAAATTAAAACTAGAAAATGTTCAGACAAAAATTTAAAGATAACAGTAAGCTAAAGTAGCAAATTTGATAGAAATGAGAAACAAGAAGAAATATATACATTAGGTAAACTACAGGTAAGATGACCAATACATGGTAGTAGCAAAGTCAAGACACTTTTAAGAGCCCTGACTACAAATCAGCAAAATAGTGTCTCTGTCTCCAAATTCATATCCCTTAATAATATCTGTCTACTTCCATCTGCTTGTTAGGCTGCTTTTATAGTTACAGGACAAAATGGTAGCATATGACAAAGAAGCACATCCAGGAAGTGCAAGCAATATCTGATTTTACTATTTGTAGTGTGTGTGTGTGTGTGTGTGTGTGTGTGTGTTGTGTGTGTATGTGTGTGTATAAATATTTATATATGGATACATATTGAAGAATTAGGAATTCTCTTAATTGTAGAAAGCTTATTTAATAATAAGGAATAGGATGCTATTAACTGTACCAAGAAGATAGCTCTCAATATTATAAAATTTTATTTTTATCAAGCTTTTAGATTAAGTCCAGATTCATATAAATGCTAGAGAAACATCAATTCATTTACTTCCCTTTGTCTGACATGTTGCCAACCTGAGCCATCTGTTAAGTTTCAGTTTCAATTTAGCTCAGCCTTGGAGTTGTCAGCTGAATTTTTTTTCCAGGCCAAATGTCAAAGAAAGGTAAAAGATTTCTTATAAGAAATTTGTTCAGAGGAAAAAAATGAGTGTTTCCATAGAGTAGTAGGTTTCTATTTTTTTCCATACTTTCTTGGTTTGGCTTTCCCTCCCATTTCTACCTTTCTCCCATTCCCTACCACATCTTATTTAAACCTTCTGTCTCCTAATATCCCTCCTTCTGCTTTTATGTTACATGTATTTTGATGTCCTATTGGTTCCTTTCTTACTTCATGGATCTACGGAACTGATACTCATTGCAACTTAAATACAAAATCTAAGGCTAAAATTCATGTATGAAAGAAAACATATGACATCTGTCTTTCTGGGTATAGATTATTTAATTCATTCCATATTCCATCTTTCTACTTATATATTATGTTTATATTTTATTTTATTTCTAACACACACACACACACACACACACACACACACACACACACTATATACTATATAATTATATTATTATTATATTTCTGACTTGTTTATTGTTACCACCTTTTCTATTGTCCAATCATCAGCTGAGGGACATCTAGTTTGATTCTGTTCCTTGGCTTTGTAAATAGAGCTTATAAACAGGGAGGTACAACTATCTCTGTCACACACAACTATCTCTGTATAGGATATGTGAGTATTTGCCAAAAGGTCAAAATGTTTTAACCCAAAATTCTAACACCAGGTATTGAACACCTCATATGAGTTTTTGATAGAGATTTCCTAGAGAGTCATAAAGGTACACAGGCTGTATCTACTCATTTTTTGCCCATCAGAACTTAAGAGTATTACTAGACTCTATTCCTAAAGAAAGCACACATTTTAGATAAAGGAAGTATAAATAAAATTATTGCTGTCTTATTTATTCCTCCCCAATGGCTAGTATGTATAAAGACAAAAGGTTATGATATAAAACGCTGGTAGAGAAAAAGTCACTAATGGTTTCACGCAGTTTTGCACCCTGTGTACTACATAAGATATGACGTCGGATACAATAGAAACATGATATCGTAGAAATAACCAACTGCTTCTTCATTGGAGCTGAGGCCCATTCCATGAAATGGATTATATGAAAAGCCTATATCTGGGTAGGTCACAGGCTTTGAAATATGTGATTGACGTTTTTGCCTTGTATTCCATTCTGTTGCTGTGATAAAACTTTAACTAAAAGCCACTTACTGAGGAAAGAGTTTATTTTGTTATACATCTCTAGGTCACAATCCATCATTAACAGAAAACTCAAGGCAGGAACCAGAAAGCAGCAACCATGAGAGACTATTGCTTTCTGGTTCACTCTACTGGTTTATGCTCAAATAGCCCTATTTTTTTTTTAAACTAAGAGTTTTCTTATTTTTATTATGTTTTAATTATTTAATCAAAATTTAATTTTAAGTGTATTTAACATATTCTTTTCTCCCCAAATCTTTCCAGATCTTCTTCCCTCCCTACCCACTCAGCTAATTCTTCTCAAAAACAACAAGCAACAAACATTACAACAAAAGACCTTCCAAAATCAGGAAAACAAAATAGAACATAAAATAAACCCTGAAAACCACACCGAAACTGTGGCCAAATAAAAGCACACATAAAACTGGTGGAGTTCATGAGGCCTGTTCTGGAATGGCTGATAAGAAAGAAAGTTTCTCTAAATAAGCATGAACAAAGCTCATGTGAACTCAGGTAGATTGAAGCAGCATATACAAAGCCTACACAGACATAGAGCGGGTCCTCTTTAAATATACTATGGCTTCCAGTTTAGGGTGTTTATGAAGTTCCTGGGTGTGTCAATAAATAGGACTCTGCTTCTTGTGCCATTTCTTATGCCCTTTTCCTTCTATTGGTTTTTCTTGTCCAATTCTGCTATAAGAGTTATTGCTTTATCTTATAATATTTTACCTTAATATATCTTTACAAAATGAATATAATGAATGAATGAATGAATGAATGAAACACCACTAGGGTAAAGTTTAACAACTGAACTGTCATTTATACCTGCTGGAGAGAGAAAATCACTTTTCTCCAATAAAGTGACACTAGGTATGCCAACCACTCAGATAGCTTTTCTCATATAGCCCAGGACCATCAATCTAAGGAAGGTACTGACCATAGTCAGATGGACCCTCCTCCATCAATTAATAATCAAAACAAGCTCTCACAGATATGACCTTGATCTAGAAATTTTCTCAATTGCTACTTCTCATCTTGAATAACCCAAGGCTATGTGAAGTTGAAAATTAAGGTAAATCAGGACAATGTTTTGATAAATGGACATGTAACCAAAGTGTCTTCTACATATTTATGTTTGTATTCGTAGACCAGCATAGCTCTCAGCCTTGTCAGAGGATCCATCTTTTACAGTGGGTGGTAGTCAAAGCAGGACTTGTAACTGGCCAAATTGTCAAGAATAAGTGAGTTGTGACAGCTTTGCCTTAAATAGAACATCTATGTTAACTTTCCAAGACCCAGAGAACATTGCAAAAGTGTCGCTACCCTCGTCCGATCAGCAGAATAAGGCAACGACAACCGTGTTCTTCTTCAAGCAGTTTATTCAGCTTCCTATATGATGCAAGTGGGTGTTCAGGTAGCCACACCTGGAAACGCAACCTTTTCTCTTAGTGAGCCACAACCGCGGTCCTACTCATGCTTGCTGGCTACATGCCAAACGCCATCTTTTAATGGCGGGGAGAACTGCTTCCATACACAAAAGAGTGTGGGAAAGACTATAAGAAGCAAATGGAAGGAGAGTTGTACAATTATATTTTATGTACATGATATGTCTGTTTTAATCGATAACAGCAGTTGTGACTGCCTGAGTAAATATGTTCAAGAAAGAAGAGATAAAGTAAATAATAAAGAAAAGGAGAAAGACAATAAGAAGAAAAGGAGCATGAGGACAGGAGAAGAATGCTGTGCTTTGAGAAAACTTCAAATTTTGAGTCAAGTCTATCTTGATTGTATAACAGAACAAATTCATGTCAATCCCATCCTTGAATGGACACTGGGATGGTCTCTTGTGTCCCATTCTTGAGTGGACACTGGGATGGTCTCACTGTCATCTCATCCATGAGTGGTCACTGGGAAGGTCTCCTGCCATCCATCCGTGAGTGGACACTGGGATGGTCTTCTCTCCTGTTCTTGTTCTCACAGCTTTGTTGTTGTGAAAGTTAATTTGTTCTATATCTTATATTCAGCTTTCCTAACTTTAATGTTTAATTGATTTGATGATTATTTCAGTTGTATCTTTTATGATATATATTCCCAGTTTTTCTGAAGGTAGGCTTAAAGAAAGAGAAATTGATTAGCATGACAAATTTGATCATCTGAAATGCTCAGTGGAACATCCAGTAATGATATATACAATGACTATTCATTGAATATAAATTACCAAGTTAGGCAAGTACCCAAGTTATTCTGAGTTTTAAAAATTCTTCAGAAATATTTTTCATACTTTAACCTTAGAAATGATCCTCTGAATATTTCTGGAATTACATGAAGAATCACTTGCTCTTCGATTAGAGCATTAACGTTGGCAGAGGCGATGACACATGACGTAATTTTGCTCGTTCAGCCCATTAGTCTGCAAACTTGAAATCACTTTGTTGACTCCATTTTATCACACGCCATTTACAATGAGAATCACACTTGCCACATGCTAGCATATATATTAGATACCTATACTTAAGTACCATGTCAACAGTCTGAAATAAAGAATATGTAAATCAACCTTCATAGTATTTTCCAACTTGTTTTTCATGTGATTATATATTTAATGTTTTATAAGATACATCACAGTCCCAATCAGTTAATCATTTAAATACAGACAGCATGAGGTGAGGTTAGAGTTCTCAAATTACATAGACGCCATGGCATGTATACTAATAACTTTGTACCCTGAAATAAGCATGGCTTTTAAAAAATATATGTTGCTCTTGTGTGACAAAGTAAAAAGAGTTTTAAAAAGTGGGTTATATAAGCAGCATACCACTGAAGTAGGAAGGGGATCATATCTATACCAAGCATTAGCTGTCTTGTAAATTGTTTAGTATCTAACTTCATCAAGAAAGACTGAAAGCTAATTTCCATACTTTAACAACACCCACATCCCTCTCTCTATTCTCTAACAATGAGAATTTTCACAAGGAGTGAGAATGCCACTTCGAAAATGTAATGTGCTGTTAAGGATACCTCAAGTTTTTGAAAAATAAATCACAAACTCACTTAATGTTTGAAATGATTAAAAACCTATGAGTCTTTTGCCAAGATTAACACAACTGGAATTGAAGAAGAAATGGTTAAGCGTGTATACGGATCTTATAGAGGACCTGTGTTTGGTTTCTAGTACTCATGCCAAGTAGCACACAAGCACCTGTAAACACAGATCCAGAGAACTTCAAGACCCTCTCTGGCCTTTAAGGATATCCATACTCATGTGCATATTCCTCCATAAGGACAAATTCAAATACACATAAATTTTTAAATTATACAAATATTTTAACTTAACATATAGTCATGCTTTTTCATTCAAATGAAATTTAAAGTGGTACATTCTTCTATGAACCTGATATAAATATAGCCATCATAGAAATTCATTTTCTATTAATCTTCCACAGTCCAACCTGTGGTCCACAATAACTCATATGTCTCAAAACATAAAATATATTCAATCCCCACCCCTTCAATACAGTCTCACCCCGTTAGAGCATCCATTTAAAGCTGACATCCATTTAACGTTTCATTATACCCCCGGTTCAAACTCCAAAGCCTAAATTTGGTTCAGGTGCAGGTCAAAAATACTGCTGGGAAAAGTTCCTCTCCATCTGTTAACCTAAGAAACTAAAGCTCAGTTCTCCCTCCTCCCCACTCTCCAACTGAGAAAGACAAGCAATAACACTCAGATATTTATTTTGGCTCCAACATGGAACAAAAGAAGACAAAAAAGAATGTAACATCTCTGAAGGACTACAGGGATATGGCTGGGGTTTCCTGGACTGTGTTTCAAGGTTTGTACAGTTTCCAGCAGTTTTTTTTATCCAGCAGTTTTCCTTATGGGCTCTCTCAGGATTAGTTTAAGGGAAAGCTGTTCTCTCATCCTGCATTCTGTTGAAGTCCTTCAGGAATGTGACAACCTCCTCTCATTTTGTACTCCTCTGTCCCTCTCCCAGTATATCCCCTCACTGTGTTTAAATGCCCTGACAAATGCCCCTTAAGAGAGAAAGGGTTTGTTTTGGCTTGTGTTTTTAGAGGGAGACAATGGGGGAAAATAAATGGCAACAATCATGGAAGTCATAGTGGCAGGAGCAAACACTAGTTGATCACTTAGCAACATCAGGAAGCAGAGAGTGATCAGGAAGTGTGGTTAGGCAAGAGTACCTGGAGGCCCACCTCACAATTAACCATTTCCTCTAGTGAGGCTCCACCTCCTAAAAAAAAATTCTCCAACTTTCCCAAACAGTGTTCCCAGAATTCTTAGAATTCTTTCTATTTCTTGCTTGTAGTTCAAGATGTGGGAACCCAAGTCTTCTGAAATCTCAAAGCCTGTCTCTCACTGATGCGCCTCCTCCAACAAGGTCACACCCTAATCCTCCTGAATAGTTCCACTAACTGGATCCAAGTACTCAAAGAAGTGAGTGGGGTCATTCTCATTCAAACACCCACAGTATTCCAGGAAAATCACTGATCCTACTCCATTAAAGAAAAGCCACCTCCACAAATCTCAGAAATATCATTGTCTCCCCTCCATTTTCCAGCTGAAGTGACTGATAGACATGGTTAGTAAACATTGTAAAGACTCCCAGATTTCGTTTAAGAACTCAGAGGTAAATCTAATCTCTTCAAAGAATTTTAAGTTTTCAGGTTTTTGGCTGGGGAGGGAGTTCAGAATTCAAGAGTTAGTTCTAACCTTGCAGAGGTCCAACGTTTGGTTTCCAACAACTCGTGGGATGGGAGATGGGGTGGGGAGGTTACAGCTACCCGTAACTCCAGCTCCAGAAGGATCTAATGCCTCTGGTGTCTGCCAGGTAGTTCAAGGTAGCATACATATCCATACACAGATGCAAGCATACTCCTAATTTGTAAAAATAAATAATAAATAAATAAATAAATAAATAAATAAATAAATAAAAGTAAAATTTTTGTTTTTAGAAAAATGTGACAGATTCACAGTTGTTCCTGTGGACCAAGTTTTGCAGTTTTGCTTCCCTTTCTGACACTTGGGAGATTCTGACATTTAAAACCACAGGATTTTCAACATCGTTGTCTTGTCTCCTTTGTTCAATATTTCTTTCAATATGTCTCTTTCCTTTAAAATTTTACTACATCTAGTAAAAAAAAAAATATCAAGCAATACTTTCAGTAATTCAGTAGAGCAAAATTGGGCTTTCAGTAATCCAGTAGAACAAAATTGAGCTTTCGATACTATTTTCCCCAAAATCTAATATCTTGCCTCTGTCCAGTCCTGAAACAGCCATCATATTTTTAGCATCACTTCATGTTCAGATGACGAATTTTGTATTAATGTTCTTTGCTACATTGCAAATTACCAGAAACATATGGAGAGGCTTCAAGCCAAATCATATCTTTTTTCCCAGCTTCTGTGTGTCAGGCATACAAATACAGTTTAACTTGGTCACTTTCTAAGGACATATATATTAAAAACAGATCCTGGTGCTTTGAAGCACACATAGCAATGTCTTATAGGTTGATCGTGAAAGCAGGTTCTTTTGTGTTTTTAATTGTGCAACTTAAAATTTCCAGTAAGATGAGTGGAGAACAAGGGGACACAAGTATGAAGGCAAAAAGCTAAAAAATTTTATAAGTTTATTCGAAGGTGATATGATAGTATACATAAGTGAGCCTAAAAGTTTGATCAGGGAACTTCAACAACTAATAAACGTTTTCATCAAAGTAGCAATATACAAAATTAACTCAAGGAAACCCATAGCCTTTCTTTAGAAACAAATGGTAGACCCAGAATGAAATTAGGAAAACAACACTTTTTGTGATTGCCTGAAATAACATGAAATATCTCGGGGTAACTCTAACCAAGCATGTGAAATATTTGCATAATAAAAACTTCAAGACATAGAAGAAGGTATCAGAAGTTAGAAAGATCTCCTATACTCATTAATCAGAAGGATTAATATAGTAAAAATGGTCATTCTACCAAAATCAATCCTATAGATTCAATGCAATACACATCAAAATTCCATCACAACCATTCACAGGGCTTGAAAAGATAATTTTCAGCATCATATGGAAACACACACACAGACACACACATGCACACACAGACACACAGACACACAGACACACAGACAAGACACACACACACACAAAGCAAATAAATCTGAGGAAGGCATCATCATCCTTGGCCTCAAATTATTCTGTAGATCTATAATAAAAAATAGCATACATCCTGGTATTGGCATAAAGCAGACATCTTCATCAATTGAATATAATTGAAGGCATTACATTCACACACGTATGTACACCTGAAATTTCCTAAGAAGTCGGAAAAGCATACTAGAAAAAAAATGACAGTATCATCAACCAATGGTACTGATCAAACCGGATGGCTGCATGTAGAAGAACACAAATAGATCCACACTAATCATCCTGCACAAAACTGAACTCTATATGGATCAAAGACCTCAACCTAAGACCAGATACCCTGATCCTGATAGAAGAAATATTGCAGAATGGGCTTGAATTCCTTAGCACAGGAAAATAATTTTTTTTCTTTTCTTTTTTATAAATTGTATTTAATTTTATTTTTTTATTCTTAGTCCAGATTTTATCACCCCTACAATTCACCCTGTGACTCTTCCACACCCCACACCTCCCCAGCTGCCCCCACCCCGTCTGGAAGAGGATACCTCCAGCCCCCACCCCACTAGACCTCCCCACTCTCTGGGGCCCCATCTCTTTAGGGTTAGGTGCATCTTCTCTGACTGAGTCCAGACCTGGCAATCCTCTGCTGTATGTGTTGGGGGCCTCATATCAGCTGGTGTATGCTGCCTGGCTGGTGGCTCAGTGTCTGAGAGATCCCAGGGGTCCAGGTTAGTTGAGACTGTGGGTCTTCCTATAGGGTCGTGACCTGGTCTCACGGGGCATTGAACTGGGATCAGAGAGACCTGGAAGAGAGAACTGGAGGACAGGGGATACAAAGAAAGAGCCGGCTTGTCTATAGTCTAATCAAACCGCTAATATTACTTTTTTCACACAGGGGTTATATACACAAAAAGGCAGGATGCGGGGAAAGGGGATGACGGAGGAGTGTAGGTGTTCAGGGGGAGTACAGATATCTTCCAGAACAGAGTACAGTCTAGGTGAAGGTTCAAGGAACGTATCACTATGATTCTGACTATGATTCACTTGTCCTTATCTAAGTTGGTACTATCCATCAAGGCTATACAAGTTCTCTGACTGTCCACAAGACTTATGACTACTTGTTTTTATTCAGGCTGGTAAATTTCCACCAAAGCTGCCTGTTTACAATATCTTATAGTTATCTGTTTCAGTGGTTTTCCAGAGAGACCAAGACTTTGTGTTAGCAGGCTGACTTAGGACTATTGCTGATTTTAGGCCTTCAGTGTATAAGCAAGGCTGCCCAGGTCAGGGTTGCCCTCCTCCTCAATTTCTTCCAGCTTTTCTCTAATTCAACCACAGGGGTCACCAGCTTCTGTGCATTGATTGAGTATGCATATCTACATCTGACTCTTTCAGCTGCTTGTTGGCCCTTTCTGAGGGCAGTCATGATACCCACCCCCATTTGTAAGCACATCATACATCAGTAATAGTGTCAAGCCTTTGGGCCACTCTCTGAGCTGGATCTCAATTTGGGCCTGTCACTGGACCTCCATTTCTCAGGCTCTTCTCCATTTCTGTCCCTGCAGTTCTTTCAAACAGGAACAATTATAGATCAGAGTTTTGGGACACCATCCCTCCACTTGATGCCCTGTCTTTCTATTGGAGATTGACTCTACAAGTTTCCTCTCCCCACTTTAGGGCATTTCATCTAAGGTCCCTCCCTTAGAGTCCTGAGAGTTTCTCAACTCCAAGATCTCTTGGAAATTCTGGAGGGTTCCCCCATCTCCTCCCTCCTGTAGCAAACAGGATGTTGCCTGTTTTCATTCTTTCTGCTGGACCTCAGGGCTTCAGTCCTGTTCCCCACCCCACCCCCAATACCTGATCATGTTCTCCTCTTCTCCCTCCTTGTTGTCTTTCCCACCAGGTACTCCCTCCTTCCCCCTCCCATCCTCCTGTGATTGCTTTTTTCTCCCTCTCATCCTCATTTGGGCCCTTTAGCTTGTTATCCTTCTTGAGTTCTGCACATTAGATTCTTGAGTCCTGGGAATTCTGTATATTTTTGGCTAATATCCACTTATTAGTGAGTACATATCATGCATATCCTTTGTGATCTGAGTTACCTCACTCAGGGTGATATTTTCTAGTTTCATCCCTTTTGCCTGCAAAACTCATGATGTCCTCGTTCTTAATAGCTGAATAGTATTCCGTTGTGTAAATGAACCCCATTTCCTGTATCCATTCTTCTGTTGTGGGACACCTGGGTTGTTTACAGCTTCTGGCTATCATAAATAAGACTGCTATGAACATAGTGGAACACGTGCCCCTGCGGCATGGTGGGGCATCTTTCGGGTATATGCTCAAGAATGGTATAGCTGGATCTTCAGGTAGATCTATTTTCAATTTTCTGAGGAACCTCCAGATTGGTTTCCAGAGTGGTTTTTCCAGTTTGCAATACCACCAGCAATGGAGGAATGTTTCTCTTAATAGAACACTGTAACCATAGGCACGAAAAACAATAATTAGTAAATAGGACCTTATGAAACTGAAAAGCTTCTACACAACAAAGGACACTGTCATTTGGACAAAAATATCGGCCTACATAATGGGAAATAATTTTTTTCAATTACACATTCTGTAGAAGTCTAATATCTAAAATATGTAAAGAAGTAAAAAAAATCCAAATATCAAGAAAAATAACCCAATTTAAAAACAGTGGTACAAATATAAACAGAATTCTTGAACAGTAAATACAAATGACTGAAGAACACTTAAAGAAATGTTAAACATCCTTAATCATCAAGTAAACGCAAATCAAAACTACACTGAGATTTCACCTTACATCCAGAATGGCTAAGATCATAAAACAAATGACAGTTCAAACTGTAAAGGATGTGGTGTAAGAAAAACACTCCTCCATTGCTGATTGGAGTGCTAATTTCTACAGCCGCTCTGAAAATCAGTGTGGCTGTTCCTCAAGAAGATGGGAATAAATCTACTCCAAAACTTTTGATTGGGATTACAAAAGACACTTCACCCTACCACCGAGACACTTGCTCAACCATGTTCATTGCTGTTCTATTCTTACTAGCCAGAAATTGTAAACAATCTAAATGTCTGTCAACAAATTAAGGGATAAGAAAAAATGCAATACATTTATACGACATAATATTACTCAGCCATTAAAAAATAATGAAATCGTGAAATTTACAGGTAAATGGAAGGAACTAGGAAAATATCCTAAATGAAGTAAACCAGGCTCAGAAAGATAAATATGGTATATATTAACTTATATATGGATATTGTATGTTAACTCAATGATAACCAAGCTATAATCCTAGAACCATAGAAGTAAGGACCAAAAGGGGGAACTATATCCTTAGGAAGGGGGAAACAGAATTAGATAGTATGTGGAGAGAAACTGAAATAGTAGGACCAAGAGGGGTGTTAGAGGAAAGGTAGGAATGAGGGATGGAATATATGGATGTGTAGCTAAAATGATAGGCCATATGAGGGTAACACAGTAGAAGCTTCCTAAAATATATACATATATGAAGGTGATCTAAATGAAATCATGAACTAATGGGTGAAACCAACCCCCACCCAACTGGATAACTTTTGTCACCAAGTGAATATTGTAGGACATGGATTGAGTTACATCTAATTGAACTGTTGACCAAAGGGGTCGCATGGGAATCCACAAACAACCCAGGAAGTTGTGAAGACCATGAAGTTGCTCTTCATAGCTGAATACAAGGCCTTATTGCTGAAGACAGCACCTATACTACTTATTGAACAGACAGACATCAAGCTAGTGCCTTCATCAACTTAGGACCTTCATAGCTATAGGATAATGTTCTTGATATAGGAAGCTATTCTGCATGTTACCAAAAGAAAATATGAACAACACCAAGCCAGCCACAAACCATTCGATCCACATTGGTGACCTGCCTACAAAACACACTGGTACAATTGTATCACAGAGCTTTGTGGGAGTAATCAATAAATATCTGATTTCATTTAAGTCCCGCTCCAGGATGTGAAACCCATATCTGACATTGGTATGTGACGAAAAACCTGAGCCTTACAGAGCCCAGAGTCTAAGAGAAAACCAAATACTACTGTTATTCTAAAGGTACATGCATGCCCAGTAGTAGATTGTCAACAGAAAATGGACTCCAGGGCATCTTTGAAGGTTCTTTGTCTCGTATCATGTCAGGACACACACACACACATTCATTTATTTATTTATTTACCTTACATGTCCTTGACACATATATATATATATATATATATATATATATATATATATATATATATATATATATATATTGTGGTTTCTGGTTTTGTTTTCTTATGAGATTCTTGAGTATGTGAATGAACATCTGTCTAAATCTGTGTCTTATGCCTTTTAATGGCATCCTCTCCTGTTTGTTTGTTTGTTTGTTTTGTCTAATTCCAATGTTTTTGTTCTATCGTATATTTCATCTCCTTTCATTGCATTTTATCATTATCCCAGAGAAGACTGTTTGTTTTCTAAGGTGTGACAGAAAAGGCCTGGATCCAGTTGGGAGAAGAGATGAAGAGGAACTGGAGGCAGTAAAGGGACAAGAACCCATAATCCAAATTATTATAGGAAAAAAAATCTATCTTCAATTAACAAAAAATGTTTGAAATAAAAAAATTCAAAAGTGTTCATAGCCCAAATGATAGTACTAGAAACTTACTATAATCAATTTTAAGGAAAATATTAAATGATAAGAAAATTTATGGAAACTAATATTTCTCTGTATATTTTAGTAAAAGGAAAGCCTCCTTCCTGTGGTCTAATTTCCATAGTACCATAAAGTACTATGCAAGCTGCCAAGGGAGTGAAGCAATTAATAGAACAATCTAGTTAGGATGCCTATAAACCACAACCATGACCAACATGACAAGATATCCCTAAAAGCACAGTAGAGGTTCGCATACCTTAGTGGTAATCAACAGCTGTCTAATCTACTTAATCCTAACCAACAGGAGAGAAAGCATTCCAGACACTAGAAACCTACCCAACTGCCTGTGGCTAGTCAAGTTATGGATCTTAGAAGAGAACCTACAACCACCACTTTACTCAACCAGTGCAAGTTCTAACAACGTTCTAAACCTTATTATTAACCTACAAATAACTATAGCTCTCAACCAACCCTTATCAAAGAAGCTTCTCCTTATAACAAAGGGGATCATTACAGAATACTACAACTGGACACAATGCTCACATCAATGGATTGTAGGAGCTCAGCCCTAATGGATACATGTACAACACAACTCCTACACCTAAGGCTCAGAGAACATTCTAGGGGAGGACCCTGAGGAGTATAAGATCCAGAGTGCAGAAATCTACTGTGAGACTGCATCCAGAAACAGCTGCTTAAACAATATCTAGATAATGACAATATCAATAGCCATGTTAATGCAAAATAAGAAAAATCTCAGGAGGTTCAGGCCATAGGCAATGAATTACAAGCAACCAATGTCTAATGAGTGAGGCAGCCTTATCATCTCCCAGGGAGAAGCTAAGTCCAATTGGCCATCGAATAAAAAGTTATCAGTACTGAACTCATACAAACATAAATAGCAAAAACAAAAAGTTGTATTTAGATATTTGTACATCCCTCTATATGTATATATGTGTATGTGTGTGTGAATATTTCAATATTATTTTTCACTGTGAAGACACAAGTATTCAAACAGTACAGCACTTGCCCAACACAATATCTCATTCAAACTAGTTACACATAATACTGGTTTATTCTGTTTTACATCTATTTGAGATGCTGTTCTTTTTCCCATTTTAGCCTGAGACTAAGTGCAGATGTTAAGGAGAACTGGAGGGGGAGCCAGGTGCTACATCGGCTCAGTCACTGCCTCACTAATGCTTATTACTTAGTACTATCAGCCACATGTACAGAAACTTTACAAATATTTTGAATGTGCCTTACATACTCTTGCTTTTTGCTTACTTCTTCGATAGATAATTTATAAAGTAAGAAAGATTTTCCAGAAAATTAAAAGTGCCATTGGAACAATAATGGTCTCTTATTCTCATCTAGTTTCTGATGAAAAAAAAAAATATATATATATATCCTATACTCTTTGCTTCAAAATAAGATATATTTTACAAATCCTTAATCCACTATTTAATAGTGAAATATTAGAGTTTTGAAACTGTTTATGTAATTCATTGACTTCTAAATGTTATGCAACTCATGTTCTCAGCAATGAAAAGTGATTTCCACACCACAGCTTTCTATATAATCTGCTGTGCCTTTACCCTTTGTCTGCGTGTACCTTAGGTCACAGGCAAGTACCCAGAGCTCCTACTCTTTCAGCCACTGTGTCTGTTTCTTTCATAGGTGTGGTGGATGCCCAGCTCCTGATTCATAACATCCTCCAAAGTGAGTTACTTTCAGGCCACTCTCCCATTTCATTTCTGCACATGACGTGTTTTACAAAGATCATCAAAGTCATGTTTTCATCTGGTGTGAATTAAAGACAGATAAAAATCCGGCATACGGCAGTATAAAATTCTACCGTTTTGTTGATGTAAAATTTAACGAAGCAATTTATAAGCTTATATTTTATTCAGTGAAATGATATGCCACATTTTACTTGTTTGGGGATGAAAAGAAATTGAAAAAAAATAAGCTCAATTAACCTTTGTGTAAGAAGCAGTACAGTATACAGAAAATATGAGCTTTTGATGGGAAGAGTTGCAACACCATCTTGACTACTTAATCTCCACAAATGTTAATCCTCTCAGCTACAAAAACATTACAACTTGATTCTGTATGGCTGCTAAGAGAATTGATATGAGAAAGGTGAACCATACAGCAGGTGTCGGGTGTGCATAGGGGACAGGATACACATAGCTCTGACATGCACATACAGGAGCCACTGTGACCAGGATAATCCTCTACACATTCATTTAAATGTTGTACACATTCTCTATGTTATCAGTGCCTTGAGGGAAATGGAGCAGTATTGTATCTTACAAATTAATACAGGCATTCAACAGAATTGTCAAATTTAAACAAGAAAAAAAAAAGTTTACTTAAAATATTAGCAGTATGACAATTACTGAATTAATATTTAGTCTTTTAGAATAAATCAAGCCTTTCCAAAGAAACTCTGTACCTATTACCTTTCATGGTCCTACATATTACTAGTCAGTTCACATTTACTGTCAGGACATTACTCAGTCCCAAATAAATACACATCTACTTTCTATTTGTATATGTTTATTTCTTAAGTAGATAACTTATTTATATGAGTCATGAAACATGGTTTTCTGTGTCTTTACACAGCATTTTCAATGTCCACCCAAATGGTAGCATATATCAGTATTTCACACATTTAGTTATTGAATATTTCATTCTATGGTTTTCAATTTTTAATGTCAACTCTCATTTTTTCAGCTTCATCTAAGGAATAGTGAGAGCTGGGAGAGGTCCACTGAAAAGTAAAAACTCAAAAGCTTCTCTACAAGATAAGGCACAAAGAAAGCCCAGGCTCACTGCTTCTATTTAATCCAGCACTTTCTGGATTCAGGCTAGAAAAAATAAAATAATAAAGCATCTAAATGAGAAACGAAGTAAAACTTCACTTGCTTAAAAATGACATAAAATATAAAAAAAATAACACTTAAAACTCCTCCTCAAATACTGTTAAAATAATACAGGCATTCAACAAAATTGTCAAATTTAAAAATCAGTGGCATTTCTAATAAAGATATGTCTTGAAAAAATTAGAGAAACAATCTTATTTACAATAGTATCCAAAAATATGAAGGAGTAAACTTAACTAACGAGGTAGAAGACTTGTATACTATAGGTATATTTCAGTCTATGAAAGAGCTTAAATAAAACACTAATGAAAAGACATGCTGTGCATAGCATTTGAGATGTGCAGACTGTAAATTGTTATGTAACGCACACTGCCGTAAAACATTTGCAGATGTAATAAAAGCCTGAAAATCTGGAATAGGAGAATAGGAGGCTGGAAAGATGGCGCTGCTGTTGAAACCACTTCTTGCTCTTTCACAGGACAAGAATTTCTCTCTGAGGACCCCGTCAGCAGCTAACAGCTACCTTACGTTCAGCTCCAGAAAACCCAATGCCTTCTCCTTGTCTCCACGGGCACCTGTACACATAAGGCATATATACATAAATGGAAATAAATCATTAAATAAATGTATAAACTTAAAATGGTATCATTAAAATAAATATATACTTCAGAATGGTAACTTACAAAAATATTCATAGAAAATATGATTACTATATCCATGCACTACTGCAAAAGATCACAATTAGCCAAACTCATGTTAAGTGAAAAGATGAAAACTGTAGATATCATTTAGGCATTAAAATAAAGTTCACAACCATAGTAATAAAAATAGCATTATATTTACATAAAAGACCAATATACAGGCCAGGGAACTTAAGCAACTAGTCAACAAATAATTTCAGAAATTTAGACTCTGTACTGAGATCAATTTGACAAAGGTGTCAAGAATATAAGCTAATAAAAAGACTTTTTTATTGTTTATTTTATTTATTTATATTTCAAATGTTGCCCCCCTTCCAGGACCACCTCTATGAGCCTTCCACTCCATACCCCATTTCAACTCTAAGAGGGTGCTCCTCCACCCACTCAGCCAGTCCCATCTCACCCCTCTAGCATCCCCTTTCTCTGGGGCATCAAGCCTCCATAGGACCAAGCACATTCCCTCCCACTGAGGCCAGACAATGCAGTTCTCTGCTACATATGTAGCAGGGGCCATAGACTAGTTCATGTATGCTCTTTCATTAGTGGCTTTGTCCCTGGGAGCTCTGAGGGGTCCCGTTAGTTGATAGTGCTGTTCTTCCTATGGGATTGCAATCCCCTTCAGCTCCTTCAGTCCTTCCCCTAACTCTTCCATTAGGGTCCTGAACTCAGTCCAAAGGTTGGCTGTAAGTATCTGCATCTGTCTTTGTAAGGTGCTGGCAGAGCTTCTCAGAGGACAGCCAGACCATGCTCCTGTCTGCAAACACATCTTGGCATTAGTAATAGTTTCGGGGTTTAGTGTCTGCGTGGGATGGATCCCAAGATAGGGCAGTCTATGGATGGCCTTTCCTTCAGTCACTGCTCCATTTTTTGTCCCTGCATTTTCTTTAGACAGGTAGAACTCTGGGTTAAAAATTTCGAGATGGGTAGGTGACTCCATCCCTCAACTGGGGCCCATGTCTATCTACTAGAGGTAGTCTCTTCACATTCTATCTCCCTGTCATTGGGTATTTCAGCTAATGTCATCCCCGTTGGGTCCTGGGAGCCTTCCACAACCCTGGTGTCTGTGACTTCTAGTGGGTCCCCCCACCCCCGCCCCCAAACCTACACTGCTACATATTTCTATTCATTCTCCTGGTCCTCTGGATTTCTCTCCTGTTTCCCCCCATATTTGATCCGTCGCCCTCCCCTTTTTTCCTCTCCTACCCCTCTCGCATCCAGGTCCCTCCCTCCCCCTACATTCCATGATTATTTTGTTCACCCTTCCAAGTAGAACTGAAGCATCCACACTTGGACCTTCCCTCTTGTTAAACTTCATATGGTCTGTGAGTTGTATCATGGGAATTCTGAACCTTTTGGCAAATATCCACTTACCAGTGGGTACATACAATGTATGTCCTTTTGTGTCTAGGTTACTTCATTCAGGATGACATTTCTAGTTCCATCAATTTGCCTGAAAAATTCATGATGTCCTAGTTTTTAATAGCTGAGCAATATTTCATGGTGTAAATGAACCAGATTTTCTGTACCCATTCTTCAGTTTAGGAACATCTGAGTTGTTTCCAGATTCTGGCTATTATAAATAGGGCTGCTATGAACATAGTGGAGCATGTGTCCTTGTGATATGGTAGAGTGGGTATATGCCCAGGATCACTTCCACCTAGGTATATGATACCAGTGCTTTCAATATTTATCCCCTCCCTTATTATAAATACATAATGTGATATGTATAGGTTTTCAAACTGTATGAACTAGTCCTGTTATGATTTCTGAAATTACTTGTAGCACCGAGATGACATAAAGTGTCGGAACCTGTAAATCTCTTTATCTTAATTTGAACGTCACTATACTTTCTCCAGTTCTGTGAGTATGTGAGAGACAAACTCCTTCACTCTTCTAAGGTTTATGTTTCTCTACGTATCAGTGAGTACATACCATGTATGTCCCTTTGTGTCAACAAGATGTCTGGCCTGAACCTCCATACCCCTTTATAAAAGGAGCAGTGTTATTTGCTTATTGATATAGATAGGAATTGTGTTCAAAATATCAGTTTTCTCAGGAACTGTCCAGTAAGCATTTACGATCTATACTTAAACTTATTATTATAACTGCAGTATACCTGTGTTATTGCTATAAGTACTTGGTTATATAAGCAATGTTTGATACATATGTCATAATTATAATTCCAACATTAATAAGTAAGCTGTCTCTCTGAAGAGTAGCCAAATCTGTTTTATGTATTAATAAATCATTATTTAATTTCATTGAACACTGATTTCCATAAGATAAGTGAGACTTAATTAATGAATCAAACAACAAATAAAGAAAAGCTACTATAGACCACAATACAGAAAGATAATTTGAAGCATTTTAAGATTTTTTTTTAAAACCCATATCACGAAATGAAATACTAGTGTTAGAAAATGCCCTGAAGAATATTTCTAGCTACATTCTGAACTCTTCAATTTTCATACTAAAGTAGTTGAGGCGATCTATTATATTTAAATTGTAAAGTAATCTTCAGTGCCATGCTAAAAAAGCCTTAATGCAAAAGCATTATACCACATGCTGCCAGTGAATGCTGTTTTATCATGGACTCATTGTATGTATGGGCTGCAAAATAGTTCTGGACAGGAGAATAATAAAAACAAATGGAAGACATTTTCAGTTGGATGACCTTTTAGTTCACAGGCTTAAGTGAGCCTGGATCTGGTTATGCTAAATAAGTATTGGTACCTGTGAGCGCTTTCTCTGGCTACTAAATGCATTCAACCTTTCCTCCTGGGATCCAGAGAATAAACAGAAGCTTTGCAAGGGGCAGAAGTGATTTGATGTTGATGTGGCCAAACAAGTCATTCTAGTGAATCCTCAAGGGTAAAAAGCCACAACCTTGGGAATGAACTATAAAGATGACAAACATTTCTTTAGGGCATTTTCTCACTGCAGTAGAAAATATCTTCATGTTTCCAATAAATACAGGAAGTGCCATGTGCCTTTCATTCTTCCCTCATGACAAGTAACATGAAAATCAAATTGGGCTTATTCATGATCTTTTATAACAGCTATGAGATTAACATGTCAATAAATTTATTTCAAGAAATTAACTTTTACTGAACAGAATATAGAGTAGTGTATACTATGGGGCCAACATATACCTCTCAACTCATTAGATACATGATTTCATGCGACTATTATTTTTAGGTTTTCTTGATTATAAAATAGCATTTATAAAACTTGTATCCATTTTCTCAATAAATCATGTAAAAATTTCATGTGAATTATAACAATAAAATATACTGATAAGAAAATAAGGTACACATAAAACCAGCGGGTCATTTCTCAGTAATTATTCAGTAAATATTTTATGAATGAGCAAATAGGTAAAAGCAAAGAATAATGAAAACATTTGAATTCCTAATAGCTACTAGGATTTGGATGCTGTTATTTACACTGCATTAATATTCATTCTGCATATATTGATCTGAGTAAATGGAGAGCAATACTTACAGCAAAATAGCATTAGATGATGAAAACAATTTTAGTAAAATAAGGAAGACATAGCTATAAAAGGAAAGGTAGTCATGACTGACTTACTTTTACAACTATAAAATAATTTTATTAAAATTAATATAGTCATTCGAAATAACTACTTTCAATTAATATTCAGAGTAGTTTTACTAGTTGGTATTTTACTTCCTTCTCTACAAGAATTTACTTCCCTAGAGCTCACAATCACCTACAGGCTACTGAGTATATATGGTCCTCAGTTGGTGATACTACTTGGAGTAATTATAGAATCTGTAGAAGGCAGGGCCTTAACGAGGAGGTGTATCACTGAAATTATTTTAGAACTTCATTTCACTTCCAATTTGTTCTCTCTGCTTCATGTATTCATTTGAAGACGTGATCTCTCAATTTTCTGCTCCTCCTCACATGCTTCCTCCACCACAAAGGACACTTATCTCTCTGGAATTATAAGCCAAAATAATCTCTTTGTTCATTGAGCTCCTTTTGGTCATGATATTTTATCACAGCATCTAAAAAGTAACAAATTTATGACATATTTTCTTATGATTTGGTTGTCCAGGAAGGCACCAAAGTCTCTGTAACAATACAAGTGATTTACATTTCTCTTGGATATTGACCAGAAATAGAGACCCTTTTACTGAAAACACCACACATTTGAGTTGTAGATATAGATCAATTATGCTGGGTTTGAGCTATAGACTTCTTTCCTGCTGGCTAGCTTCCATAATGCTGAAAGGCGATATGTAGACTGCAGTAAGAGAAAAGCCATATATGATATGATCTGCCTATGGACTTTGCATACTAACCAGCCTGTTAGGGCAAGATGTGCATGCTGTTGCAATAATGGCTTCACTGTTGTTGATATAACCAATGAATGGTTTTCATTTTTTTTTTTTTAACCTGAGAATTGCTTCTGAAGAGTTTTTATGCCTTATATTGTGAACCTGGACAAAGGTCTGTGACTAAGAAGGTCAAAGGTCCTAGAGTTGAATATATTGCTCTTGTTTTATTAAATGGCCACATTGTTAAGTAATCCCTAAATTTGTATGCTTATACCATAGACTATGACTGCTCTAAACTTTGGTCGTTTGTTTTTCTTCAGTAAAAGGGAGTTAATATAGAAAATCATAGCTGATAAGTGCTGACAACAACTAACAATTGAGTAATCAGACCTCAACAGAATATCCATATCACCCTTTCCATAACTCAAAGATTATCATGGAAGAAAGAACAGTAAGACTCTAAGCACTGTACCATAATGAGGAGACCTGTTGTGTATAGCTTCTGCTACCCAGCCTAATGGGCCGTGCTATCAGCCCCCATCCAGCTTCCCTTGAATCCATGGGAAGACACAGACACACACGTTGTTCATTTTCAACTTGTCTTCTTGACACAATTGCTGGGCATTATTAAACTCCTGTGACTAGCATGCCCTTATCAATATTCTTAGCTCCACACCTCCCACCTGCCCTAAACTTTAGTTGCTCAGTTATATCTAGTCCCTGATGAACATCCCCCTAACAGCCCACCTGTGGAGTGGTCTGTGTAGCCACTCCCTTGGCTCTTACATAGCTGATTATCTTTTCTCCATCAGAAGCATGGCAAACTCTCTCTTCCTTTCCTTGTGTCTGTCTCTTGCCTCCAGTGACCCAGAAGTCCCATCTATTCCTTCTGCCCAGCCATTGGCCCATGGCTTCTTTACTGACAGATCAAGAACCAATTGGAAAACAGGACTTTAGCATCAGAACCCTACAAAGACCTATGAAATACTATTTTTTAGGTTTGGCAAAGCTATCACACTCATAGACATGAAGCAGCTGTGGTTACCTATACAAAGCCTGCTCAAGATTGGCCCTGACACTATTAAACGAATGGACAAAGAAGGGGCTTTATGTTTATGCCCCCACCCTCAGAAAACAAATGGCAGTTGATGATTTGATGTTAAAGCTCTGCATACGGAGAACTGGAATTGTGGAAAACATATTAAAGAAAATGTGTGCTGCTTACTGTCCCCTGGAGCTCCATTGTCCAACCACCACTTCACACATCTTCCCCAGGCCTGTTAGACCAGAAACATCCAGGTTAGGCCCATCTTCTCAGAGACGTGCTAGACCCAAAACATCCAGAGACAACCATATGGCTAAAGTCCAGTGTAAAAACACAATGAACAAGAGTCAGGGCAATGTGGCACCTCCAGAGCACAGTCATCCTACTACAGCAAACTCTGGATATACTAACAAAACTGAAGCACAAGAAAATCAAATCTTATAAAGATGACAGTAGCCTTTAAAGAGGAAATTAATAAATCTCTTACAGAAATACAGGAAAATATAATCAAATTGGTGAAGTAAATAAGTAAAACTATTCAAGACCTGAAAATAGAAATAGAGCAATAAACAAAACACAAACTGAGGGAACCCTGGAGATGGAAAACCTAGGGAAATGAAGATGATACAAAGATACAAGCATCACTATCAGAATACAAGAGATGAAAGAAAAAATCTCAGGCATAGATGACATGATAGAAGAAGTTGATACATCAGTTAAAGAAAATATTAATTCTATAAAATTTCAGACACAAAACATTCAGAAAACGTGGAATTCTGTGAAAACACCTAATATAAAAATAATAGAAATAGAAGAAGGTTAAGACCAACAGCTCTAAGGCCCAGAAAATATTTTCAACAAAATCACAGAAAAAAATTTACACAACCTAAAGAAACAGATGCCTATAAACATACAAGAAGCTTACAGAACATCAATTAGATTGGATCAGAAAAGAAAATTAACCTGTAACAATAAAAACACTAAATCCACAGAAAAACAAAGAATATTAAAAGCTTCCATTAAAATAGTGAGATAACACACACATAAAGCCAGACATATCAGAATTACACCTGACTTCTCAAGACTCAAAAAGCTAGAAGGTCCTGGACAGATGTATTGCAGCCTCTAAGACATCACGAATGACACCTAGACTCCTATGCCCAGCAAAACACTCAGTCACCATAGATGGAGAAAATAAAATCTCCCTAGACAAAACCAAAATTAAACATTATCTATCCACAACAATCCTGCCGAATAAAAGAACTCCTGGAATTATCACCATCCCTGATTTCAAGCTATAATACAGAGCAATAGTAAGAAAGACTTCAAGGTATTGGCATAAAAACAGAATTGAAGACCCAGAAATAAAACTATACATACAAACCAAAACCATACAATGGAAAAAAAGAAAGCATTTCAACAAATGGTCCTGAATAACTGGATGCTGGGATGTAGAAGAATGCAAATAAACCTGTATGTATCACTCTACATAAAACTCAAATCCAATTTGATCAAAGATCTCAGCATAAAACAGGACACATTAAATTTAATAGAAGAGAAAGTAGGAAAGTCCCTTGAACACATTTACATAGAAGACATATTTCTAAACAGAATACCAATAGCTCAGGCTCTAAGATTAAGTGGAATTTCATGAAACTGAAAATCATTTGCAAGACTAAGGACACCATTATAAGACAAAACAGCAGCCTACAAAATGGGAAAAAAATCTTCATCAAACTTACATCCAACAGAGGACTTATTTCCAAAATACACAAAAAATCTCATGAAATTAGACACCAACAAATGAAGTAAGCCAACTTAAAAATGTCATGCAGAACTAAACAGATAAATCTCAACACAGGATTCTCAAATGGCTGAGATACACTTAAAGAAATGTTCAATATGCTTAGTCATCAGAGAAATGCAAATCAAAATGACTCTGAAATTCCATCTACACCCATCAGAATGGTTAAGATAAAAGGCTCAAGTGACAGCACATGCTGGTAAGAATGTAGAGCAAGGGCAATACTCTTCTTTGCTGGTGGGAGTACAAACTTAAAGCCAGGAATAGTTCCACCCCAAGAAGAAATTTTACCACTCCTGGATATAAAGATGCTCCACTGGACCACAAGACACTTGCTTAACTCTGTTCATAGAATCTTCACTAGCAATAGCCGGAAACTGGAAACAAGACAAATATCACTCAACTGAAGAATGGATAACGAAAATGTAGCGCATCTACACAATGGAATACTATTCAGTTGTTGAAAACAAAGACATCATAAAATTTGCAGGCAAATGGATGGAACTAGAAAATATCATCCCGAGTGAGGTAATCCAGACCCAGAAAGTCACCACATGGAATGTATCTAAAGAAACTAAGTACTAAGGGGGACTCAATAAAGGATGTGTGAATCTACCTCACAAGGGGTAATAAAATAGACATCTGAGGTGGATGAATGGAGGGAACTGAGTGGGAAAGTCGGTGAGAAGGGGAATGGCGATGGGGATCAGGTGTAGAGAGGCAGGTAGGGATAGGGCTTAGAGTGAGAATGGAAATCGATGGGGAGCTGGGGGGTGCAGCTAGCTAGAGACCTGGGATGGGGAGGCTCCCGGAAATCTATGCAGGTGACATAGCTGAGACTCTTAGCATCTGGGGATATGGAGAGTGCAGTAGTCATCTCCTGTAGTCAGGCAGGACTTCCAATGGAGGGAGGGGGACATTAATTCAACCATAAAACCTTCGACCCAAAGTTTGTCCTGCCTATTGTTCTGGGATAATGTTCTGGGATAATGATATTGCATGGATTGAGGGAACTGCCAACCAATGACTGGCCCAACTTCTTATCCATCCCATGTAAGAGAGCCAGTCCCTTTTAATGATACTCTGTTATGCTTGCAGATAGGAGCCTAGCATAACTGTCTCCTGATAGGCTTCATACATTATATATGTGTGTGTGTGTGTGTGTGTGTGTGTGTGTGTGTGTGTGTGTGTAGAGACCTACAGCTAAACATCAGACAGAGCTTTAAGAGTCTTGTGGAAGAGTGGGAGATAGAATTGAGCAAGTTGGAGCAGTCAAGGACACCACAAGAAGACCTACAGAGTTAACTAACCTGGGCCCACAGGGGCTTCACAGAGACTAAATCACCAGCCAAAGAATATGTAAGGGTTGGACAAGAACAAAATTTATTCCAAGTATGTCCTTCTATTCTTCACATCCTTCTCTTGTTCTCCTTTTTTTATCTGAAATTTCTTTCTAATCTTATCTCTCTAGAATTCTATATATCATTCAGAGCAGAACTTTAAGTCATTTTATAATGTTTCTTTCCCGTGGCAAATTTAGTTTCTTATTCATCTGACTACTGTTGCATCATGATTAATTTTATAAGTTTAACACATAGAATTTCTATTTAATAAATTGTGTTCTGGACCTTGAAATGTGGTTTGCTTACAGAGGAAAAAAAATCACTATTCCATGACTTCAGTTCTGACAAATAAACTAGGTAGACAAAATTGTTTAGGTCAATAAAAAAAAAATTGAAACATTTAATAGATGTGCCCAGAAAAAGAAGATGCTTGAGAGAACTGAGAAACTTTGGATAGAACAGGTGTTTACTGTAATTGTATTGGCAGTGTTATTTCTCTTACTAAATCTTTAGCAAAATATTTATTTTTGAAAAATCATAATGAAGTTTGGAAACTTTGCAGATCTAAAGTACCAAAGCTCTGAGTACGTTTTGGAATAATTCAAGGAAAGAGAGGGGTGCTCCAGTGATAATGGACCCAACATCTGCCCATCTCTGCTTCCGGCCCATGTGTTCCTCCAGATGGGACAATAGAGCTGACATCTGCTCGAAAGTATACATTAGTGCTGGGATTATGAGTAAAAGTCTTACGTGTCTTTAGCCTTCCCAAGCTATGAAGTCATATGTTGTGCTATTGTCAGGATGTCCACACCACAAAGATTCTGATAGCACCGGTGCACCAAGCATACAACAACTATTTAAACAGAAATGTGTCCACAGTCATGATTACACAGATATATGCAAAAATATTCTCCTATTTTTCAAAGTTTTATAAAAACTTCAAATTTTAACATGACAACCTAAATGTGATTTTAGAGCCAGGATATCAAAACAACATTTATTCAAAGAATTATTAACTACACAATGATTCCCAAACATTATCTATCTGAGATAATCATATATTTTCTTTACTAGCAAAATATGATTATTTAAGCTGGAAGAAATGAAGCTAAAGAAAAACTGAAGGGCCAAGAATGCTCAAAGTACAAAAAATGGTATTTAAGAAAAAAAACAGAGCATCAGAACTGAAGAGGATTGAAATACCTTAAACACATCAAAATAAATGCATTATGTATTTTAATAAATACCTAGTCATGATTTCCAGAAATATGTCAACATGTAGTATTTATATCTGTGAATTACAAAAGAAAGCAAGATTGGTACTTAGAACCCCGTGAATGTTGAATGCCTCATTCCATTCATGCTAGAAGCTGTCAAGAGACCTAACCTCAACCATGTGGACAGACTTATTGCACAGGAATTCCTTGGCTGTCAGTTTCTCTTTAGAGACTACAATAGTAAACACAGATCATTTTTATTTAAAACGGAAAGAACACTGAGTGGTGTGACGATCCCTATTGATATACTCAAAACTCATGCACTCCTAAGTATTATCTCGAAAATGCCTTGATTATTTTGACTGAATTGAATTCACTAACAAAACCATGGCCAAATTAGCTAGTCACTTCTGCTGAAGTTAAGCTGGTAAAATATTCTATCAGGAACAAACAAATACAGAAGGCACCAACTTTTCATCTCTGAGACATACCATAGCCTGAAAACCTGAAAGAAAACTTATAAAGGGGAACATAAAGAGTGTATGTAGACTTAGTACTTCCAGCTTTTTTATTGGAGGTGGTAGGAATTTCCATGCATATGACCAACTGTGATTCTGTCTCTAATTTAAAATTTTAAGAAGATTACATAATTGAATGAAACTTTGCACCCTGTTCTTGGATTAGCTGGAGGAGTTACATCTCTTTTGTCTTCACTCAGTCTGTTCTTTTTATATTAGGATCCTATTAGCTGGCTTTGGGATGATGATAACATAGCTGGGCCAGTTCAATTACCACATTTTGTCTGTGGTTTTTCTTCTCATGCACTTAATGTCTGCTTTGTGAGAGATAAAAGACACTTAGTGCAAATCCTGCCTTGAAAGGGAACACAAATAAGTTCACATTGTCATGAATTAATGACAGAACACTTTCATTTCTACCTGCTTGTACCCTTTTGTCTGATTGCTCCATTAGTTCCTCTGAAGTTTCACATTTAAAAAAAAAAAAAAAGTAATGCCACCAAGTATAATTAGAAGGGACAAATGAACAGAGAAGAGAGGAGCCTTCTCAGCCATTAATCGTCCTCGGAGCTGAATTTTGGAAATATGAATAAAGAATATGCTAAACAGAAGAAATAATGCATGCATTCTGCTGAGAAGCAAACTGGAAACAAGTTGAAGAATTGGCCTGCGTGAGGAAAAGGCAGGCTGTGTGATGCTGAACATCTCGGAGGCAACACTGTTTCTTTTCTCCCTGCTAAAATTGTCATAAGTAGGGTGGCTTCCATCAAATACATCAAAACTGTATTTCAGTGAGCAAATTCTGGGGAATCAGACGTAATGGCAATATGTGAAACTTTCTACTTTCTATTGTTCTTACATGTTCAAACTAACACAAC
This sequence comes from Mastomys natalensis, assembly GCA_021653895.1. Classification (NCBI taxonomy): domain Eukaryota; kingdom Metazoa; phylum Chordata; class Mammalia; order Rodentia; family Muridae; genus Mastomys; species Mastomys natalensis. Next base: position 1,690,203 of record JAJTUV010000235.1, on the reverse strand, counting down.
AAATATTTGCTTTTTTTAGTTTGTGTTATGTAGAGTAAGAAGTATTCATTGTTTATATTTGTTTATGTTTCTGTGCTTGTTGTTACATAGTTACATTTCAGATTAGGCTTAGCTGGAAACGAAAATGTAACAAGGATAAGAACTACTGCACATCTACAGAGGAGGCATCTATAAACATTCCTTCATATCAGAGAGAGTAGGGTGAGAAAGCTAAGATTCAAGAGCATCTTCCTTGAGCTAAAGCCTCATCTCTCCTCTCTCTCTCTCTCTCTCTCTCTCTCTCTCTCTCTGTCTCTCTCTCTCTGTCTCTGTCTCTCTCTCTCTCTCTCTCTCTCTGTCTCTCTCTCTCACACACACACACACACACACACACACAGCATTTCTGTGCACTCGTAATCTTGAGAAAATTAATAACTAGTGGATTTTGTAAGGAATAAATGATTGACTATGCCAAAAGTACTTAGGACATTATGTAGCCTGTGACAAATGACTCTTACTTAATAGGATAAGTAGAGCATATCATAAGTAGATAAAATTATATCAACTGTATCTGGTTTATTTTGAGAGATAACAGCAAATTTTTGCTAGATCATCTTGAGATTAAGCAACCTATTCGAAGTCTAAATGGAAACAGAATATAAAGCACTAAGCATTACTTATACGAAGGCCATTTAAATTGAGAAGGGTATGGATGTCACTATGATTGTAAATATGAGTTGGTTATTGTAAATGACTTGGTTGATTTTCATGTCATCTCTGAAACTTTCTGTTATTACTTCAACTTCAGTAAAGCAGGAATTCAAAGTTCACACAAACTGAAAACTCGATGTCTTGTGTATGTCATAAAATCTATAAGTGCCTCATCCGGTTACTTCCCTGTCAGTTGTTTTAGCAATTCAAGGCTGGAGGGAAAAAATGACAAGTTGCTACTCATACACATGGAACTAGCTGATGTAGAGAATAGGAGTATCTTATTAGTAACTTTCTATTGACTTGCACTCTTGATGTTTAGTCTGTTACTATGTATTATAATGCTAAGTACAGGCCCCTAAGGTCTGGTTGCCTTCAGCAACTAGGAAATTCTCACATACAGCAAGTGATGCTATGTAACCTTGCTCCTTAATTTAAAACTATTGATTGAATAAAGATGCATATGGTCAATAGCTAGACAGAAGAGAGTTAGGCAGAGTTTCATTTCCTGCGCTTGGGGTCTGAGGTAGGACCATGAGAGAAGAAGAGAGAGGAGAAGGCACCATGGGGTATGCGAATCATGAAAACATGGTCATAAGGGCTGGCCAATTGGAGTTAAGAGTGGCCCAGGTAGAACATGGCAAGTTAAAACTCGGGGTTATTGATAGGAAAGTAGATAGTAATGGCTTACAAGGTAGATATCTGTCCAGCTCTAGTGCTTTTTAAAGGCTTATCATAAATATACATGTTTTTTGTCTTTTATTTGGGAACTAAATGATCTAAGACAGGACAGAATTCCTGAATTAATATTAATTTTTACTACAATAAACACAACTCACCATAACCCAAAACTCCAGGGCAGAGACTGTGTAGAAGAGGGAATCTATGGAAATAGATAGGTAAAAATATCAGTAAAGATATGGTGCCCAGGAGGTGTCCTAGAGGGCCATCAATATGCTTCCAAGAGAGACTTCTCTTTCCTCCTACCATGGTATCAATCACACAAAGTGACAGACATTTTCAGGTGCTCCAATAGAGAATGCTCAGAAATGCCCATGGTTGTTCAGGTACCTACAAAAAGAAATCTGCATCGAGGACAGAGATCCAACTTCCAAAGACAAAAGACAAACTCAGCATCAAATCCATAAATAGAATGGATTCCCTAGATGGATGAGAATCAGGATATCCATGAAGAACATTCCTGAAGTGATGAGAGTAAATTCCACTACCTCACAACATTCATATGGGGAGAGCAGAAATAGGAGACGAAATTTTAAAAGAAACATACACACACAAAAATAAGAGTGAGGCATTGCAGTAATTAGTGCGTTTACTGCAATTGCAGATGATTCAAGTTAAATTCCTGGCACCTGTCTGGGACTGCAACAACTCTCAGTAATTTCTGCATCAGAGCATTCTCCTCTACTGGCCTTTGTAAGCATCTGCAATGGTGCACAAATGCCCATGCAAATAAGCATGCTCTGTGCTCTCTCTCTCTCTCTCTCCTCTCTCTCTCTCTCTCTCTCTCTCTCTCTCTCAAAAATAAAATAAAATATAAAAGAAAACATTATTTTTATGGCATTAATAAAAGACTAATCACAATAAGAACTTTAAGCCAAAATAAAAAAAAAACCAAGACTAACTCATGTGTAAGTAAAAAGTATATTTTATGTACATACACAACATTTTTACAGACCAGCTAAGCAGGGTTTTGTATTTATAATAAACCAGCTAAGGAAAATAGGAAAGTTCCATTTTCTTCCTTTATACTAATATGCATAGAAAATGTGGCTCTGTTTTACTTCCTTTCCACAGAAAGCAATCACCCCGAAATATATGAAAATTGTCTCTACCCGCATTATCAAAAGGTCAACTATATTCTCACTAAAGAGCTTACAGAAATAAATGACTTTTTTTAGTTCAAACAAATAAAATGGATAAGACATAATGTTGACCTATCTCCCAGCAAATGGAGGGATTGTGTTGCATGCTTTCTTGCTTTGTTCTGGAGGGGGGGGGCGGTTAAGGAAGGGAATCAGCTTTAGATGGAGACATAGTTTGGGCTGTAATGCACATACAGTGTGGCAAGAGGAAGATATCATTTTTCAGTAAAGCACAAGGGACGGGGAAGCACTGAATGTGGTGTCGTTTCCTTAGGCTCTCATTTTGCATTACATTTGGAAGCTGTGAGAACCCAGACACCAAAAAGTGAACATGTGGTTTGCATTGCTGAATATCTTTTATCCTCTTTGAAAACAGGGGTTGGGGGAGGGCAGTATAAAACCAAGAACTTCCTTTTAACATTTTTCTAGATATTGCTTAATAACTCTTCTGGAGAAAATAGAATGCATCTTTCCCATTTTTGAATTAAATAGATCCTAATGTTAATCCAGTCAACCCATATGAAAAGAGGAGTGAAAATGTATTCTTAAATGCCCTATATGACTAACAGAAACATTTTTAGCAAATTTATCTTGAATAGCCATAAAACTCTGTATCTTATGTAGCAACTTTACTGGATCTGGAATCAAGTAAGCTGTAAGGTACACCCATGAGGAATTCTGGTGAGGTAGGAAAAATCCACACCAAATGTAGCAACACCTGGCATTGGTGGCTTGCATATAAGGAGGCTCAGAAAAGAAACCTTGCTTTTTGTCTGTTCACTTTTGCATCTCACCAGCAAGTTCAACTACAGTATTTGTGAATCCATCTTATTGCTGCTGCTACTGCTGCTGCAACTGATGATGATGATGATGATGTTGCTGCTGCTGCCGCCACTACCACAGTCAATTCTTTCTCTGATATTAGAGTCCAGCATCTTTGAAACACTATGTAATTTCAGAACAATGATCCAAGTCTAGGCCTACAGAGGTATCCAGTCTTGATAAATTAATAACTCCTGCATTTTTGGTCTTCAGTATAAAGACAGCCATTATTGGACTAACCAGATCACACTGTGTAAACTAATGCAATAAATCTTTTTTCAATGTGTATTAATTTTAGTGGCCTCATTTCTCTAGAGGAATGTAATTCAATATTCAAAAATTATTTTACTTAAGTAAATAAAAAACCAATAGGAAGTTTGCTTTATAGTTATAGTACAGAAATGCTTTAATTATGCATCAACCCTAAGGTCCATGTGGAGCCTGGTTCCCAAGAGTTGAGTACCAGACTGTGATAAGACACTGAAGAAATGGAGGTTTGGAAGCATTTCTCACTAAAAGGTTTTTATTAGCAGAGCAAGCCTGAACTGATGCAGTTCTTTACTGTTTGACAACAGATGGGACTACTTGCTCTAATATATATTCCCATAAGACAAAGATTGGCAATGATCCTGTGTGGTGATGTTTGGACTTTGAGCCTTCAGAACTCTGAGCTCAATTTTTATTTGTAAGCATTCCTTACTCCCTTACCTATTACTGCACCATACTGACAAAAAACTGACATGGTGTTTCCCTTTCTTACTCAACATGCAAAATATTTACTTACTTGCTGCATATAATATGTAAAGCCTACGCCCTCAAGATTTTAATTAGACTTCAAAATTATTATAATTTTAATTAGACTTCAAAATCATATGGGATAGATTTATGTTTAGAACATTGACGCAAGTTTAATTGGGATGAAGATTCCATCAACATCTCTACAGCTCACAAATGTAAGGTGAGGTTTTAGTACTTGTATGTGACTGAACTGAAAGTCTGAGAGGTTTCCAGCACTTACGTAGGACAAACGTGGCAATAAGCATGTATGATATTCTGCCCAAGAGAAGTGGGCTGCACTGCAACTCACTAAGATTTTCTGGGTAGGTACATTATTCCTATCATCTCTAAAAGTTCCAATCATCTTTAAAAGACAACAGATGATTTAACATGCCAGTGAGAAGCTTAAGTGTAGACTCTCAATATCCTTGAGAGTCTGTAATGAGACAATTTTTTAAGTTGAGGCTATCCTGAAATTTGTTGTTGTTAACTGTTTTCCTTGAACTACACTTTCTGCCCTCTTTAGAGTACATCTAAAATAGGTGTCTCCTAGCAGGAGAGGAAAAATGAACCATCATCCCTTAGACTTACGTTTCACCTCTTTCTTGAGCACTCCTTTAAACAGAGTTATTAAGGAGTACCAGTAAGAAAGGAGAGGACCAGATACATAACCAACAACATGAATTATCAGCCAACAAGATATTTATTAATGCAGGAGTATTGAAATTAATACCTTGTAACCTTTGTTATACACTCTGTTTTGAAACTCTGTTCTTTTCCCTTGGTAAGTTTGGTTTTATTCGTCTTGACTCACGGGATTGTTTCATTATCTCTATGCTTAGAAATCATAAAGGACACTGTACCAGTTGCTACAGATAACACTTCGTTTACCTAGGACAGTATTTATCACCTGAAAATGAAATTGAAGCAGTAGCAAACTGGCTTTCAAGTGCCCAATTGGAGGTAAAGCTCTAAGAAACTCCATTTTTCTTATTTTGTTGTTATTTTCTGCAAAGAACATCTCTCTCTTGTTTTTTTTTTTTTTTTTAACTATTTGGATATCTTTAGTATTTATCTAAAATAAATTAGTGTTATAAGAATTATGTAAGCCATTCTCTGAATATCAACGTAGAAATTTATTAAATGTTTTCTATGAGACTAAACAAAATCACTAGTCAGCTCAATTCCAGCCATCTCATATTCTTCTTGATGTGGAACTCAAATTTATAGCCTTAGAAATTTAAAGTAATTAAAAGACTTCACTAACCAAAATGGATTGAAAAATAAATTTTAAAAAATATGTCACTGGTTTTTCACTACAGACTTGTGACTGGAAAAGTGAAACAGGTGCTGGTTATCTCTGGTCAAATTGACACGAACCTAGACATAAACTGAGAAGATGGAATCCTGATTATTGATTTGCCTCCATCACATTTGCTCTCTGGATTGTCTTCTTTATGAATTACTGATGTGGGTGGTCCCATTCCAGAGGAGTTGAGCATGGGCTATATAAAAGAGGAAGCTGAGCAAGCCAAGGAAAGCAGTGTCTCTCCATGGTCTCTTATTTGGTTCTTGACTCCAGGCTGTTGCCTTGAAGTCATGCTCTGGTTTTCCTCAATACTGGGCTGTAACACGGAAGTGTAAGACAAACAAATCCTTCACTCCTTAAGTTACCATGGAGTTTTATTATAGCAGCCAACCTAGGACAGCAATAATTAAAATTTAACATAAATTACATTTTAAAAGATATGCCTTTAATGTTTATTTAATAATTTAAAGAGTATGTTAAGTATGTTTTTATGTAAACAAATGCAGATTTTAAAAGATAATAAAATTTTTTTTTTTCTGTTTTTTTGGTTTTTCGAGACAGGTTTCTCTGTATAGCCCTGGCTGTCCTGGAACTCACTCGGTAGACCAGGCTGGCCTCGAACTCAGAAATCCGCATGCCTCTGCCTCCCAAGTGCTGGGATTAAAGGTGTGCGCCACCACCGCCCGGCAAAAGATAATAAAATTTTTTAAATGTTTTACATGGAAATATGCTAAGATATGTTATTTTCTAAACAAGACAAAATGATTATTATATATGGCAGTACCCATGACATGAGTACTAAATTTAAGTTTCCCCTTCCGAATCAAAAAAAAGCAAAGGAGTGGTTTAGTTCTCATTTAAATGTGTCATGAACTAATATCATCACTTAATAAATTTTTGGTAGAGATCACTTAAAGATGAATATATATATATATATATATATATATATATATATATATATATATAAACTCTAACATCAAAAAAGCCTGCTTTTAGATTTCCTTATCCTAGAGTGTATGTATTGGTTCACCAAGACATGAACTAAAATATTTAGAGCATCATTATCCATAATAATCCCAAATGCAAAACAATTCAAAGTTATAAGCATGCTATGGTAGATAAATATTTGATAAAACCATGTAATAAAATATTATACAATAGTAAAGATTGATGAAGTAGAATTAATGGCACTAGTGTGGATGAAACCAAACAATTGACTATAAAAAGATGGATCAATGGCATTCATGCTACTATAACTCATAATAGACTGTATCCTTGGCACAGATGAGAGTGGGAGATTGAGAGAAGGCAAACAGTGAATATAATGAAACCACAAGACTTATTTTATGGTGATGTTGCTTCTATAATTAGGTGCCAGGCACACAGATGAGTTTACTTTGTGAAAATATTTTACAAGGAAATTTACACATATAAATATGTTGCACTTAAATAAAATTTATGTAACAATGTTCCTTCCTATAGGTAGTCATAGACCCAAAGGATACTGGAATATAGATCACTTTCGATGTGTCCAATATAAGAACAAAACTATAAATTTTCACTTAGCCAAAAAAAACTTTTAAATTATATAACTTGATATCTACTTTCATTAATAAGCATTAGATCTAGCATATTTGTAAAATATTATTACCATACACAGAAAACTGCATGCATCCAGCTGCAATGAAATGGATACTTATCTCCATCATTTTCAGTTTCTCCATATCTTTTGCTCATTACCAAGCAACCTTTCTATACAGATTATATTGATCTAAAACAAAATTCTCTAATAATTGTCTGGAAGAAAAATGCAAATGGCATTCTTTATCCTCTGCTAGAAAATTATTGTAGCTGACATGAAATACACTGTGCCTAGCAGTGTATTGGCCATTTCCCCAGTTGAAATTATGTGATTTCTAAATATATGTTGATCTTAGACATTATTTGTGCCCCATATGTTGAATTCCTTTGGTACACACTAGTGAGATACACACTGTGGAAAGATTACCATATGGTAGACACTTAATCCAGGGCTCATGATACAAAGCCTGAATAGAAATTATGTAATGACCTTTCTGTTATTGGTGAGACTCAGTTGAATCAGAAACTACAGTAGAGAATTTAAAATGTGGAGGAAATATACACAGCTTTCTTGGCTGGTCAACAAAAACACAAAATAAAATTAGACTCTGTGTTGAAACAGCTTCACAGGACAAATTACTGTTGAGTTTTAAAAAATTGTGGTTAAAAAAATATGTTGAAGGAGAACAACTGAAAGAATTTGAGAAAGATGTCAGCCACTAAGAATGCTACATGTATAAGTATACATCTTTTATCCTTCTCGTCCCTCTAATAATAAATATTTAAGTGTTATTCCCAAAATCTATAATAACATGTCAAATAAAGATTGCAAGATGACTACAAATAGTTGCTCAAAGTTATGGGGTGATTTTCAGTGACCAACTGTCAAGAATGAGTTTCTGGTAGTAGGCTAGAAGTAACACAAAGGATCTTGTGTCACAAGGTAAAGAATAGCATTATCTCGAAGGGGAGTGGTCCAAGATCACATGACTAACAAAAAGGGGAGTAGTCCAAGATCACATGACTAACAAAAAGGGGAGTTGTCCAAGGTCACATGACTAACAAAAAGGGGAGTGGTCCAAGATCACATGACTAACAAAAGGTGAAGTAGAGTTTAAATGCATTCTGCTTCTTCAACTAATGTTCTTAAGGATGATTCGTGTTACCCAGAATTGTCTTTTAGAATGGAAGTATTGTTGTGGAAGGTGCTTTGGACTGAGATTATCAGAATGGGTGAAGTGCTCTATCACAGAAAAAAATGGAAAGGAGAATAATAGTAGAGGAAAATTCAGGGTATAGCTATTAAATGTCAGTGTAGAAGTTTAATGACACTAATAAAAGAGATTTACAACATGAGGAAGTCAATTCTTTAATATTATCTCAACTCCCCACCCCTAAGATAAAGAAAACATTTAGGATCAAATAGCTTGAGAGTCACCTCCAGACGTTGCATTTACTAACTGTTTGTCATTGGATGGCTAATTTCACCACAGTGGACTTTATCTGTTAGGAGACACTGAAGAAATGAAATGAGGAAACATTAAATACCTACCATGATGTACACACTAAGTCTTATCACACCAAAGGTTTAATAAAGACTGGGCCAGATGGCCTTTACACAAATAGAGTAGTCATTTTAATGTCTCTTCCACAAGGGCAGTTAAATGATGGTATCTGATTTTTAAAAATTACCTAACTCATTTAGAAGAGAAATTATTAGACCCTTGGACAGAGTCTACATATGCTGGTGGGAGCAGAGTGGACATCAGCCATCATAACTGGTCACTCTCATAACAACAAACATGGGAAACAATTTTAGAATCTAATAACATTAGGGAAATGGCTCTTGTGAACTCTGTGCTCAGCTTCTTTCTCTAAACTCTTGTCTCATTGACCTTTTCAATCAATTCTGTTGTTGTTGTTGTTGTCGTTGTTTTATGGAAAACAATTTTGATTCTCTTTCCCTTCTCTCATCTCCTACCAATTCTACATTGTAGGCAGCCGTGTTTAAGACAGCACCTGGGACAGTTGCAAAGTCGTATGACTAGCACCTGACAATGTAAGCAGCTGGCTTCCAGCGTGGCCAGCTCAGCTAAACTGGTAAACAAGTCCTTTGTGCGTGCATAGGCCTCGTACCCCTCCCCTCCTGAGCGGGCTTATGCTAATGAGGTATTGGCAGCTTAACCTATCCTGAGAGAACATGTCACCCAGCCCGCCTTGGGAAGATATATAAGCAGCTCATTTCTGCTGCTGGGGGTCCCCATCCCATCCTGGTCCCTGTCCCTGTCCTAGTCCCGGGCCCCAGTCCTCGTCCCCGTCCATAAGTCAAGAGTCATTCCTGCAATAAAGCTGACTGAGAAGGATCCGACCATGTCGTGTCTTAATTGCTGTTCAAGGCGGATGCGACACTACATTTTCTTTCTTTTTCTCTTTAGAAAACAGAGGTAAAAAAAATTTTAAAAACTGAATTTAAGAAAAGAAAAAGCACAAGAAACACACACACACCAATAAAACTCTGAATCAGAAACCATAATATTTATATATTATATTCTTATATAATATTTATATATTATAAGCAAAATACCATTATGGAAAAATGCCCAAACAAAAAAATACGAGAAAAAATTCTCACAAAATATCACTGTGTTCATTTTGTGTTGACCAATCTACTTCTGGTCATGGAGCCTTCCCTTGGTTGTGGTTTGTATTAGTGAGACTGCATTGGAGAAAACCAATTTTTCTTTTCTAGTGGTTGTCAATTTACAATAGCTTCTTGGTTAGGGAAGGGAACACAGATCTACTTTCCACTCTCATTACTGGGACCTCCTTTTGACTTACATCTGAATAAGACCTGTACCTGTTACCACAATCTCTGTGAATTTACATGTGTGTCAGCCCGGTTACATCTGAAAAACACTGTTCCTTTGGTGGCTTCCAACCTCTCTGGTTCTTACATTCTTTCTGCCTCCTTTCCTGCATAGTTTCCTGAGTCCTGAGGAAAAGGGTTTGACAAACACATATAAAACTAAGTGTTCCAAAGTCTCTCATTCTCTGTACATTGTTCAGTTATGGGGTCTCTATATTACTGCAGGAGGAAGCTTCTCCTATCATGGCTCATGGATACACTAATATATCTGCACAAAACAATCCATTAAGAGTCATTTTGTTGCTGTTTCTTTAACAGAACTATGATATTTGGTCCCCACTCCCCAAGTTCATAGCCTATCTGGTCCCAGGCCAAACACTAAATATGATATGGGTTCTATCTCATGAAACAAGCCTCAAATCCAATCAGATAGTAGTTGGTTATTCCAACAATATTTGTGCCACTATTGCACCAGCATACCTTGGCAAGCACAGATCAAAGATCTGTGATCATAGAACATAGATCACAGGGTTTGTAGCAGGGTTGGTGGGTACTTTCCTCCTCTGGTAGTGTGCAGAGTATATTCCAGTATCACACCAGCATATCTTGCAGACAGGGCACCATTGTATATTAAAAGGTTTATGAAAGTTGGTGTTTACATTTGTCTTCTGGTAGCATGCAGAACATCTTTCTGTTCCAAAGACACTAAATGTAGGTAGGGGTGAAACCTCTAGTTAGGCACCAGGTCAACTTCTCCATGATAAATGACACATGCAAGTGGTATCTTCAGCAATAGGACCTTACCATCAGTTTTTGTAGAGCAACCAATGGCTTTGGCAATAGCTTGAGTTGTTTGGGATTTCCATAGGGTACCTATGGACAATGACTCAATTAGATATATACCATTCCTGAAACTAGAGATTCACTTGGTGGCAAAAAATGCCAAGTTGGGGCATCCTGTATTACTTGTTGACTCCATTTAGAACTTTTTTATTCATGTATTTGGATGTGTGTGTGTGTGTGATGTAAATAGGTATATAAACACTATAGATAAAATTTACATATATTTATAAATATATAAATAAGTATATGTTGAAGAAGCTTATACTGTGGTGGGTTTTCAAATGGCTCATTAAATAGCCTTTAGTGTTATTTCTCCCTCCTCAAACCCTCCATTATCCACCTCTTCCCTTACTCTCTCAGTTTAACCTTCCTATTTCAGTCTTAGTCCTGTCACTTCATAACTACAGAGTCTATTTTTTTCTGTCTTAAAAGATCTTTCCCTTTCCTCTAATCCTTTATCCTATACCTAATCTCTGTGGTTATATAGATTATACCATGCCTATTGAAAGTTTCAAAGCTAATATCTACATATAAGAAAATATATACCATATTTTTCCTTTTTTGTCTCTGTTACTTCACTCAGGATGATATTTTTAACTCCAAGTTTTATGATATTTTAAAATACTGAATAATATTCCATTGTGTTAATATAACATATTGATTATACCCAATCTTCTTAAAGACTATTTTATTCTAACTTAACAAATAATTTATTCATATTTTATTATGCTTACTTTGTTTCTAAGTTAAGAAATGTATCAAATAAACAACCACATAAAACAAATGCTTAAACTAACAAATAACTACAATATTTATTTTGAAGTATATTCTGGCATATAAATCTTTCCAAATAACATAAACACACAAAAGGAAAAAAAATACTTCATAACACCTATCCTAGCAGTTATAAAACAATGACACATGAATGGATTGTGTCACATTCAAATGCTTTTAAGCCAAGGAAAAAAGAACACCAGAGAATAATAAACACTAATGATATTAACAGAAGCATATTTTATAGACAGTATGTATTTTCTTTAATCATGAACTTTTAGTGATTTTCAAAGGTAATATAATTAGCAAATTATGAATGCAGCATTACAATTTTATTGTGAAGAAAAAGACAATCACCACTCCCTAAATCTTTCAAATTAATGCTGCATACAGCTTCATTCAAATTAAAATGCAGAGATGCTAAGACATAGATTGTAATCTCAGGAAGGTTAAAACGATTTCCTCATCTAAAGGTCTTTTAAAGTAGAATCGTTGTTTGTATGACATGCACATTCATGTGTACTCCAAATGAGCTAAAGCAAAAGAATTTGACCTAGACTATCCACTGAAAATGTGGGGTGCAAAATTCTATGATCTTTTGGTAATATATTGACATTTCTAATAACAAGACATAGTTTATGTTTCCGATCCAAGTACATTTGAAAGTCAAATGCATAACATGCTTTAAAACAGTAGGACCAGTTCAATGGTTAGCTGTGAGCATCTGCCTCTGGATATGTCAAACTCCAGCAGACCTCTAAGGACACACCTATGAACTGATCAAGGGGTTCCCAATGGAGGATTTAGAGTGAAGATTGAAGGAGCTGAAAGGGTTTGTGACCCTATGAGAAGAGCAACAATATCAACCAATCTGAGCTCCCAGGGTCTAAACCACCAGCCTGGGAGCACTTAGGGAGGGATCCATGGCTCCAGCTATATATGTAAGGGAGGATGGCCCTGTTGGGCATAGGTGGGAGAGGAGATCCTTGGTCTCATGAAGGCTAGATGCCTGTGTGTGTGGGAATTCGAGGGTGGGGAGGTGGGAGGAGGGGTAGGTAGGGGCACATCCACAGAGAAGCAGGAGGAGGGGGGATGGGATCGGGGGTTCCTGAGCAGGGGGTGGGGGGGAATGGGGTAAGAGGATAACATCGGAAATGTAAATAAAATATCCAATAAAAAAAATGAAAAAAAAAAAAAAAACAGCAGGACCAAGACTTGGTGCACCAAATAATCTCCTTCTGAATAGTGGCAGGTTTTATTTTATCGTAACCATGGGATTAGGGTGCTGCATCACTATGATATATGCTAACTTTTTTGAGTTAAATTATAGCCAAACATATATGCTATAAAGTAATAAGTAGCCATTACTAAGAAGCATAACAATCACAATATTACATATATAACATGAAAACATAAATTTTTGTATAGTATAAATTAGACATATGTTTTCTCTCTTTAGAAAGAATCAATTTTGGCATGCATACTATTTTTACATAGCCTATACTTTCCGTTATAGGATATGTATATTCAGAGTGATCTCTAAAATATGTATGTCTACCTTTAGGAAAGAAACAATTTGCTTATAACCACTTCCAAGAAATAAGACCTCTATTACAGTGTCACTGCATGCTCTCTCCCATCAGAGCTGGGCACAGCAACTCAGAGCTAACCAGCTTTCCACTGCACCCCAGGATTATCTAAGTATTCTATAGCTAGCCATTTTTATAACCCCTCACAAATGATTCTATTCCCATTAATTAATTAATTAACTTATTAACATATATTATCATATTTGGAGAAGTTTTCTTTCATATTTGAAAACTATTATACATACTGTTTTGAGAATTGAATAATTTTACAATTTCATGCTAATCTGTGCTGTTGTATGTAGCAAATTTTATTGTTGAACTATAATTATAAGGCCCATAAAATTAATAGCAGTATTTTTAATCCTCCATATGAATCTCCTGAATTTACAATTGTTTTGCTTCTTGAATTTCTAAGTAGAAAATAATTTGTTTGACTTCTTTGTATATTTGTATTACTACTACAATCCAAATTTTAATTATTATAAGTAGAGGATTACAAATATCAAAACATACACATTACCACTTAGTTTGGAATAGGAGTTCAGTATTCTTTTTATTTCTTGGATGCACTGGTTATTATTTGACATTGAATGAGGTTGTTCATTTTATGCAACTACTCAGAAAAGCAGAATAGCTAGGAGTAACTATTTTACTTAAAAAGAAAAATAGAAATTGCATGTCTTTCTTATTCCCATTAAGTAATCATAGATACTGAAAATTTTTGTGATCTTGGAGGTCTGGTATGAAATCCCTGGATTTAGGACACATTCATGTATCAAGTTAAGTAACAATGCACTGCACCTTCTCAGCTCTGTGGACTGAGTCACATGACATCTGCTTAACTCATTATCCTGTGGCTCTGGACACATCCCCTTTACCATTTGTTGTGTGGAAGTTCAAATTAGCATCATGAGAATAATGCTAAGAAAACAGTTCTAGCCTGTGTGCCTGTGACAAACAGGAATACAGACTAAACAAGCAATAAGCACACAGGTCACAATATCACTGAGTGTAAAAGGTGTTATCAGTAGAACAATGAGAGAGGGATTCCCATTCCAGACTTTGAGATACCTCACATAGCCACAGTAATAAATACAACTTAGTACTGCTACCAAAAAGAAAGATGTGTTGACAAATGGGACAAAATCACAGACTCGAACATCAGTACACATAATGTCACTGACAAAGGTGCTGAAAACATATGGTAGAAAAAATTACCATCTTCAAACAATAGTGCTGGTTGTCCATATACAGAGGAATAAAATTAGACCTATATCTATCAGCTAACACAAAACTAACTCCAAATGGATCAAAGACCTACATATGTAACCTGAAGCTGCTAGAAGAAAACATAGGGAATACCCTATATGATATAGATGTAGGAAAGAACTTTGCGAATAGGACTGCATTTGCCCAATAATTAAGGCCAACAATTGACAAGTGAGAGTTTATAAAACTAAAAAGATCCCACACAGCTAAGGAAGCACCAGCTGACTGAAAAGGAAACCCATGGAATGGGACAAAATCTTTAACAGCTACATATCTGACAGAGGATTCATATCCAGAATATATAAAGAACTCCAAAAATTAGGCTAAGAAAGCAAGAAGGCTATTCAAAAATAGGAGCCTGGGACCTGAATAGAGAGTTTTCAAAAAAATTAATAGCTAATAAATATCTCGAAAAAAACTGCATTGTCATTACCAATTAGAGAAATGCAAATCAAGAGAACCTTGCAATTTCATATTACTCAAGTTCAAATGGCAAAAATCAACAAAACAACCAACCGCCAATACTGAAAGTGATATGGAAAACAGAACCCTTATTCACCATTGGTCAAACTGCAAACTGGTTTAGACCACTCTGTGAGTCAATGTGGATAATTCTCCAAGCTAAAAGTGAATCTGCCCTGTGACCTAGCTATATTAGACATACATCCAAAGAATTCAATGGCCTATATTCCACAGATATACTTGGTCATGTTCATTGCTACTCTATTCACAATAGGTAGAAAATGGGAACAAAATCCTCAATGTTCTTCAGTTGACAAATAAATAATGAAAATGTGGTACATATATTATAGAATACTATCTAGCTGTGAAAAAAAATAATTGAAATAATGAACTTCACAGGTAAATGGATGGAAGTAGAAAAGATCTTGCTGAGTGAGATTAACAACTTCCACCAAAAAGAAAAGTAACGTATGTTCTCATTTATAGGAGTTCCTAAGTTTCAAATCTTCAGAAGTAAATAAATATCCTTAAGTAACTACAGACACCAATAAAGTATAAGAAGACAATAAGGTTGGGAGATTGGGGAAGCCACTAAGATGTGAATAGCTAAGGACAAGGGATCTGAAGGGAAAATGGGAGAAACAAGGTGGCTTAAACTAATGCGGGGAGGAAATAAACACACATGAAAAAGGTATGAGGTAAACAAAGTCAAGATGTCTTTAAAATTCATAAGGAATCACACTATTAATTATCTACCTAAAATTACATATAAGGCACATAAGTTGGTGCAAAAATATACATATATGTTTTATGGAATTTTCTCAACTAGGATGATAATTTCCTAGCTTTTTTACCCTAAGAGCTAAAAACCATCTAACAAAACATCAATGCCAGGCACTAGTTTTTCCCTTTTAAGAGACATGCAACACTTGTCTCTGTTGTGTTTTCTTAAGTATAAAGGACCTTTCCAAGGATAATCACACCATGCGGAATTACATCTAGAAGACACTCATCTTACAATATTCTTCAATTGCTTCAAAGACAATTTGATTTGATTCAAAGCTCTAAACACACTTCCTCCACAAACCAAAAAAAAACCCAAAAATCTATAGGATCACAGTCATAGCATAACAGTAATTACTATAAAGATTGGTTTTATTACATATCACTCAAAAAGACTAAGCAAATGAGACACACTGTGAAATTGCCCATAATTCTACCCTATGTGGCAGGAGCATACATGTCACTTCCAAGGTCATCAGATGGCATGTTGGTTTTTATTCTAGCTTTAAAAAAAAATCACTTTAAAATGATTGCTTCTGCCTCATTAAAGATCTTTCAAACTTGTTCTCTCAAGAGAAGATAGTCCCAGCCTTAACTGGACATATTTTTATGATCACAGCATAACTGACTCACAATCTTTGAAAATAAAGAAAATTGATGACACATGTTTCTGTTCTTTTTATGTTTTTATTCTCCACCAGCCAATTCTTGATTTTAAAAAAATCTTAAATTTATCCCCACACACTCTAAAGATGTATCTTTGAAATCATTCTTTACTCTTAATTCTTTTTTAAAACAGAAGATCCCAGAAATTCTTCTCTAGTGTTGTTTAAAGTTATTTTTTAAAGCTTTCCTTTGAAACAATCAGTATCATTTAGAAATTCTGTCTCTGAGCAATCCTGTCTGTCCCTGGTGTAATTCTGACCAAAGCCTTAGTCTAATTCAAAATATGAGAAAACTCAAATGAAGCTTATCATTGCTTCCCTGTTCTCTCATATTTTGCAACCCTAAAATTACAGAAGTATAGTTCTAAACAATGTTTTGCCTAATGGAGCCTTTCTCAAATATAAATCTGAAAGGAATCAAGCCAATTTTTACTTCTATTTTGACTCTCTTTTAACTTCATATATTTACCTGGAGGGGTGTCATGTCAAAAGTCTTGAGTGTCTTTTTCTAGAAAGCTACAAGAGCCCTAGGAAACAGGAGAATACAGATTCTACTACCCATGTCTGCTGTAAGATATAGGAAGTGGCCATGCAATCTGCAGGGGTAAAGAGTGTTTAACCTTGCCATTATCTTACCTGCTATAGAAACCAGTTTCACTGTCAACACTTATTTCAAATCACAGCTCTTAATTCTGGCTGTCCAGTTAATTAATCCAGAGGGCAAATAGAGAAAGAAATATAAACAAAATGTATAAAACTATGATCAATTTTAAGCACATATGTTAATATATTTATTGAGAATTGAGACAAACAAGCAAATAATTTGAGGTTAAAAATAATTGATGATATATAGTCTATTAAATGCTCAAATACTACGAGCACATTAATTTTTCTAACAAAGCTGTATCAAAGAAATATCCAAATCCCATCTCACTAAAATATATACAAATTTATGCAGTGGTTTGATTTTGGATGGTTATCATTAAATTTAGCCTAGCATAAGTTATATATTTTGAATTAGTTGTGCTTTGGTTGGTTATATGAATAATTCTTTACCATTAGTAATAGATGACAAGAAAAATTTTTAAAAAGCTCTGACATAACATTATGAAACAAATATCCTGCAATGATGTCATTGAGATCATATTCTGTTAACCATCTATAGTTGAGCATGCAGCCTACCCTTAAGAATATTTTTCCCCCAGTGAGACTCCCTTGGATAAAGTTAAACTTTCATTTCAGCAGGTGCTTATCAATTGGAAACAACTTGTGGGTTATAGATGGGTACATATGTACACTGTTGTGGATAGCCTCAGCCTTGTATTTTAATCCTTGTTCCCAGTGGATAGCTCCTGCCTTGTATTTTGATCCTAATTTCACTTTCCTGGGAGGAGCTGCAGATGATGATTGAATCTGTACACAGTGATGTCTTCTGAACCTTCTGTCCAATTAAACTTGTAAAGGGTAGAGCCAGTGATTGGGCAGTAGAAGGGGGGGCAGAAAAAAAGACTTAGGGGAGGAGAGAGTGAGAGGAATTTGATATAAAAGGAGAAGTAGAAGCAGAAGGAAGCTGGCGGCGGCAGAAGGAAGTCAACGGAGGAAGGAGTAGGAAGCCAACAACGGAGGAGCCGGAACTGGACAAGCACATGGCCTAGATAAACCTCAAGTTATAAGGGATCTCATAGCTGGAGATTAGAGTAGTGTAGTGGTAAATCTGCCCAATCTAGACATGCTATTTATATCATGATTATTGAGTTGTATTTTCCTTGACTGGTCTCCTTCGGGTAGGAGATCTTACAGCAACAAATTCGGTGGGCTTAAATAATTTCTTCTACAACAGTACACTTTTGATTTCATCTCTACAACCCTATCTGGTATAGATTTCTGCAGGCCCTGCACATGCTGCCTCAGTCTCTGTGAGTTCATATATCTGTGATTCCTGCTATTTTTAAGAGAATATGTTTCCTTGGTGTCCTCCATCCCCTCTGACTTTTACATTCTTTCTGGCTTCTCTTCTGCTGATTTCTCTTAAGACTTGAGAGGAGATGTTTAATGGAGACATCCCATTTAGGCTTGAGTGTTCCAAGGTCTCTCATTCTGCATATTTTCTGGCTGAGAGTCTCAGCATTTTTCCATCTGTTGCAAAAAAGAAATTTCTGTGATGATGGTTGAGCAAGGCACCGATCTATGAGGATAACAGAATGTGAATAGAAGTCATTTTTGCTACATTTTTTTTAGTAGACCAGTAGTATTTGAACCCTGGAGTATCTAGTCTCAGTGTCAAGTACTGGTTCCATCTCATGGAGTGAGCCTTAAGTCAACTCAGATATTGGTTGGTTATTCCCACAAGCCTGTGCCCTAGAATTTGATGTACATCTTGGACAGCATTGTACATCAAAGGGTTTGCAACTGGATTGGTGATTATGTTTCTCCTTTGGTAGCTTTATCTTACTATACCAAAGATGCTAGCATATAGGTGTGAAGGTTCTATGTGGGCACTACCTCAACTTCTCCATGTTCAATGAGCTGTGAAGGTGTTATTTGTTTGTGTAGAGCACCCCATATGCTTGGTAACAGACTGGTTTGTTTGGGGTTCCCATTAAACCCCTTTGGCCAATAACTCAATTAGATATAACCAAGTCTCAGTATTGGAACCTTGAGCTGGTGACACATTCTGTTATCCATTGGTTCTGTCTTCCCATTATTTGTCTATTTCACTTAGATCAGCTTCCGATTAGTATATATTTTGGAAAACTTACATGTTTCCATACTACCCCTCAAATGACTCTTAATTTTAACTATCTTTCCCCGTTTCCCCTTTTCATTCCCCCTTCCCTTGTGCTGCCTACTTTATCCTCCTGTTCCAACCCTTCCTCTCCCCACATTCCATAACTCTATATTCTATTTCCCTTTCCTACTCTCTATCTTCCCCTACCCCTAGTCCCTTATTCTATACCTAACTTCTGTACTATTAAGGATTATAGCTTGGTTATCATTAATTTAACAGCTAATAGCCACATACATATAACCAAATACATATGATATTTGTCTTTCTAGGTCTTGGCTAACATACTCAGGATAATGTTTTTTTCTAGTCCCATCCATTTACCAGTGAATTTCATTCTTGTTAACCACTGGGTAATATTCCATTGCATAAATGTTACACATTTTCTTTGTTTATTCCTCTGTTGACAGACATCTAGATTGTTTCCAATTCCTAGCTATTAGAAATAGATCATAAATGAACATTGCTGAGCAAGTGCCTCTGTGGTATGATGAACCATCCTTTGGGTATATATCCAAGAGTAGTGTAGTTGAATCTTGGGATAGATTAATTCCCATCTTTCTGAGGCACCACCACACTGATTTCACTGTGGTTGTACAAGTTAGAATACTTGCCAGCAATGTGTAAGAGTTCTATTTACTCCACATAATCCAGAGCATGAGCTGCCATTTGTTTTATTGATCTTATCAATTTTTGTGGGTGCAAGATGAAATCTCAAAGTAGTTTTGATTTGCCTACTCCTTTTCTGTCTCACCATTCCTCTTGGCCTTCTGGTGACTCACTGTATCCCTAGGAATGACAGAGATTTTTATTCTTCCTAGAATTGAGGACAGTTTCATTCTGTTATTTTCTCAAGATAGAAATTATAACACTGCACCCCAACAGAAACTATTTAAAGTGAGCCCTACCCAGAATTCCTGAAAATAGTTTTAGCTTTTTGTCAGAAACCAAGATTATTTGTCCTGATAACTTATCATCATTGAGCTATTTGTTTTCAATTAATAACAAATTATGTCTCTCTCCTGAAATGTTGATAATCCAGAGGTTAAAATTCATCTTAAGTATTCCTGAAAGCAATCTGTTAATACTACTTTACAAATATTATAACATTTGTTATTACTAATAAATTCCATAATTTTAACTGCCTATATTTTTGTGTAGAAATTATGTGTTGATATTATTTCACTGACCTGCTAGACTGATAGTACAGTTATATAAAAATGATATGATTCGTATATTCACCTGGTACCTAAATATAAAGAGTTGCATTTGAGATTTTGTTGTGGATAGCCCCAGCCTTGTATTTTGATCCTAGTTCCATCCCCCTGAGAGGGGCTCCAGGGAGGATTGAATCAATATTGTGGATAGCCTCAGCCTTGTATTTTGATCCTAGTTCCTAGTGGATAGCCCCAGGCTTGTATTTTGATCCTAGTTCCACCCTTCTGGGAGAGGTTGCAGAGGATAATTGAATCTGTACACAGAGGACATCTTGTAAACCTTTTGTCCAATTAAAACCTGTAAAATAAAGACTAGAGCCAGAGATTGGGCAGTAGAAGGGGAGGCGGAGAAAAAGGCTTAGGGGAGAGAGAGTGAGAGGAATTCGATATAAAAGGCAGAGCAGGGGCAGAAGAGAAGGAAGTCACCGGGGGAGAAGAAGAGAAGAAGAAGCAGAAGGAGAAGCTGGAGGAAGCAGGCAGAAGGAAGCCAGAGATAGAAGGAAGCCGACGACGGAAGAGCCGGAGCTCGATGGGCAACCACGAGGCCTGGATTAAATGCAAGTTATAAGAGATCCTTGGTCCCATCAAGGCTGGACGTCGTTGGGGGGGGGATATTCGAGGGTGGGGAGGTGAGGTATGGGGGAGGGTGGGTGGGGTACACCAACGTGGAGGCAGGAGGAGTGGGGAAGGGATAGTGAGTTCCTGGGAGGGAGGGGGGGAATGGGGTAAGGAGAGAACATCTGAAATGTAAATAAAATTTCCAATAAAAAGAATAAATAAATAAGGGATCTCATAGCCGAGGATTAGAGTAGTGCAGTGGTAAATCTGCCCAATCTAGGCGTGCTATTTATACCAATAATTATTGAGTTGTGTTTTCCTTTACTGGTCTCCATTGGGCAGGAGACTTCACAGCGAGCAAATTTGGCTGCTTAAATACATATTCTGTCTACAACAAGATTTAACTTAGGTACATGGCTTTTGGGTTTCTCCTTCAACTGCCATATAACACTTGTGCATATCTATGAGGTTCATATATTAACTGAGGCAAGCATACAGTGCATAATGAGCAAGCTGATTGTTTAGCATTTGCTCTTCAATCATGTAACATTGCTTTCTGTGTGAGGTCTTGAACATATATCATCTTTACCTTTGTAACATGTAAATAATAAATTAATGTAAAGTATGCTACAGAGATATTCTGTATCTGTGAAATGCTAATGCTTCTCTGATCTAGCTGTACCTTGGTATATGCTACTCGCCATCTTTCCACTCCCACCCACTCTCCTCATCCCCTTTCATGGGTATCATTTTAAGCTGTTCTCTGGGAATCTTTCCTTTTATTCACATAGGTTTTTCTCTGGCACATTCTAGTCTCATGTGTTTCAAGAAATATTTTAAATTCCCCTTTCTTTTCTTCGATCATCCATGGTTGGAAAGCATATTGTTTCATTTGTGCTGGTGATGCAATTTGTAAATTTGACTTCTAATTGTTTTTGAAGGGTTTGGGAGGTTTGGTATCTTAGTTAACTGATTGATTATTAAGACATTTTTTCTGGCCTGACGAATGTTCTAGCATGGAGAATGATCCATATGTATATGAGAAAAAAAAAAAACATGCATTCTGTAGCCATTAGTAAAATGTTCTATAAATGACTGCTAGATCAATTTTGTCTGTGTTACAGTTTAACCCCACTGTTTCTTAAATTTTTTCCTATCTTAATACTCTATCCACTGGGGGGGAAAAACATATTCAGGTACTAACTATTGGTGTGTGGGAGTCCTGTCTCGTCATATATAATTTATAAAATATAAAGTAGGATGCTATGGCACTAGGTGCACATAGATTTATAATAATTATATACACCGTTATAATTCTTTAATTGTTACATAGTGATCTTATTTGTCACTTTTAAAACAAGTATTTGAATACAGATGGCTTTTTATTTAATCCCTCCACTTTCAGTCTGTGAACCTCTCTGCCTGTGAAATGTGTTTTTTACAGAGAGCTCTTAGATTTTGGGGTCTGCAAATTGCCATAAAGGTCACATATTAAAGGCTTTTTCACTGTTTTTTTAGTATAATTGGGATGTGATGGCTATATCCACACACTGGAGGTGTGCCTTCAAAGTCATAGTAGGGCCCTAGGTTCTGCCCTTTCCTTCCTTTCTCCCTGGCTTGCTTTCTTAATCATGTGTTCTTCGCTATAGTATGCTGCCTTGTACTGAGTCCAAACTCAACATGAGAGCCATAGTTGTTTTGAATTTTCTTTGTCCCTTTTATCCTCATATTTATCTTTGTGCTTCTATGCTTTACTTTGCAAAAAAGGTTGGATTCTTTTAACTTTCATCTTTAGCTCAATGGACTTCATATTTACTCCCTGTGAGACTCCAGTCCTCTGCAGAGAAAGCTTTGATTTCTACAACTTTATTAGGGACTGTTAAGGATTCCTTCTTGCCTACTCCTTGATACCCAAGATGCTTGTGGTTAGAGTTACACTCATCTAAGACTGAATAGCACATTTTATATGGCTGTCCCTTCTTCAAAAGACCATCCTTGGTCCCTGGGCTTGCTCTGTCTCCTTCATGTCATTTGATCTCCAACACTCTATCACATTATCTGTTGGTTTTCTGTTGCTGTCGTTGTATTTGGGGAAGAAAGTTCACCAGTGAGTTCTAAGAAATCATTTAAGTGTCTGGAATTGTCCCTGCTTTGATGTTTTATGGAAGATCATGCACATATTAAAGAGTATCTCCCTCGGTATCTTAGGTTATTCCCCATCACCCGAGTGTTGCAATGACACAACTCCCACATGTGTTTTCAACTAATATATACAAGAAAATGAAATAAAAGTTAAAGTTCAGTGAAATTGTAGGAATCACTTTAAAATTACAAAATATAGGGTTTTGTTTTCTTGGTATAACATGGCCCATTATTCTTTTGTGGAAAACCACAGCATCTATTCTTTTCTTTTCATAAGGATTTCGATTTCCTCTGACAATTTCACCCCACATAAGAATTCAGGGTAATGAGATATGATCACAGTTTGTCCCTGTTGGGTTATTTGGAATTAAATGAATGTAAAGCCTTTTTCTTCTTAGTTTGATTGAACTCATAAGAAACATTCTTCCTTTTTAACAGCTGAGAACAGAATATTACCCATGAGGAAAGCAGTCTCACCTGGCATGTGTCATTCCTCAATCATTAATAAAGATAAATTACTCCCTCACTATGCCTTTCTGTGTGAAAAATCAGCTGAATTCTTCAGGCTACTTCAGAGCCAATGATACATTTCAAGGTATCTTCTGTTAATATTTTATATCTAAATCTAGATTTATGTTGATCATGTTCTCAAGAATAATTTATGTACTAAATGAGATTCACCATGATGCAGATAAAGTATAAAATCCTTTTATTTAAAGACGGTTCACATTAGTTTTTGCATGTAGGCAAAAAGGTTGCTTAAATTTCATAATAAGAATTGTAGATATTGCTGATAGATTACGAACCATTAGGCATTACATTTTATTGTGGTCCATGATGTTTACTTTTATAGAAGTAAAAATATTCACACTTTAGTGCTCTCTCTCTTTCCCCCTCTCTCTCTTTCTCTCTCTCTCTCTCTCTCTCTCTCTCTTTCTGTCTGTCTATCAGTATAAATTTTGGGGTAGTTATTCTAGTTTCTCAGACCTGTTATTAATTATTCTGGAAACAAAAAATAATGCCCATACAATGTCATGTTTAAAGTAAAATTAGATTATTTAATGCATAAAAAGTATCTACTGAAACTTAATCATTAAATAAAGAAAATCATGTTATAACAAAGTAACCTGATTCAGAGGTCATTGACTAAGCATTAATAGGTTTTAAATCTTTATCTCAAACATTCAAAACTACCTTTTAAAAACAAATGGATAAAACCAGAAGGTGGAAAGTTACTTATATGATTTGAATTTAACAAATCAAAATTGTCTCATATTAAAAAAAAAATAAAAAGGAACTTATAAAGCCAAAAGGAAAAGAAGATTGATTCCAAGTTTAATACAACGGATCAAGTAAAGTACAAGACTAAAAGAGAACAAGGGAAGAGAAGGGGAAATATAAAATGGAGAACATGGAGACTTAGGATTCATTTACTGCAACCTCATAGATGCTTCAAGCAGCAACTTTCCACAGAAAAGAACATGCCTGTGGAAACTCAGAAATGAGTTACCTGTGCACAGCATTTATCTACAGCTTCTACAGTAAGGAAAGAGCACACCAGAGGACAACAGTCATTTCAAGCACTCTATAGTGACTCCCAGGAAATTCACTCCTGACTTTCCCACCTAATAATATTAGGATTGATAGCAGACCTAGGCTATCTAAGGGCAAGAAGAAACAATAAAAAGAGGCAGAGTGATGGGTAGTCTCTGAGTTGATCTTCGTGGTATTGTTATGCTAACAATTATACCAAGTTAGCGATGCTAGTCAATGACAGAGCCTACACAAAACACCAATCCAGGCTGGCCTAGACTTACAGTGGGAAGGGTAGTTGAACCTGATATAGACTGGCTTTCTCTATACCAATCTTAGTGCCCATGCCAACATCGAACCTGACAACATGTACAGGTTGTCCTGCTCCACATACAGGAGCAGAGTACATGGAATAAACTTTCCCAGAAAGAAAACCCAAAGTCTGTGCTAGTCCCTGCCTCAGCAAAATTCCAGCAGCTACACCACATTTCTATAGAATTTAGGAGCCGTATCTCTCTAATGTGGGAATCCCTAAGGTGAATTGATGTTTCGCAAACCACTACCCAGTTTGTGGGACACAGACTTAGAACATTCTTGTGAAAACAGAAGGTCAGGATATCCACCTTGGGACTTTAAACACAGCTTATCAAAGCCAAAATGAAAGTCACACTTAATCAATGAGACACAAATCATAGTGTCCCATATGCTTATGGGACAAAGTGGTTAGGAGTGCTTGAGCCAGGAGTCAGAATAGCATCTCATCCTTGATTCAAGGACATCTTAAGGAAAATCTCAAACTATACATTCCTAAATCACATAGTTTATGAATATATCTACCCAGAACAGTAGTTGAACTAAATTTGGAGCATAGCCAGAGCCCTACTAAAGCACCAAATGGTAGTTCTGCCTGCCAAGTGTATATGCAATTCTGTTCTCCCCAATGAATGCTGAGTATAGTGCCAAGTCAGTACCTCTACTAGACTGAACAGTCTGGCCAGTGTTCTCCCTGGGCAGATCAACCACTATTCTCATGAATAGATGCCTTTGACAACTATGGAAACTAACTTAGGGGATTCAACTCTACCAGTCTGGAGATTTTCCTAACTAACCTAACCAGAATCATATGTTATATTAAGTAGTAAAGATCTATGATTGCCTGTAAAAGTCAAATGAGTGGTTGTACCTATAAATGTGCAAAAAGCAATGTTAGAACACAATGCAAAATCAGCAAATCATATACCATCAAAAGAATATAATCAATATAGCTAAATTATTAATTCTGCTTTCTAACATCTTATTGTCAAAGACACAAGTAATATACGCAGGTGTTCCTTGCTACAGGTCAATGTAAGAACTGATGGTAAATCTGTTAGAGGGACTACAGTCATGTCCCTCTGAAATAGTGCTGGGAGGTATCATTTCTAGTAAAGACAACCCTCAAGGAGGATTCTCAAAAACAAAACAGAATAAAACAGTGGGAAAGAGAGGACAGGATCAAACATTTTGATGCTTAAACATGCACAGAACACACACACACACACACACACAAAAGACCATGAGGAGACAATCCATAGTAACACATCCATACCTGACAAATGCTCTTTAATGGAATTCAAAGACACTGAAGGAACTGAAATGTTGGAAAAGAATCCAGAGTTCTATGTTTAAAAAAGGATCTGTGAACATATAGGGAACTCAAACAAACATAGAAGCAAAGAAAGGAGGAGCTAGGCAACAAGGCCACCAAAATGAATGTAGCAGTCAGTATTTTCAAGGAGAAATTCAAAACTAAAAACATTGGTTTAAAAAAAAATGAGGCATTGAAAAATAAACAGCAATTCTGGAAATGGAAGAATCAATCAAATAGCTCTATATAATAGCTCTATATGACAACCATACAGCCATCTTTATAATGAATAAGGAAAAACTAACTGATAAAATTTTCTCTAAATTTGAAACAAGGTAAGGTGGCCACTCTCCTTTTTTCTCCAATATAATGTTCAATTTTTAAAGCAACAAGACAAGATAAAAACATAAAGGAGATAAAAATAAGAAAAAAAGAAGCCAAATTACCCTTATCTATAAATAACATGATTGCAAACTTAAATATCTTACAGTCTGCACTCAGAAGCTTTTAGATATGATAAAATTTTTTCAGTGTAATTGTAAGACACGAAATTAATATATAAAAGATTTCCTGAATATAATGAGTCTTCTGAGAAACTTTGAAAAAAATCTTATTTATTATTTTTATTTTTGTATTTAATAGTATACATGAACATAATATGATCAGATCAAATCCACACCCAATCTTTTCCCTCCTGCTTTCCCCATACCCACACCACCACATTTCCATCCCAAATTCTTGTACTATTTCTTTAACCCACTGAGTCCACTCAGTGCTTCCAGTATGGACATAGGTATAGGGCCATTCACCAAAATGTGAGAAGCCTCTCAGGGTTTGCATGTGAAGTATACTGACTGGCCCTCTGCCAGTAGACCTAAGTTGTCAATAGCCCCTAAGCTAGGACTGGGTCTTTTCTCGATAAGCACTATAATGGTTGCTGTTTTGATCTTGTGAAGGTCTTCTGCCTACAGGGTCACAGCTATTGTGACTTCATGAATGCAGTGTCTCTGTTATGATCAGAAAAATATATCTCACTACAGTACTCTACTACCACTGCCTCTTAATACTGTTCTGCTCCCTTTTCTGAGATGATTCTTGACCTTTCTAGGAAGGATATGATATAAATTCCCCATTTAATACAATGCAGTCATGTTGCTTATTGTCTGCATTTTGACATGTTATAAATCTCAGTATTCATGGCTACCTACTGGAAAAAAAAGTGCTTCTCTGGTGAGCATTTAGAGCTGCATTGGTCTATGGCTATAAAGATAAGTAATTATGGGGCAGTTTAATACTTTGTCCATTGAGCTAAATGCGTAATAGCAAGTTCTCCTAAGGGCCTGTGACCTACCCACTGCATATTTTCAGTCTAATTAATAGTGGTATGAATTCTTTCTTGTGTAGTTAGTCTTAACTATAATCAGACAGTGATTTGTTACTCCAAAACCATTTGTGCACTATTACACCAGATTCACATGAGGGTAAGACCACTAATAACCTTTCTTTCCCAGAAGTATGCAAAATACCA